>CM050649.1:85888445-86488445 GCA_027574665.1 Rhynochetos jubatus | reverse complement strand
CTTTGCACCAGCTAGTCTATGTTTTGCTTCACCCCATAACACATCAAGCTGCATAGGTGGTGCCAGCTCGGGGCCCACAACACTGCAGGACCGGCAGGGAGGGAGTGGGGATATGGGTGGAAAGGCTTGTGGTTGGACATGACCCTGGGAAGGACAAAGGTCTGAGGGGGCTTCCGGCTGAGGGGGGCTGGGGGTTTGTTTGTTGTGGGACCTCGTGGCGAGTGGTTGGTGCTCCGGGCAGAGCCAGCATCTTGCCGGGCAGATCGGTCTAGAAGTTGGGGTTTGAAAGTTTCTTTTTTCTCTCTGTTACTCTCTTGGCCCCCGGGCAGTTTCATGGGGGGTTTGCTCCCTTCGGGTGGGTTTTCCTTCCTTTCTTCCCTTCTTGGGGTGGGATCCTGTATCATTTGTTCTACCCTCTTCCTTCATTCCTTAAATTACTCATCAGCACTAGCATTGTTAGTAACTCCCTAAGTTTCATTTATATAATTAAATCATTCTTATCTCAACTCCTACAGGATTTTCCTTGGTTTGTTCCTCTGACCCTTCCTCACCGGGGGGTGGGGGGGTGGGCAGGGCGGATTGGTAGAAGCAGCTAGTCGTGAAACCACGACAGTTGTGCTTTTCGTTGGTGTTTTAGTAGCATAGTTTCTCTCGCTCCCCTTAGATATGTGTATATTAATAAATATATTGACATATTAAGACTGGTCTTCATCAAGTTCATTTTGTTTCTTGTTGTCAAAAAATTGTCAAGTAACTGTATTTGCCATGAAGTACTTCAATAGCAGTGACGAAGGACACCTGACATTACTGGATTCTGTTAAGGTTCTGTGCTTTTATAAAGGTTACTTTGTGAAGTTCAGAACTAGCTCAATGTTTCCATGTCATCATTGGTATAAGTGGGAAGTTACAGGAACAGCAACAGCCAGAATTCTGTTCACATTTTTGTAAGAACCTGTCAGGAAAATAATGCTCACTTCACAGGTAGTATGCAGTATTGTTTATGTTTACTTCCTGAGAAAAATTCATCTCTAATTCTAAAGAAAACTTTTAAAGCTGCATTTATTTTCCATATAAAGTTTTATTAAAGACTGTAACAGACCTAACAAAACAAAACTTTAAATCAAATTAGCATAGCTCGAGTTGTAGTGGAACATGTCTTGACAACATAACTCATGATACATATTCTCCTAAAAATATAATCATAACCTAAATACACATGGATTCTTGTTCTTCTTACATGGTTTACCAGCTGAAGATAAAAAAGCTAAGAGGCAAGATTGAAAAGTATGGAAATTATAACCTCAGTCAAGCCAAAGTTTGTGGAAGCCATCATCAACTCTGTTAGTGTGTAATAAAAAAAAATTAGCTGAGTTTTTTAATAGGGTTATGGAGGAAGCACTGCATTACGACACAGGAGATGATGGATTAAGTTTCTCATTGATGTACTGAATCAGTGTGGTCATTCAACATACTTTTTATGCTTCACTTCTCTCATCTGTAAAATGACGACAATAGTAGCAGTTTGATTTGTAACCAAAAAACTTGTTACCAATGATACAAAGTTTCCCCAGACACTGATGAGACACATATACGTTATTTCCATTTTGATACTTTAAAGCAATAAGAAGTTATTGTCATTAGCAAACATGTCTTTGAATCTTCTGTTGTAATCAGAAATCCCATGTGCCTTCCTGAAGGTTTTTACTGGGCCAAAGACAGCTTGAAACCATGATAAAATCTATTTCTTAATTTTATTTAGATAAAAATTTGGATGTAAGTATTTTGAGTAGCAACTGCTGACCGTTGGTCTCATTACTAACTATACATTCCATTAATATTAAAAACCAATTCAATCAATAACAATATGTCTGTCGATATTTTAATGTATTTTATAACCATCGCCTATAGGTGATAACTATTCAGTCTCACCTATAGAAAGATATACATCAAATATGTTCCAACAAAATCTTTTTTTGACAAAACGTATTCATTCAATATGCAGAAAGACCCACCAATCCCATAAACTAATTTTGTGGGTATCATCTTCTATTCTGGTAAGATTCTTTTGGTGGAAGGAGATCCAAATCTGGCTAAGGGCTCTTCAAATCCCTTTAAATCTCCTTGCTATTAATATGCCAAGTCCATACATAATAACATATTACACTTTTAAAAATATTAGGCAATCTATTACTTCTGCTCATCCATCATTCTGGCCTTGGATGCATGTAGTTACCTCTCCAAGAAGCTTTCACATTAAATCTCCTCAATACAAAATTACTTAGTCTCCTTGACATTGTAGACTCATTGTACAATGTCAGAAATTATTAGGAACATACCATGTGTGCAAGAGAGAGGAGACTCAGGGGAACATTGCAAAGAACATATAGATAGATTAGAGGAGAATCTGAAACCATCTCAGAACAGTTCCTTCTTCCAAGGGCAAAATTGGATTAAATATTAAATTTTCTAACTAAAGGAATCTTGAAGATGAATGAGCTCAGGGTACAATATGTTTTGCTTGTGCACTTTGCACTGTTTGTGTTACAGAGAAAAAAGACTTGTGTTGGGGAATGAGCTAGCCAGCAAGTGGTGCACAGTGCACAAGTCTGCTTTCAGGGTGTCCCTGCCCATGGCAGGGGGCTTGGAACTACATGATCTTCAAGGACCCTTCCAACCCAAACCATGCTATGATTCTATGATTCCATTACAAATGACACATATATGTAGGGAATTGAATTGAGCTCTGGATGTCACCAATGGGGCAGGGTTCCCACTACCTCAACACCAGTGTCTGACACTAGACACTTGCGTGTAGGCAAAATCAAGCCCTGGAAATGAGACTTAGCCTCCTTCAAAGTATGTGCAATATACTTCGGGTATGTCTATAGGGGTATATAATGTAGATGTCTGCTTATAGTGAGCTGAATATTTCTCTGTATTACTGGTTAATGCCTGCATTACCCAGAAGTCCAAAGTGTATTTTGTACCGGCCAGAATATACCATATTGTTATTGCTATCAGCAGGCCACAGTTGTGGCCTTTAATCAGACTTCTGTACTTAATCAGAAATTGTCATCTGTGGGTGCAGGTCTATTTTAGCTGAAACTGCAAAATTTGAGAGAGGTTATGAAAGGATCAAAAAATCTATTTCCATAGCCAAAAGCTGACTCTGTCATGATCTATTTCCTGTTGCTTAAGCTAGCAGGATAATTTTGCAAAGGCTTAGTATTGATTCTGTAATAATACTGATTAATTGTACATGGTAGAAACCTAACAAAACGTAGTCATTGTGTTACCAACTTGCTGGACAATAAAAGAGGAAGAAGGTCTAAACAGACTGGATAAGAACAAATAGAAGCAGCCTCAGGGGATCCCACGTTCAAGGAGGAACGCTCCACCACAACCATCATGTTCCTGCCAGTAAAGTGTGCTCATTGCAAAAAACTTCCTTGATCTTCATGAAGATAGAGTTGCACCATCAACTCTAGGACCAAAAGGGATATTGAAAGGGTTACCATAATGCCAGAGGAAAGGATACTATTTACTCCTTGGTTACTTACACAGGGGCAAGTATACTAAATTCTATTTGTAATGATGTTTTTTAATTTGGTAATTTAGAGTATGATTTTTAGTATTACTGCAAATTGACTACATGTGAATTCTGCATTCAGATTTTATTGAAACTAATAAAATTTTTGGCTTTATTTGTTAGCTGCTTTTCCTTGACACCCATGCTGAATGAGAGTTATGCAACATATGGGAGGTTATTTAGTTTATCGTTAGTTACTTATATAGTAGACATAGAATCATAGAATGGTTTGGGTTGGAAGGGACCTTAAAGATCATCTAGTTCCAACTCCCTTGCCATGGGGAAGGACACCTTCCACTAGACCAGGTTGCTCAAAGCCTCATCCAGACTGGCCTTGAAGGCAGCCAAGGGTAGGGCATCCACAACTTCTCTGGGAAACTTGTTTCAGTGCTTCACGACCCTCTCCGTGAGTATTTTCTTCCTGATATCTAATCTAAATTTCCCCACTCTCAGTTTAAACCCATTACCCCTTGTCCTGTCAAGGGAGGGACTTCCTTTTGGAGTGACTGTATTTTGGAGGGAAGAGATGCAAACAAAAATAAGAGATATAAATAAAAAATGGAAGAAAACATGCAAGTATTCTGTGATTACTGCACATAATTCACTAAGAAGGCTGAAGGGAAATAATTCTGCTCCACAGTTAAAATTCTCGGAGTTAATACAGACAAGAAAATTAAAGAGTAGTTGGTATAGGTATATGATTTGAGGTCAGGAAAAATCTAATAGTATTTTTTAATAGAATGGAGTAATATACTGTATGCAAGTAATTATTGAAATAAAACATTTAGACTGCAGACAAAACTTATATGTAGCACTGAAAATGAATGTCATGTTGATGTCACTTTATAAGAGAGATCGGGTCCTGGTTTAACCTTGGTTAGCAGTAAAGTACCACGCAGCCGTTCACCCAGTGGAGGAGGAGAGGCTGAGGGCTACAACACCACTGCGGACAAACACCCCCCCCCCCCCCCCCCCAAAACTGCCAACAACTATGCTATGGAATTAACAACTGAGCTAAAAAGCTAGTGAAAGCATTAACACCCCCACAGCCCACTTCCCACCTATGTACTGAGCATGTGTACTGAGCCTGACATACCATGGAATGAAATACTCCTCCACCAGTCTGGGCCAGCCATCTGAACTGTGAAAAAAAATGTTTCCTGCCTGAAACCAGCACAGATCAATAACGTGCAAATTCATTCAGACACCAAAACCAGTGTAAAATCTTAATTCCATAACACCTTTATACCAGTTTATTAATTATTGCCCACAGACATCTCAAAGAACTTTCCTTTTCTTCAGTCAGATTACCCCTACTGAAATGGAACAAACTCATCTAGAAAAACAATATCTGAAACAAAAGTATATTATAAGATCTCAATTGTTTTATGAAGCATTTTTTTCTATCCTCAGCTCAATTAACTTTTATATTAAATGATAATTTCACAGTCGTAATACAATATTTTTAAAGAAAAAGTGTATTTAAGACATACTAATTCAGCAAGAACACGGCATGAAATTAATTTAAAATATCTTACTGTATTTTTATTGTATATTCTTACACATTTTAGGGTAACAGCATTATAGTCATATTTTTGAACTTGCATCTTCTACAATCTTTAGAAGGCTTAAGGATATCTATATTTTTAGTTCAAAGGTAAGTTAAAGGAAATGTTAGAATCTCTGGAAGCCAACACACATTCACTTACATATATTAAGAGCAAGGAAGCAGACACTCACTTCAGTGAAGATTAAATTCCGTGAGGATATGATTACCCAAAAGTGTACAATAAACAAAGATTTTAATGAACTTGGGCTAACAATCTTACCACAGGGCTTGAATCCTATGAGCTGGAACCTAAAAATCAGTAATTGTAAGTAATACAAACCTGTGAAGGATGGAAAGCTTCTATTTCTAGAATTGCCTTGTAGAGTTGGCAAAACCACAGGAAGTTACAACATTGGCTGTGTCTTATACTGTATGTGCTGCATGACTACTTAGAAATTCATGCTTCTGTACCCACAAAGGCACTGTGAGTATAACACCACCCACTGTTGAATGCTCTGTGCAGTACTAGGTACATCAGAGTTATGAATAGAGGTACATCCTGCCTCTGATAGTGTGCAAATCCATGAAGTAATATCCTTTGATAGCAATCCCTAATGAAGTAAGTTTGCCTGCTGAGAAACAAACACAGTGTTTAGCTGAATGTTAGAGTTTTAATTCTCAAGATACATATTTTCACTGACATAAATTAAACTAGTTATTATATGTAAACACAACTTGATATGTTCAGTATTTGGTTTATTTTTAAAAGAAACTTGCCACTCAGAACAAATGCTTTATCCTCTAAAGTATTATATTTTTTTCTGAAATTATGCCTAATTCAGACAAAATTTGATTTAATTATAACAACAGCTTGAAATCTATACAGAATAAACTGAATTTCAGTAATATTGTTATAGTCCTAACAGAGACTTCCTAGAAACTTCAAACAAGCTGATGCAAGTATACATATGTGAGAGAAAAATGAATGGAGCATTATTCATTATAGAGTCCTTGGGGAGTCCTTGATCTGTCAAATTACTGACATGACACTCTGTTACTGCTTCATTGGAGCCCTGATGCCCTGTCATATCAATACATACAAGGGAGATGAATCTCACAAATGCATTTGGGCATAAACAGAAACAGACTACTGAGAATAGAACTGACCAGAATTTGCCAGTAAAATGGTTTTCCATTAGGAAATAACATTTTGATGTCTTTTTCTATCTGATTGTCTAACAGCTATCAGGGACAAAGGGCAGGAATATTTCTAAAGCTCCTTTCCCAAAATAATCAGGCACCAGCCTAGCAGGACCTTGTAGATTATGTCCAGAGGTGACCTAGTCTGTTTCCTAGTTTAAGAACAGTAGTTCTAGTTGGTCTGGACTCAGAGCCTCTGAAATTTAGGGTGCGAAAGGAAAGAGAAGAGGTCATTTTGGAAAACTCTGAAATTTCAGTTCACTTTTCTCCAAAGAAAATTTAGGAAATTATGCCAAAGCTTCAAAATATTGGTTTGTTTTAATCCAGAAATATATGTGTGAATATTAATGTGTTTTTTTATGCAAACATCCAAGAATGCTCACGTCAATATTCTTCAGAATTCCCCATAAAAGAGACTCGCCCAGTTGTCACTGAAGAATGATAAAGTTTGAGAAAATTAGATACCATGATATCATGTAAAGGTAATACCGGCAACCAAGGGCTATGTCAAAATTAACAGTATCTACCTAGTAGGGGCAAATCTGAAAAACAAAACAGCTGTGAGTATATGCTGCCTACTCTAAATTTCAGGGATTTTCATTCAAAAAAGCCCTAGTCCGCTCCCCTAGACCAAATGTCCATCAATGCCCCAGATGTATACAGTGCTCCTGAAATGTATCTTCCAGCTTCGTTTCATACAGTTACTGCACTTCACTACACTTGAAGTGATCAGATATTCTCTTCAAAAACGTATTCTATTCTGAATTAAACCAACCAAACAAACAATGCAGACACAACTAAAGTTTCTACAAACATATTTTTTAAATTATAAACTTTTGGGACAAATTATAGTCAACTTGATTTAATCCAAAAATTCAAAGTAAGAGGCAGTACTTCTTCTTGAAGCCCGTGCTCTTGATAGCATTAGTTATCAGGAGTCAGCAGGAGAGCACCTTAAGAAAGGAAGGATACAGGCTCTTTAGGAAGAACAGGCAGGGGAGACATGGAGAGGGTGCTACCCTCTATGTCAGAGACCAGCTGGAGTGTGTGGAACTCCACCTGGGGATGGATGAGCAGCTGACAGAAAGCTTATGGGTCAGGATTAAAGAGAGGGCAGGGAGAGGGGATACTGTAGTAAGAGTCTGCTACAGGCCACCTGACCAGGATGAGCAAGTGGATGAGGACCTCTTCAGGCAGATAGGAGCATTCACAAACCCTGGTCCTCATGGAGAGCTTCAACCACCCAGATACCTGTTGGAGGGACAACACAGGACACAAGCAAGCCAGGAGGTTCCTGGAACGCATTGATGATAATTTCCTTCTCCAAGTGATAGAGGAGATGATGAGGAGGGGTGTTGTGCTGGACCTTGTTCTCACAAACAGTGAGGGGCTGGTGGGGAATGTGACGCTCAAGGGCAGCCGTGACTGCAGTGACCACAAAATGGGGGAGTTTGAGATCCTTGAGGAGGAGAGGAGGGTGTGCAGCTGAACTGCCTGGACTTCTGGAGAGCAGACTTTGGCTTCTTCAGGGAATTGATTGGCAGAGTTCCGTGGGATGAAGCCCTGGAGGGAAGAGGGTCCCAAGAAAGCTGCAGAGTATTCAAGGATTTTCTCCAAGCTCAGGAGAGATGCATCCCAATGAAGAGGAAGTCGGGTAAAAACATCAGGAGGCTTGCATGGATGAACAAGCAGCTCCTGGACAAATTGAGATCCAAAAAGAAAGTCTACAAAGCGTGGAAGCAGGGACAGGAAGAATGGGACAAGTACAGAAATATTGTCTGAGAAGCCAGGGATCAGGTTAGGAGCCCTGACAGAATTAAACTTGGCCAGAGAAATGAAGGGCAAGAAGAAGGCCTTCTATAGGTACGTGGAAGGGCTTCTATAGGTAAAAGGAAGACCAGGGGAAAATGTGGACCCTCTGCAGAAGGAAAGAGGAGAGCTGGTTTCCCAGGATATGGACTAGGCTGAAGTGCTTAATGAAGGGTTGACTTTTAACTGAATATTTCTAGAATAGGAAAACTGAGTTTTAGGAAGGAATCTGTCACAGAAACTATGTCGCTTTGGAGAGGAGTCTAGCTCTTAGGTAAATAAGAAAACAAAATCTGATACAGAAGATCACTAACACTTACTAGTTTTTTGAAAACAATATTTTCAGAACTGGTAAACAGAAAATAAACTACAAATGATGACTACTAAAATATCAAAATACTGTGAAGTTGATCCTGATATGGTGGAATATATGAAGATAATCAACCAAAACAGAAAACAAACAATCAGAAATTTCATCATGCAGACTAAAAATACGTCACAAACATTCCATTTGGAAGCCTTTACTGCTTTTACAATACCCATTATGCTACTGAAATTTAATCCTGTCAGGTGAAGTCTGTAAATAATACACTGAGTCCTGCAAGTGATTCATTGAGATTCATGGGTGACAGTGTGTAGCGGTGACAGATGGACTTTCATCAAATTGAGAGAGAATCAGTGACAGACCCCAGATCAAATATTTACCTCAGTATGGTCTAGGCAAAACACTGGCAGCAGAGAGTGGGATAGATTAAAAAGACATGAATATCTTTAGCAGGAACAAGAAGCATCAGATAGAAAACATCAGTATATTAGATGATAAGCCCATCCCTCCACAACACACTATTTCTTGCTATTCCTGGTGTAATTCGTGTAATTGTTCTGTAATCTCAGTGAAAGTCTAGAGAAGATACAGCTTTGAACAAGGCACTGTTTTAAACACCATTCATATGGTGGAGATCTGAGATCCATAATTTGATAGCATTGTGGCTGTTCTCAGTTATCCACTGTTACCCTACACATGTGAAGACGCTTGAAAAAGGAAGTTCATTTACCTGTAAATGCTGACCTATATAAATTTGTATTGCAATGTACACTTGAATCCCACTAGATTTTTTTTTTGCTCAGTCTCCTTCAGCTTTGACTTTGCCTTAAGAGGGTCTGTGATGGAACCTTTCTACACAGAGCAAGATGTGTAAGAACCAGGACAGGAGTCTATTTATTATAAATGATGGATACTTATCTTACAAGGTAAAGTAAGACATATTGTCTCCTAGAGACTGAAACTGTTGGCTATATATCTCAAAAAACATGTGTTGCTTGTAAGCAGCCTTTCTTTTCAGATTTCAACGCTTCCAATGCCATTTCTGAGAATGGCTATTTATTTCCAGTTCTCAACATAAATTTAAAAATCACTATTTTGACAGTAAGTAAAAAGTAAAACATAAAAACACTTTAAAAAATGTTTTACACTATCCACATTTCGATTATCAGGAATGTGTAGACATAATCAGGGATTTAGAGACTGCTGTGATGGGCATGTTTAGAAGACTGATAAATAGGGCAAGTCTTAAGCTTCAAAACAAAAGTTTACTAGACTGACAGTCACTAACACATAATACTAATGGACAACTCAATTCATTATCACATATTATCAGTTTTTATCACTACATATTCAAAACAGTCACTCTTTAATAATCATAGTCTACATTAGCTGTAAGCATGCTGTACCACAACCCTGATGTTGTGTTGTTATTCTTGATTGGTACAGTTCTTAATGGATTCAGTCACTGACATCAGGGTACTTAGGCTCAAGAGCCCTTCAAGGGGGGAACCCCTAGGAGAAGTGACTTCTCTCTTTTTTCCCCTTCCCCAGTTTAGGATCTTGTCCTTCTACATGTTTCCAGAAAATACCATTCCTCTTTCCCTGGGCTACATGCTTCACAAAGCTTGGGTGGCAAGGTGGGGGTTATTTTTCCAATCCCAGCAGGTGTCTTGTTTATTTGTTTGATTGATTTAGGTTGGGCTTTTTCCTTTTTTTTTTTTTTTTTTTTTTTTAATCTTACCTAGTCTACTGCTTCTTTCCTTAAAGCAAAAGTTGTCTTTTCCCATCGCTTGACATTGAGCTTCTTCAGTGACCAGCACTTGACTGTCACTGAGCTTGGTATAAAAAACTGTTTGTGGTTCTGAGGCCTCTGCTTTTGACCTCTGTCATATTTTCAAAACTTTTTCCATTACCTCACTCTTAAACTGCATAGCATAACAACAGACACACAGTACCAAGCTCACATTGCCACTTCCCTTAATAAATTGATAACAACTGTCCAAGACTGGGGCCTTGCACAGTCAGCATAAGCGACAGTCTGTGCAAGGCCTGTAGCCTGATGTTAGAAATGACAATCTTATTTTTTATGGCATCACTGGATAAAAAACCTCTTTTCCATTTCTACTATATTAGCAGGAGCAGGCGGCTGCACTTAAAGAAGCTTGTGACTGTGTGTTGAGCCCACACGAGAGAAGTCACTCCTGAAGGACCATGTACCCACAGAAGGGACACATGCCACAGCAGTTAGAGTGGAAAACTGCAGCCTGTGGTAAAGACTCATGTCAGAGAAGTTCTCGTAGGACTGTGTTGTGTGGGAAGGACCCCACACTGAAGCGAGACTGTGAGTTGGAAGAAGCAGCAAAAACAATATGTGATGAACTGACCATGACCTCCATTCCTCATCCTTCTGTGTCACTTGGGGGGAGCAGATAGATGAATCAGGAGCAGAGCTGAACCCAGGAAGAAGGGAGGGGGGATGGAGGAAGGTTTTTAAGATCTATTTTGTTTGGTCTTTCATTGTCATGCTCTGATTTAACTGGTGACTTATTAAATTGATTTTTTTTGTATTCCCCAAGTCAAGTCTGTTTTGCCCGTGACCATAACGGGTGAGTGACACCTCTCTGCCCTTGCCTCAACCCACAAGCCTTTCCTGACATGTTCTTCTTAACATCCTACTGGTGGGGGCCTCATGATGTTTTGTTGACAGCTGGGCCTAAAGCATGACATTCACCTATTGACAGATTCACAGAGTGGTAGGAGTTGAAAGGGACCTCTAGAGATCATCTAGTCCAACCCCCTTGCCAGAGCAGGATCACCTAGAGCAGATCACACAGGAACAAGTCCAGGCAGCTTTTGAAAGTCTCCAGGGAAGGAGACTCCGCCACCTCTCTGGGCAGCCTGTTCCAGTGCTCTGTCACTCTCACAGGGAAGAAGTATTTCCTCATGTTCAGGTTGAACCTTCTGTTTTCCAGTTTATGGCCATTGACCTTAGTTCTGTCACTGGACACCACTGAGAAGAGCCTGACCGCATCCTCCTGACACCCATTCTTAGATATTGATAAGCATTGACAAGATCCCCCCTCAGTCTCCTCTTCTCCAAGCTGAACAGACCCAGCTCTCAGCCTTTCCTCATATGGAAGGTGCTCCGGGCCTTTAATCATCTTAGTGGCCCTGTGCTGGACCGTTTCCAGTAGCTCCTTGTCCTTCTTGAACTGAGGAGCCCAGAACTGGACACAGTACTCCAGGTGAGGCCTCAGCAGCTCAGAGTAGAGGGGGAGGATAACTTCCCTCGACCTGCTGGCCACGTTCTTCTTAATGCATCCCAGGATGCCACTGGCCTTCTTGGCCACAAGGGCACACTGTTGGCTCATGGTCATCATGTTGTCCACTAGGAGCCCAAGGTCCTTTTCCCCTGTAACTGCCTAGGGAGCTAGGGTCCTGACTTGGTGTGGCATGAAATTACACCTATAGCTGAACATTTCCCTGGGGCAGCAGAAGAGTAGAAACGTGCAAAAGAACAGGTAGATCCCCCGCTGCCTATTTTCCTATAGGAGAGAAAATCTTCTAGCAACAGGATAACACAGTAGCACATTTAAATATTAAGGATATGACTTGCAGCATTGAACTGCCAGCAGCAAGTAGTAGCAAGTATTTCCTGAAATTATTATATTTTAAAATTAAAAAGAAATTATATTTCTACAGATACCTTGTCTGTCAAACATTTCCACTATCTTCTGAAGTTCATTCAGATGCAAAAGACCAGGTTTAATACTGGAAGTATGATGTGGGTGACAATGATAATAATGCTTATAGCACCTGAATTTTTCAATAAACAGGTCTGGTATTCTCTGCAGATGGATTAACATAATTTGAAAAATGTCTCAAATTAATTAGTGCATGTTCCTTTAAAAAGTTTCAAAGTTGATAGCCCAGCTCAAATGCCTCTATACCAATGCATGTTACCCAGTTAAAAACATGAGTAACTGGAAGCCACTGTGCAGCTAGAAAGCTATGGTCTAGTCACTATTGCTGAAAGGATGAATCACATAGCTGGAGCATTGTAATTGATGGCTGTAAACTGTTCAGAAGGGAAAGCAGGAAGCAGGTGTGTGGGTGGTTCTCCTTTGTGGAATAAAATAGATTGACTGCACAGAACTGTCTTTGAAAGCCAGCAATGAAGATGTTGAGAGCTTATAGGTAAAAATTAGAGGCCAAGTCAATAAAGGAAACCTCATGGCTTGTGTTTACTGCAGGCCACTCGATCAAGGGGAGTCTGTAGACGAAGTGTTCTTGCTTCAAATACGGGAAACTTCATGCTCACAGGCTCCAATCCTGCTGGGGTACATCAATCTCCTTGACATCTGCTGGAAAAACAGCACAGCAAGCTATAAACAATCCAGGAGACTCGCGAAGTGTATTAAGAATAACTTCTTAGTCCAGGTGATAGACAGTCCAACCAGAGGAGAAGCATTACTGGACCTGCAGCTCACCAACACAGATGAAATAATTAGAGAGGTCAAGGCAGGTGGCAGCTTGGGCTGCAGTGATCATGTGTTGGTGGAATTCACAATCTTGAGAGATATGGGCCAGGTGAGGACTAAAGTCAGGACCCTGAATTTCAAGAGAGCAAACTTTTGGAACAAGCTTAAGGAATTAGTGGATGAGACCTCCTGGGAAACTGTCATCAGGGCCAAAGATGCTAAACAGAGCTGGCAGCTGTTTAAGGACATTTGCCTTAGGACACAAGAGATCTCTATTTCCGTGTGTAAAAAATCAGTCAAGGAAGGTTGGGGACCAGCATGGTGGAGTAAGGACCTCCTGGTCACATTAAAGTCTTTCCTTCTTTCCATAGAAGAAAATGCAGAACCCAGAGTCAAGTATCCTGGGAAGATGTTGTGGTTTAGCCCTGTCTGGCAATTAAGCATCACCAGTAGCTCTACCACTTCACCCACTGCCCGCCCCCCCCCCCCCCCCCCCCCCCCAGCAGTGAGGAAGGGTCAGAGGAAAAACAAGGGAAGGTTGTAAAAGTTGAGATAAGAACTGTTTAATTATATAAATGAAACTTATGGATTTACTGACAATACTATTGCTACTATAACTAATTAAAATAACAGAAAAGTAGAACAAATTATACAGGATCTCACCACCTGTGGGCCAACACAGCCAGGTTCCAGAACGGCAAGGCAAAATATATATCCAAAACCCTGAGCCCAGAAACAGAGGGAGAAAACCTCTTCCCTAAGCCTGGGAGCCGAGAGCCAGGAGAAAAATAAATTCCAACCCCCCTTCTTAGAGCAATTTCCCTGAAAAAAGACACTACTTCTCTGTTAATCACCCACCACGGGGTCCAAACAAAAACCGAACTGCCCAAAGGAACCTCTTAGCCGACCCACACACACCTTCTGGTTCATGCCTCTGCAAAAACCACGTGCCTTAGAAACGTCCCCTCCAGCCATCTCTCATTGGCATGGATAAGGGGTAACACTAACCACTCAGCTTGATGTATTATGGAATGAAACAAAATCCCATAGGCTGGCCAGGAGAGCAGCTCATCCCTGCCTGGAACCAATACAGAAGAATATAAGGATGATGCCTGGATGTGTAGGGATGGGGTCAGAAAAGCTAAGGCATAGCGGGAGCTGAATTTGGCAAGTGATAACAAGAAGGGCTTTTACAGTTACATGTATAGAAAAGGAAGAATAAGAAAATGTACTCCTCCAATAAATGACAGGAAAACTAGTGACAACCAACACGGAGAAGGCTGAGATACTCAAGAATTTTTTTGCCTCAGTTTTCAATCTCTCTTTGTTGTTCGTTTGTTTGGTTGTTTTTTTTGTGGTTTTTTTTTTTGTTTGGTTTTCTTTTTTTTTTTTTTTTTTGCTAATCTCTCTTCCCACATCTCTCAAGTCTCTTTTTAAAAAAGCTAAAAAGGAGACCCCTGACTAGCAACTCATCACCTCACCTCTGCCTGGTAAGATCATAGAAGAGATCATCCTGGGAGTTATAACAAAGCATATGGAAGACAGGAAGGTGATTATGGACAGCCAGCATGGCTTCACCAAGGCAAATCATACCTGACTAATCTGGTGCCCTATGACAAAGTGACTTTGTTGGTGGCTACAGGAAGGTACTGTTAAATTTCTTGATCAATGACATGCAATAAGTGCACACTCAGCAACTTTGACGATGATGCCAAGCTGAGTGGTGCAGTTTATTTTGTAGAAGAATGGGATGCCATCCAGAGGCACCTTGACAGACTTGAGGATTGAACTTCATGACATACAACAAGGCCAAGTACAAAGTGTCACTGGCACCTGTGTAAGAGGAATCTGCAGTACCAATACAGACTGGGAGATGAACGTGTTGAGAGCAGACCCACAGAGAAGGACATGGAGATGCTGGTGTATGAAAAATTGGACATGAGCTGGCAATATGTACTTGGAGCCCAGAAAGCCAACCATATCCTGAGGTCTGTAAAATGCAGTGTGGCCAGCAGGATGAGGGAGGTTATCCTCCCTCTCTACTCTGCTCTCATGAGAACTCACCTGTTGGATGGCATCCAGTTCAGGGCTGCCAGTACAAGAAAGATAAGTACTTTTTGAACAGGTCCAGTCAAGGGCTACAAAAATGTTCAGAAAACCGGAAAATCTATCCTATGAAGACAGACTGAGAGAGCTGGGTTGGTTGTTCATTCTGGATAAGAGAAGGCTCCAAGGAGACTTGATAGTGGTATTTCAATATTTAAAGGGGCCTTATAAGAAACATGGTGAAAGGCTTTTCACCAGGGCCTGTAGTGACAAGGAGTAATGGTTTTAAAACAAAAGACAGTAGGTTTGGATTGGACATAAGGAAGAAATTTTTTATAGTGGGGTGGAGAGAAACAGGATCAGGTTTCCTAGTGAAGTTGTGGATGCTACATCCCTGGAAGTGTACGAACTCAGGTTGGAAGGGGCTTTGAGGAAAGCTGGCCTAGTGAAAGATGTCCCTGCCAATAACAGGAGGGTTGGACTAGATGTTCTTTAAAGGTCCCTTGCAACCCAAACCATTCTATGATCATAGAGACAGAAAAAGATATTCAGACATGTAGATTATTTATTTGGTGAGCTTTTTAATTTATCTTTGATGTCCTACACTTTTGTCTCTGTAAATTACTTAATGTCTGCCTTCAAATATTCTGAGGGATAATATTTTGTGTAATAATAGAACTTTCTTGTAAAATTGAGTCCTTGAAATATTATCCAAAATTACCTCCATTTTCTACATGCTTGTAAATGTCATGTAACATTTTAATGCCATATGTACTATTTTACCCACAGAAGAATTTTCCATTGCATGAAAAATTGGTCCCTCTCTTTATAAAACTGAGTAAGAGGTCTTCTTGGATATCTTCAATAAGAATCAGATCATCAAGAATATGCATATTTCATGTATTTTGTGGACATAAATTAAATTTCTACTATTTGAAGTTAATATCTATTATATTCTACAAATTGATTTTATTTCCAGGTCTTTTCAGTAACATTACTGATAGACTTCTATTTCATAGATTATGATGTGTGGTAGCTTGGCAGTGATGGCATGTCTTTCATTATTACTTTAGTAGAATCTCAAGTATCATTGCATCACTTTGTATTAGTTTAGAAGTTAACTTAATAGTAGTAACATGTTGTAACAGATGGATGAATTCGTTTGAGAAGAAGTCCCACATTTCTCTACATAAACTCCATTTTTAGCCTTAGAAAAATCCTTTAAACCTAGATACCTGCATCTCTTACCCGCCCAAACAACAAACAAATAAACCAAACCAAACAGAACCAAAACAAATAAACCCAACATTTGATTATGTAAAAAGGGAATATGTTGAATTCAATTAGACATGTAACACTAGAATATCCCAAATTTAATCCAAGATCATTGCTACCTTTCATATTTAGGTTATAGTACCTAGGTGACGAATTTTATTGCTATGTGAATCTGAAAAAATAGGTAAGTACAGAATAAACAACATGCAAATATAACAGAACTTATTTCAGTCTGTGGTTCCCACAGCTGTGTCTACCTTGCAATGCAGAAATACCAAAGCTAGATTTAAATTACTCAGATTCTAGAAGAAGCATAATCATATTAATACATATAATTCCATATAGACTATTATACCTTATAGAGAAATGAATTCATCTGGACATTCCTTTTTGACTTAGAAAAGTCATAGACATATTGGATCAGTATAGAAGGAACTTTTCATTATGTTCTAAAAGTGACACAATCTTACAGAGGGAACACAAGCCCCAAGGTATGTAATGATTCATTTATCAAAAGAAGACTCCTTCATAATTTTTAAGAAAATTAAAGATAAATAAAAGCAAGCACTGATGAGGTCTATCAACAAGGCATTTCTCCCAGGAATGGAAAAGCTTTTATGAACCTAATAAAATAAAGGAATATCTAATGGATATTGATTACTCATTGTCTTAGATTTCATTTAGATTTTGGGATACTTAAACTGGTGTGTGTGATTTAGAATGTAATCTGTAACATATTATTCTGTGAAAACTAGTCTTTGACATAAATCATACTTCTTTAAAGGTAATATAAGACATGAATTTAGTAACAAGTAGCACATAAGAGAGTGTATGTTATGTTATACTAGGACCAATGATCTATATGTAGAGTGAAAGTGAAACATAATAATAGTACAATCCTGTTGGTACTTGGAAGCTACATGTCCTAGGATGAATATTGAAAGACGAAAATAAGTAATTGTGAGTAGAAGCTAAGTTAATGGAGAACTAGGCCAACTAGGACTTCCGTTTATTCCCATCTGACAGTTGAATATTTTGCTTTACCAAGTATTATTCTTAAATTTTATATTCTAAGATATGCACCGCTTTTCAGCGTTCCCTAAGGTGTTCATACATGTGTCGTGGTTTAACTCCGGCTAGCAAAATACCATGAAGCCGCTCTCACAAATCCCCCTCCCCTCCTCCAGTGGAGGGGAAGAATCGGAGGAAAAAGAAATAAGGAAGCTTGTAAAATTGAGATAAGAACTATTTACTAATTAAATCTAAATCAATATATACAGGTACTACTAATACTAAATAATTAAAATAGTAGAAAATGAAACATATAGTACAATATATACAATATGATACAATATGATACAATTCCCCACCATCCACTGACCAATGCACACCCAGATGTTGAGGGATGAAAATCAGACCCCGAGAGCCCGAGACCCACAGCCCGAGAGCGATTGCAGCCCGAGAGCCGCGGCCTGAAGGCCGGAGCCCGGGAGCCTACACAGCAGATTCCGAGCAAACCTTATCACTGATAACACGGCCAGAAAAGTCAAAACAATCCACCAGCTCCCACACGAAGGAGCCAGCACAGGAGTTAGCAAAGCAGCTAACGCAGGAGGGTTAGCAAGTGCCCAGAGAGACGAGCAAGGGAGAGAGAGAGAAGGGCAGAGTAATGGCTACCGGACCCTCTTCCCCACCCAAAGAGACCGGAACATGACGTACTATGGGATGAAATACTTCCTTGGTTAGTCTGGGTCAGCTACAGTATCCGAAGCGGACAAAAGACCTTGAGTTCAGTACAAGCCATCCCCAGCACCAGCTGAGGCCTTATCAATGTTTTCACTTACTGTCCAGCAACATAGTTTCTTGGCAACCAGAGTAAAGGGAGTTAGCCCTTTCCTGACTGAACCCAGCACAACATGGTATTAAAAAAAACAACCAAACAAACAAAAAAACCCAAAAAACCTGTATATGTAACCTTCCATTTGATTCAATTTATGTTCTAAAATTCTATTTAAAAAAAAATATTTATTTGAAAGTCCCACTGCAACACAGAGATAAATGGATATTGCAAAAGCTGAACAACTAAAAATAAACATTGTCTTATGAAATTAGCAGTAGTCAACATAAAGCTTATGTATCCAAAGCTAATAGTGTGGTTTGGTTTAAAGCTAACTGCCCAAGATGATTTGATATGTTGAATATGAATCACAAATATACAGCACTGAGAATTCTACAAAGTTCCCACAATTTTATAACACAGATTAGTAGTTACATTTAAATTTAAGTCCTAAATATTTTTAATTTTGTAGATTAAGCAACCTAAAATATATTAACAAGCCTTTAAATAGCATCAAATGCTTTGCTTTTTTAGATTAAAGAAGCTTTTGAATTTCTGTGGGAGTATCTCAGTATATTAAAATTGACTGATTCTTTCTTTTATGTTCTTTATGATTTGATAGCATAGTAATAGGCCTTAGGAGATATCCTACTACCACAATCAGGGAAAAAGTGAAATTATTTGATTAATCTGTATGATGAATTTTAATTATAGAACAAAGGTAACTTGTTCCCTGTATTCTAAGGAGAAAAGAAAGAATGTATTACAGTTTAAATTCAGAGTGCCATCTAGTGCTGAAGAGAAATGCAAAAAAGTAACCATATTTATATACCTCTTAAACCAAGGTACGTCATCAAGACCTTAAATGCCATAAAAATTAAAATTAAGCCAGTATATGCTTAAGATAGTAGATTATGGGAATTAATTTTTAAAACTGTGGTATATTGGCTTTTAAAAAGGCTGCAAAGTTTTGTCTGGAAAATCTGTAGTATAAAACTATGCTTACACGTCAAAATATATGACACCACACATGTAGAATTCCAGTATTTATTTACCAGCATGCAGAAACCACTTCTGAATATGAACGAACATGAATTCCTTATGGTCTCCTCCTATTTTCCTTCATTGATCACCTATAGCAGACTAATAACTTTTTCTTTTTTTTCAGTTGTGGAACACTGTTCCCTTTACGTTGTTTTGTTTATTTTCTCTGAGTGAAGTGTATTGAACCTATCAATTTCTCTTATTTGGTATGTCTGATACAATTCCTTGATCAATAAAGTGTATTTCTTGGGAAATCCTTATCCAGTGTTTAATAAGAAAAGGAAAACAAACAAACAAACAAAAAACCCCAACAACAAACAAACAAACAAACAAAAAAAACAAACACCAAAAAACTCCTGAAATCTTTGACTCAAATAGATCAGTGGGATTGTTTAAATTCTTAATTTTGTTTGTCTGTTTTAAAGTTTGGTAGCCAAAAGCTACAGCATAATCCAGGATTCAGAAAAGAAACATTTTTCTGGAAAGATAGTCAATAAATAAATAAATAAATGGATGCTAAAATATTTGTCTTTCCCTTTTATCAGAGAAGCTCCAAACTAAAGGATCTTTTGAAAAAGTCTGTTTGAAAAATGTCCTCCTACTCTATCAATAAAGTTTTGGCTGTGTCTCATGTTCTCTGGAAATACCAGATTTCCTATGAGAGAAACAGCTCTCATTCTTTCCTGTTGACATTCCATTTTTAATAGGACACCTCAAAAAAACCCAACCAAACACTGAATGAAGAACTACAACTTTTCTGTATAAGATCCTGCTTTACACAGCTGCATTTAAACACCATCTTCAACATATTAATCTGTAGTCCTTAGAGCAGCTGTCTTGCTTTATGAACTTCTCCTCCTCCTGTTTTCCTTCCTTTCCTCACCACAACCCACCAACATGTGCAGTTTTTGTTAAAAAATACCTCAAATTAAAATGAGATGCAAAATAATTACCAGTATGTTTTCAACACATTCTGCATTTAACCCAATTGTTTACTCCAAGAAGATAAGCAAACCATACATATTTTTCAAGGAAAATTCAGTATTTACTAGAAGGATATTTTATGCCACTAAATAAGTAAACTCTTGACAGAATTATTCTTTACTGTACAGTAATGAACAATATGTCCAGTTTAAAACAGCCTGTTTATCTAGAATCTCTTGCTGAGTAAATATACATAACCAGCATCGCCTTTTTTCTGTTAGGAATATGCATTTTAGCCTTTCACATGGCACTTTTTACTTTGCAAAAAGTGAGTGGTTAAGGAAGGCTGTAAACTGAGCGCTGCAGGAATCCCACCAGAAGAATTTTAAAGACAGATGCAATGCATCACTGAATCTGTTCCATAACATTTCTCTACCACTTTCCTTCCTTCACTTGCGAACAACCTATTCTGGTGGAAAATCCTGTCTCCAGGCAGACTGCCTGTTGGGGCCAAATAGGTAATGGATCATTTGCTATTTATGTATTTTTTAAGTCCAAAATGGTAACAAATGACTCGTAGGTCAAACAAACAAGTAAAATAATCTCAGATTAAGGCTTTCTTCCATATATTTGGAACTGATTGCAACGGAATTGAAACAGTCCCGTATTACTATCTTCAGCATCAGGAGGAAGTTGTACAGATGGGTTCTACATATAGACCAGATGATCTGTTCAACCCTTTGGCTCTTATTTCTTCTGATGCTTGAGAAAGATAAACTGCTTTCAAACTGAATCCAATTAGGTTTAAATTATAAAAGCAGTCATTGGTTTCATAATTTCTAAATGGAAAGAATCATCTCCCTCCAAAACACCAAATAGATGTGTGTGTGTAAACTATCTTTTCCTACCTCATTCAGCTTCTCATTGTTTATGTAAATAAAAAAAACCCAGGAAGATGTAATCCAGTCTTACATCCACCTTACAGAATGTCTTATCATCATTATTTTTGTTTGTTTTTTTTGTAAAATGTACTTCTTTTTGTCCTAGGCATTCCAAAGGAACCTGATTTCCCATGAGTTGAAATGAAATTACTTTTCTGAGGTAAAAAAAAAATTAGACACTAATTATCCATTTGGAACATTTGGAATTCTGTTCATAATTATAAAGAGTTAGCAGCCTATTTAGCAACTTATGTTTTTAAATGGCAGTTCTGTAGAAAATATTAATTTGCTAAAAAATTATATTTATATTTAAATAGAACAAAATAATTGACACATAGCAATATTTCCAAAATTATGCAAGACAGAATTCCTAGTATAAACTAAGCATTTTGAACATTTGATGTCTAATCTGCTACTCAAACCTGCTCTTGTTGTCAACAGAGAGAATTAGACAGCTCCAGGGTTCAATACATGCTTGAATCTTCCATAGGCATTGAATTTAGAAAACTAAAGCTAGTGAGTTCTTTTTTTTTTTTTTTTCTGTAGACATCTTGCTGCTGACTCCTAACAGTGTATCTAATTCAAGTGGAATGGTTCTCATTTTGGAGAACTTTGAAAGTGATAATCATTAAGTCTCTATTTTTAGTTACTGACAGACCCTTCAAAGCAAAAATATGTAGTTGCAGAGTCTCCATCCTTGGAGATAATTCTTTATTTTGCTTTGCTTGTGTGCACAGCTTTTGCTTTATCTGCTAAACTGCCTTTATCTCAGCCCATGAGTGTTCACACTTTTACACTTCTGATTCTCTTCCCCATCCCACTATGGGAGAGTGAGCAGGCGGCCATGTGGGGCTGAGTTGCTGACCAGAGTTAAACCATGACAACTTCCAAATGTGCATTTCTATGCTAATACTGAATATATAAAAATATATACGTGAACCCATGGTAGCAACAAAATCTATTCTGCTGATAGTCCTTACTTTTACCCCTGAACTGCTCAGGAATTTTCCATCTTAGAATAAGAATGCAGTTTGTTTGTTTTAAAAAGGAGAATAAAACAGAAATAAGAAAGAACTTAAAAACTCCCTCTTGTTCCTTCAAACAGATCCCAAAATATCAGACATGAGAACCTGTACTGTGTGAGTTATTTGTGCTGTCCTAAGCCAAGAAAATTCAAAATGCAAAGACAGCCTAAAAAGTGAATGAAAATATCATATTCTTAGTGCAGAAGAATATATGGCAGGAGTCAATGACACATATAGAAAAGAGAACTGATTTAAAAGGCTGCTGCCTTATTTTTGTAACACACTAAGACCTCAGATTTTTACCAATGAATGACACTGTAAAATAACTACACTTATTTCAAGACAACTTTTTGATAAGTCTAAAAGTTGTTTGTTTGGTGTTTTTTTTTCCAGTCTTTGGCATATATGACATATGTGACTGCTCCAGCTGGGGTCCCTTCCATAGGTGTATGGTCCTTCAGGAGTGGACTGCTCTGGCATGATCCTACCACAGAGTCACAGGCTCCAGTCCAGTACTCGCTGGGTTGCAGGCAGGTCTTTCCTCCACCATGACCCTTCATGGCTGCAGGGGCACAGCCTGCCCTCTCATCATGGGCTGCAGGGGAACCTCTGCTGTGGCACATCTTCTCCTTTCTTCACTGACTTTTGATGTCTTTTTTCCTGTCTCTCCAATGTCTCACTCTCCATGCCAATTCTCTGCAACTCCTTTCTGTTTCCACTGTTATTTCTTCTTGTGTTTTCCCCTCCTAAATATATTACTTTGCAGAGGTGCTTACTGGCTCAGCCATGGCCAGAGGTGGGTCCAACTTGGAGCCATGGGAGCTTTTTCTCAAAGCTTCTACAAGAGCCATCCCTGTAGCCCTTCCCCCGCTACCAAAACTCTCTATCACAGAAACCCAACACATAAGAACAGACACTTATATTGTGTTTAGAATAGAGCAATCCCTCCTTATAAATTTAAAAGTTGCTTGGTGGCATTAATATGAGCCCAAGAGAAATAACATATTCCAATTAATTCTACTTAGGGTATTGTTATGTTTTCCCAGCCTTTTTAGTAATAACACTGCTCAGGTTAAGTAATAACTAATAAAATTCTGCTTTCTTCACTTTCTACATAATAGCTGACATCTGCCTCAAGATAGTAACTAACAAGCTGGTAATTAAAAGTCCAAATTAAATGAAGCTTCAGTTTTAAAGTCTGATCAGAATTGTATTTCAGGACTGCATAGATGCCCCAGTCTATGTTGTTACTTTTTTAATAAATAAAAAAAAAACTGAATACAATGTCAATTTATTGTTTTCTCTATAAGAATCACTAAGCTCTACAATCACCTTACATGCACTTGTGATGTTATGAAAGAAACTCAAAGAATATTCTAGAGGGTTTATATTTTTGATTCCCATAGGACAATTCATTAACCAAATTATTTTTGTCTGACACTTATGATTTTTCTTTTGAAAGGCTTCATATCTTTTAAAAGTACATAACATTTTCAAAATACAGAAGTGACTTAATAGTTTATATCTTCTATTAAAAGAAATTAGAGTCTTCAATACCTTTCAGTTACTTAAACACACATTTATTTATGTCGTCTTTAGCCATCACAAAGTTATTACTCTAAGACAGGGTCTAACACCTGTAATAAGGATCTTAGATTAGATCTAGAAGTAACTAGAAGTGTTTCTCTCCTGTCTCTCTCTCCTTCTCCTAAAGATGGAATTTATCTAGAATGCCTAGTTTTCCAGGACGATAAACTTCGTTCTGAACTATATGCTTATCATCAACAGCAAATTTTGTTACCAGTTATAACCTATAATGCTGAAAAAGAGCAATGAATAATGTTGAATTTATTAGCTATTTTTAATCAGTTGCATGTTCCTGATTAAAAATAATAAAAAATTAATCCTTTTTAGCATCCACATAGTCCTTCTGAGAGGAACCGATTTTATTTTTACCGCTAATTCTTAATTGATAGGTATAGCTGACCTCCTATTCTGCCTCCTTTTATTATTATTTTTTCCCACTTTCTAGTTTATGGTTATGTTTGTAATTTTTAAGTATTAAAGTTCCAATGGTTGATCTTACCATCTACATCAGATATCCAGTTCTAGTAGAAGGATAATTTTGATCTAACTTTAGTCTTATAAAAACTTATACTCCTGGAGTCCCTGCACAGTTGATTTAATCCTCTTGAAGAAAGAAGAATCTATCTTTTAATAGAAGGAGTGAATTCTTCTTTGTAATAGACTGTATTTCAAAATTTACTGGTTTTGTGGCAAATATATTCTGCAGCATATCTCAGATGGAAATGTTTCGCTTTTTAGACAAGAAACCAAATTACATTGTTTTCCATTTTTCACAAGGATTAACAGCACTACACATTACAGATAGTATTTTTAAGTTATTTTTGTTTTAGCATTTCCTAGTTTTACTGGAAAAGTCTCAATTCTTATAACAGAAAACTTAGTAAGCCTTCATTCTCTAAATCACATTATACATGCCACTCATTTTCTAAGACATTACTGCAATAATGCCACACCCCACACGCACACTTCCTTTAGCTCTTGTCCAGGCAAAGTATACTTTTATATTTAAACATGCACTTACTCATTTTTCAAATAGAAGCTCTTTTACATCGTCACACTTTTCCTATTTCTGTATACATGTGTCTTCTTTAGTTCTTCTATGGACTTAAAAAACCCCACAAAAATGTTTTATTTTTGTGTTCTCAATTACTTTCCAAATAATTCTTAACATCTGAATCTTTTAAGCACTAATGTACTGAAATTTTTGTATACACCTACCAATTATAACACTAAGACCTGATTTAGTAAGGTAATCTTCTATTCAGGACCAGTTACTGTGTGTAAAAATATGGTATTTTCCACATCACTTTACACTTATCTTCATTTACTTCCATCTGTCATTTTTAAAAATATATGCTTCGTATTCTGTACTTTTCTACAGTTCTTCATAATTGTCCTCATCTCTCCTGCTTTAATAACAGCAGATTTTGTTGCTTCAGTATTTACCACTTTTTCTAACTTTTGGAGCTATGCTGAAGAGCCAGACATGAGAACAGAATCACAGAGTCATTTTTTGGCTTGGAAGGGTCCTTTAAAGATCATCTAGTCCAACCCCCTGCCATGGACAGGGGCATCTTTCATAGGTAAGGTTTCTCAAAACCCCATCCAACCTGACCTTGAACACTTCTGATTATGGGGCATCCACAACCAGCTTCTCTGGGTAACTTGTTTCAGTAGCTTACCAACCTCATTGAAAAATATTTCTTCCAAATAATCTAAACATAACCTCTTTCAGTTTAAAACCATTGCTCCGTGTTCTGCCACTACAGGTCCTGGTAAAAAGTCTCCATCTTTCTTATAAGCCTCATTTACATTATTGAAAGACCTTGAGAAGATCTCCCTGGAGACTTCTCTTTCTGAGGCTGCACAACCCAAACTCTCTCAGACTTTCCTTATAGGATAGGCTTTCCAGTCATCTGACAATTTTTGGGGCCTTCCTCTGGACCCACTCTAATAGTCAGTGTCCTTCTTGTACTGGGAACACCAGAGCTGGATGCAGTACTCCAGGGGTTCTGACAAGAGTAGAGTATAGGGGCAGAATCACCTCCCCCAACCTGCTGTCCACATTGTTTCCTATGCAGTGCAAGATAGGTCTGTTTTTCTGGGCAGCAAGCACACATTACAGGCTCAATGTCCATTTTTTCATTCACCAGTACCCCCAAGTCATTCTGTTTTGGGTTTCTGTGGTGGTGGTGTTTGATAACAGGGAAAGGGGCACAGAGATGGCTCCTGTGAGAAGCTACAAGAGAAACTCTCTTGGTTCCAAGTCAGACAGGGAGGGAACACAAAGAAATGTCAGCAGAATCATCGTGGAGAGAGGAGTGGGACATGAGAGAGACAAACAGGCAGACACCAAAAGTGTCATTGAAGAAAGGTGGGGAGGAGGTGGCTGGAGCAGAGTTTCCCCTGCAGCCTGAGGTGAGAGGGTAGGCTGTGCCCTGCAGCCATGGAGGGTCAGGGAGGAGCAGAGACCGGCCTGCAGCCCAGGAAGGACCCAACACCAGAGCAGGTGGCTGAGCTCAAAGTAGAGCCCATGACTGTGGGAAGCCTGTGACAGAGCTGTCTGCTCCTGAAGGACCCCACACCATGGAAGGGACTCATGCTGGAGCAGTTAGAGGAGAAAACTGCAGCCCACGGGAAGGACTCATGTCGGAGAAATTCATGGAGGACTGTATCCCATGGGAGAGACCCCACACTGGAGCAGAGGAAGAGTGTGAGGATTCCTACATCCCGGAAGGAGCAGCAGAGACAAAGTGTGATGAACTAACTGGGAGACCCACATCCCCCACTGCTTATGCTGCTGGGAAAGCAGGGTGGGAGAAAGGGGTGTTTGGTTTTGTCTCTCTTACTTTTCTTTTGATTAGAAACTTATTAAATGGATTTTTCTTCTCCAAGTCAAGTCTGTTTTACCCATGAAAATCTCTCCCTATCCTTGCCTCTGTTTGCAAGGTTTTCCTTTTCCTTTTCCTTTTCCTTTTCCTTTTCCTTTTCCTTTTCCTTTTCCTTTTCCTTTTCCTTTTCCTTTTCCTTTTCCTTTTTTCCATTTCTTCTTTGTCCCCAACCAACTCTGGTGGAGGAGCGACCGAGCGGCCTCATGGCCTTTTGTTCCCAGCTGGGCCTAAACCATGACATCTTCTCTGCAGGGTGGACCTAGATCCATTTGTGTCCGAGTGTGGGGGATTTGGGTTTCCACCAGCCTTCGTTCCACTGTATTTCTCTGAGCTTGTGAAGATGTGCCTTCAATGGGCTGAGGTGATTGGCTAGTAGCCAGAGTGGGATATTACTTGTGATATTCCATCTGCCATTGTTTCTCTGTGTTTCTTTCATAGGGGAACAGATGAGCTTTTATCACATAACCTAACATAAAAATGCAATTAATTATTCAGGTATTTAATCCTTCATTTCTTATAGGATTTGGAGTAAATATGTTATGGTTACAGAAAGCTGTTTCTTGTCACTTTTTTTCCCTGATGATTTACTGACATAAAAATACCACACAAATCTATGGTGCAACTCCTCCCCACTCCCCACCAAAAAAAAAAAATTGCCAAGGTGGTGAAACTTTCAAGTCTTCCTCACTGTGGATGGAAAAGGGATTCTCATACTTTTCTGCTATGATATTATCTTGTTTAAACACTTCTCTTGGGTTTTGATCATCTACTGACCTTATAAAGTTCCCATTAAGCTTTGTTCACCTGCT
The DNA here is from genome assembly GCA_027574665.1 of Rhynochetos jubatus. NCBI lineage: Eukaryota > Metazoa > Chordata > Aves > Eurypygiformes > Rhynochetidae > Rhynochetos > Rhynochetos jubatus. Next base: position 86,461,113 of record CM050649.1, on the reverse strand, counting down.
CTGCTTGAAGAATGACTGTTGTTTTTTATGCACTCCTCTAGTATTTTCTCAGTGTTTAGTTTTTGGGTTTTTTTTTTTTTGTCCTGACTTACTGTGATTTTTAATTTAAGATGTCAGATTTTAATCTTTCATGAGTTTTTTTTAAACTTAAATTTAATAACTTTCTTTCCATGCTATTTAGCTAATACACTTTCCTTGACACATTTTTTCAGAGTTTATCCTGAAGTAGTATAAATTGCTTTTGAACCTCTGGTACAGTATCTTATCAAAGCTCCTGACATTTGAAAATACTTTACCCTCTTCTTAGATTTGCTTTATAATTTTCTTTATGAGCTCCCTAATTTTCATGTAGTCCATGTTTTTTTCCCTGAAATGAAACACAAAACATAGGGGGTTTTGGCTTTTTGGTAATCCTGGAAAGGCATTGACATTGTAGTCGCAGTCACAGATCAGATCTGGACAGTAATATTATGAATCTATGGCATTGATCAGGACCAGGATCTATATATAGGCAAATATATTTATATTTGCATTTTCAAGTATAAATCTGCTTTGTTCCTAGACTGCCTAAAATTCAGTCTAATTGTCCTTCCTTAGTTTGTGGTTTACCTTGTTTGCATGATGGCCATCAACATCTGACATATTGTGTTTTCTTCTTCCATAGCATGTATGATTTCATTCATATTCGGTATGTCATGGTTTCTGTTTCAATTCTCATTAACTAGCTCATAAAATGGTATTGATATTACCTTTTTCCTAATTAGGACAGGATTTTAAATGTTGTTGACGTGGAATATCCTTCATTATATTTTTACAAATAGAAATATTCTTTCACTAGCTGTAGTGTGTTATTTCCAGCCTATACTTTATGCCTAGTGTCCTACAGATTGTGTCCTATATATCCTTCTTCAACAACATTTCTGTTATGTTACAAAGCCATTATCTTAAATCAAGGCATCAAAAATTACATTTCTGTTATTTACTGTCAGTATGTTCAGCTGTTTCAAAAAGTCATTCACTTTTGGATGTGGTTGATGTAACTTGCTGTTGTTTCCAACCTAACTATGTAATAGATTAATAACAACAACAAAAAAAAAAGTTCCTGCCTTTTGGCATATACCGCCAGTTTCCAGTTGAGAATATTGGCACTGCAATTGCTTGTATTTTGTCTCTTTAAAGTTCTTTTTACAAGGAGTATGTTATCCAGGAGACAGATGTTTCATTCTTTGAACTCTTCCTTGATGAATTTCTGCATCTCTCTTGTTCCTACCTCAGTAGCCCTGATACTGTTCTGGATGTTGGTCTGCTCAAATGCATTATTTGGGCCTTTGCTTATCTACCTCTGTAACTTCTTGTGCCCATCTTGATCATCCACCCTGGTCTCAAAAGTTAGTTCCTTATTTCAGAATATATAAGATAGCTACTTGGATTCACCTTATTTTCCTGCAAGGAGAATGACACTGATATAGTAAGTCAGAAGCATTTAATCTAACATTTAACATCTACTGGGAATATTAACAACATTTATTAGCTTAACCTCCTTTATACTTTTTTGCGTCATTATATGTAAAAATCAAAAACTCTCCAACATGAAGTGTCACCCTATTGCCTTCTTTGACTGAGTACTTTCTGAACATGTTGTCATCACAAATATTCTTATTTCTTTCTTGTGACTTTTCTTTCCATGTTTTGATAAGAAAAGTTACCGAAGAAATATAGTTTTCTTTTACCTCATTTATAATTCTTAGTCTATGTATATGCTTCTTATTGTATTTTATACACAGTGAGACTGAAGACAATTTTTTTAAACTACTATATAGGGATATTATATAATTGTATTTTTAATCTCTTCTCCAGAAGCACAACACAGGGCTACTGCAGGAGGAGGAATAAGATGAGAGCTGAGGGTGTGCCCAGCACAGGCAATGCCTTCAATGAGCAGGGGGAAGTCCCACAGAACATGGATAAAGGGATGAACCAGGACCCAGTTCAGGCTGAGGCTCACCTGTTGGGAGTGGGATAGAGATGGGGACGGAGCTGGGAACAGAGGCAAATCATGGTGTAAGCCCAAGAGGCCTGTCCATGAGTCCAATTCCTCATGGCACAGGGCCCAGGTCTGGCTGGAGGCATGGTTTGAGATGAGACTGGGCACAGACACCCCTGCAGCATCGCTGGAGCTGCTCTGGAGATTAGCTGATCCTGACACCTTTCTTTGAGCAAAGAAAACGTCAAAGTCTGAAAAACAAAGCAATCTGAAAGCAGAGTAGACCTAAAGCTCCTCTATGATTTAAGAATTCCATTTAAATAGAACCAGTCTTCCCACTGTAAACTGTTATTATTATCAACTTTAAAAACACCAGCGTTATGCTTCAGCAATACTAATATTTTTTCATCGTGTTTATAACAAGAGGGGTTTCAATTAATTCATGAGAAAGGGTACCATCTAACCCCTGGCATTAAGTGTAGCTCAAATACTCATATCATGTTGCATATGCAGAATTTCTAAAACTTGGAAGAAATTATTCACCTCTTCCTACCAGCCCTGTAAAATACTGAATTATTAAATGAGGAACATTTATTTTACTTTATTTTTGTATTTTGTCCAATAACAAACAAGTTATTACAGAATGCTTGTTATATCGCATGTTAAGAAAGACGAAGGAATATATATTTGATTTCATATATTAGTCCATATAATATATAGTAAGTCAGACTTGAACTTAATCTCAAGTAAAACAATTCTGTTATTTGAAAATACAAAAAAACACCCCACCCAAACCAAAAAGCCAACAACAAAGCAGAGGATCATATTGTGTGAGGAATTGACCTACTCTGGCTGCCAGGTGCTCACCAAATCTTCCTATCAATCACTCCCTCTTCTCAACAAGACAGAGGGAGAAAATATGATTAGAAGCTTGTGAATTGAGATAATAATAGGGAGATCACTTAGCAATCATTGCCACAGGCAAAACAGACTCGACTTGGGGAAATTGTTTTAATCTATTGCCAATTGATTGTAACAGAGTAGGATAGTGAGAAATAAAACAAAACTAAAAACATCTGGCCCCCATCTCTCCCTTCTTCCCACACTCAACTTCATGCCTAAATGTAGCTTCTTCTCTGAGCAGTGCAGGTGAATGAGGAATGGAGTTGCAGACAGTCCAGAACATATTGTCTCTGTTGCTCCTTCCTCCTCATGCTCTTCCCCTACTTCAGTGTGGAGTCCCACCTATAGGAGAGAGTCCTTCATAGGCTTATCCAATGTGTGTCCTTCCCACAGGCTGCAGTTGTTCAAGAACTGCTCAAGCATGTGTCCTTTCCACAGGGTACAGTCCTTCAGGAATGGACTGATCCAGCATGGGTCCCCCAAAGGGTCGAAAGCCCTGCTAGAAAATATGCTCTTGCAGGAGCTCCTCTCAGGGAATGGAGGTCCTGCCAGGAGCCTGCCTTGACATGGGCCCTGTGCAGGTTGCAGTTTCCTTCAGAAGTACACACCTGCTCCAGCATAATGTCTTCCATGGGCTGTAGGGTGGATACCTGCTCCACTGTGGCCCTCCACTGGCTGCCGGGGTCCAACCTGCATCACCATGTTCTTCATCATAGGCTACAGGGGAATCTGTGCCTCAGTGCCTGGAGAACCTCCTCCCCCTCTTTCTTTACCAGTGTTGGTTTCTGCAGTGCTATTTCACTCACATTGTAATCACTAATTCTCACAGATACTGCACAGTGGTTTTACCCCTTTTACTGTTTTGAAGCCAGCTGGAATGGGCTCTGTCTGACATGGGGACAGCTCCTGATCTCTGCTCACAAAACCATTGCTGCAGCCCACAGCTATGAAAACCTTGCAACATAAAACCCAATATAATATCTTAATCACAATATTCAAAGGATGTATTTTAAGTACCTACCTAGTTTATCTATAGTTATTTATTTTCTGTCTATATTATGTTCTAAGTGTAGCGTAATGTTCTACATGACATAGCTACACTGTATAATACTATACACAGACCATGGCTATCATATTTTACATATATTAATATATCTAGAAATTAATCTACAGGTAGGAATCTTTGATACTACATCAAATTTGATGCTGAGTGTAAACCAGCCAACATACTGGTCCACTCAGAAGGGATTCAACTGTGTACACTTAAGTCCCTAACCCTATTGATTGTGATAACTCTAGGCTATACAATACACCTGAATGGGACTAAACTGCATGGCATAACACTTAAATGAAATCTGCACTCCTCTGAAGCAAAAACCTGGAGGCCAATATATGCCACAGTACTTCAAGTGACAGTAGACACCTATTTTTATACACTTCAGTTGTACTTCTTGCTACTGGCAATAATGATGGTATGATATGCTATCTTGGATTACACACCCAACTGTCACAGGTTCAGAACTGGTGCAGATGAATCCTCTCCTCCAGCATTTGGTCTATCTTAAGATAGAAAATTACTTTCTAGAAATCCTTCATTCCACCAATCCTTCTTTCTCCTCTAAACTTAGGTAAAAAGAATAGAATAGATGCTAAACTAGTCTATGGCCAGTTAGGTGACAAGATCCAACCCAAGAGAACAACTCATGGAATGAAGTACTGCTTTTTGAGCAAAGGACTTGGAAACTGACTTTTGTTATACTATGATGCTTGTTTTTATAAGACAAACTTTAAATCTACAGTTAGACTAAACTATTAAGTTAGAGTGAGATTATGCAATAACAGCTGAGAAAGTAAGATAGAGGGACTGACTGGGACTTCATGAGGATATGTATATTTCCCTGATTTACAAACATCCCTTAGTCTCTTTTTACATAACATACTCCTAACCCTTTAGAGGGTAGGAGGAATGAAGGATCTGGTTCAAACTTGCTCTTCCCTGGAAAGGAAAAAATAGAAGATTAGGAGAAAAAGTATGACTCATAATCTGAATTTTTATAAAATAAAGAAATCAGAACATTGGTTGACAGCACATCCTTTAAGGACTATTTCCAGGAAATTACAAGGTTACTCTAAGTATTCAGCAACATTCTTATGCTTTGTGTAATACGACAGCCACTTTCAATTATTTTCAAACTGGAATTACCTAAAAATGACAATCTTTTTTTCCTGCTTTGTTCTAAGAAACATTTTAAAAAATGTATCTAAGAGGTATGAATTTTCTTTTATCAATACAGCCATTTGGTGAGGAGGAGGAGGAGGCTTAGTCCGTATTCTTTTAAAATGCATCAATCATCTGCCTCTTTCCTTATAACAAGGGGAAAGGATGGGAAAAAGGGATGATATTACTTTAATAAATACTAATTTCAACCTGTAAATACCATCTGTGACAGGGAATAATATGGCACATTCATTTCTCATGCTATAATGAGCTGTTAAAGGTGGAACAAAGTTAGTTACCATCGTATTTTTCAACTTGACCAGCTGCCAATTTTTTTGACATAAAGTATTTCAATTATTTAATAATTTGAGGTTCCAATCTGCTTAAACTCCGTCCAGTTTAGGGTGAGTTTTAGATGACTGAGTCCAAACCAACAACCTAATATGTCTTCTTTTCAAAACTTCCTAGATCTAAAGGCCTCTAATTTGATTGGGCATTTTTTATTTAGCCTGAAAGCTCCCTGAACGTGTGAACTGTAGTCACACATGACTGTTCTGGAGAGACAGATGCCAATATTTTAGATAGAGCTGACCAAAATGTTTGATGTGGTTAGGGTTACAGCTTGTGACTACCTTTTAAATCAATGGAAGTGAAGGAATTGGACTTCTAAACTCTTCTCATCTTGAGGAAGGTTGAACTTACATCTTTCATATGTTAAAAAGGTGTATTAGCTACCAGAGCATGAAAAACAATCTGCCTCAGCTGCTTGAAGCTGTACCATTCCAAAGCTAAATGGCTGAAGTGTGTAGGCAGAACTGAGGAGAGGAGAGGAGAGGAGAGGAGAGGAGAGGAGAGGAGAGGAGAGGAGAGGAGAGGAGAGGAGATGGAAAAAGAAAAGCCTATAATTTTTTAAGCAATAAGAAATTTAAGCAACTTTCATTCCCAGTGGGGTGGGAGAAATACTTATTAACCATGTTGCTGAAAAATACAATAAAGCAAAAATAACCCCCAAAAATACCAACCACCAAAAAACCCACAAATCAAGTACAATCAAAAAAATCAACCTAAAATGAAAAGCAATAAGCATAATAAAATGTAGTCTCATACATCATGATGATGGACAAACAGTGCTTTGATGTTTTCCTATTCTTTTCTTCCTGTCCATAATGACAACATATACAAATTGACAGTGGAAACTTCAAGTACTAAATCACTGAAAAATCTTGGTCTTCAATAATCCTTAAATTTAAATTTAAGTTTAAGGATTAAATTTAGATTTAAAGATTAAATTTATCAAAAAGGTAAACCACAAATTTAGAAGGATGATCCAGGTCTCCATTTTGTCAGATAATCTTATTGCATTATTAAAGACTTTTATCAAAATAAAGGGACCATTTGAGTGGTTGGCAAAGGCTGGGACTTGGTTCTCATAATTAATAATAATGTGAAGATTTGTTTTAGGCACATATCTATATATGTCATCAGAATGTTTACAAAATATTTGAAAATACTGAAATATGTTTGGGCTTTGGGGGTTTTTTTTTGGTTTGGTGGGGTTTTATTTGTTTGTTTGGTTTTTTTGTTTTTTTTTTTTTTTTAATTTCTCTCATTGCATACTGACACTGTCCTCTGGTGCAGACCTCTGTGTTAGAAGGTAACCAAATCTTGATGATAAGCTTTTAAAGAAGTTAAATGTTGTGTGTGTATTACTGTTCAAACCATGGGAAGCCAAGGCTAGTAGTAGCAGTTGCCATGTGCTAAGGGGCTTATGAGGTGCCCGGGGACAATGTCTAAGGGGAGTTCTGACATCCTTGGGCTGTGTGGAGAAGGACTAGGTATCATCAAGGATAACCCTCTGCTGAATGACACAAAGATTCTGAGGGACTATGGCTTCACCAACCAGACCACCTCACCCCAGGCTTCTGCATCCTGTTATAACCTCCCCACAGGGAGTTCAAGCAGTGGTGACCAACAAACAGAAAGACATGTCCTGTCTGTCCTCTGTGGTATTTGCACTCACTGGGACTGATGTAGTTACCCAGACAGAGCTGTCAAGGGAAACAGGAAGTCATCCAGGTCTCTGGCTGCAGTGTGCTCAAGGTTTCCACTGGTGTTCAAGGGTAGAAATGATAATGCCTCTGAGAGGTAAGCCTGGGTAGAAGAAATGATCCTCTTGGTGACTGAGCTTTGGGGGGAAGTGGAGAGGTTGTGGAGGACCCATGAGTCCAAGAAGGTGATTAGTAGAACCACAGTTTGCTGTTACTTGATATCTACCTTGCCTTCCCAGGTGCCCATACACAACAGATACGAGGCTCTGGAATTGAATGAATTGTCTTGGGAATCTGGTGAGGTCTCAGTCAACTGGAAGCTAGGAAATACTATTACATTTTCAAAAAGGACCAGAAGGAAGATCCTGGTAATTAGAAGCCTGTCAGAGTCACTTAAGTGCCTGGTAAAATTATGGAGAGGATTATTCTGGCAGTTACTGAAAAACACTTGAAAGGCAATGCAGTCACTGGTGAAAGCCAACATGGATTAATGAAGGCAAAGTCACCCCTTACTAACTTAATATCCTTTATGACAAGGTTGCTCATGTAGTCGATGAAGAAAGGTAGTGGATGTGTTGTAGGTGTGGTTTTTTTTTGTGGGTTTTTTTTTTTTTTTTTTGTGTGTGTGTGTGTGTTTCTTTTTGTTGTTGTTGTTGGTTGGGTTTTTTTTGGTTGGTTGGTTTGGGGGTTGTTTGTTTGTTTGTTTGTTTCATTTTAGAAAAGCTTTTAATACTGTCTCTCACAATATCCTTGACAAAATGTACCAGCCATCAACAAAAGACCATGCAGCCACTCACTCTCCCTGACAGTGGGATGGGAAGGACAAAATAAAAGGAAAGGCTCCTAGATCAAGACAAGGACAGGGAGGGATCACTCACCAGTTATGGTCACGGGCAACCCAGGGTCAATGTGGGGGAAAAAAACCAATTTAATTTGTTACCAATCAAATCAGAGGAAGACAATGAGACGAAACAAAACACATCTTAAAATCTTTCCCCCCACCTGTCCTTCTTTCCAGCCTCAGCTATGATCCTGATTTCTCTATCTCCACCCCCAAGTGGCACAGGGAGGTGGGGGATGGGTGTTCCCCAGTCAGTTCACCACACTTATGTCTGCTGTTCCTACCCACTCACGGGGAGACAGGACTCCTCACATCCTTCCCCTGCTCCAGCATGGGGCCTCTCCCACGGGAGACAGTCCTTAACATGACATAAGTCCTTCTCACAGCCTGCGGTTTTTCACTCTAATGGCTCCAGCATGGGTCCTTCTGCAGGTGTAGGGTCTTTTAGGAGCAGACTGCTCTTGCACAGGCTTCCCATAAAGTGATGGGCTCTACTTCTAGCACAGCCATCTGCTCTGGTGGGGGGTCCTCCCCAGGTTGCAGGCTGGTCTCTGCTTGCCTGTGACCCTCCATGGCTGCAGGAGCACAGCCTGCCCTCTCACCACAGGCTGCAGGGGAACCTCTGTTCTGGCCCACCTCCTCCCCACCTTACTGCACTGACTTCTGGTGTCTGCCTTGCTGTCTCTCTCACATCCCACTCCTCTCTCCACACTGTTTTGTCCACACTGTTTCTGCTTCTGTTGCTGCTTGTCTTTTTGTGGTTTCCCCCCTCTTAAATATGTTAGTCACAGAGGCACTGACTGGCTCGACCATGGCCAGAGGCAGGTCTGACTTGGGAGTTGAAGAGAGTTTCTCTTGAAGCTTCTAACAGGAACCATCCCTGTGGACCTTTCCCTACTACCCAAACCGCTCACCACAGAAACCCAACAGAAAGAAATGCATCCAATGTCTTCTGACCTATAATAAGCATGCAGTCTCCAGGACCAGGCAAAAGATTGTTCAAAGAAATCATTCCCCTCATTGTAGAAAGTATGGATATGTCAATCACAGCACCATCTGTTTCACTTTACAGAGTAATTTCTGTTTTGGTGGGTTGACTTTGGCTGGTCACCCTATCACTCCTCACTTTCAACAAGAGTGGGGAAGAAAATATGACAAAAAAACTTGTGGGTTAAGATAAGGACAGAGAGATAACTTAACAATTACCATCATGGGAAAACAGTCTTGACATGGGGAAATTAATTTATTACCTCTGCCTGAGCCAGAGTGCTGGGGATACTGCCTGGGGCTGGGGAGGGGGGGAAGGTAAAGATAGAGTTTTGCGGAAACTACATCCATTGATTCTGTCACCAAAGTGAACGTCTTTCTCCTTGTCCCATAAAAAGAGAGAGCCTTTGGCTGGAGGAAACATGCCCTTCTCACCCTCACAGCAGTGGCACAGGGAGACATGCAGAAAGAGGGTGGGATCAACTGCGGATGGCACTGCTGCAGGCAGTCATCCACAGGAATCATCCACACATACTTGTGACCAAAAGCAGATTGACAAAGCTGCTGAAAAGCAGCTTGGCAAAAAAAGACCTGGGGGTCCTGATGGTAAAGTAAAGCCAGCAAGGTGCCATTGGGGCAAACATAGAGAGTAGTACTCTGGACTGCACTGGGTAAACCATTGACAGCAGCTGGAGAGAGTTGACCCTTCCCCTCTGTTCAGTGCTGGTGAGGCCATGCTTACAGTCTTGTGCCCAGGGCTGGGCTCCCCATCATCTCTGCTCTGTCCCAGGTGATGGCACTACATTCCAGTTGCCCAGCTGATGACATTAACAGCCTGGAGAGATTGCTTGTGGGCCAGACAAAGGTGAAGATTGCTCAGTGTGTGAGGTGTCTCAGGCCAGGGGACTGAGCTTTGGTGGCAGGGTCCCTTGTCCCAGCATCCTTCAGTGCTGGTGTCCTGCCGTGCTGGGCACATCATGAGTCACTGGTTACAGCAAAGCCTCTCAGACATTAGGGCTCACCTGGCAATTCTCCATGGCTCCTTGTTCTCTTTTGCTTGGCAGTAGGAGGGACCCACAGGAGGAAGGGATTGCCCTGACTCTTTGCATGGTGAGGGACCTTGGCTGCTTCAGAGGCACCTAGGCAGTTGGACACTGGTGGCAGTGGGGCTTTCTTCAGCTGGCTCCTGACAGCTCTCTGCATCCAGGATGGCATGCTGCCACAGCCCATCCAGGTAAACAAGCCTGGCTAGTGTGTCACCATCCCTCTTGCTCCTTCAGAGAGGTGGTGGCCTCAGCAGAGGGATCCCAGGTAGGGATCAGGGATGAAAACATCTCCTCATGTCCCTCACTTCCAGCCACCCTCTGTCTCACCCCAGTGAGAGCCATAAGCATGTCCATGCTTGCTTCTCTCTCTAAGGGAGATTCACCTGCCCCAGGACCTCCTTCCAGCCGAACAACTGTCCACCTCTGTCCCCTGCACAACATGCTGACTCTCCTGCATGAGCACAGACCATCCACAAAGGGTATCTCAAGCTTGCAGACAGCAAGCATGTCTCCTGGGAGCTGAGGGAAGTCCTTGACAGAAGAGCAGAGCAGAGGTCCACTTCTAAAGCCAGCCTGAGCACAAGTTGGCCATCATCTTGAAGGTAAACCCTGCTGACCCAGAGTTTGGCAGCTCCTGGCTCTTTCTGTGCTCTTTGATACCTGCAAGAACAGGAACTGAGGCCCAGCTATGTGCTCGTGAGCCAGAGTGCTGGGCATGCTGCCTGTGCTCCTGGTGGGAGTGGTCAAAGTCTCACACAGAGCCCTTGGAATTTCAGGATTCCCTCTGAAACATCTCCTCCAAGCTTCTCCAGGAAGGCTTCTCCAAGGAGTAGATGAGCACCGTTCAGAAGACCAGCAGGCAGAAGAAGTTGGCGGAACAGAAAGAGTAAATGTGGCAATCAGTCTGCCTACTCCGCAGGGACTAGCAGACACCAGGACTTGCCTGCAAAATAATGGTCTCTTTGAAAAAGGTGTGTTTTCTGCTAGCCAACTCTTGCTGCTTTGGGGTCAGGTTTTGGAGGAAACTGACACAGAAAAATACTTTTCTCCTTGGAGCTCTTCCCACAGATGTTGGGGGTTGCTCCACAAAGACACTATTGACGGAATGGCAGGGAGGGAGGTGGCTGTATCTCAGGGAAGGCAGTCCCTCTTCTGTAGGCCAGGTGTCACCAGGGAGCCTTCCCTCAGAAGGGCTTAAGTGAGATCAGCCTGGGACACATGTGTTGATGACATCAACTTTATTAATGATATGTTCCTCTTCCCTCAGGGTGGCCAGCAAGTGGCCTAAAGCCAACCTCCTGCTACACAAACACTTGCTGTCCCTACTCCAAAACATCAGCAGAAATGCAGCCAGAAGCAGGATGATGTCTGGTAACCCAGCCATTTTTGTGGGGCAAAACCAGCTCAGCCCAGCAGAGGAAGCACTCTCCCCCTGGATGTCCTGGTGCAGGTGGCAGGGAAGATTCTCCGTGTCTACCAGGTGGCTACAGCATTTTGGGACCACCTGAGCTTTGCTGTTCAGAGGTACCTGGCTGCATCCTCTCTTCATCAAATGCTCGTGGGGGAGCTGTCAGGCAGAGCCAGATTTCTGCACAGAAGAGAGGGTCAGAAGTGGGAGAGGCTGTTTGTACCATTTTCAGCTACTGGCATGGAAACCAATGCTTGTCTCTGTTGAGGTGACACAGCTGGTGGAGTTCCTTATGGAGCACCAAAGGGAACTCTCTGGGGAGGGGTGGCTGGGCTAGTTGGTGCATTAGCTGAAGAACCACCATCACCAGGGGCAGAAGCAGAAAGAGCAGAGATATATCAGGTTCACAAACAGCATGACAACAGAAGCCTCATCCCTCAGAAAGTGGAACTGCTGCCACAGGGATAAGCAAGGTCATCCACCAGCCTGCAGCTCTGCAGAAGTGGATAGTAAAGCTGATGCAGATTGCAGTTGAACTTTGTGTGATGATTCCATCAGAACTGACTCATCTGAGCTGAGCAAACTCATCCAAGGGATCTGCCTTTCAGAACTAAGGTAGGAATTAGGAAAACTGTTGCTTCCTGTTCCAGGAAGGCCTTTGCCAGCTGTTAAGTTCTACACTTCACTGCAGGTGCCTCCAGTTTCTCTAGGAAGCATGGCAGACTCCCCCTTATGTCCTGAACAACTGAAGAGCTTGTTTAGAGAAAGAAGGTAAAATGACTTAGCACTGATTAAGAGAAGAATTGATTCAAGTTTTTATCATGGCTTTACCTCTCTAACAATACTATTTCATGGAATGTTTTCTAGGTACTTCACAGGAAAAGGAAAAACAAAGAAAAAGAAAAACAAACTGTGCAGAGGGAAGCGGTGGCCAATCAGGCAAGAAAAGGAGAAAGTCAGAAATCAACTTTCCCCTCTCAGGGATGGGCAGCTGAGAAAACTCAAGCAGGGTGAATGAACAAGGAGCCCAGATGTGCAGCAGACTCTGTTGTCCATCTTTCAAAACTCTGAATGCTGCTCTGAGTATGCAAAATATTTCCATGGTGCACAGAGGTGGCTTCAGGCAGAAGGCATGAACCTGCCCCTGTTGACAGGAAATGTTTGCAGTCTTCATTTTGTACTTGTTGAAGCTCTGTTTGTGCAAGGCTGAGCAGACACCCCAGCAAGGTGAAAAGACTCATGATTTTGAACTTTTTGACTTGCTACATACATAAAGAGACAAAGTCTCATTTTTCTGTTCATGTCAGTTAGGAATCCTTTTCTGGCTGGTGTTGTCAGAATCCCAAAGATGTAGCAAGGATTTCTTCCAAGTAGCTTTAGACACTGAGATATTGGCACTTCTTAAAAAGCTCGTATTTCTTCTGAATTAATTGAGAGAAAAAAAAAAAAAAAAATCTAGGTCCTGCATGTGAAGGATCTAGCCGGGTGCCTTCAGATTTGTACTGATTTTCTCCCCTGCACTGCCCACCAGAGAGTAAAGCAGACCAGGATGGCTGATGGCCCAGGACAGCTCAGACCAATATTCTGCAGAAAAAGGATCTTATTCCTGGGGTCAGCACAATCCTTCATGCCTGAGAGGCTCTTCCCAAGGAAGTATGTTTTTCCTGCCAACACAGAATGGCCAGCAAGCGGCAGTGCGGGGTGCTGCTGCTCGGGTTTTGGGAAGGACCACATCACAGCTCCCCAGGGGCTCCTTGCCGACCTCTCCTGACTGGCAAAGGGGCATTGTGCATCTCTGTCAACTTGCAGTGCTGAGGGTATCACATACATTGAGAAGGGGCCAAAGTAACACATAGTTGCAGCCATTAATGGTTCACTCTTCTGGGCCAAGAACAACAACTTTTACATTTTACTTCCCGAAGAATGGGGGACAAAGTCACACCTGTTTCTGCCCCTATGGTTTCATTAGCGCTTCCTAACTCCATCTTTGCAGGTATCCTGCTGGTACTCATGCACCCCTGAGCTGGAAGGAGGAAGGACAGGCACTCACCACCCTTGGACCAATGCAACACACCTGGAAAAACATTATTTTATATCACTCAAAATATTCTAGGTACACAACTATTCTCTTTATCTTTTTTGTTTTCCCTATATTTACAGCTTCAAGATCCTTTCTACTTCTCAGCCTGTTGTGGAACCTCACAAAACTGAGCCAGATGGACTAACTAACTAGAAACAGGGTTAGTTTTTTAACAAAATGGTAATAGAATCATACAAAGCTTTAATTTAACCATAACCACTTTGGTACTCTGATATACATTAACAATTCACAGGTTCAGAATTTCTGTCTGGAATTAATATTACACACCTGATTAAGAATTCTTAAGCTCTATGGCTGATGACCCAAAATGCACAATCACTCACCTAATAAAGGGAAGGGCTCTCAACCTCGAGGAATTTCCTTTGTTGCATTCCAACCTAAGAGAAGAGGGCCCAGCTGCAGATGCACTGCTCTGCAGATGACTGACTCAAAATGGCTCTCCAGTGGGACTCCATTTATACCCTAGTTGAATCTGAGCTGTATTCATACATGGTCATGTAGCACCCCATTGGCCAAGGACCCCACCTCTTCACGTGTGGACATGACAAAAGCTACTATGAGAGACGTGAGCTATGATAGGAAGTTTTTGGTGGGTTTTATTTGTGTCTTTATCGGGTCTTTCTCAGAGTTGATGTACCTGCCACACAGTCACAAAAGAAAAAACAAACAAACAAACCCCTCACCTACAGATGTCCCAAAGGGCTGACTCTTACATTGCTCTCATTCACAGCTTTATTCTCACAGAATACTGAAATAAAAAGATATTCAGGTCTGGTGTAACCCAGACGTATGTTCATCTGAGGAATGGTGTCACTACTTATACAGGGATACAGTTTAACCAGTCTTTTTTATTATTATTATTCTAATTGTCTTCTGTCAGAAATGGATAACTGCTCAGTAGTAAGGTATTGTAAACGTGAGTTTTATTTACTATGACTTATATATGAGACGCATAATGCATACTTGTTGCAAAACATTAGGGCAGAGAAGGGATCCAGATGATGATTATGAGGCTTTGAGCAACCTGGTCTAGTGGAAGATGTCCATGCCCATAGAAGAGGAGTTGGAACTAGATGATCTTTAAGGCCCCTTCCAGCACAAACCGTTCTATGATTCTGTGATGAAATGGCTCACATAGTTTTCACTACTGAAAAAGAAGCTCGTGCATATAATGGAAATCATATTTTATTTTAACATCAGGACAGATGCAGCCCTTCTGTCAGCAGCATAGCTCTCTAGAGCAGACACAGACTAAAGACATCCTTGCCCACACTAAATGTGTGAATGCGTAGTGCATTAGCATGTAGGGTAACTACATAGATGTATTTGGAAGCAAGGTTTTGGTAGCAGAGGGTGGTGCAGGGGTGGCTTCTGTGAGAAGATGTAGAAGCTGCTCATCAGCTGTTAAAAATCAGGATAACAGTACACTGCCCAGTCTTTTCCCTACTATGCTTCTAACATGAGGGGATGCTACAAGTAAAGTATGTAACAAGTCATGAGTCCACAATGCAGAAATTCCCCTAAAATGGACCATTACCAAGAGACAGAACTTTTTCCCCAGAAAAGCAGCATAGGTGTAGCCTCAGAATTTCTGTCCTGGGGCTAGTCTGTAAGAGTTTGTTTCATTCCATAATACATCAAGCTGAGTGGTTGGTGTCACCCTGGTACCAGCAGCACTGGGAGCTGGCAGGACAGGGGGGGGAAATTTGCAAGGTGCACATTTTTTTGAAAGGTTGGCGCAACTCAGAAGGTGTGTCAGGGTTGACTCAGGGATTACAGCCAGCGGCATAGCATGGTCTTTGTTTGGACCTTGTGGTGGGTGCTTAAGGGAGAAGGAGCGTCTTTTGTCAGGGAGATTGATCTAGGAGTCAGGGAATAGAGTTTTTTTTTTTCTCCTTGCTCTCAGCTTCCATGCTGATTTGGGCGGGGAAGGGGTGGTGGTGGTGTGGTGGTTCTCCATCCATTTTGTTTCTGGATTTATTTTTCTGCCTTGCCTGGAGCCTGGCTAGGTCCATCCATGGGTGGTGAGATCCTGTATAATTTGTTCTATTTTTCTGTTCTTTTAATTGCTTATTAGCAATAACATTGTTAGTAACTCCATAAGTATCACATAATTAAATAGTTCTTGTCTCAACTTTTACAAGCCTCCCTTGTTTTTTTTTTCCTCTGACCCGACCCTTCCATACAGGGAGTGCGGGGTGGGGGTGGGGAGTGGTAGAGTGACTGGTGGTGCTTAATTGCCTGACAGGGCTAAACCATGACACTCAGACATTCCTTAATGTTCTTGACTCTATGCTTGCACGTCTCCATTTACATGTTAAACAAAGTTTTTAAAGTCTTTACTAGATTTAAATTTGCCAGAATAAATTATGGAACTGTCACACAGTTATTAGTAATGGAATGCTTTATCTTTTCATCTAGTTATTTTCTTAATACAGTGGTTGGAGCATAATGGGCTGGCATGCAATTATTTGTTACTAATGACTACTTTCCCAACTGGAAACTTGTAAATAGCCATTTTATAATTACAAATATGTTTTATGCCTTAAATTTGCACCTGTCAATGACTGAGCCAAATTGCAGTACATGGGTCACATTCATTCTTCATATTCATTATGAATTAAAAGTAAAATCAGTGTGCGTTTAAGCCTAGACAGCAGATGGCATTCAATGGTACAAGCGTACTGCACCATATGTCTGCAAAATGCTTTCAAAAAGTACTTGGCAGTTCACAACATTATAAAATAAAATCAGATAATAAAAATAATATATAACTTTTATTTCATTTAACTAAAAAATATTTTCATTAATCCATTGAAATTTAGTCCTACTCACATTTTGTCTGATGAGAATTAAATTATCAATAAAAATTATCAAAAAATATTTAGAAAGATAGATTTCTTTTTTATATTCAGAAAGTCATATTCTCCTTTCTTTAGCTTTGATTGAAGATCTAAACTTTTGTGTTGAAAGCTCATGAAGAAAACAAACTCCTATTAATACTATCAAAAATATCATAATTTTGTTTAGCTGTCATATTTCTGTGCTGATTGTATTTACATTTAGAGCTAATTGTACTCACATTTTAGTGCCTTCTTGTCCATTCCCTATGCACTTCACCACAGTGTTTCAGAGTATCATGGCAAATATAAGTAGTACAACCTTTTTTTTAAGTAAGTGACAATTTAAATTCTTTCAAAACAGATGGGGTTGAAACATTTTTCTGGGCTTATGTTAAAGCCTATCTATCACAAAGTATAAGTCATTGAATTTTTCTATATAAGGGATGTATAACAACCCTGTTTACAAAAAAGTACTGATCATGTTAAAGAATGTAAGTCCATAGATGAAGTTCAGCATTAAGTTTCACAGAACCTGTGAGGAACACTGGTCATCAGAGAATCAAATGGAACCACCTAAACTCAAGTTATAAAAGACACATTTGGAAGACAGATAGTGAAATATAAAAGAAAAGAGTTTTAATCTGGATTGCATAAGTGGTATGGCAGACATCCTTCAAATAATATTTTAAAAAAAAGTTACTGTATTGTCATAGACCTTTTAAAACATCTATTATTTCCTGCAACAGTAATGATTCATAAATGGAATGGCATGTGATCATTTAGACACTGTATGGAAAAAAATACCAACCAACCAACCAACCAAAAAAGCTCCCAAACAACAGCACAACTCTTCAGACTCAAAGTCTGGGGCATTGTTGTGGCTATTGTTAGTGGGTTAACACCCCACAAAATCAAAAAGAGTATCATAGAATCATACAATCATAGAACAGTTCAGACTGGAAGGGATATTAAATATCATCTAGTTCCAACCCTCCTGCCACGGGCAGGGACACCTTCCACTAGACCAGGTTGCTCAAAGCTCCATTCAACTTGGCCTTACATACTTCCAGGGACGAGGCATCCACAGCTTCTCTGGGCAACCTGTTCCAGTGCCTCACCACCCTCAATGTAAAGAACTTCTTCCTGATATCTAGTCTAAGTCTCCCTACTTTCAATTTAAACCCATTATCCCTCATCCTGTCATTACATGACTTTTTAAAAAGGCCCCCTCCAGCATCTTACAAAGCATCTTATTTACAACAAAATAAGCATAAATCTTGACTGTGTGTAAACCAATGTATTTTGTGTAAAAGATAGTAATATAAAACTGTATACATTCTATGTGTTTAATGCTTTAAACTAGAAAGTTTACTTAGAATGCTCAATGGGAACGTTTTGTGTTAGGTACTTTGTACATAATGGGATGGTCCAAAAGCTCTGGTCTAACAAAACATGAACATTTGTATAAGTTTGGAGAGATCAACAGATAGCTAAAGATACAGACACCTTTTTACACCTTTAATGACAATTTATGTAGAAAGTTGTGGTCTGAGAAGGCCCTTGCAATATAAAGCCAAACGTAAGTCACTTAAGTTGCCTTTGTACCATTGCTAAAGTAGAAATGAGCAAAATCAGTTGGTGAGAAAATGAAATTAAAAAGTAAATTCCATGTAATTTTGACTAAGAAAAATGTAAATTTGTAAGGCACTCCTATGATTTAATTAGGCTTTGTTGACAAGTTCTGCTGTTTTAAAGGTCTCCTTTAAAGTGAATGCAGATTTCTAGACATTGTGTACTCCATATTTTTTCAGTGGTAAAGAGGCACTCATTGGTACTAGTAATGTACATTTATTAATAGGTTTATGTTGCTTTTCAACTGATTCAGGCATATAAAGGAATGCATTCCACCTGGCTCAATGCTTTGAGCTGCTGCAGAGATAGACTGATTTGCACCTTCAGTTGTCACAAGATGTGACAGGTTGTGAATGCTTTAACTGACATTTGTGTGTGACTAATAGCTAACTTTCCTCTTATATTCCTATTGTCTGTCTAGGAAATCTCAGACTGTCAAAGTCAAAGAGTAAACAAAAGATGGCATTTGCACAAACTGTCCTGTAAGGCATATACCAAATATTTCTTACCAGAAATAATAAGCACCTGGGACAGACACAAATTATCAACATGGGCCTTAATCTTGTCATTTCCCCACCTCCACTGGAGAGAGTTTTAAAAGTTGCACGAGGTCTTTTGCTTGACTTTTGTCAGTGCCACTCTCTATATGAGGGAAACTCTCTGAAGTATTTCTGAAGTATTTCAGAAATGATACATAGTGACTAGTTAATGTGATACATGCAGGCTGTCAATAGCATTCTTGCAGATGTCTATATTTTGCAAAATAAATATCCTGTTATTTCTGAATTGTCTCTTTTAATCTAGGGATATTCATAATAATAATTAAAAAAAAGGAACTGTGATACACAAAGTAGTGAAAGTGACTTCATCTTCCAATTAGATGTCAATGGAAGTCAGTACACACATATTTCTCTTTTTCTCTTCTTAAATTGTTAATCCAGCAAGAAGTGTTGTTGTATTCCTGGGAACCTGCAATTCTTGATACCACTTGGGGGTGACACTCTATTCCCTCTTGTGTCTTTGCTGTCAGTCATCCTCTACATCTCTAACACTGTCCCAAAAGGTGTTGAAATATGAAACACACTATAGGCCCTGGAGTCACAATCCAGTAACTTGACTTTTAATTTGTTTTAACCAATAAGATATTTTTACTTGACTATAGACATTTAAGGTTTGAAACCATTACATGAGAAGTCCTTGGTAACCTGAGACATTCTCTCAGGACCCATGCATACAATGCAGAAATCCATATCATTCTGGATCAGCAGCCAGGAAAGTTTCCCTACAGCAACTCAAATAGCACTACTTGTCCATGTTTAGGTGACTAAATTGTGTTCCATGTGGTCAGGTGAACTGTTCAAATCTCTCTCAGGGAGAATCAACTCCTATATATTTTCTGCTAAATAATTCTCTGGACTCGTCACTGACTGCACTGACAATGTGTGGGATTTGATTGCCTAAACACAGACATTAACACCATTTGGGGCCCTGTGGACTATGTGTTTAGCCTTCCATATTACTCCAGAATGAGGTTTATCCCTTGGACATACTATGTCATATATGCCAGTCCTATTCAGACACCTTGATGAAACCCAGAACACCTAAGCTGATACTTGTCCTGGTCCCAGGCAGCGATGAGCTGCTCTCTTGAGGTCAGTCTATCAGATTTTTTTTCATTCCATAATACATCAAGCTGAGTGGTCACTGTTACCCCCATACCAGCAGTCCTGGGAGCAGGCCTGGGGATGGCTTGCAGAGCGTTGAATTAGAAGGTGGTGGTGTTGGGGAGGGATTAAGGCCAGATGTTCCAGCTGGCAGCAGGGTTTTTTTTTGCCAGCAGCGTTTTGGGTTTTTTGGGGTTTTTTTGTTTTTTTGTTTTTTTCTCAGCAGCACACCTTTGTCCGGACCTGGTGACGGATTATTAGCAGACAAGTAGCGTCTTTTCTCATGGAAATTGCTCTGGGAAGGTGGGGTTAGAGGTTTTAATTTCAGTCTGCTCTCAGCTCCTGGGCTCAGGGGGAGGGGTGGTTTCTCCTTGGGGTTTCGGATTTATTTTTGCTTGCTGTCCTGGAACCTGGCTGTGTCCGTCCACGGGTGTTTTTCCCTTCTTTTTCCCCCAACCCTTCCTCACTGGGGGTGTGTGGGGGGTGAAGTGGTAGAGCGACTGGTAGTGCTGAATTGCTCAGCAGCACTAAACCACGACAATACTGCATATCTATGTTTAGGCAACTAAAGCCTTCGGGTTTCTATTGCCTTGCAGCTGAGACACTGAGGTTAGCTGGGGGCACCTATGTTATACATCAGTGTATAAGTGTTTGAAACTGAAGTCCAATCCCTCTCTGAATAATATAAGCTGTCCCTAATCAATGTTTATCTTTAGAACTATTTTTAACTGATAACTTGACTTAGAACTACTTAAAGTTTCATTAAATTGGTCAAACAGTTTTGGGGGCTGCATCTATTTCTTTAATCTCATAATTCCATATTGAATTGAATTCAATATATCAAAGACACTGTCACATAAGCAATATAGTTACTTAGCTAAGAATACCCACAGAAATCTGAAAAAAGCCTCAGGCAGTATTTAAAAAGATGCTTCATTTGTTTCATCTCTTAAAGGCAATGGAATATTAGTGGAAGGATTATGTAGAAAACAGAGATTTTTCTGTCTCAAATCTGAGGTCTATAATCGGCCACAGAAATGTTTAAAAGAGCTATAGTAGTGTTGTCTTAATTGGCAATGTTAATATAATATTTACAATCTTTACCAACATTCTGTTTTGTTATCCTACTCCTCAACTAAGTCTGTGCCAGCTATGTACTGAGTTCAATACTTGACTTTGTAAAGGGTTTTTTTGTTTAAAGCAGTCATTTTCAATACAGTTCTAGTATACCTGCCATAATCTTCCCTTCCTGACTTCTACAAATTTTGTCAAATTGCAAATTTTAACAGTAATAAATGTAAAGCTATCACTGTACTTCCTAACTCCTGGGTTTCTAAAGGCTGCCTTGATTCATGACCTAATTTAAAGTAGCCATAGTGGTGCCGTTAATCAAGCTGGATTGCAACAATATCTAGGAATCATTATATTGGCTGATTAAAATAAAGTACCTTCCCAGTCAAGCACATCAGAGAAGAGAAAGGAAAAAAGGCAATAATAAACTTTTTGCCAGCTGTTGCTGGGCAAATCCCCAACAATCTGTTTAGGACAGAATTACTACTTCTGTATCATCATATTCCAGGGAAGAAGGAATAAACTCAGTGGCTGGTTTGCAAATGGATTATTGGACTATATCTAGAAATGTATCTTAAAATATATTCTGTGAATACATTTTAAGAATATATATCCATGACAACTCTCCCCAGCACTATCATCTCCCACTGCATTTATAGTAGTAGAGGGAATCTTTGATCTTCTCCTTTCAGCTACCCAGCCTGTTTTATCTTCTTGCCGCAGTTACTTTGTCTGATTCAATCCCCAAAATTTTACAGAATTTTGTTCTTCTGACTGTTCTGAGCAATTGATTATCTTTGGGCTCGCCAAATTATCATTCCTTCATTGTCCAGCTATTCTAGATGCTCTGTCTTCTAATAATATTTTAGTTTTATGGGCTAGCATTTACCTTCTAACCTTAATTTTTTCTGTCTTAAATTCTCTAGGTCTTTTCTGAAATACTTCCACCACTTTTTAATTTCCTTTGAGTGTTTTTGGTCTCCTATATGATTTCCTTCACTCTGCCACTGGAATTATGATTTAACACAGCTGATCTGTTTAAGATGAGAGGTTGTGCAAAATGTGTAAGTAAACAATGCTTCCTCTAGGAGAGGAATTGATTTTTTTTTTTTCTAAGACCTTTGGAAGTAATGAGAAACATATATGTGTTAGAAATGTAGTTAAGAGGAACATGTAATAAAAATTGTAGAATAGACTTTGCTATAGAGAGTTTGTATGAATTAACGTTAGGAAATATTTTAACTAGCACAACGTTAAACTCAGTTCTGCCCTTAGGTAGAATGAGGACAAATCTATTAAGAAAATGCTGATCTATTTTTAAACATCACTGACCTTTCCAAGAATCAGGTTTTACACTGAGTTGATTTCTGTGTTTTCTTACACAGTGCTTTTCTTTAATGTATGTAAGGACAGAAAGGATCAGATTAATCTAGGAATAACTTGCTCATTATTCATAACCTAGACATTTTCTTTTCCTGGGTATTCTCCATTCTGATTTCTTACTGAAAAATGTCTACAGTTTAAATTCCTTAGCATATAGGACTAGAGAGTCTTTATTGTAAAACAAAACCCCCAAAAAATCACACAAACAAAACACCCCCCTCACCAATATATGTGGATTAAATTGTTTTCCAAGAAGTAGAAGACCAAGCAGGCACAAAAATTTTCCACAAACAATTATTGCTGGATACATTATTGGTGGCACAGTGTTAAAATAAGATATTTACAACTCTGCTTTACATTTTTAAATTAACAGCTTACAACACAGTGCCATAAATACATCTGGTTTCAATTAGCCTGGGACATGAAAGGTGATTGCAGGTCTTTAAAGTTCATTAAATAGGTGACTTCATCTTTTTAATTAATTCAGTCATGACATACTGCAGTCTATAAGTGGTAATGGGATCCAACCGGGATTTATTATTAGCCTTTCCTGTACCTTAATATATTTTTTGTGATTGTAAGCACTGTTTAAATTGATGCTTAAAGTTGGCTTGCACTAAAAAACAGTCTCATCCCTAAATTTCTCCTTTGATTATGTTTCATCAGACAAACTATATGGTGGTTTCTGAAACTTCCTAGAATTATTCCAGCATCTGAAGTGAGAAATTAATTCTGTGATTATTGAGAACAATGTGTGAAAAGACAAAAATCACAATTAGGCTTGTGCGGTTGGTCTCAGATACCAAGTTGTCTCAAATGGCACCGACATCTATATTTGGGCAACTAAAACGTTCCTCAAATGGAAGCATAAAACAACCCATGTTTTCAGTGCAAGGGAGGGTAGTAATTTAATATACAGTTTGGGGCTCAGAAGATAAGTACATTATAAAAATGCAATTCAAAACCTTAAGTAATGGATAATGCTTGTTTGTTGGATTTTGGGTGTGCCTTGTAGTCTTAAAGCACTTAATCCACTATAGCTGTGGTGAGTTGACCTTGGCTGGCCACCAGGTGCCCAGCAGGCTGCTTTTTTGTACCCACTCCTCAGCAAGATGGGAAGAAAATATGATGAAAATATCATGTGTCCAGGTAATAACAGGCAGATTATTCAGCAGTTACTATCACTGGCAAAATGGACAGTGTAATTGCTTTAATCTATTGCCAGTTACTTGTAAGAGTAGGACAGTGAGAAATAAAACGGCTAAAACCACCTTCCCTCCACCTCTTCCTTCTTCCCAGGCTCTACTTCATGTGTAATTTTTCTACCTCCTTTCCTGAGCAGTGCAGTGGAATGAGGGATGGGGACTGCAGTTGCTCCAGAACACCTTGCCTCTGAAACTGTGCCTCACTCTGTTCCTCTGCTCCAGTATGGGGTAGCTCACATGGGGGACAGTCCATCATGAATTCTCTGTTGTGGGTCTTCCAAAGAGCTGTAGTTCCTCAAGAACTGTGCCAGTGTGGGTCCTTTCCAGTCATTCAGGAACAGACTGATCCAGCATGGGTGCAACCCAGGGGCTGCACTTCCAGCCAGAAAACCTGCTCAGGGTCCTCTATGGGCTGCAGTGTATATATGTGGTCCACCATGGACCTCCATGGTTGCAGGGGTACAGCCGGCCTCACCATGATCTTCACCACAGGCTGCAGGAAAGTCTCTGCTCCAGCACCTGGAGCACTTCCTCCCCATCATTCTCACTGGCCTTGGTGTCTGCAGGGCTGTTTCTCACATTTTCTCAACTGTCTCTCTCACAGCTGTTACACAGCATTTTTTACCCTATCTTAAGGATCATGGAGTCATAGAATGGTTTGAGTTGGAAGGGACCTTTAAAGGAGAACTAGTCCAACTTCCTCTGCAATGACCAGCGACATCAACTACATCAGGTTGCTGAGAGAACCATCTAACATGACCTTGATTGTTTAAGGTAATGGGACATCTGTCACTTCTCAGGGTAACCTGTTCCAGGGTTTCACCACCCTCATTGCAAATAATTTCTTCCTTATGTAAAACCTAAATATACTCTCATTAACTTTAAAACATTACCTCTTATCCTATCACAACAGGCCCTGCTAAAATGTTTGTCCCCATCTTTCTTGTAAGCCCCCTTTAAGTACTGAAATGCTGAAATAAGATCACTCCAGAGATTTCTCTAGGTTGAACAACCACAAATCTCTCACAGTCTTTCCTCATAGGAGAGGTGTTCCAGCCCTCTGATCATCTCCATGACCCTCCTCTGGCCACGCTCCAACAGGTCAGTGTCTTTCCTGTACTGAGGAAAAAAAAAAAATGGATGCAGGACTCCAGGTGGAGTGTTGCAAAAGCAGATTAAAGGGGAAGAATCACCTCCCTCGACCTGCTGGCCACACTCAATAAAAGTACAGGATATGGTTGGCTTTCTGGGCTACCTGCGCACACTGTCGGCTCATGTCCAGCTTTTCATTCACTGCTACCACCAAGTCCTTCTCCTCAGGTTGCTCTCTATCCATTCTCTGCCCAGCCTGTACTTGTGCTTGGGATTACCCTGCCCCAGGTTCAGGACCTTGCACTTGGCCTTGTTGAACTCCATGAGGTTGGCAGTGGCCCATCTCTCCAGCCTTCAAGGACCCTCTGGATGTCATCCCTTCCCTCTAGCATGTTGACCACGCCACACAGCTTGCTGTCATCATCAGACTTGCTGTGGGTGCACTCAATCCCATCATTCATGCTGCCAACAAAGATGCTAAACAACACCAGTCCCAGTACTGACTCCTGTGGAATGCCACTTGTCACTGGTCTCCACTCAGACATCAAGCTGTTGACCACAATTCTCTGAGTGCAACTATAAAACCATTTCCTTATCCACTGATATCCACATTAGTTGCTCTTCCCTTATCCATCAAGGCCATGATCCTATCATAGAAAGCCACCAAATTTGTCAGGCATGAGTTGCCCTTGGTGAAGCCATTTTGGCAGTTTCCAATCAGCTCATTTTCCATGTGTATTTACATAGTTTTCAGGAGGATCTGCTCCATGATCTTGCCAGGAATAGAAGTGAGAATGACTGGCCAGTCCTTTTTTCCTTTTCTAAAGATGGGGGTCATGTTTCCTCTTTTCCAGTCAGTGGGAACTTCACCAGACTGACATGATTTCTCAGATATGATGTATAGAGGTTTAGTAACCTCATCCTTCTTTCAGGACCCACGGATGTATTTCATCCCGTCCCATGGACTTGTGCTTCAGGTTCCTCAGGTGTTCCTGAACCTGATTTTCTCTAATCATGGGCGGCTCTACATTCTCCCAGACCCTGCCTTTGCTTTCTTTGACTTGGGAGGTTTGGCTTGCACCCTTGACAGTGAAGACCAGGGCAAAAGCGTTGAGCATCTTGGCCTTCTCAATGTCCTGGGAAACCAGCTCTCCTGCTTCCTTCCAGAGAGGGCCCACATTTTGCCTGATCTTCCTTTTATTACCTATGTACCTATAGAAGCCCTTCTTGTTGCTTTTGATGTTCCTGGCCACCTTTAATTCTATCAGGGCTTTAGCATTCCTAACATGATTACTGTCTATTCGGATAATTTCTGTATTCCTCCCAGGCTACCTGTCTTTGCTTCCACTACTTTATTTATGTGCCTAATATTAGACAGGCTGAGTTTGGTCTTGGCCTCCAACCCATTTAATTTTCTGATTTTGTTTAATTTCAGAAATAATGTGCTGCAACTAACTCTAAGAATATTGATTTTAATAGCAGTGACATTAATGTGCGTCACACTTTGAGGAAGTAAATTTTCATCATACACCATGCAAATCCAAACTCAGGATCCTTCTTTTCAGCCCACCAACGTCTTTGAAGTTGTACATGCAAACCTTGCCACTGTGTTTTCTAATTGTTTTAAAAAATGTGTTATGTTGTTATCCCAGCTAGGAGTTAAGTACCACACAGTTGCTTGCTCACCTCCCCTCCTCCTCCCGTACGAAGAGTATCAGAAGAAAAACTATGGAAGTTCATGATTTGAGATAGGAACAATTTAATAATTGAATATAAATTAATAAAATAGTGTTACTAATAATATAAACAATATGAATAATACTAACAATACTACTAATAATATGTAATGAAAATAATGGAAAATGAAACAAATTATACAATTGGTCATCACCCACCAACCAATACACAGGCAGGTCCTGAGTAGTGAGAGTCAGAGCCACAAAGCCCAAGAATCTGAGCCCAGAAACAATGGCAGTAGACTCTGAGCGAGCCTGAGAGAGAGATTGTACCAGGGTCTGAGTGCGCCCTACAAGAGAGAGAGTGACCAAGGAAGCCAACCATCCCACCAACTGCAAACAAATGAACAAAACTGCAGACCCCTGGCCCACCCTGGGCTTATATATTGAGATTGATGTTCTATGGGATGAAATACCCCTTTGTTTAGTTTGGGGTAGCTATCTGAACTGTGTCCCACTCCACTGCTTTCAACAGGAAAGTTGGGAACACAGGTGCAGTATCAGAAACTGCAAAAGTCCTTGAATTGGTGCAAATACTCCTCAGCAACCACTAAAAAACACCTGTGTTTTCAGTACTCTTCTCAGGGCAAAACCAAAACCTAGCCTCATACCAGATACTGTGAAGTAAATTATCTCTGTCCTGATTAAAACCAACACAAACTGTCTGCATGGATTTAGTTCAGGAATTTCACTATGGAGTGAAGCATCTGAAAGACAGCTATTACAGGTCTGAGTCTCACATATCTAAGATCCATATTCAGGTTATCACCAATGAGGTCTTAGACAGTTATATAGGATATAATGGTGTTGAGAGAGTTTATTAAACTAGTCAGTTTTTAGGTGTATCATGCACAACAACACATACACTACTACAGCAAATTATCAACATAAAGTACTATATTAATACATATGCTAACTGTATAGTCATACATGCTATAGGCTATAAACTGCATAGAAACTATGTAACTATATACGCCTTATACACTGTATGTACAATCTACATATTTATACATATATAAA
This sequence comes from Rhynochetos jubatus, assembly GCA_027574665.1. Taxonomy (NCBI): domain Eukaryota; kingdom Metazoa; phylum Chordata; class Aves; order Eurypygiformes; family Rhynochetidae; genus Rhynochetos; species Rhynochetos jubatus. The sequence goes on along the minus strand of CM050649.1, from coordinate 86,433,931 downwards.
CATATGAAACTAACTTAATTTTTCTCCTTTTTTATTATAAATGTTATTGCCTGGCCCACCACTGCTTCATTTAGCTTGTTGGTATTTCTGCTTATTTTTTGCCTCATCACTTCATAGCTGACTGTATCTTCTTGGAAAAACAGAAAATGCAAGCTGTTTGACAGTGCAGAGGGACCAACTGAAGACAGGATTGAAAACTACCAAAGGCATTTTTTCACCTTAGAATGAAGACAAAAGTTTGGGGCAGAGGTCCTGACTCTGTCCTTCCAAGCTTCTTGTAGAGAAGAAGATGGAAACACAGGTGCAGTATCAGAAACTGAAAAAAGTCTTAGACTTGATATAAATATTCCTTAGCAGCAACTAAAAAACATTAGTATGTTAGCAATATTCTCAGCACAAATCCAAACCATAGCCTCATACTGGCTGCTGTGAGGAAAAATAACTTTATCCCAACTAAAAGCAGAACAGCAATCCAGGCTATTATTTGCTTCCTGAGCTGCAAGCCCACTTTACTGGCTCGTGTCAAACTTTCTGTCCACCAGTATCCCCAAGTCCTTCTCTGCAGGGCTGCTCTCAATCAATTCATCCCCTCTTTGTACTGATACTGGTGATTGCCCTGAACCACATGCAGGACCTTGCACTTGACCTTCTTGAACTTCATTACATTTGCATGGTCTGAATCCTCAAGCCTGCCAAAGCCTCTCTGGATGGCATCCTTTCCCTGAAACGAACAAACTGCACCTCTCAGTTTGGTGTCATCTGCAAACTTGCTGAAAGCGCACTCAGTCCTACTGCTTGTTGTTGAAGCTATTAAATAGTATTGGTACCAGTACAGATATTTGAGGGACCCCATTCGTTACTGATTTCCCTTTGGACATTGAGCCATGGACCATAAAGGCTCTTTGGATGCAGCCTTCCGGACAATTTCCTTATATATCCTACAGTCCATGCATCAAAACTGTATCCCTCCGATTCAGGGGTAAGAATCTTCTTTGTAAAGCACTATGTGCTGGGTTCAGTCAGGGAAGGGTTAACTCCCTTTACTCTGGTTGCTAGGGAACTATGTTGCTGGACGCTAAGGGAAAATACTGATAAGGCTTCAGCTGGTGCTGGGGAGGGCCTGCACTAAATTCAAGGTCTTTTGTCCGCTTCAGATACTGTAGCTGACCCAGACTGACCAAGGAAGTATTTCATTCCATAGTACGTCATGTTCTGGTCTCTTGGGTGGGGAAGGGGGTCCAGTAGCCATTACTCTTCCCATTACTCTCTCCCTTACTCCCTTACTCATCTCTCTGGTGAACTTGCTAACCCACCTGCGTTAGCTACATTGCCAACTCCTGTGCTGGCCCATTCGTGTGGGAGCTGGTAGGTTGTTTAGAGTTCTTGGCTGTGCTATCACTGGTAGGGTTCGCTCAGAATCTGCTGCATTAGCTCCCGGGCTGCGGCTCTCAGGCTGCAATCGCTCTTGGGCTGTGGTTCTCGGGCTCTCTGGGTCTGATTTTCAGCACTCAACATCTGGGTGTGTGTTGGTCAGTGGATGGTGGTAAATTGTATCATGTTGTATATACTGTATCATATGTTTTATTTTCTACTATTTTAATTATTTATCATTAGTAGTAAATAGTTCCTATCTCAGTTTTACAAGCCTCCTTATTTCTTTTTCCTCCGATTCTTCCCCTCCACTGGAGGAGGGGAGGCGGATTTGTGAGAGCAGCTTCGTGATATTTTGCTAGCCAGAGTTAAACCACAACACACTATAAAAAAGGAACATTTCTGTGTGGGGAGTGGTAGTGAGAATCTGTGAGTCCCAAAAATGAACTTTTAGTGCTGGACAGCTTGTATATTTGTGGATGTCAGCTGTTTGCTGAGGAGGCACAGGTTTTAACACCTCAGAGAAATCAGACAAAGTGGAAAGTTTAAGGTAATTGAGAGAGGATGAAAAACATAATATTGGGAAAATGGTATTTTTAAAGTTGTGAAAGTTTATAGTATTGTGATACTTTTTTAAGTACTGGTGGTGTGAAATTATTAGGTGGAATAATCCATGTCTGTTCAAAACCCATAGAGAATCCTTGACAGAGTAAAAGAGAAAATATAAAAATTCAGTGTAGAGCCTTTGCACAAAACTCTAGACATATTTCTACCTGAAATCAACAGCAATTTTATTAGTACTACACCAGTTTCCCAGCAAGTAAACAGGTGACCATGTGGCTTCTGAAACAGCCATGTGCAAATGCAATGAAGAATGGTTGGAGGAGGCTTAGCAACGTAATCAATTTTTGCAACAGGAGGTCATTGTAGGATTGGAGACATTGTGACCTTAGATCCACTATTTTTTGGTAAACAGATTAAATAGAAACTTTAGTGATATTACACTTTTTATGAGGAAAAAAAAAGATTTTTTCATTCATTCAGCCATTCGTTACAATTGTTGGGGAAAAAGTAAAATTCACCACGATCATTTGTGTGATCCAATGGATTACTCAAATTTTATGTCACTTCTCACCATGTAGAAAAAAAAAAATTAGAGCTCATAAATGAAAAACAAGACCAGCTAAAAACCCCAAACCATGGCTGTGGTCTTCTCTGTCTGTCTAAGCACACTGTAATGGAATTAATCTGAAGTTCACTTCAGAAGACCTGACATTTTTCTAAAGTTAAGTGCTATGAACCATTCTAAGTTTTTTCCTTATTATACAGTTTGGAAAGAAGCAATAATGCACTTTGTTCTTGTTTTGAAGAAAACTCTGGAGGCACATAAAGCAACTGACAGATTTTTGCTTACCACTTTGTTAGGTTAATTTTAGTCAAAATACACAATCACAAGTTAGAAATAAATCAAAACCACGAGATTGCTGAACTATTTTAAACTGATGATCCCATTTGATTATTCTTAAGTATAATTTCCAGAAAGCAGTAGAAATAATTCACAGATTCACAGAGTGGTAGGGGTTGGAAGGGACCTCTAGAGATCATCTAGTCCAACCCCCTTGCCAGAGCAGGATCTCCTAGAGTAGATCACACAGGAACAAGTCCAGGTGGCTTTTGAAAGTCTCCAGAGAAGGAGGCTCCACCACCTCTCTGGGCAGCCTGTTCCAGTGCTCTGTCACTCTCACAGGAAAGAAGTATTTCCTCATGTTCAGGTTGAACCTTCTGGTTTCCAGTTTATGGCCATTGCCCCTAGTCCTGTCACTGGACACCACTGAGAAGAGCCTGACACCATCCTCCTGACACCCACCCTTTGGATATTGATAAGCATTGATAAGATCCCCCCTCAGCCTCCTCTTCTCCAAGCTGAACAGATCCAGCTCTCTCAGCCTTTCCTCAGATGGAAGGTGCTCCAGGCCCTTCATCATCTTAGTGGCCCTGTGCTGGACCCTCTCCAGTAGTTCCTTGTCCTTCTTGAGCTGAGGAGCCCAGAACTGGACACAGTACTCCAGGTGAGGCATTACCATGGCAGAGGGGGAGGATAACTTCCCTCGACCTGCTGGCCATGCTCTTCAAGAAATAATGTGTTAACACAAAATTTTGCTAATAACTGAAAGTGTCACTTAGATGGCTTCCCCTTAATAAAAGTGTAGAATATTTTCAAAATGGTGAGTGTCTGATAAGACTAACAGTGAAATAGTAGTAAATATGAATAAGGTTATAATAATATGGCCTTGTAATAAGTAATACATGAAGAAAAACTAGTTCTCCTACACATTATCCTCAAAAGATGTTACATAGCTTTCATACAAGTATTCATACTTGTGTGTATATGTATGTGTACATGCACACAGATAAACATATATATCTGCATGTACATGCATATGTGCATATACAGCACAAACCAGGGATCAATAAGTTGGTCTACATGGTATAAACATGTTCCAACTACTCTAACAGTTCTTTCACATTCTAAAGCAAGAACTCGACTGACAAACGCAGAATTGCAAAACATTTTTTTAAATAGTCATAATTTTTTACATTCTGACAGTTGTTGGGTTCTTTTCCCTTTCACCCTGCCACCAAGAGAAGCAGCTCACATGATACAATAAGAATATGAAACAAACTGAACATCTAATTTCAAACACAAATTTGAACATTTTATCCTGTACCCAAGCACTACTACTTTGCCATGATTTAGACATAACTTTGCAAAGCTCATTCTGTACATCCCAGTGTATATACTGCAGCTACTAAAATTTCTGAAACAATGGCTGAACTCAATTGATCTTTATTTTTAGGAAAATAGTATGCCAGATTTTCCATCCATAGAGCTCTGTGGTGATTCAGGAAAAATTTATATCACTTCTGGATGAAGCCATTACATCTGAGGCATAGAAAACAGTAGACCAATTAGGTGTAATACTCAAGCAGTATTTTATCCCACATAACATCTTTTAGCTTCTTTGCTACAAGAACATCTAGTATCATTTCCTTAAACAGATTATTTTATTCAGATTAGAACATGCTTTTTTTGTTCTTAATACATTTTAATTATTTGATGACTTCTAGCAAGTGTGACAAACATATGCTTCTTCTTGGAATGCTTAAATGTTGAAAAATGGAGCATAGTGTTTAATCTGATATGCCTGCCTGAAATACATTTTAGTGGGCTTTACAGACTCCACATGCTCAGGAACAAATATTTTCTCTATTGAGCTATCATTAACCAAACTGATCCTTCTTGAATTTCTGTAAGTTTCTGATCAACTTTAGTTTTTAATATCTAGTGATGTTTAGCTAAGTTCAGCTTTTCTTCTGTAACATTTTTCGTAGTGGCTTCTATATTCCATGTACACTCCCTGGGTTGTTTAGCTTTTCTGAAGTGTCATTTATTTATTTTGTACTGTACTGAACTCAAGGTCTTTTGTCCGCTTCAGATATTGTAGCTGACTCAGACTGACCAAGGAAGTATTTCATTCCATAGTACGTCATGTTCCGCTCTCTTGGGTGGGGAAGGGGGTCTGGTAGTCATTACTGTTCCCTTCTCTGTCCCCTTTACTCCCTTGCTCATTTACTGCTGGGCACTTGCTAACCCACCTGCGTTAGCTGCTTTGCTAATTCCTGTGCTGGCCCATTTGTGTGGGAGCTGCTGGGTTGTTTTGAGTTTTTCTGACCATGCTATCGCTGACAGGGTTCACTCAGAATCTGCTGCGTTAGTTCCCAGGCTCTGGCCTTCAGGCCACGGCTCTCGGGCTGCGATCGCTCTTGGGCTGTGGTTCTCGGTCTCTCTGGGTCTGATTTTCATCACTCAACATCTGGGTGTGCATTGGTGAGTGGATGGTGAGAAATTGTATCATATTGTATATATTGTACTGTATGTTTTATTTTCTACTATTTTAATTATTTATTATGAGTAGTATCTGTATATATTGATTTAGATTTAATTAGTAAATAGATCTTATCTCCATTTTACGAGCTTCCTTATTTCTTTTTTCTCTGATTCTTCCCCTCCACTGGAGGAGGGGAGGGGGATTTGTGAGAGTGGCTTGGTGGTATTTTGCTAGTCAGAGTTAAACCACGACACTTGCTGAAAGTGAAAGCAGTAAACTAGCTTTCAATGTCTTTTTCCTCAATGCTATGGTTAAAAAAAATCCCTAACTGTTATCAGCATCTACCTCTTTTATCTGTCAGATTGGCAAATTCCATTAACTTTAGTGGATGTCACTGACATCAATCTATTTGTATTGAAGTACTGAAGAAAAAATAGCTAAAGTTTATCACATCTTGATACCCTTGTGCACAGATGCATATCCCGGACTCAGGAATATTGGTTCATTCAACTCAGCTCCAGTTTCGTCTCAAGATACAGGGTCAGTATGGCAGGAAAAAAAAAGTTACCTTGAAATGAAAGGAATAGGTATTTTCATTTGGTTTTAGTTCTTCCCGCCACAATGACAAACTGACTTTCACTTTTTCAGGATCTTTAAAGTTTATAAATAATGCAGACAAAACTCACTGACTACATAAATAAATGCAAAGATTCACCATGGATGTTTTGATTTTTTTAGTATGAGATGATGTTTCAACATGTTTTTCCATGAATACTTAGTGGTCTGTGAGTTAAACTTCTTGTAGAATTTTCTATTTTAACATCTCAAGATTTGAATGTTCTTTTTTGCTTTTCTTTCTCCCCTACACATTGTTGTTTTCTGGAAATATTTAACCAAAAAACCCAAAACCAGAACAAACAAACAAATAAACACACACCTTTTACCTCAGTGTAATGAAATGTAGTGTTTGGATCCTGCCCACAGATATGACTGCCAGGAGACTGCCAGGAACAGAATGTGCAAAGCAGATGGCTGAAGTTACATCAAATATCATCGATCAGCTCCACAGTAATGCTGAAGTCAACTAATATTTGCATCAGTCTGTCACCATTGTGATTGATTATGGTTCAACTATAGCCAAATACAAATATTTATGAAAAGAAACAAAATAAAACTAGCTAAAATAGGACAAAACACACACAGACCCACAAAACCAAAATAACCACACCCAACTATAGTACCTAAAACCAGGATAATTAATTGGAACAGGTTGCCCAGAGAAGCTGTGGATGCCACATCCCTGGCTTTCTTCAAGGCCAGGCTGGATGAAGCTTTGAGCAACCTGTTCTAGTGGAGGGTGTCCCTGCCCATGTCAGGGGGGTTGGAACTAGATGATCTTTAAGGTCCCTTCCACCCCTAACCATTCTATAATTCTATGATAATTACACGCAGCAAGTAACATTATTTTTGTTCAGAAATTAAAGAGCTGGAATCACTGCACAAATAATGTTGTATAATGCAATGAAGTGGGAATGTCTTTATCCCAGTTGTATTAGCAAAAAAGTAGCCATAGCTATACATTCAGTTTCCTTTCCCTCACTCTTCCACTGAGCACTACAATACTAGATATATTTTAACAACGTAAACTTCTTAACACAAGCTCCAAACTCTAGTCCAGAATAGTTGGTTTTTTTCATTCTTATCTACATGTTCCAGACAAATGAATATCAAGTAATGAGACGTGCAATCAGACAATTAGAAAATAAACAGATCTATTTGAATTTTCTTTTTTTTTGTTTTGGTGACATAAAATAATTCCTAATCATTTCAGTGTCTCTGAGAAAATAGTAGCCATTTATTCTTATAAGTGGGTATGGAAGTGATTTGCAATCCTAGTTTGCCAAGATAATTTCATCTTTTAATACATCCTTCTGCCAAACTGTAAACTTTAAGATAATAACATTTCTGCCAGAGTTTTAAGTCTCAGATCTGAATTGGAAGAAACCATAACTTTTTATCTCATAATGTTTTAATATTTATCCTACACTGAAAATTTAATATATATTGAAGAGATGGAGGGGGGACTCTTCCAACAAAATAAAAATAATAAAAATAGCTGCAGTTCAAACCAAAGAGATGAAAACATTGCAGTTAAGTAATGCCTTCCAGTTTAGGACCTATTTTCATGAATCACCATATGTAGGAAATAATATTTACCAACAAAAATGTTGCAGAGCTATGCTTCAGGGGCCATCAGTCTAAATGAGTGATGAAACATGTATTGATCTGGTACATGACCAGGTTCTAGTTCTCCCTTTAGCCAACAGAAAGACTCTATCTAATTTCTCTCATCTGTAAATTACGATTGTAGTATAAAAATTTTATACTAAGATACATTAAAAGTACATAAATCTGAAAGGTAACTTGAAATTAATGAAAAACAAACTGGTTGAAATCAACTAAATATGTAAGGTTCACTGATCAGACAGCTGCGATTTTTTATTTTTATTTTTTTCTGTATGAAAAATTATGCTGATAGATTAAATTTTTTTCACTTAAAAGTTTCTCTGCTATTTTAGCTTTCAGGCCAAATTCTAAGGATTTTAGTCTAGTAGTTTTCACATTGACATAATTGGCATAAATACAAATCGGCTTCTAACTCCACTCTGAATTTAATGTGGAATTTATACATGGAGTTTATCAATATAAAAGTGCTTTCCTTGAAAGAAACATGTTCCCCTGGCCTTTCTTCTTGCTTTCTGTTCTGTTACAGTCATACAATTAACCATTGTTTTCAACATTCCCTGAAACTTTAATTTTAGAACCAGATTTCAGATGTTAATGATATATTCAGATTTTAACTATTTAAATTGAGAGTTACCTCAGCTAAAATTTTGGTGGTGATGGGGATATTTTGACCTTCTAGACAAAAATGCTTCAGCTACTGCATGTACCTAAAGAAAATAAAATTTGTTTTTTTTGAATGTTAGTAGGTATTCTGGAAATTTGTTCTTTGGAATGCTGTTATAGCACCAAATCATAGGATAAGGACTTGAAATTTGGCAGATAGCTGACTTTTGCATAATGGATTTCTTTTTTACCATTCCTATGAAAAGCTGTCCTCGTTTGACTTAGTTTTAAGCTGAAGAAACACTGTAGTTTGCATATTCTTAGTAGAGACCTGTTAGAGGTTAAGTGTTAAAACCTCCATAAGTTTCACTAAGTATGCTAAAGCCTCCTACAGCTAGAAGAGATGTCTATGTTGCCATTTGACATCTGGCCAAGCATTCAAGGTACTTCTCCTCTAGTGACTATTCTGGGTGAATCTAGAACCAGGCAGCAGAAGAGAAATCAGGAGAGAAATCAAAGGCTTGTCTTTTGTCTGCTTTCAGTAATTCCCTGTCAGAGAAGGACAATGCTAATTTAGAACTTACAAATCCCTAAATAAAAATATGCAATTCTACAAATCCACCACCAGCTGCTGCTTGTCTTGGGAGAATTTTAACTGAAGTTTAGTATTTCTCAGACCTTTGGTTTAACTGAGCTGCTTTAACTTCAGTTACCACTGACATTTGAGATACCTTATAGAATCTGAGACATCTGCACAAGGGAAACAATGCCTTTCCAGCCTGGCCACTGGAAACCTGATGGATGCCTTATTACTTTTAAGAGGCTAGACATCTATATTTAGGGTACAAAATCAACCTGCTAGAGTTGAGAATGTTCAAGAGACTACCCAAACAAATAGACCTAAGTTGTTCTTTGCTCATACCTTGCCTAGACCAGGATCTATCTAAACTTACAGATGAAGCTAATACAGCAAGCATCTTCACAGAAAACTTTAGTAAAAGACAAATTATGAAAGATACAATTGCATCTAAAGCATTTGCAAAAATATGGAATCCCTAACGTAATCTTTTAAGGTAGGTGTGGGGAATTTGTCTTGTACACTTTCTTGGAATAACTTACAATTCATATTGAGGCTGTTGTGTATGTTGGAGAAAGTCTGTTGTTCATTTACCTACATAGAAAACATGCAGAAACAGTAATGCTGGTTAAGGATTTCCCTTGGGAGGAAACACTGCTCTCAAGGTTATTTCTTTGTTTCAATCCACTTCTGTTTAAAAAGTAATATATCTCATAGAACTGAAAAAAACCCCAAAAACCAACCAAACAAAACCAAAACCAAAAAAAAAACCCCAAAAAAACCAAAAAACCCCAAAAATCAAAAAACAAAGAAAACCCCATGACAGTAAAAAACAAGTATCTGCCTTATTGCACTAATTTAGCAGAACAAGTTGAAGGATTTAGAGCCTTCTAATCTGATTAATCTGACTGAAATTGACTGAAATTAAACTAGCAAAATAATTTAAATCACCAGTAAAGAGAATGATATTCATAAATAAATTTTTAATAATAATAACAATAATAAAACCAAACCAAATTAAGAAACAGTTGTTGCATTAAATTTCAGAAAAGAATATTGAATATAAGCATGAAAAAATACAAATAACAGTGGAATTTACCAGCTTATTTTCATGGGTTTAAAATATTGTTGCAGAGAAAGCAAAAATTCATAGTAGCCCTGACTTTTGTACTGTGTCTATTACTCATCATCAATATTTCAAACAGAATTTAACATATTTTATCTAGGCCACAACTAGCTTCATGCTGCAATGAAACTTTTTGCAAGCATAATAATTTCTCTTCAATATATTATGACTATTGTCTTTATATTTTGCAAGGATTTACATTAAGATGTTCAAAACACACACACCCAAAACCCAAAACCCATGACTGCTTATATTTAGGGAACATAGCAATATTAGAAATGAGCTGGAAAATCATAGAATCACTGAATGGTTTAGATTGAAAGAGACCTTCAAAGATCATCGAGTCCACTCCCCTGGCCATGGGCAGGGACATCTTCCACTAGACCAGTTTGCTCAAAGACCCATCCAACCTGACCTTGAGCAGTAACAATAACATGATATTCCATATAATGGATAACAATAATATGATTCATCCATAGCTGTTCTGGGAAACCTGTTCCAGTGTCTCACCACCCTCATCATAAAAAAAATCTTATATCCAATCTAAATCTACCCTCATTCACTTTAAAACCATTGTCTCTTGCCCTGTCAATACAGGCTGTGTTAAAAAGTCTTTGTCTATCTTTCTTATAAGCACCACTTATACATTGAAATGTCATGATAAGGTCTCCCTGGGGCTAATGTACAGCTTTTGTTTATAGGAGAGGTTTTCCAGCCCTCTGACCACTTCTGTGGCCGTTCTCTGGACTCACGCTAATAGGTCCATGTCTTTCTTGTACTCGGGGCCCTGAACTGAATGCTGTACTCTAAGTGGGCTCTCATGAGAGCAGAGTAGAAGGGAAAAATTATCTCCCTTGACCTGCTGACCATGTAGCTTCTTGTGCAGCCCAGGCTGACTTTCTGGGTTGCAAGCACACACTTCTGGCTCATGTTCAATTTTTCATTTACCAGTATCCCCAAATCCTTCTCTGCAGGGCTATTCTCAATCCATTCATCCCCCAGTCTGTATTGATACTGGTGATTGCCCTAACGCATGTGCAGGACCTTACACTTGGCCTTGTTGAATTTCATGAAGTTGGCATGGGCCCACTCCTCAAGACTGTCAAGCTCCTTCTGGATGGCGTCCTGGCCCTCAAGCAACTCAACTACACCACTCTGCTTGGTGTAATCTGCAATCTTACTGAGGGTGCACTCAATCCCACTGCATCATTAATAAAGACAGTGAAATGTATCAGTCCCAATATGGACCCCTGAGAGACACCACTTGCTACTATCTCCCTTTGGGTATTGACTGTACCTATTTTGATGCAGCTATCCAGCCAATTCCTTTTTCATCTAACAGTCTATCCATCAAATCCACAGCTCTCCAGTTCAGAGGGAAGGATGTTGTGGGGAACCACATCAAAGGCTTTAACAGAAGTCCAGGTAGATGCCAGCTATAGCTCTTCCCTTACCCACTGATGCAGACACACCATCTCAAAAGGTCACTAGATTAGTCAGGCATAATTTGTCCTTGGCAAAGCCACGTTGGCTTTCTCTAATCTGCTCTCTGTCTTCCATATATTTTGACGTCTTTCCAGAGGATTTGTTCCATGGTCTTAATGGGCACAGAGATGAGGATGACTGGTCATTAGTACCCAGGGTCCTCCTTATTATCTATTTAAAAATGGGTGCAGTATTCCCTGTTCTCCAGTCATGGGGGATTTCACCTTTCTGCCATGACTTTTGAAATACAATGGAGAGTCTCTTGGCAACTACATCAGCCAATTCCCTGACCCTGAGATGCATCTCATCAGGGGTCTCAAACCTGATCTTCTATGATTGGAGGAACTTTGTTCCCCCAGTACTTGCCTAGAGGTTCAGGGTCTTGAGAGATGTGGAAAGAGAGGCTACCACTGAAAACTCAAGCAAAAAAAAATTATTCAGCACCTTCTCTGTGACAGTTGTCACTAATTGTCCTGTCTTATTTATTGGAAAGGTACATTTTCTGTAATATTCTTTTTCTGGTGAACGTAGTTATAGAAGCCCTTCATATTACAACATTGCTTGCCATATTCAGCTCCATCTGTACTGTACCTTTACTGATCCCATCTTACACATTCTTCCCAAGATACACATCCCTGGTTCCACTGTCTGTGCATTTCTTTCTTACACTTTTATCTGACCAGGAGGTCCTTGCTTGGTCATGCTAGTCCCTGGCCTTCCTTGACTGATTTTTTACACACGGAAATTGAAAGCTCTTGTGTCCTAAGAAAAATGTCCTTAAATAGCTGCCAACTCTGTTTAGCATCTTTGCCCCTGATGGCAGTTTCCCAGGGGGTCTCATCCACTAATTCCTTAAGCTTGTTCCAAAAGTTTGCTCTCTTGAAATTCAGGGTCCTGACTTTAGTCCTCACCTGGCCCATATCCTTCAAGATTGTGAATTCCACCAACACATGATCACTGTAGCCCAGGCTGCCACCTGTCCTGACCCCTCTAATTGTTTCATCTGTGTTGGTGATCAACAAGTCCAGTAATGCTTCTCCCCTGGATGGACTGTCTATTGCCTGGATCAAGAAGTTATCCTTGATGCACTTCACAAGTCTCCTGGACTGCTTACAGTTTGCTGTGCCACTGTTCCAGCAGGTGTCAAGGTGATTGATGTCCTCCAGCAGTATTAGAGCCTGTGAGCATGAAGCTTCTCATAGTTGAAGTAAGAACTCTTTGTCTACAGACTCCCCTTGGTCGAGTGGCCTGCAGGAAACACTATGAGGTTTCCTTTATTGACTTGGCCCCTAAATTTTCCCCATAAGCTCTTAATCTGTTCATTGTTGGTTTTCAAAGACAGTTCTGTGCAGTCAATCATTTTTCTTCCATGGAGGACAAACCCTTCACGCCTCCTTCATTGCTTGTCACTTATGAACAGTTTACAGTCATCAATTGCAGTGCAATTCAAATAGTGGTTTGATTGTAGCTTTCTAGCTGCACAGTGGCTTCCATCTCTCCTGTCCATTACTCATCCTGTGTGCAGTGGTAAAGATGTATTTCAGCTGGTCTGTGTCAGCTTTTTAGAGGAACACTTTTAAATCATGTTCTCCTTGAAATGACATTTCTTGGGTTTGAAAAGACATACATCTCCAGTGCACACTCAAGTTTATTTTTTCTTTTGCATTACACGAAATGTAAGAAAATTTGCATCTTGTATTTAGTTGCAGAACTTCAACAAATTTTGAATTTATATTTATATTAACCCGTTGAATGCCAGAGTTAGTGTAAGAATATACTAATAGATCACTGAAAAACTTATAATACCAATAATAAAATCAGTTCAATTAAGTACAGAGTATAACATTTGAAACTTAGAATAAATATAATTTTGTTGTATTTTATTATTCTTGTCCAGTATCTGAAGGGAGCCTACAAGGAAGCTGGAGGAGGGCTTTTTACAAGGGCCTGTAGTGACAGGACAAGGGGTAATAGGTTTAAACAAAAGCAGGGAGATAAAGTTTAGATATCAGGAAGAAGTTCTTCACAGGGAGGGTGGTGAGGCACTGGAACAAGTTGCCCAAAGAAGTTGTGGATGCCCCATCCCTGGCTGTCTTCAAGGCCAGGCTGGATGAGGCTTTGAGCAACCTGGTCTAGTGCAGGGTGTCCCTGCCCACAGCAGGGGGTTGGAACTAGATGATCTTTACGGTCCCTTCCAACCCTAACCATTCTATGCATTTATGATTCTATGATCTTGTATAGAATGTACTGACAATGAGAAATATAATCAGTAGAAACAAGATACACGTTCACTTTATCAAAAATTTAATTACTATTGGAAATTTACTTTGCTAATTTAGGCAGTCAGTATGAAATGTCATGAAAAGCTTCTGGCTACTTTTAGTTGTCTGAAGAGAAAATAAGAGGTATTACATCAGAGCTGATCTGCAATTCAGAATCACTTTCCTGTGGCAAATTCTGGGATGTCAAAATTTGCTTCACTCTTATTGTCTGTCAGTAAGTTAAAAATAACTATTTACTTAAAGTGAAATACACCCAAACAATTTCCTTTTGCCATCATCAACAGTTGAAACATACTTTTAAATATTTTTATAACAATAACAACATTGCATTCATAATATTTTAGTCATAAAAGGGGTCATGAACATGATACTAATGATACGTTTCAACTGATCACTTAAAAATTCAAGAAACAGCATTTTGTAAATGAAACGTTCTATATAAAAAAATACCCCAAAACCTATCCAATCCTTCTTGAGGAAAAGTTTCACTTTATTATTAGTTTATGCTTATTACTGAGTGAACATTTTTTTCTTCTGTGGAACTTCAATTTTTTGTTTTTACGATTTCATTAGGGCTCATAAGAAGATTAGTTTCAAGAAAATCCTTGTCAATACACTTGGCTGAACTGGAATGCATCAAGTTCCATCTCCCCCATTTGCAGTGAAAAGTAAGATATTTAGAATTCCAATAGGTTTCAGTCAGATTTCCTGACTTTTCTTTTGCAGATTTTCAGCAAAGAAACCCTGAGTCTGCAAAAAGTTATGGAAATGCTTATTTCTATAAACTGTGCGTATAGACATTGATTTAAAGATGATTTTGTTTGACTGTGATAATTTATTTTCTTTTCAAAGGCCTTGCTAAAATGGCCAGTACAGTAGTGCACTTTTCCCCTTCTCTAGCCTTTGTATCTTTTTTGTGATAGTAGCCATTTAACAGATGTAGTGGATAATAGAGGGAGACAATAGATTTAGAGTATTATGTGCTGGAAAAAAATACGGGGGAATTTGGAGCCATAGTAATAACAATAACAATTTTTATATTTAACAATAATGTATTATTAGATATAATAATAATTAATATTATGTAAGCTAATATTTAGTATTATTAGTAACATATTTATTTATATGGACTCTCATAGAGGTTTACAAAGGAGTTCATTTCTCAAAAAATACTGCCTCTGGTAAAGGTATCCAGTAAAAGATATTTAGGCAAGATGTGCAATTGTGGGACATACTCTAAGTGGTTAGGTCACTTGGCAAGAAGATGAAACAGTCTGAGTCCTGATCACAGTCTGAGTCTTGGTCATAGCTGTACTTACGTGTTTTACTTTAAAAACAAAAGCAAAATTGGGATAAACCAGGGAAAAAATCCTTATTCTGTCTTCCCTCAACTGATGGAGTTACTGGATAGCCGGATCATCCTGATTTTGATTTGTTCTACTTGTGCCCTTCTCACTCCAGAATTCTTAGCTCAGTCAGTCATCTCAATACTCAGCAGTAAAAGTGGCGCAATAGAACCCCACTGAGAACATTTTAAGGACAGATATGGTACTAGAAGTTAAAAGATTGTTTTGGCTAAAAAAAACCCCACTGAACTTGTCCATCTCCTTCTTATGTTAAAGTCCAAACAATAGTATAATTCATTTCCCGCATCTAGGTTTTTAATGAAAACAGCTGTGATTGTTATACTTCATGCTTGACACAAGGTTACCTGAATGTACGCTGAAGGTCTGTTCCATTAAACCCACTAGCTAAATCTCCTGAAAGGAGAATAGAAAGGCAGGTCTATGGATAAGAACTGCTTTTGCACAAGCAATTCCTTCCCAGACCGTGCCTTCTGTATCTATGAACATACTCCTAACATGGGTACCATGGGCATCATAAGTACGGAGACAGAAATACTCTGTGAATTTATATGCAGTGTCGTTTCATCTTACCCAAAATAACAAGGCAAACCAAGTAAACTAACTCCTGCAGAACCCAACTAATTGGTTTCTGCTATTAGCTCTAGCTCTTTGATACATTGATACTTGGCATTAATGAAACGTAAACATATCTCAAGGATTTGCTGATTTTGGAGTTAGAAGGGTAGGGTTGAAGAAACTAGATTTAATAAAGCAAGTCTTAGAAGATAAACACAACCTCAGAAATCATGCATAATCATATTTTGGTCTTCAGCATACTCACCCAAAACTGAAATAAGATTCAGCTCCAGATTGTAAATATCTAAATTTAGTTGTCTACAATCTGGAGCTGTATCCCATCATTAAATATAGACTTGTGCAATCTGGAATCCCACCCCATGATATGAAAAAGTACAATTCAGACTTCCAACCAATAAAAAATATTAAGATATTAGAAGGATGGATTGATGAGCTAAAGTGCCCACATTGCACAATTTAACAAGTGAATGACTGAGAGGACAACACAAAAGCAAACGACAACATCCTTAGAGGTTTGAAGTAAAAGCCATATTACTTCAACATATGCATTTATATATATATATACATATATATATGTATATATATATATATATATAGGTATATGTATGTATAAATTCTGGAACCAACACTGAAGTTATCCATAAAGAAAAAATCACGTCATGTTGATACAGAAGAAAATTAAGAAGAGGACACTTGAGAAAAAGGATGAGAAAAAAAATCTTGGAAAAAGTTTAATTTGAGGAAAAAAAATCAACCTAGTTGATTGTCATATCTAGTTGATTGCATAGTCACTGCATGCAGCTTTTCATCCTGCCATGTTTCATTCCAATAATATGATTGGTATGTTTATTTTAAATTCACATATGCTTTGCAGTTTCCATGTGTAAAAATAAATATTCCTTTCCTGTTTTTCAAGATATGGGAAATGGTGGAAAGATGATCTTCTAAAATAATGTAATAGTGTAAGGTACTTATGTGGATTTAAACGTAAGTTAGATAACTTTCTCCCCTGTCTCAGCATAAAGTATCTCTGTACAAACTCTCACATTAGAGCTACTTTGTCAAGTGCAGTGTAGGAACTGAAGATGCAGCATGAAAAAGTAGAAGGGTCTTCAGTATTCACCTTCTACTAAAAATAACCACATCATATCACCTTATTAATAATGTGTCAACATGATTATATATTGAAGCAAGGACAGGAGAAAGTGAATAAATAGGAAAGCTCAATCATCTTGTGTGGAAATGTAATGCATATTCCATTTTAATAAGCAAATTTAATGAGGCAAATTGAAATTGAGACAAAAACTGAAAAATAATTATCATAGCCATTTCCACATCCACCTATATACCTAATATTTACAAAGTGCTCTAAAAAATTTCCCATGCTAATAATATTTCAGATTCACTGTTTGATCAGAGGTTAAGATATTAACTATGAAACTGAACTGTATGATTTTGGTAAATAAATTTGAATTTTGCCATTACTATGGAAAGACTACACACATTTCTTTAACCTATCCCTCCCAAAAAAGCATTTCTGTGGTCTTCTCTTGGCCTGAGGTGATTTTATCCAGTGTTATCCCTAATAGAATTTGCCTAGCAGTGAAGTGAATATATCCTAATTTTTTGTTGTTGTTTTTATCCCTAGTTTACTTCAATACCAAGTGTGGAGTGAACTGTGTGTGTTCTCATATTGGAATGTGGTGTGGAAGAGTAGAGACACAGTATAACAGAAATCATGGACTGCAAAGACAATTCACAACAGTACTTTTCTTACACATAACAGGATCCTGAAAGTAAAATAATATCCAAAACTATGACTTAGATGTTGATAAAAATTGCATAAAAGAGAAGTTAATTAAAAACATGATCAATTATATACATAACTGTTGCAATTGAGTGCATATATGTATGTCAGAGAATTAAAGATTGTTGTGAGGGGGACGTCAAAAAGTAAAATATCAAACAAGTTCCAGAATTCACAACATAATTTTATTAGACCAACATTCATTAACAACACATATGGCCAATGGTTAGTTTCTATCATAGCATATTTAAACTCTAGAGTCCTTAATATTTGAAGTCATCAGACCTACATTATCTTTGAACATAAAATGTTCACAGCTGATGCCACATAGCTAGCATTAATCACTATGGTCCTTGATGGTCTTAGTCATTGACATGGTCAGAACAAAGCCCTTCAAGAGGAGTAGCCAGAACAAAAGTGTGTTTCTTTTTCCCTCATCCCTTAATCTCAGATCTTGTCTTTTTGCTAGACAGCTGAGTTCTTAGGAACATCCCATCCTGTGGCACCATGCTTAGTGTGGTGAGATTGAAGTTGCTTTGCCAGGCACAGCAGGTGCTCTATCCTGTGCCTTATTTTTTTTTTTTTTTAATTTATTTCTTTTCCTTTTTTTCTTTACTTAGCTTTTTCTTCTTTCCTTAAAGCTGTCTTTTCCTAACTCTTGATGATGAGCTTCTTCCAACATCAGCACTTGACTGTCACTGAGTTCTTCATGGTTCTGGAGACTCTGCTTTTGACCTGTGTTGCATTTTCAAAGTCTTTGCTATTATCTGACTCTTAAATGGCACATTATAAAAAGAGACACCAGGTACTAACCTCACACAGCTACTTCCCATAATAAATTCACAACAGCTGGCCAGGACTGGGGCCTTGCACAGTCAGCATAAGGGAGAGTGAGTACAGGACCCATGGCCTTTCATTAGCAATGGCATAACTATTTTTTATGGGGTCACTGAGTCTAAAAATTCTTCTTCAGTTATGCTAAATTGGCAGCCTCTCTTGGCAATCACAAGAATCTACAATTAGATTTTTCTTTGTATGTATCTCTTTTAGGAGTGCAGGAGGCTTCTGCTTTACCTACAAGCCATACAGTATCCTGTATATTCCATCAATTATGAAAAAGGAGTGGGGAAGAAGATTCTTGTGAAAGGGGTTTGACACTGTCTTTTCCTTTTTCTTTTTTTTTTTTTTTTTTTTTCTTTTTGAATCTTCATCTGTTCCAATGATTTAGCAAAAGATAAGGACATGTCAGGTCATAAAAATGAGATACGGTGACTTAATGAAGTACTGCAAGCTTCCATATCTGAATTATGTACAGTTCAGTTTTCTTCAAGAGAGATTCGAGCAAATACATTATTTGGAGTGGCAAGGAACATCAATATTGTTATTAATATGTGTGTGTCATAGGCTATATCTCCTTAAGTCATCCTAAACATCTCATATTTAAGTGTTCTTTCAAAATATATGTCAAATTTCCATAAGATAATAAATTCATGCTTAGAACACTACCAAAACCCACCTTGTTGTGTCTGTGTTATACACAGAATAAGTGTCCATTCATCTTTATCATTCAAATTTGTTACTACTTGTTCAAAGACTGACAGATGCCAGTTCAGTTGTTATCAATCCACACCAAACTAACTGTATGACAGATCAGAAATGTTGTTTCCACACAGCACTGGTATTGGGTATTTTTTTTGTTTCTTCAGCAAAACAGGGATTCTATGTTTAAATAGGATTCATGTTAAGTTTATACTGATGGGATATCTGATACCATACATATCTAACATAAACTACCATACAACTCCATCCTGGACTGTTTTCTGCTTTTTTTGGTTTTTTTCAGATGCTATTGTTTTTTCATAGTAATATATTCATCTGTGAGTTTAAATGGTATTACTATAAAATGTGGATAATAATTTTTTCTTTACACTGGTTATATGTGATTTGGTTTTTCTGTAGGTAATAGGGATAATGCTTGGTTTGTATTTTTTTTATATATGACCTTAGCAAAATCTTCACCATCACATTTCAATGACTTGAAAGCAGTAACTGAAAATTTGCATAATGTTTTGTACATTCTTAATTCTTTCATACTCCAGAAATTAGCATTAACAGCTGCTTATTTTCCCACACACTTTATTGCAGCCATAAATTTGTGTTCTGAGCTTTGAGTTTGTGTCAAAGGTAGGAAAAATATGGAATCCTTATTCTTTATATTCATGTTCCAGTATCATGTTTATCAAAGTAATATTTTAATAACTTGTATTAAAAAACACAAGGTCAGGAGTGTTCAGATTTAGGAACTGGAGCCCTAGCTCTGTAAAATGTCTCTGAAGATTTTCTCAGCACTATAAAGAACAGTTGCAAAAACAGATGTACAGTACCTTTATCTGATATTTTAAGCTTATCTATGGTATAATATACAGTAATGCAGTATTTAAGTCTCTTTCACTAGACAACTTCTAACAAATGAATAATTATTAAATAAAAAAATAACTTTTAGAACTAAAAATCAAATATATTAAATCTTTCAATTTTTCCCTATCAAAAATGTAAATAAGGAGCAGCACTTGTAATTAATTGTAACACCAAACTTTCAGGTTTTGCTGTTGCATATGCATAGTTTACATTTAGGACTTATAAATGGTTTTTTTTTTTTTTTTTTTAAGGAACCCTTGATATGGATTTTTTTAATCTTTTTATCCTTAGGAATGATGAAATATTTTACAGTGTAGAATCAGATCTTCAAAGCATTACTCGTGAGAAATCCGTGTTATGCAAATAATTATATTCACTTGCAAAGTCACTGCCTGCATGAGTAAAATGTAGATGATGATTGACTTTTTCTAAAATGCTATTATCTACTTTAGAAAATGGAGCAAGAATCTAGAGCTCAAGGCCATATCATGTCAATCGGGATTTTTCCATTGATTTCAGTAGAAACCAAGCAGGGTCTCAAAGATGCCAAAAGAACATAAACCCTAATCTATATTACTGGCTCACAGCAAACTTTGACCCCCACTCATTTTGGAATTTTGCCTCTTGAAGGTATACCAATTTGATCTTTATTGAACACACTGAACTTTGCTGTCACATCTCACCTGGAAGATATGAGCTTTTACTCTTCAAAGACAAAGCACAGCAGGTTAAGCACAAACCTTATTTCAGTCTGTTCAGCAAAAATGTAATGTTTATTGTCCCTTGTTAAATTTCACAATATGAATGAAGAGTATACTCAGGACTCTGGAAAAAGGCAGACTTGCTCATATTCAGACTTCTTGTTCTTTTCAGCAGCTGTTCATTCTTTGTACATTTCTGGACTTCAGAAAATGTAATTGACACAGTATATTTTCATGATATGTGTGATAAAGAAAGGAAAAAATCATTCTGGTTTGACTAAGACAGAAGTTTAAGGCACTACACTAGCACATAATACTCCATAATCGTTTAGTTGTACCTTTTAAAATAGATAATCTCAGAAAGGGAATTTCATTCCGTTTCAAGACTTTGAAGTTGTAGTGCTGAGAATATTGTTTAACCCCATAAATACTGGAGTCCTATAATAACTGTTATCAAGGCCTAATAATTTCAAATGTCATTAAACTGTATATTCCCTTTGAGATAATGTAGGCAAACTGAATTTTGTTTTCTTTATCATGGAAGGGACCTTAAATATCATATAGCTCCAGCCCTCCTGCCATGGGCAGGGACACCTTCCACTAGACCATGTTACTCAAAGCCTCACCCAGCTTGGCCTTGAAGGCTTCCATGGAGGGGGCATCCACAACTTCTCCAGGAACCAGAGAAGTTCTCTGATATCCAATCTACCAATCTAAATATACCCTCTTTGAATTTAAAAGTACTAGCCCTTGTCCTGTCACTACGGGCCCCCTCCAGCTTTCTTTTAGGCCTTTTCAGGTAGGCTGGAATAAGGTCTCCCCAGAGCCATCTTTTCTCCAGGCTGAAAAAGCCCAACTGTCTTAGCCTGTCCCCATAGGAGAGGTGCTCCAGCCCTCTGATCATCTTTGTGGCCCTCCTCTGGACCCGTGTAAACCAGTCCATATCCTTCTTAAGCTGAGGGCTCCACAGCTGGACACAGTACTCCAGGTGGAGTCTCACAAGAGCAGAGTAGAGGGGAAGAATCACCTCCCTCGACCTGCTGGCCACACTTCTCCTGATACAGCCCAGGATACTGTTGGCTTTCTGGGCTGCCAGCACACACTGCCGGCTCATATCCAGCTTTTCATCCACTGTTACCACCAAGTCCTTCTCCTCAGGGCTGCTTTCTATCCATTCTCCACCCAGCCTGTACTTGTGCTTGGGATTGCCCTGACCCATGTACAGGACCTTGCACTTGACCTTTTTGAACTTCATGCAGTTGGCAGTGGTCAATCTCTCCAAGCGGTCATAAAAATTCAGATTCCAGGAAAATTAAATTAGACATTCCTACCTATCTCACCTATGATCAACAATAATAGTAACTATTTTGCCATGAAATTATATGCTGTCAGGAAGATTTACTTCAGTCATCACTTGAAACTTCTCCATAATAATCCTATAAAACTGATGGAGGAAAAAAAAGCTCCCTTGAAGTCGTCAACCTTCATTTCTATGTGCTTTAAAATAATTAGGTCATCTTATTTTTTTAAACACACATTTCACCCCTGCTGCTTTTTATCTAAAGAGTAATTTTAACATTTTTATGACCATAGGTTTTCTTAGTTATAAATATCAGTATGTTCAAGTATTTCTGAAGTTAAGGCACTGATAAAAAAAAGCCAGTCAAGAAAATTATCCAGTTAGTTGTATTACAAAACATGCAAAAGCCAGGAGACTGATGCCTCTCTGTTCATACACTGTTTGGTTGTTTGCTAAATGACTGATCTACTGTTCCCCTGCAGTAGGGATATTGAATAGCCAGTGAATAGGACCACAATGCCTAGCAAGCAGGGCGAGCTAACAGGGACCTTGGTTAAGTCTTAAGCAACCTGGTCTCAATTCAGTGTTGACCTTTCTTTGAGTGGAACTTGAACTAGTGATGTCCTGATGTCCCTGATATAGTTCTCTTATTCTGATATTCTATAGTACTCTAACTACTGAAAAGGAAAGGCCTTTGATAAACAGAATACTCAATATGGCATCTTCAGTTTCTGTAGTTCAATGAAATCAGAAAATAACAAAATACTGTGTAAAAACATGCAAGTTATCTGCAGAAAGCCAAAGAGTTTTGTCAGTGCATGCTTTGCTTCAACTAATAAACTGAATCTTGTACACAGCTTCTTGGTTTTGAGATTAAACTTTTAGTCCCAACAATAAAGTTCTTATATGAAGTCATGACCATAGCACAAACAGATTAGAATATTTCTACAACAGAACTCCATATAACTCTACATATTAGACAAAATGATTCAGAATTGTAATATAGGCTTTACACCAGTAAGTACCTTTCCTTAAACAAAATAAGAGATTGTTTACAATTTCAATAGAAATTATTCTTGCATGGGCTTTTCAACAACAGCTCAAGCGGCTGGCCCCCAGCAATATTATCACTTACAAATGAAATATGAAATGTTGCTTTACAGTTTATCTCACCTCAGCTTTCAACATCAGTTGATACTCCAACATTCAATATAATTTCTTTGTGAAGCAGTGTTTGAATCACATTAACCCTCTCTCAGTTCAATTTAAAGTCTTGTATTTAAGGTTGACACTCGACTTTCTGCTGATACATGTGAATCGCATTAGTGGACGTCAGTGATGATCCTTGACTATTTTAAGCAATAAAAAATCTTGCAATGACTTTGAGTTAGCTAAAATATAGAGTTTTGTGAAACTGGAAAAATAACTGAGAAAACTTTGTTCAGGATTAGAAAAGTTTACCATTACTAAAAATTAACCAGCTGTTCTAAGCTAAATTGAATTTGACATTTATAAAGTCAATCATCTTTATTTTAATCAACTAGAATAGACATACTTTCTAGTTAGATGGTATACTTAAAAATGGATAATACTATGCATGTGAGTTGATCCAGATAGTACACTAATAATATTCGCATCATGACAGCAAAACAGATATTTAAGTGTTTTTGGAGCATAGCAGCAGGTTACTATAAGTTTTGTGTATCTGCTTCTGAATAAATGTTGTTAACTTCCTCAGACAAGTAGACAGAAAAAAATGAATATTGAGAGGCCACTGACAGTAGTGACATTGCTAAATTGTTAAAAAATACCAGACACGAAACCAACCTTCCTTCTCCCATCAACTTGCTAATTGTGTAACACTATCAGCTTGAAAAGAGAAAACTACATTTATTGAAGATACAGAAGAGTAGAAATTTGGCTCTACTTTCTACTTAAGATGTTACAAAAAAAACTTGATCACTAGAAAAAGTAGTCAACATATAATCATTACTTTCCTATTGAGCTGAAAATAAGAAGCCATATTTCAATTGTCTAATGCATACAATCTGAGATAACACTAAGCTACCCTGTCTCTTTTATTTGAGTTAATACAGTCAGTGGAGTTTAATTTCATTAAAACTCTGTAGTCAATAATTCCTTAGTTATTTTATGAGTAATGTCATAAAAATATTTCAGTGAACGAAAATGCATGACATCAACGGACATACACCATTTACTCTTTTAAGAACTGATACACGTTGTCTGAGACTTATTATTTCAGCTTAACTATGACCTAGTAAGTCATATCTGAATTCTAACATTGAGTATTATGCTAGTATAATTCTAGGAATGAACATCAATTCTGTAACCAAAATACCCTCCATACAAGAGAAATAATGATTTAAATACAACCCATCTTCATTCTGATCGGAGGAGTTAATTCAGGTAGCTACTTTTTGTGAAGTATATACACACCTCACAAAAGAATGCAATAGCTGTCTGATCAGTGGTTTTCTCTGTCTCTTGAAAGTCTGACACTAAAAGGCTTTGATCTGGAGACCTGTTACGTAAAAGTCCTCACTTCTTAGACTCTTTGGTAGCTTTTAAATAAATAGCCTCTAACAGAGAAAAGTATAAGGCTACTCCATGTTAGGCAGCACGCCATTAAAAATCTCTTCGCAGCAATGAAAAAAATTATGAAGAGGATTGACTTAAAAGGCAAGGTCTACGTGTGAAATCTAAAATAACTGTATTTTTTTCTAAGGAAACAAAGCCCTTAAGCATTCTTTTCTGTTGGTTACAAGTAAGCTTTCATTATTGTCAAAGGATTGGTTCCTAGTTTCTTAGCAACCCCTATTGTGTGGCTAATGTATGTATCACTGAGGATTTTTTTCAAAGTAACAAGGCACATAGTGACAGTCAGGTACACATTCGGACTGCTACACTTAAATTTTATCCAGGCCAAAAATCTGCAGTTTTTCATATCACTTTCATCCTGTAAATGAAGGGATAAGTTAGTTATTGGCTTTTTTTACTATAAAACTAAATCTTGCATGTATGTCTCCTGTCTTATCGGAGTTTTACAGAAATTTAGAATGGGATCCTGTCTTCTTTACTGGTTTTTCACTATTCAATCAAACTATTCAGACAGGAATGCAATTATGGTTAATGGCAATGGGGAGAACAGACTTTTTCATATTTTGCTTCGTAAGACTATATTAATATTTTTCCTTATCAAAAGGTTCACATTGCACAGGTCATGTGAATTAAAGTGCATTTATGTAGGGGTCATTTCAGTAAGGTTCTAAGTCCATTTTATTTTCCTGTGTTAAAGTTGTCCTTGGGGGATACTCAGACTCAGTTACACTAACTAGAACGTGCTGCTAGTTTTAGAATTTTCTTATTTTTATCTAAAGGTTAAACACACCTAGAGGATAAATATTTAATTATCCTGGAGATTTTTAGGTGATCTTACTTTCCACAATATTTTAAATCACTATAATGATCCTGAGCAGGAGGCTACTATATGTTGAGGAATTAGTGATGCACAATACAGTTAACCTGAATAGCTGCAAGCCCCTGCTGTGCTGTTCTGCATGGCCACTGTGGCCTTCAGTCTGTGTTGAGCTGCACAGGTGTCTTGGTCACAGGATGAACTTAGAATAAGGACCATCCAGGTAGGTCCCACTTGGTATTGGAAATTACACCACCTGCATGGGCTTGGTTTTGTCTAAAAGTGCAACAAGAAGTTTTCATGTGAACATCTATTATGAATAGACTTTGTTTCTTGTAAGAAAACCATGTAATAGCTTAACTGGTCAAAAAGAAGGAACTTCTCTTCATTGAAGTATGGAATGGGTTCCCAGTAAGATTTATTTGTTATCTATATTCCCCTTCTTAATCTGTTTTATTAGACTCATATTTTTACCTTACCATTTGTTGTTGGGCCTTTCTTATTAAAAGAGACAAAGAATCATAGAATGGGTTCTATGATTCATGAAATCATACAATGGTTTGGGTTGGAAGGGACCTTAAAGATGATCTAGTTCCAAACTTCCTGCCATGGGCAGGGACATCTTCCACTAGACCAGATTGCTCAAAGCCTCATCCAACCTGGCCTTGAATTGTGAAGAACTTCTGCCTGATATATAATCTAAATCTCTCCGCTTTCAACTTAAACCCATTACCCCTTGTCCTATCACTACAGTGCCTTGTAAGAAGTCCCCTGCCCAGCTTCCTTGTAGGCCCCCTTCAGGTACTGGAAGGCTGCAATAAGATCTCCCCAGAGCCTTCTCTTCTCCAGGCTGAACAAGCACAATTCTCTCAGCCTTTCTTCATATCAGAGGTGCTCCAGCCTTCTGATCATCTTCATGGTTCTCCTCTGGAATTGCTCTAATAATACCATGTCCTCCTGTTGAGGACCACAGACCTGGATGCAGTACTCCAGGTAGGTCTCACAAAATCTAGGTAGAGGGGGAGAATCAACTCCCTTGACCTGCTTGTTACATGTCTGATGAAGCCCACAATGCAGTTGGAAGCCCAGGATATGGTTCATAAACCATGCAAATACTGTTTCAGCAAAATTTGATTGCATCCATTTGGATGGAGGGAGAAAGAGATGTTTAAAAAGCAAATGCCAGCCTGAGATATGGAGAGAGAAAGCAAGCTGTAATATTTAGATTTTCTAAATTTAACGTAAAGGTAAATACATCAGGACTTGATCAGTAATGGTGAAAACCCATGATTAATTTCATTTATTTCATCTTCCAAAAGACGATTGTATGAAGACAGGGAAACAAAAGCAGTCTGTGCCTTTTCTTGCCTATTACCTTTCATAGATGACTTCAAGGTTAAATCATTGTAGCCAAATTCTGTAACAGAAAATGCTCAGGGAACAAAATAATACTTAATAATGGTGATTTTTTTTACTAAAGAAATATTAAGAATTGGAAAAATGTGAGAAATCTCATTAAAATATTTTGCTTTTATTTAATAACATTAGTCACAGTGTATGGTAATTCACGTGGATATTAAAAGGTTACATGTTATTTTACAGTCATTTGAATCATAGCATAAAGACGGGAATCTGCATGAGGTTAATTTTTCAAGCATCATTATACAGATGTCTTGTGATAATCAGTAGATAACTTCAAAACCTTTAGCTTACATCCAGTAAAATTACTCATGGCTCACACTCACCTGGGCCAGTTCTATATTTGTCTCATTACTGAAGCATGACACTAACCTTCTTTTCTAATATATTTGTTCTCATAATGCTGCTGTACTGAAAGAAGTAAAATACTATCCCAAGTTTGCAACTAGGAAATTGAATTAGAGAAATATCAAAGCCTTAAGACTGGAATGAATTTGACATTATGGAACAGAACTGTATCTTAATGCCTAGGAGCCTCCTTGGCCCAGGATTAAGATTTTCTTAATGTGCTACTTACAGAGAAAGGGTGAAATTGGATTACACACCTTCTGGAAAATTAGACACTGAATATTCAGGTTTTTGTTTGAAAGGAGGGAAGGTTAAAAAAAAAAAAAAAAAAACAAAAAACAAAAAACCAACCAAACCAAAAACAAACCAAGAATTCCTTACCATTATTTTGCACCTCTATTGACTTCCAAAAATCTTTCAGGGACTCAGTAAAATTCTACTCATCTTTGATGTTAACAAAAACAATTTCATCATTAGTAGTCATTTTTCAAAGTCCCAATGTACTTTGCTATAAAGAATGTGAGACAAAGGGTATAAGTAATAGGACTCACTACCTACATCTACTGGTCATATCTTCAGCTTAATCTTTGTGGCTCTTTTCAGAATCCACGTGAACAGATAAAAAGTAGTATGTTGCACTAGAAAAAGCAAATATACACACAGTTAAAATACTTCTGTTTGCCTGATGCACACGTGTTATTTGAAATAGAAATTCTTCCAACAAGCATGAAGTTGGCAACACATAATTGCAGAGTATGACCTTGTATCAAAACATGTTTTTACCTCAAATATTTAGATGATTTCTCTAATTATTTCTGTTCCTTCTAAACTTATGTTTAATTATTTGTCTGTGGTAGCTATTTAAAAAGTCGATAATTGGCATGTAAGCAGTGTTACAGACAAGTTCCTGATGTGCGTTCCAAATGGGCATGGGATTACAGAGGTTCAAGAGCAGCCCTTTTTCTGCATATATTTTGAAATGCTTCTTGAAAATTGATCATTCCAGAGCAAACACAAGCTTTCCCACATTATGCAAATTCCTACCAAAATCAGAGAATGTCACTTCACTTCTGGAGCTGAGAGGCTTTGCACATTTGAACTTCAGAGAGTTCAGATCAGCTCTCTGTCCTTTTCTTTCCTCTTCAGCAATTATTCTTAACGGTAACTCTAAGATACATGTGAGCAAGTGCATGCAAAATCAATCTTCACTTAGGTTTTCTTTGGATTTTTTTTTTTTTTCTATTCCTCCTACTAATGAGTAGGTTACGACATTTAAATGTGCTTATGTCTGGGGTTCAACTCAGTAATATTTAGAGGTTAAGTAATCATTTCAAATACAGGCTGTGGCAAACCAGTCCTGTGACTGAGACAAGCCCTTTTGAGTACAGTTTTTGTTCAGCATCATTCTTATGGTGGAGAAAATAAACACATCTGTAAAGTAAGAAAACTTCCTCTATACTGACAGTAGGAATAGTATTTGCAATGCCAGGCATTGTGAAAACAAACAAACAAAAAAAAAGACACATTTATTTGAAAATAAATAAATGATCAGAACTCTGATTTTGATAACAAATTGCAAATAAACTTCATCAAGAAATCATGTTCTATAAAACATATATAAAAGAGCCTGATAGTGATGGAACAGCTTGTCTTCCCTTATGTTGGTTGAAAAAAACCCAGATAGAATTCCAACAAAGATCTGCAGTGATTTTATTTTTTTTTTTCTTTAGTTGGGCTGTTATTTTTTCATTAGTCTCCAGAGAGATCTGGGATCTTCAACGCTCATTCAGACCAAATATAGGATTTTTTCACTGGAAAGATGGGAGGCTGGGGTAGCAGTCAGTTTCTTCTGCTACAGAAAAATAATCATAGAGGAAGTAGAAGAGGTGAGCTCCAAAGAGATAGCTGTGCTGTTCCTGTTGTGGGTAAGGGGTGGGATCATCAACTGCTACTTCTGAAAAGACTATACACACATTTCTTCCTCCACCTGTGGCAGCCAGACTGACTTTCAGGGGTACTAACATATGCAAAAGAGGCTTTTAGAGATAGAGTCTGCTATAGGTCTTCAGGTAAGTGCTAGTCTGAATCCTTCAGGGAATTTGTAAGTTCAGTAAAGACAGTGGGACCTTTCTCACTGAATTTCAGGGAGACAGAATTTCATGCCTACTCTGAAGAGCTTGTCTTTGAGATGAAAAACAAACACTAACAAAACCAGGCAGGTATAAAGTCACTCTTTGTTTGACAATGTCTCCTTTGTGTGGAACTGTCTCTACAGTAGAATGAGATGGAATAAAATACAATGGACAAAGAATGAGTTATTTCACTTTTCTCCTGCACCAGTTAACCAGGCTGAACATGTAGAGCTGGAAGAAACCGCATTGTCATAAAAACTACACAGTACTTCACTGAGCTGCTTTTTGGAACATACGTCCTCTATCATGACAAAGATTTCAGGAACTTTATAAGAATTCAGGAGGGACTGGATGAGCCAAGAGTGGGCTTGATGGCTATGTCAAAGTATGTAATAACCTTCTCAGTCTTGAAAGGCTGCTATTAAAAATAGAGAAAGTACAATGCAACATGAATATGGCAGATCTGAAGAACTGTCTACTTTTTTTATAATTTAGTATAATAACTAATTTTATTATAGTAAATACTGTTCACATTTTCTCTTCTCTGAATGAGAAACATTTCCTTCTTTCAGATTTTTAACAACAAAACCTCCCATATTTTGCTAATTCGGTTAGAATCTACTGAAGTGAAGATATATATATATATATATAAGTTTAACAATGCTGGAATATTCCAGGTTACTCAGCAAGATAAAAGGTTATTGGTACTGGTTAATTTATTTATAACAAATAGAAGTCTTCCAGTAGGTGACCTGCATGATGGGTCAGTTAAACGGATAAAACTACAGAAAAGTAAAATAATTTGAACTCATAAGTAAAACATTAGAGCAAAAGAATTTTCAATGAGCAATCAAAAATAAAATCCATTATTTTTAATCTTCAGACCTATTATCATTGTGTTATGCCATGAAATTACAAGAAATGAGTTTAACACATTAACTTCTATGGAACCATTATGAAAGTGCTGGATTTTTTTTTTTTTTTTTTTTTAGTTATAACATTGAAAGTTAGAATATAATTACAGTATTTTAATGTAATAGCTCAAAATGCTTCAGTGTGTCATTCAAGAGATTAGTTTTTTGGAAATAAAACCAGAGTTTATTTCAGATTTCAGGATCAAGATTTAACAGGTCATTTTTTCCTCTGAAATGTAAAGCCATCCTGGAGAAGTCTGGTCACAATGCCCAGTGGACTTCTGAAATAATCACTCTGGACCCTTGAACATAGGAAGAAAAATGTTCTTCTGATGTATGTCTGGGTGTCTTTTCTGCAATATTGGTTTTAATAATGATGGCAAAAGAAACCTCAGACCTGCCACTGCCAATTATATGCTTAATAAAGATGTGTCATTGCTAGTCCTTTGGGGGAAAGGGTAGGTATGAATTTAAAACAAACAAACAAAACCCAACAGTGTTCACATAGCTTCAAACAAAATCAAAGCCTTTAAAATTTCTGATGTAGCCACAGTTGGAATAGGAACATAGATAAAACTGATCCCAGGAAGGCACAGGAAAACTCACAGAATCCATGACAATCTTTCAGACTGCTACTCCAGAGAAGTGACAACAATGGAGATAATAGTTCTATACCGAATGAGGGAAAAGGTGGTAAAAATGTGGAAGGGGAAGACAGAGTTTGAAGTGTTTGAAGTGCTCACACAATATTACTGTAATCTGTGGAATGGTCCCATTGCATTTACATTGGATTAATGTGAAACTGGTTTAAAAGTGAAAGTCATTGGCACCTGTGCTGGTTTTAGTGTGGATAGAGTTAAGTTTTTCTACAGTAGCTAGTATGAGGCTGTGTTTTTGTTGTGCTGAGAACACTGATAAAATACTAATGTTTTCAGTTGTTGCTAAGGAATGTTTATATCAAGTCTAAGACTTTTTTCAGGTTCTGATACTGCAGCACCATTCCCAGCTTCTTCTCTACAAGAAGCTTCTTCTCTACAAGACGCTGGGAGGGGACACAGTCAGGACAGTTGTCCCAAACTGACCAAAGGAATGTACCATGCCATCAAACATCATGCTTGGTATATAACTGGGGGGTAGTGGGACAGGGCTCCTGCTCTCTCTCAGTCTTGCTCGTTAGGGCTCTCTTGCCCTGGGTCTTGCTGCTTGGGGACTGGCTGGACATTGATCAGCAGGTGATAAGCAGTTGCATCATCTGTTTTATTTTCCATTATTTTCATTACATATGATTATAAGTAGTAGTGGTGGTATTATTACATGTCATTAGTAATATTAGCATTGTTAGTATTATAGTTATCATTATTTTATTTAATTTATTTTCATTTATTAAACTTTTCTTAACTCAACCCATGAGTTTCCTTATCTTTCCCCCCAGTTCTCCTGCCTATCCCACTGAGGGATAGGGGAGGTGGCTGAATGGCTCTGTGGTATTTGCTTGCTGGATGAGGTTAAACCATGAGAACATCCTACCCATAGCACTCAAGGTTGTCTATATTAAGAGGAAATACCTTTTTGAATGCTGTATCTTTCATATTTAGCATATAAGGTTTGAGTCAGCTTTAAAAAACATAGAATAATGTTCATAAACTGCTACTAACATCATCATTGTACTATTTCCCACAGTATGCACAATAGCAAAAAAGTAATTTCAGACAGTTTCTTTTCTGGACTACATACATGCACGAAATGCATACTACAGACATAGATGTTAAACAGGTGAGAAATTTCATGTATTGTACAAGAACTGTTGAAATAATACCTCAAAGGAAGAGTTGAAGAACAAAATACCAGAAACAAAGAAAAACTAGTCAAAACAGAAGTAATGAGAACAGTAGTAACAAAATTGTTATGCAAACTATGGGTACTGATGATAACATTGAGCCATCACTCCTAAGTATATACTGAAATTACTGAAACTAGTTCAGGTTTGAAGGAATGCACAATAATGATGAAAGAAACGTTAGCCATTTCAGTTTTGCTTAAAGTGGATATACTACACCCAGGAGTTAGTTCAAGACAGTAAGAATTTCCTTAAAGTTTTCAACATGACATTAAACAAATAGAAGTGATCAGAAGATGTTTTTCATATCTGAATAAAACTCCTCAATTCTGTCTTACTACTCAATTCCCTTCATTATCCCAGCAGTACATAGTAATGGTTTCAGAAATATGTTGTCCCAACAGAACTCCATTATGTCAAACCCCATTCATGCTGTGAACTGCACAAGCAATAGGGACAAATCCGATCAACACAACATAATTTGTTGTCAATATAGTACAAGCAAGAGAAATTAGATTTTATAGAGGCTATGTAATTGTGGTTAGTCCTCACCCAGAAAGTTGTCTCAGATATTTTTGCAACTCACTGATTATAACAAGTAGATATGTCTTAAAAGGATATCTGTTCCAATTGCTCTTAGAAATTTAAAGTATGTAAAAAGATTTTACAAGGGAAAAAAAACAAACCAAACCAAACTTAAACAAAACAAAACAAACAACAAAGAAACCCACAGACCCCCGTGTTTTTATGACAGCATCAGTTTTAATCAAGAAACGCCAAACACCTTTAGTATCCTCAACACTTTCCTTGACTTTTCATTACTTACTCCTCTCCTCAAATTATTCAAGCAACACCTGGAAATCAGTTTGTTCTTTCAACCTTACTGAAAAATATTTTAATTTCTTTCCTTCTCTCTTTGATACAGTGATTTCATGAACCAGAAAACTGGAGTGCAAACATATTCTTAGTTAAAAAACACCATTAAAGAAAGTGTGGACTATGGAAAAAAAAAAAAAAAAAGTGTGCCTTTATAAAAAAAAAAAAAAATTGATACAATAAGGCATGAGATTTGTTAAGATTCTTGACAAAGCAAAAAATATTGGACTGAAAAATTTTAAGACACTGAAATTTATAGTTCCTTGAGAAATGCCTCTCTTACACACAGAATCTTCTGATTGCCTTTGAATATCAGAGGAGTGTTTTGATTTTTGTTTTCCTGTTTCCTACAAGTTTTTTTAAAAATAACAGTCATAAAATGAGTTTGTGATAATTTTTTTTTAATCCTCAATATTTTCCAGTGTCTACAAGAAGAGAAAAAAGGCTAAAAGCCAATTTCTGAAGGGAAAATAATTAGTCTGTGGTTGTTGTCCTTACATTAATTCTCCAATAGTATCTGATCTTGAACATATCTAATACAATTATATAAATTTTGTGAAGGAGAATGGGGAAAATTGACTTGTAAAAACCATGAAAATTAAAAGAAAAATGATAAATGATCTGCAAGTAGGGGAGAGGTTCAGCCACCTTTTACACAAGGAGTATGAGTTTAAGGAGTGTCTGGATGATGCTCTTAGTCATGATTTTATTTTATCTAGTCTTGTGAGGAGCAGGAGTTGGACTTAATGATCCTTATGGATTCCTTCCAACCTGAGATAAACTATGATTCTATAAGTTCATTGGTCAAGATGATTTAATTGCAGAGAATATTTCCTGGTGTATGAAACTATGCTGGACTGGAAATTTGCTGTTTATTTTTCCAGCAGAAACACAGATGTATTAGAGAAAAAGAGTACCAAAAATGAACACATTTCCTAGAAATCTTTAATAAACGACATATCAATATGAAAGGAAATGTAAAAATGTATTAGAATACAGAATTTAAATAAAGTCCTACACATATGCCTATAAAATAAAAGTGGGATCTGAATATATAAGAGCTCACTTACTGAGTAAGGTAAGCTTTTTTTAGTGCTAGCCCCAGTGTTAATTTATGAAAGAAAATTGTCAACAACTAAGAGAAGTGTTAATATACTGGTGTTGATGTCTGCCTATTCTAAGGTACTTTTCACATCTCAGGGATAGATTTCATGATGTTATGAATTAATCTGCATTGTCAGTTGTATATTCATATTTTTCTCTGTTATGATGACATTCCTCTTATTGGAATATCTGCTTACTTCCTGATGAATTTCTGCTCCTTCTTTTTTTCAACAGGGGCTCAGAATTTTTCAATGTGTGCTAACGCTAAAAAACATTTTTGAGAATGGGTGCTCAAGACAACAGCTTAGAAAAAGATAAACAATATGTCAGCACTGCAAATACAGAATTTAGAAAAACACATTCAATGTTACTCTGAAACCTGGGCTCTCCAGCAAAATGGAAAGAAAAAAAAAAAAAAAGGAAAATGAAAGAATCAAATCAAAACATGTCTTTTAGAGACCTTTCTAGCATACGTTACACTAATTAATAGCAGTGTATTTTGTTGTACATGTGTGATAGGGTCCTGATACCTGGGTGACCCTACCCAGGCCCCCTGCGGCCCCTACCCTACCCACAGCCCAGGACCCTATGTCACCCCCTGGGGGCATCAGCCCCTGCGCCAGTGATGCTGCAGGAGGGCAGATCTCAGGCCCTCCACAGACCTGCACTGCCTGGCCATAAGCCCTGCCAAACCAGGCCCATCTGTTGGCCCAGTTCCCAGCCTGGCTTCAGCCTGTTCCTGTCACCAGGATGGTGCATGATGCATGGGGCTGCACTAGTTTCCCTTGGCTGCCTTTTTCTGTTGGGGCTGATGGGATGGGCTCTGGCTTCCAGGCTCTGCCTGTCCCAAGGGACACCCTGCAGGTCCTGGGTCCCTGCTCAGGGCAGGGAACCATCAAGTCTTACCCACAGTTCTTTAGAGCCATGCCCCTCTACACCCTCCTGAGGCACTAGCCTAGTACTGGCTTCAGAGTGCTCTTCCCCTTTCACTGACAACTGTTTGCCCAATCCCAGGCTCAAAAGTGAGTCCCTGAAGACCACCTGGCCTTCAGAACTCATCATCAGCAACCTGATTCTAGAAGCCCCTATTCAATCACTGTGCTGGTTTTGATTGGGATAGAGTTAATTCTCTTCACAGTAGCTAGTAAGAGGCTATGGTTTGTATTTCATAGAACAATAACATTTTTCAGTTGGAAAAGAACAATAAGATCATCAAGTCCAACGGTTAACATAACACTGCCAAATCCACCACTAAACCATGTCTCCAAGACCCCCCTTTACACATCATACATCAGGTATGATGACTCAGCCAGCTGCCTGAGCATCACTTTCCAATGCCTCATAACCTTTTCAGTGAAGAAAGTTTTCCTAATATCCAACCTAAATCTCCCCTGGTGCAACTTGCGGTAATTTCCTCGTCTTATCACTT
This sequence comes from Rhynochetos jubatus, assembly GCA_027574665.1. Taxonomy (NCBI): domain Eukaryota; kingdom Metazoa; phylum Chordata; class Aves; order Eurypygiformes; family Rhynochetidae; genus Rhynochetos; species Rhynochetos jubatus. Next base: position 86,398,686 of record CM050649.1, on the reverse strand, counting down.
AACACTTGCAAGAAGAGACCAACACCCAACTCTTTCCAAACTCCTTTTAGGCAGTTGTAGAGAGCGATCAGGTCTCCCCTGAGCCTCCTATTCTCCAGGATAAACAACCCCAGTTCCCTCAGCTACTCCTCATAATACTTGTGTTCTACACCCTTCACCAGCTTTGTTGCCCTTCTCTGCACACAGTCCAGCACCTCAATGTCTTTCTTGTAGGGAGGGGCCTAAAAATTGAACACAGTACTCAAGGTGCGACCTCACCAGTACTGAACACAGGCAAAAAGTCACTTCCTTAATCCTGCTGGCCACACTGTTCCTGCTGCAAACCAGGATGTGATTAGCCTTTTTACTGTGGCCAGCAGGTCGAGGGAGGTGATTCTGCCCCTCTACCCTGCTCTTGTGAGACCTCACCTGGTGTACTGCATCTAGCTTTGGGGCCCTCAACATAAGAATTACATGGACCTGTTGGAGGGAGTCCAAAAGAGGGTCACAAAGATGATCAGAAGGCTGGAGCACCTCTACAATGAAGACAGGCAGAGAGAGTTGGGTTTGTTCAGCCTGGAATGAAGGTGGCTTCAGAAAGAACTTATAGCAGCCTTCCAGTACCTGAAGGGGCCTACAAGAAACCTGGAGGGGAACCTTTTACAAGGCCATATAGTAATTCAGGTTTTTTAGGTCTAAAATTAAAAACAAGTGTTGTGTTAACTGACCTGTCCTAGTAGGGATTCACAAAGAAAAAAGCCTGGTTTAATGTAGAAACCAAGATAAGTTTTTGAGTCATTCTAAGAAGGAAAATGAATGAAGAGACAGAATTTGCAGCTGAGCATACATGGACAAGATGAATAATTGATCTATGTTTGTGTTGAAATATCCTTAGGTTTTATTAATACTTAGCTCCAGGAACAAGTAATTTTTCTACCTATGGTAAATAGAGTTTTAGGGAGAGAAAGTGCTTATAGTGCTATATAGTTCTCATGTAACTGAGCAACATGGGCCGGACTCTACTTCACATAACATTTTGACTTAATAAAGATGAAAATGCTATTATTATGGAATAGGTTTTGCTAGGAAGCATTTGTAGAGTGAAGAGGAAATTATCCTTACCTCTTTTATGCAGTGAGTGTGAAGGTAAGACATGTCAACGGGACAGCATCCAGTGAATGACAGGGACTCTTTTCTATAAAATAGCTTTCACTACAGCTAAAGGCTGTGGAGTTCAGCATGTCACTGAGGCCCATGCTTTTTTATATTTGTCTGTATTTGAAAGAAGAAAAGCTTAGAATATGGGAGTTTGTCTACATAAAAGAAAACAGAAGCGTAGACAGGACAAAAAAACTTTATGAGCTAAAAAGATTGTCACAAATGGGTAAGCTTTCCGCTTTACTCAGAAAAGAAAAATAAGTAATTAAACTGAAGAACAGACCTGTTAGTGTTGGTAGTAGTTGAGGAAAAAACACCCAAATTTTAATGAAACATATTATTAAAAAAGTCTGCAGGAAAAAATTTACTTACTTAAACCTAATAGATTCTGTGTTCAGCAGGAAATGGACTAGATGACATCATAAGGTCTCTTCCACTTCTGTGTTTAACAAGAATTCTGGCACAAAGAGTGGGGGAAAATGTTGTTTGAGGTTTGGGGGGTGGGTTTGCGGATTTTGGTTTTTGTTTGTTTGTTTGTGGGTCTTTTTTGTTTGGTTTTGGTTTGGTTTTGGTTTTGTGTTTGTTTGTTGGTTTGTTGGGGTTTTTTTCCAGAGCATGTTCAAGAAATACCCTTCAATTTCATTTGGGTTTTGTGGTTTTGTTTTTTGTTTTTTTTTTTTTTTTTGTAAGGTGTATTTCTTGTTTTAATTTAGTTAAGATACATTTTCACCCCATCTCAATATCAGAACTTTAACTCAGTTGATTGAAGCATAACCTCTTTCAATCATAGGATTGCTTGAATAGAAGTTTGAGTCATAAAATATTTGATGGGCCTGTGCATTTGGTTTCTTGAAGGAGTTGTGTGTGTGATCAGCATGTTCAAGATCTTAAGTCAGTGTTCATAGTTTTCATTGCATAGAATGGTTTTATCTCTACAAAGTGCTTGTAAGCTAACATTTGCATCAATCTTTTGTCACAGCCCTTGCATGTCTAAGTAGAAAAAAGGGAAAATAAATTCTACTGTGTATGACTTAATAAGGACTTAACTAAGGACAAAGTGCTTCTTGTTCCTCTAGTCAGTGAGTGGGAAGAGCCTCTATATCTTATATTCCTTATTTTGCATTTGACAATGGCTGGTATAAAATATAAAACTAAGACTGCAGTTGGGCGCAGAAACATTGTGCTTTTTGCCTATATAAGTAAAACCACTGTCCTCTCTATAACTGATTTACTTCCTTCAAGGAAAGACTGCTCTCAGAGTCACTGTTCAGTACTTTCAAATAATACCATATTCACCAAAAGCAGTAGTTTACTACAAGCTTAGAGTTCATTTTCAACAGAGGGTGAACTCTTCTATGCATCATCATTAATTTTTGAAGAAAAAATTAATTTATTTCTGTAATTATATTAACTTGAGTGTAAATCTCCATCCAAGGTTTTAACCTCACAAAAAGTTAATGTCAGAAATACACGTTTCTATCTCTGCTTTATTACAGGCATTTTCATTTTCCTTAATAGGTAGAGAATAGGCCACAACCAGAGGTATCGTATCAGCTATGAATAGCTATAGCTCTACTGCAGCATGAAAACTCTTCTATCACTGTGTCATCTGTGTAAAAATGTATAATCTAAACTGAAAATAAAAATCCCCACTCCATGCAGAGGACACCATTATAAGATTAAATTAGTAAGAAAAGACAATGCTAAAGGTAGAACGTTAGTTTTCCCTTCATTTTTGATTCCAGCAGTGATATATCAGAATATGACTGTATGATTCTGATGAAGAAATAGATAATGAAGAGTTCTCATTTAAGTGTCTGTGAGAATGTCAACAGTACAATCACAGTAAATACAACCATGGAATTGGCAAAAGCTTACCATTTACTTTAAAGAACATAAAATGGAACAGTTATTAAGTTTACCATAAAATATCTGTGTGCACTATTTTAAAATCCTAAAGGAAAGCACGTAGTCTGCAGAAATAAAAAAGGTGTATAGTAGCTGGAATCTGCATTTAAAAGTAGATTTTATTGGGTAGGTTTTTTTTTTTTTTTTTTACAATCAGAGCTGTTCCACTTCACTGAAATAATTCAATATACACCTATCAATAGAAGTAATATTTTCTAATACAAATAACCTTCCCAATGCAATTCTATGCAATACCATAAAACATTAAATTGTATTATTCAAAATGTGCAAGATAGTTGTTGTTGAAATCTGAGTGTTGTTCTACATCATATTTTTTTATTAAAGCAAATTTCTCTAACTTTCTGAATCTGAAAGAGTTTCCTTACATGATGCACTTACTGTTTTTTTTGCTGGAGGCAGTCCACTTCATAATTTGCATCTATCTCCTAAAAAATCCAGTGGTAACTATTACAAAAACCTGGTAAGAAATATTTTTTCCTATGTTATACTACCTGTATTGGTGTATATGGAACAGGTTGAGAGAGTAGTAGTATTAACAGGCCCTTATAAAAAAAAAAGACTCTAGGATGATGTGGTAATGAGTATGTATATGATCAGGCAGACATATTGCAGCTTGTTAAAAATTTTGAAAGAAATCACTGGAGAGCAGTTAGCAGGAGCTACAAACATCCTTAGTATTGAACAGATAAGGCTTTCCAAACCCTTTAATGCCACCTCCAGAGACAAGCCTGAGAAAGCTTCATTGAATTCGGAATATTTTAGCTTTTATGTTGACAAACTGATGCTACCAGAACTGTAAAAATGAAACTTAGCTGACAAAGTTGGTAATAACAGTATTTTTCACAGCAAAGGAAACATTACCTGCTTGCTATATCTAAAAGAATAAGGAACAAATGGGACATGAAGTAAATCTGGAGCTGCCAAAAATTTAAAAGAACACTTAAATCAGTCTGTTCACTCTCATTTGTTTTTGGCAAGACTTTTTATATTAGTTGCACCTGACTTTCTGAGATTTTTGTTTTGTTTGCATCAACCTCAAATGAAAACATGACAATTCCAATATTAGAATAGAAAAGAACACATGGAAATTCACTTAAGATTCTCAAGCATTAGTTTTTATATTATATTACCATAAGCTCTGCTAGAGTGTCTAAGATTGTTTTTCATTTTTCTTCTGTGTGAGTCAATACCTAAATTTCTCCCAAAGAGCACCCACCAGTGGCATAAAACCAAAACATTATTTTTGGCATACTATACAGCTCTCTCCCCTCCATAGCTGACATTTCAATATCTAAAGCATTACATCAGTGAGGTGAAGGAAATTTTTTTAACATACAAACTCACTCAAAGTAAGATATATGATACATTTTATCATAGAGTCTTTCTTCAGTAGAAAAAATTATTTTTGGCTGTAGTCCTCTATATCATGACAGGAAAATTTGGTAACTGTTATACACTGAAGAAGATATGTCGTTCATCATTTTTTCTATCAGTATATTTCTATATATGTGTGCACAATATGCCTCAGGAATTGGTTTGATGACTAGGCCATGAAGACATTTGGGAATCCAGTAAATGTGTGAAAGAACTTCTGCCTTCATATCTGCCTTTTTAAGTTAAGGTAATATTTTCAAAATTTATCAATTTGTGATGAATTTCAAGAACAACTACAATGAATTGACAGAGAATTTTTAGTTTGTTCCCAAGAGAGAAAAATTACAAAAAATACCTTGTAGCTGTGGAACAATTTATAGAAATTATTTGTCAAGTAACATTATTTTAAGTATATCTCTGCCATCTGCTCCAGTCCCAGAATTCAAAATGGAAAGATTCTGCAGTGATGATACATAAGTCTAAGATATAATGTGTCTATAATCAAAACATTGCAGTCCAGCCTAGTCTAAAAGAATTATGTTCTTACTATTCACATGCTTCATGTTTGTATCACAGATAGGAAGGTTATTGTACCTTTCAAATGTCACCAGTAGTTTTATGAAAATAAAAATCTAATGCTCAACTGTATTAGAGAGTGGGCAAATAACTTCTAAGCAAGGTTACTGCAAGGTTCCTAGTAAGAAGGAATCTCCATTGTTATGGATTCTGGAAAATGTACAGATAGATTACTTTTTCCAAGAGGTTACATGGGAATTTGAGAAAACTTTCATCTTAACTTGAAGGTGTTGTTTTATCTTGGAATTAGTCACCTCATACTGTTAATTGCATGTGTTTGTTCTGAGCTAGAGATACAATGTCCACTCCTGCAACAGCATCACGAGTCACAGGAGATTTGCTGCCTTCCTTGATGCGTCAGTGCTCACGTCTGAATTGGATACATAAGACACATTTTTCTTTATGAAAGAAAGATATTTCTTGTCCCCTTACTTGCAGAGAATAGCTTCAGAAAGTGACTTGTCTGGATCTGTAAGCTCTCTCCCAAAAGCAGAGCATAAGAAAAGCTCTCAAAATACGTACTACAAGTGCCTTATTGTTGAACTGTGAATAGGTTCAAGTATATGACACAGAAATACTAACATAGCACTTTAAATAAGACACAGTGAAACAAGATAACTATTAAAAACTGCAAAAGGCTGATCCTTTTGATAAAATCTGAGGTTTATTTGGTGAATTTACATAATTTGAAATTTACAATGATGTCATAAGAACAAAAATACTGGAAGTACCAAAAAAATTGCAGTATATAATGTATGTACATATAGTTTTAACTTTTGTTTTAACTTACAGGTTTAGGCTATTAACTCTCTTTTTACAACTTAATACTGTTTATTCTCATGAGAACAATCCTTTCTACTAACACAATAATTTCCATAGTACATAATGTTGTGGGGTTTTTTTTTTTTGTTTGGTTTTTAATTTTTAATTATTCCCATACTGCTTTAACTGATCTTCACAGATCTGAAGAGAAAAACCACTATGAAACAGCTCCCCAGATACCTGTATGTGCATATGTGTACATGGTTAAAACACAACTTAACTGTAATTCCCTAGGAACAAAGTTGTAATTCTGAAAACATTTGCTTAGAAGTCACTTATTCCTCAAACTAAATTCAATTGCACTTTCCACATACACATATATTGCTGAAAACTATCACTAGATCTTATAATTGTATCACCTTTTTTACCCAAGACTTCCTTACTCTTACTGTTGAAGAGCAACTCAGCATCTGATTTATATCTCTGTTTAGACCATCTGAAAGCTGTAATTTTTAGAGTATGCCTCACAATATAGTGGTATGACGGGTGTTCTTGGTAGTGGGCTTATTCCTTTCATACAGTAATAGTTTATAAGCAGTGTGTGAGAGACTTTATCTTGAGCTGTTTGTCTCAAAGCTTGCTGACAAAGTTGTGAAACTTCCTGGGGCTTGGCTTTTGGTGGATTGAGGAGGAAGGATTGCCTGCAGGCCTGAATAGATAAGGGCCAAATGGCCTACAGACAGATAAGAATCAAATAGCCTCTGGACACAGTTCAGACCACGGACAAAGAACCATCACATCGCCTCATGGGGGGTCCAGACACAGAGGACCCCCAAACCTGCCAAAGCATGCAAGTGGTCACCTACTGATTCTGTGCACCCCATGGGATCAGCTGAGTAACTGGAGAGCGTGCACAGGAGGCAGGAGGCAGCAAAAAAACACCCTATAAAAGACTGTGGGACCAAACCGTGAGTGGGACCCTCCCCACCAAAGACTACAAGACTACGGACCAACAGAATGCCACTGGATCCATGGTGGTGGCTATCTCTTGCAATTCTCTCCCGACTGCTTGCTAAATTTTCCCTCTTTTCTATTTTCTCTCTCTCCTATCGCTATTTTCTTACACCAAAAATAAACTCCTTGTTAGCGGCATCTGACCTCATTTGTGTCTTATTCTCACTCTGGGTACAACAACGAATCTTCCCCTACCCGGGATAACCTGGCCAGGACACAGTGGATTACTTCTCTGTGACAAAATGAAGAAGGGTTTTTACAAGATTGGTATTTATTATTATATGTACTATACCTACTGTTTTTCCTTCTCCTTTCTTTGTCCTTTATGTGAGGTCTCAAGGCCCTGTTCCAATGCTCCTCTCAGTGTGAAGAACTCACTTCCATTATCCCCATAAAAGGGATCCAGCTGTGTTTTCAAAGAACATGCCTGCAACTGCAATTCACTGGGAAATCAACCTCTCCATGTTTTAAATATTTCAGCTGTGAAAACACCTACAGGTCCTTTAGTTATATTGTCAGAAAAACACTAGTCACTGATTACTGAGAAGGTAATCCCTATAACAGATTTGGGCAGTTCTTAATATGCAAGTACTCAGAAACTTTGAAACTAAACATGAAAGTCACTGCCAAGTTTCTGACAGGGTTAAGCAACAGTACAGCAGGTTTTTCCCCTCACTGTGATTTTGGATCTGCACACTAAAATACCCAGGAGGTTAATTTTAAGTTTCTAAATCTCTGGGAAGATATAGTACATAAAAATCACAGAATAAAGCAAATATAATGTTGCAGCAGCACCTTTACTGTTGTTATTACAGTTATCCTTCACTTGACTTGCATATTTAATTAGGAAAGAGTCTGGTGTTTTACGTATTATATTCTCTTCCTATGTAAGGATCCTGTAGCAAATAAAAAAAAGAAAATCTCTTTTTTTTGTCAGCTGTGTTATTTTGAGAGCTTTGCAGGGGTGTGTAATAAACTGCATATGAACAACACTCCCTCTAGTGACTGCTTTAGAGACACCAAGAGCTTACTTTTTCCAGGGTTACTGGGAAAAAGCAGGGCTATTTTGTGCCTCTGAGTTTCATCACATATATACTCAGGAAACTTTTATATTTCATGCGTTAAGTATAAAACGCACACAGCAAGTAGGCTTTCTGAATTTTCTTCTATTCTGCAAAACAAGGATTTTATTTTCAAACTTTGCTACCTTATTTATTTATTTACTTAAAATATTACATGCTGCTTGGCCCAACCCTTTGTTTATCTAAGTCCAAATTTCCAATCTGCTGTTAGGGCACTCCTCCCAATTCATAATATATTCTAACGAGCCTCAAAAGGGTATCTAACAAGCTTATTGACAGGAGACTTGTATTTACTACACAATGTCTGCAGTCCCTTTTTGTTTAATGTAGAAATACAAAAAATGCCAAAGGTCAAAAAGGAACTGAGAGATGGCTAAGGAAAGTCAGTAAGTGTTAGAGTTCTCCTGGAATAGGTCATTAGCAAATACAAACCCAGCAGAAAAAAACAACAACAACAAAAAAAACGCATTCAACAAGCTAGAGAGAATATTACCCTTCATGTCATGTTTAGCAACAGTCACATGAGGAGAGGTTTGTCTCATTCATAGGTATCTTTACTGTAGAAACACACATTTGAGGGATAGCCTAGGTTTCCTTTGTAGTCATTCCAGGGAAACAATGAGTGTAGTAAGAATGGGACTCTGACGTATTTTAGATGTCTTCTTTACAATAACAGCAATCACATGAAGTTTCCTATAGCTTTTTCCTATAGTCAGTGAGACTAACTCGCTGACCAGGTTAGCTACTTCATATGCAAACATTTATATTACAGAAATCTAAAATTACATGAGAGTAAGTTCACATTAAATCTGTGTTTAAAAAAAAAAAAAAATTCTGCATCCAAACAAATGAACAAGTCCTGTGAGTACCTTATATTGTTATCTGATACAACATACAAAGTGTCTAGGCAGCCTGCACTAGAAAACCTCAACGTCTTTTAATCTTAACAGTTTGTCAAGCCCATATTAGAAGATGCAGTGCAGTGTAGTTTTTCATGCAGAAAACCTATCACCCATACACTACTTAGCAAACAGAATACCATCTGCTTAGATAAGTATTAGTTTTAATTTTAAATGAAGATGGAAGTGGAAGAATACTGAAAAAAATATTTTCAGAATTATGACTTTTCCAGAGAGCAATAAAGAACAATATGAATTTTTAATTTGTAGTAGAAGAGAAGGTCATTAACCCCATTTCAGTAAAACTTGTGTATAAAGATGCACGACCTATTTTTAATCTATCAAGAGATGAACTATTCTCATTGCTCCTAATAGAAGATTGTTACAAAACTTCACTCATCAGAGGAACAGAAAATTTAAGAAATTAGAAAAAAAAGTTTTTATATTACTAAAAAAAAATAAAACTATCAGTCATCCAGTTCTTTCCAAATTCCCATTACACATCACACGTCCTTTTCCTGTTTAGGTTTTTTATGTGTGTGCATGGCCTGAGAAATGTTGTGCATATATATATATCTCTGTGTGTGTGTGTGTGTGTGTATGAGAAAGTAATTTCAGAACAGGAATGCAATAATTTGAAAATTAGAATTCCTTACAGTGCAAACTACACATAATTGAAGTTATGAATTTGGATATAAATATGATTCTTTTGGCTTAATTTTGTTGGGATGTTAAGCAGAAGAGAGAGCGAAGAAGAGGGAAGGACATATAAAAAACAATGATAAGTTAGTTTTTTAAATTTTTATATAATATTAATAAAAATATTATATTAATATCAGTTTCAGAGACTTCACAACAGACAGTCAATTCAATTCAGTTTCTGCCTTTGTATTATCTTAAGATTAAAAGTAGTATTTTTCTTCATATCCCTTGTCTCAGAAAGACCTTGATACATGCTAAGGACATTTTTTTGTATGACTACTGTTTAAAATACTACTATACATATGTTGTTTTAAAAATCCACTGACTGTCTTGTGTGACACACAAAATTATAAAATAACATTATGGGCCCAAAACATCACAGATATTTTACAACTTTTGTCTTCAGTTATGTAAGCTGAAAACTATATCTATTTTTCATATTTGATTATTATGTTTTTATATTGTCAATTAAACAGTCCATGAACTTGTCTAAAATTTGACTATACTTTTGTAAGTATTTTATCTTTTTTTGCAAGTGCATTTCAGTTAGCCGTTATGCAAGCCAATATTACAATAAAAGCTCTCAACCTTCCCATCAATATTATCCCTTAATTTATGAATTTTCCAAATTGTTCCAAATCTTTCCAAAGTCTTCAGTGTATGTAAGTCAGCATATGCGAACCTTAGATTACATGATGAAGCTACATGTTGTCTCCATGAAGAATGGAGGATTTTTGTGGCCACTATTATTCATATATTGTTCACTGTATTTTGCTCTTCTATTCTTCAATGCTTCTAAATCTTCTGCTGTGATGATGGGTTTAGGGTGTCTGTTACCATAGTGATATGCAATGTGTGTCTAGCTGTCTCTCTCTTCTTATCAGTTAGTACTCATTTAATAATATAGATATAGAAAATCTCTCTGCTTAAAGTGTTTCAAAATTTTCTCTGTATTACATAAAAGCCTTGGTTGAGGTGATAGCTTAAAATTGCTGATCTTTGGCTTCCCCATTTCTTGAGTAATTTGTCTGAGTTTTCTCTAGGCAATTGGGTTACTTGAAGCACTAGCCTCTATACCAAAGATACTGTCAAGTCCTTGCAGTGCTTTCAATTCCAGTCATTCTTTATGCCAGCAGCTCTTTGCGCAGAAAGGAAAACTTAATATCCATCAGATTCTTTTACATTCGTGACAGATGCTGAAAATACAGAGAAACACAGGTGTTAAAATGTTAATACATAGCATTATTCAACGGGCCAAATTCAGCTTCACCTAATGAAACACAAACTCTATCTAGGACTATAGATTTTCATTAAAGCCACATTTTCTTGAAAGTTATATCTTGATAAATCCTTACATGAAGATGCAATTACCCTTCCAAAAGAATTAGATTTTTTTTGTAAATTTCAGTAATGACCAACCTATTTCATTTTAGACTGATAGAGAACATTTTTGAAAAGTAAAAATGACATTAAGGGTGAGAACTATCTAGGAGGAAAAATTATAATAGATGGGATTTTTTTCAAACTAAAAATTTGCAAAATAACAAAAATTAAAAAATCATTCACCTGCGTGTATCCTACTATTAGCATAGAACCTGATTGCCTTAAATAATTATATGTTTTTTGTGACATGCAAATATTTTATAGATTCAGAGGTCTGTTAGCAGACTAATTCAGGATTAAGAACTTGGAAAACAGAGTGAAAAACAGAGAATTATGCCTGTCTGAGATTCATAACAAACCCCAAGAAAAAAAAAAAAAAAAAAAAAAGAATGAAATATGAATTCAGTCCACAGATGATGCAGGATAACCACATTATTTTTGTAGAAATGTAGTTCTTAACAAACTAAAATATTCTCGTAAATTGTGCAAGCTTGGGTCTGATAAAGGTGTTAGTATCTTAAATTATATGGCATATGCAAAGGAGGCATAGCACTTCATTTGGCAAGTTGGTTCCAGACTTTTTACCAGTTGTTAGTCAATTCTACTTTATAAAAAGGGAAAGTTAAATTTAGCTTACAACTAAAATTGTGGTTATATGTGCAGGCATACCCAAAATAGCACAATGCCTTGATTACAAGCAACAGTGAAAATACAGGAACATGCTCAACAGGGAGAAGACTAGGAGAATAAGCTAAGAAAATATAATTATAAAAATAGTACTAAAACTACCTAAATAATTTTTGCAGTCCCAGGAATGACATTTTAACGAGGTTGCTTTAGCAAGGTTGCTTGCTTCTTGTCAATTGGTAGGGAACAAACTACAAGACCAACTATATTAAGAATAGGATAGCATGTAAGTGCACTTCTGAAACAGCATAATGCTCTTAAATTCTCTTAAAAAAAAACCAAAAACAAAACCAAAAAAACCCGCCAGAAACGATCATTTTACAGAACTAAGTTAAGTAACTGCATCACCGAAAACAAAAATAAAGTCATTCAGGTAGTATGTCATAGAAGGGTGATGGAAGACAAGAGTTTGTCCAAGAGGATCTTCAAATGGATGGAAGAGTCAGGGTGCAGAAATAATACAACATACACTTAAAAATGACATATAGTCCAGAGAGTAAACCTATTTACATGGGTTCACAAGGTAAATATGAACTTAAGCATCTGAACTGAGACTAAAAGTGTGCAGTCCTCAAGCCCAAAAGTTTATTTCAAAATGCTCATTTACCCTGTACCCACATAAACTCACAGTCTGAAGACTTAGGTATTTTTAGGCTGTTTTACAAAGGAAGGTTTTTAAAACTGTCATAACATTCTCATAGACAAACTGATGAAGTTCAGACTAATTAGCTGGTCAGTGAGGTGGACTGAAAACTGGCAGAACTGTTGGGTTCAAAGGATTGTGACGCCTGATACAAAGTCCAGCTGGACATGAGTTGCCAAAAATGTATGTCAGGTGATGACACTAGGAACAACACTGTTAAACATCTACGTTAATGACCCAGATGATGGCACAGGGTGCAGACCCTCAGCAAGTTTACAATATATGTAAAACTAGGAGGAGTGGCTAGTAAGCCACATATATGTAGGGACATGCAGAGGAATGACCACAAGTTGGGACAATGTATATAAATACCGGATGTGAGAGAGTAAGGAAGATAGACTTTTCCCAGTAGCACCCAGTGACAGGACAAGAAGCAATGAGTACAAATTAAAGTACAGAAAATTCTATTTAAACATAAAAAAATCCCTTCCTACTCTGAGGGTGGTCAAATATCTGGACAGATTGGTCAGAGAGGTTTTGTGGTCTCCATCTTTGAAGAATTTCAAAACATGTCTGCACATGGACCTGAGCACCTGTTCTATTTGACCTTGCTCTGAGCAGTGGAGTTGGACTATATAATCTCCAGAGTTCACTTCCTGCAACAGTGAAACTGCTATTCTGTAACAAGTTTTCACAAAATGAGAGGATTGTTTAGACTGGAAGGGATCTCTTGAGAGAAAGATTTGGCCTCTCTGACCAGCCTGTCCAAATATTTGACCATCATCACAGTAATAAGTTTTTTCTTTTATTCAGATAGATTTTCATGGACAGTCAATATCCACTAATTATTTCTTCATTAGTGCACACAAAAAAAAATTCTTGTAGTCTCCTTTGCAATGTACTGCTTTCAAGATGGATGTGGTTTTTGAGCTATTTTAAAGCTGAGTGTATCATATCCTCAGCAAGTCTCTAATTGCTACACTCATAATTGCACACATAGAGAAAAAATATTTGCTTTGCATTGTGTTTTAAAAGGGATGACATAGTTCATTTACCAGAGCAAACAGGTATAACTCCATTATGCACAGGTGTCTCTGAGGTTGAAAGATAATTCCTCCATCCTCAGAAACTTTATATTATCATTAATATTATAATATATCATCCTCAAATTCTTTATATTATAATGAAAAAAATATCAGTGTCTAGTTCTGAAGAGCAACCAAAACCTACAGTAACTTCTACTTGTTGTTCAGGGACTTGGCTGTTTTGAAGCACATCTGAGATATCTATTGAGATATGCTATATATTGTGGGTGATGGCTAAAGATGTAAATTCTGCTCTGGGGACCAAGAATGGGATTAATCATATCTAGCTTTATGTAATTATAGCATGAAACATCCGCATCTGAACCATTCCTTTTAGGTTTCTTTTGTAGTAACTAAAAAATGAAGTATTTCTACAGAAACTACACGTTGTAGAGGCCTATTTGGATCCACCTATAAAGGGACACTTGGATGACGACCTCAGGTGATATTTGCATTGTAAATAACTAGAAAGAATGTTTAAAAATTAATAGGTTAAGTTCTCATAATGAAAAAAAAGTGTATGTAGATCTGCTTTTTGTTTTTATTTCATGTAAGGAAAAGTGGTAAATATTCCTCATATCAAAATTTTTATATGAAGTTTCTGTATAGATATAAAACACTGCTGACAGAAAAGTATATTGCTATATATAGAGGTGATTTTTCATGTCAGATATACTACATTTTAAAAAATGGAAAACCAAAATTAATTTCCTGAAATTTTAGTTAGCATTATGTCCTAGTTTACACTAAATTTTACAGACAGCAAGAGAGAGGAATTTGTAAATAACTTTTCACTAAGATAGAATAATATTTTGTCAGACTGTTGCCCAGCTCTATTTTCAGTATCTCTGCATTGTCCTACAAAACTTACTAAAAAAGAAAAAAAAAAAAAAAGAGAGAAAGAAAAAAAAAGAGTCACCTTGCTTCATAAAGTGTCATCTCTGATGCTATCAGTCACTGTATTGTGTTAAGCAAGTTGATTTTATGAGCTGGAGAAAACCCATGGCTCATAAACTCAGGAGAGGTGAGTGAATTATGACAGCCTTTCAAATACGCTAATGAAATTCCTAAAACATCAGTATGGTACATTAGTCTTCCTAACATTTAGCTTTATTAAGCACACAGATTGATGGGAAGCTGTCTTGTATGCCAATTGTTTAGCTTCTTTAAAATACATAAGTGTTTTAAAATTTTTTTTCCTCCTGTATCTGAGGATAAACTTTAATGATCAAATTTCAAATTTTGGATGAATCTGAGAATGTTGTAGGTATACACTGTGACAAAGCCAATTCTGTTTATTATTAGAGATTGTGAATGTGAAGACATTTGTTCACTAGTGCTAGTCCTGACATTATCTCCACATATTGTTTATCTACAGCTCTTAACTTCCATTAGGTTTGGAAGTGCTCATATGTTCCAGAATCTATTTCTGAACTGTCTGCACATACTTTTCATTGCTACCTTTGTGAAAGTGGAATGTGATGTCATGATACATATTGCCAAGGTATTGTCACTTACGTGATTGAGAGGTGACAAAAAGTTTTCAAAGATAGAAGAATGAATGTATTTTGAGTAAGATACAAAGTGAATCTGCAGTGTAATGCCTGAGAAATTCACCACATTGTACATCAAATAAACTGTATTTCTATTCTGAAAGTATCAAATGACAATTTGAACTAAAAATAATCTTTTTTTATGGAAACATATTTATGTGGAATAATTACTGACCACATCAATAAAGAACAATTAGAATACTGTATAATGCTTTGCATTTGAATTTGGAGAAATCAGTTTAAAAAAAAGGTTATTCTGTCCATCAGGTAGCAAATCAGATACTCATAATAATGGTGAAAATGTTCTATCTATATACTGATGCTAAAAAATAGACCACAATGTTCTGCATTTTGCAATGCAATGAATACTTCTCAGTTTGTATTTTATCTGACCTTTTCTGTTCCTTACTTTGTTCTTGTTGTTTATTTATAATGAGTAAAACAAAATGGACAACACTAACAACAAGAAGAACCCATAGAAGAAAGAGGGAAAACTGCTGTTACTTGTGGGTATAAACACAAGGCATGTAAAAATTCTCCACCTCAGATACCTACATCCTCTGATTTATATTAATATCTGTTTCTTTTATATGATGAATATGAAATACTTCAGGAAAATTCTGGAATGATACAAGATCAGTAGATTAAAAAATTACTAAGTGAGAAATCTGGAACAATAGCCAGTGTTGAGAAATAATTGTTTGATGATCCTTTTTCCCAAAAAAGTTGTGAAACAACCAGAATTACATATTTTAAATTTACTGACAGATGCAATCCATTCTAACAATGGATAAAACAAAAACTGATGCATCACAAATAGCAATAATAAGAGTAATGACAAATAACAGGGATATTTAGTTGAGTCAGAAAAAATAGACTGGATCACTTGGTAATTTAAAAGGCATCACGCTCAAATAAAGTGTTCTAATTCAAAGAACTATATTCAAAAGGAATAAATGCAAGGCAAAATTGGAAAGTAATAATTCTGAAAGAGATTAAAGATTACTTCAATTTGCCATGAGTACCTATTGCAACTGCTGTAGAAAAGAGTATTGAAAGATATAAATGAGAGTAGTATGAGAAAAGGGATTGATACTGCCACTGCTTACTTAGCACAGTGACACCACAGTGAGACCAATATACAACTTTATTGTCCATATTTTTAAAAGATGAAAAATTGTAGAAGGTACAGAAAAGCTATACATTCAAGAACTGAACAAAATGTCTCATGGTGGGAGATTTAGGGCACAGCCTGTTTGGTTGATCAAAACTCCTGAGTGATTTGATTAGAGTCATAAGTACTTACACAGGGGCAAAATGCCCATTACTAAAGGCCTTCAATCTGGTAAAAAAAGGCCTATCAAAGATCTATGCCTGGAAGTTGAATCCAAATAAATTCTAATTAGAATTTAGGCACATCTTTTTAAGAGCAAGGGAAATTAATCACTGAAACAAGCTACTAAGGGATGAAGTAGATTTCTCTGTCTGTGGAAACCTTTAAATTGAGAATAGTTGCCTTTGTGGAAGATACGCTTTATCCAAACACAAGTTACTGTCTACTCAAATAAAAGTTATTGAACTCAGAAGCGGTGTAACTGGGCAAAGTTTAGAGATTTGTGATTGAACCAAGGCCAGGATTGATGATTTAATGGTGCTGTTAGACCTTAATCTGAAAGATTTTGTGGTGGATAACCTTATTTATTTCTGTGCCTATTTGAATCTGTTTATCCATAAAAATACTGGACCTGCAAACTCAATCCAGTACTTGAAAAATCATTACTTTTATTTTTTTCTTTTGCATTTCCAGAATAGGTGTACATTTACTGCTGTGCAACATTGGGGCTTTTTAATGCAGTCATGAAGAGGCAAAAGAGTAGTGTTTTGCAATTGCTTTCAAGGATATGTGTATTTAAAATATATAAATTTACTTATGTCTGTATTCATTTTAGTAGATTCAAATATGGTTCAAGTATTAAAAAAAAAGATGACGGTACAGTTTAAGGCATAATGGAGATATGCATGATTAATTTTATCAAAAGTGGATAGCCTCACTTTGAAGTCAGCCAATGAAGTTGATTGAACTAATCACAGTTAAGTACATGTATAAATCTTTGAAAGATCAAAGTTTTAGTTATATCACTGTAATGGTTAGATACAACTTTGAGTACATTGGGGAAATGGGCATATACAATAAACCAGTGTAATATTTAAACCACCATTAGCAAACTATATCTTTAAAGAGGTGGATATAGGTCCAGACATCAGGCAGCACAGTGGGAAAAGGGATGGCTGAGGCTAGGCTGGGATGTGGGGAATAGCCAGGGCAGGGTTCTGGGTAATCTGTAGACTGGCCCTGCTTCAGTGTTGCTGGGATAGGGACTGATGGCACAAGATGGGCTGAAATGGGAACCTGGACCATGGGCAGGGTATGAAGAGATTCAGGGGGGCTGGACAGGGACAGTCAGGGCTAGTATTGCCTCCAGGGTGTCCTCAGCACTTCCATGAGAGTCTCCTTTAGCCCCATAGACCTTAAGGAAACCAGGTCAGAAAATGCTTTAAGTATGCCATACTTCTCCATGTTCTTTGTTAGTGTGTCTCCTACCCCACTGAGCAGCAGGTTCAGGTTTTCTTAACCATTTTTTCATTGGCAGTGTACTTAGAGAAACCAAGCTGTTGCCCTTTACATTCCTTACTGATTTCAGCTCCAGCTGAGTTTTGGCTTTTCGAACTCTACATTTGCACACTTGGGCAATCTCTTCCCGTTACTACTATCCCTTCTTCCACCTTCTGTGTGCTTCATTTTTGCATTCAGGCTCAGTCAGTCAATCACTGTCCAGATCCTTCTGGTGATCTGTCACACTTGTTTGACTTTCTATAAAGAATGAATTGCTCCTGAGCAATGAGGGGTTTGATCCTGAAGATCAACCAACTCTCCTAAGCCCCTTTTGCCATCTGAGCAGTTTCCCATGTAATTTCATTAAGCAGATCCCTTAACAAACCAAAATTTGATCTCTTGAAACATATCTAATTCTACTTCTGCTATTCTTTTATTGCTCACTCCTCTCAGGTTCTTAAACTCCACTTACATGATCAACAAATTATTGGGATGATGTGTACTCCTAGACTTACTGCTCCCAAAACTGGCCAGAGTTGCCAGTAGTTTAATGCTCTATTTCGGGAGCAGTAATTCTAGCAGTACACATTTTTCTATTGGTTGAGTTGATCATGTAAGTGAAGAAATTGTGTTTTACTTTTTTCAAGCCTGAGTTGCTTGTACCCAGACACGTTGCTTTTGCAGGACGAAGTGGTTACTTTCCCATGTGAATACCAGGGCCTGCAGATGTGAGACTTCCTTTAATGTCTAAACAAGGCTTTATAAACAGACAGCATCCCACTGTTAAATGTGAAATCCTGAAATTTAATTCATGTAAATAAAAATATTGACTTAAATGTTGGGTAAACACTAGCATTTTCTAGAGGTGATAATCAGACCAAAGAATAAAGGTTGCTGAATATTGCAGATTGATGAGATGATATATGCACTGGAGAATTGGTTTTCAAAAATTTATTACAGTGTAATTGACAATTATTATTTAAAAGAATCTGATGTTTTGATCTAAATGCAAATGATAATACACATCCTTGAAAACAGTCAATTAAAAATTCTCTTTAAGAAGCATACAAATTAGGAAGATAACACTGAGAAGAAAATAATGAGGAACTGTGTGAAGACTTGCCACAACATAAAAAGGTATTTCACACTCCTGCTCTGAGATACACCTTTCTTGCGAAAAGTAAACAAACAATAAGATCCATCCAATAATAAAAAAATCTTTGAAACAACTTTACTTCTGTGTTCTGAAAATTAGTACATTGATTTTTATTCCTATTGTGAATGTTGCACAGTGATGATAGTGCTTACAGCGCTTACCTCATTTATGTTAATTTCTTCTGGTCTTGCTTTGTGACATTTATTTATTTTATTCATTTAGTAAACTAATTTTTATGGCAATGTGAGAGCTACATTTTAAAAAGAAGCTGGGATTTAGAAGCCTTTCACAGTTAGGGACCACATATAAGAACCAATCTTCCAGTAAAAATAACTTATGAAATCCATTGAGATTTTACTTATGATCCACATGGCAAGATTTACCTTTCCAGCACTATACAAAGGCACAAGGGAAGGCAGAGGTGATGTGACAGACAAAATTACCTTTAAAGAGAAGGGAAAGAATAGAGGTAGCATCCTCCTTCACAGTAGTCTCAGGGCTGAGTTAAAGATAGAGAACTTATCCTGTATCCTTCAAATGTCATTTGGTAGATGTCACAGAAGTGGTTTAAGAAATAAAATATTCCATCATTATATTGGAAAAGAAATATGTCAAACTTCTTTGATATTTAAATTGCTATAAGACATTTCTAAAACCAGAAGTATGACACAAAGTATGTCAACTGCATTGCATTTTGAGGTCATTCCTATTAAATAAATCTATTTTTAAGTACAGAAAAATGCATACATAAGTCTTCATGGATTTCTAAACTAGTCTGTCCAGTTTCTAATTTAAAGACATCAATGCTTAATACACATCTATAATCCGTTAAGTGAAATTGTAGCTTAAATGCTGAACATGATGATAATTCTCTCCATTGGAAAATGGATTCCAAATAGCTAATCTGCTTAAATAGATGCTTTGTAGAAACATCTTTGTAAAAACATCTTTGCAAAACTGATAAGACTGTTTCGAATAATGCATTCCACCTCTAGCTGAAATAGGAATAAGGCGTCAGAATGCACCCATATTGTCAGTCCTCACATCTGGTTTCAAACCATCTCTCTATTCATTTAACAGAAAAAGTAGTTTATGTATTAGAAGATGATACATGTTCCTGCACATGCATGCATACAAACACAAGTATTTTCTCAGATGGAATGAACGCTGCTTTATCATTATGCTTTACATAAAGTTTAGCTTACAACATAACTTTATTTCTCGAAGAATTTCTCATGTACAATTTAAAATAGAGTAATTCAATTTTTTAAAAATAACCTATAGATTTGCATAGCAAATGATGAGAGTTATAATGATGCTGACAATTGCTTCCACAGCTATTACTAAATTCACTTGAATACTGGAGTTTTTAGAGCTAAAATGTTCAAACACAGAAACAACTCAACTTCGAAACTATGGAGGCTGGATGAAAAGGTAATTGGTATTATTTATACTACACAATTGCTATCATTCTAATATTGCTTCACCATTTCAGTAGTTTTAGTAAAACATTATTTCTATATCAAGTATTTCAAAATTATAAAAGAAGTCTATCAGAACATTGCATGGAAAGAGTGTAAGACTTCAACGAAATGAATTCACAGGATATTTGGAGGATATTGATTCTATACGCCT
Organism: Rhynochetos jubatus; assembly: GCA_027574665.1. NCBI lineage: Eukaryota > Metazoa > Chordata > Aves > Eurypygiformes > Rhynochetidae > Rhynochetos > Rhynochetos jubatus. The sequence goes on along the minus strand of CM050649.1, from coordinate 86,378,455 downwards.
GGTTCACTTATGACTATTTTTACTGGTTTTGACTAATATATGGATGATGAATGCATTGATTCTTGCACTTTATTTGTTAACTCAGAAAGTAAGTATGTGGTGAAACTACTCAAAGCAGCAAAAATTCATAATAACGTATTTCACAAAGATTTTTAAAAGATAATTATTCTGCCTTTTTTTTTTTATTGCTGAATGGAAAGAAAATATTTCAGTTAAGTGTCTTACTGAAACAATATTTCTGAACCAACTTTTCAGAACCTTCTGTTTTATTATTTTTTCTTTTCTTTTTTTTTTTTTTCCCCTGGTCTTGAGATCTATTCCAATCCTTAACAGATCTATTTCTAAGTCAGTATTCTTTCTTGGCTAATTTATTTTAGGACAATATAAGTTATTGACAATGAAATCCCTTTGTAAATGTTAATAGTTAAATCCTTGGAGACATCTGTAAAAAACTGTAGGTCAGAAAGAAGCCACTTTATTAATTGTGAATTTTTAAGGAAAGCAATCTCCAATATGTTTGTAATGTATTATATGTTTATCCAGATTCTCTGCACACCCTTCATTATTTCTTAATTTGAGTTTTTGGTTTTACAGTGATACTATTGAGGGAAAACTGAGAACAAATTTATTGTGTTTCTGAAGCAATAAAGCTCTTAGCCAATATAGCACCATGACTGAAATAAAGTACAAAGTAGCTGGTAATTGTTGACTCGTAGCAATTACTCTCAGAAACAGTAGCTTTAAATGACTGAAAAACATTTGAGAAATATTCATACATGTATTGTCAGGAGCTGTCTAGAATATCTGGTCATAGAAAGTTCAGTTCTTCTGAAAGTGAGTGTGAAAGAATTAAGCTTTTCATACAGAAAGTCATTTTAAGGGGGGTTGTGGGTGTGTGTGTGTGGGAAGACTGTCCATGGTTAGTTAAATGTTGTGTGTTTTCCATGTGTGAAAGTTTGGTTTGTAAGGCTGTGGTCAGAGGCATAAAAAGTATTCATATCTAAGTACAGCCAGAAAATTATATAGTCTGTACATAGGTATTTGTAAGTTTTAGTTTCAGAAAACTAGGTATTAGAATAAGTAGATAAATCAATGATTCAATGTTAAACAAATTTTGCTAAAGAACTTTCATATGGTATCAAACTGACTTTTTTTGGCATCAAATTATACCAAAACCAAAATGAATTTAATATTTCCCTTATAATAAAAATCTGCATAAATCTTCAGAACATGTAAGCTCCTTTTTTTTTCCAGTAAATTGTCTTCTGACAAAGCAGAAAAGCAGACTCACAGTTAGTTTAATATTTATTATGCTTGTCCAATGAATCATGTATTACTTCAGACAATCTGAAATGTCTTCTTTTGGGATTGATAAACAAACACTGAAAATATATTTTCTTGTTTTGTCTGACTGATGATTGACTGGAAAAAAAAAAATCATTTTTACATACTTTGGGTTCATAGTTCTCAGGATTCATAAGTGGCAAATGTCACCCTGTTAATTGAGCCCGTCTGCACATGTAGTATTTGGATAACTGTTTTATGTTATTTATTTTAAGTTATTACAAAAGCCTTTACAGTTGCTGATAAATTTCTTTGAAGTTACATCATGCAATTGGGTTGTGCTACCTCAAAGGCTGACAATTCTCTTAGCTGTAGGAGGTAAGGGCAACAAAGGTCAGCGAGGCCAATTTTTCTGGTTGCCCTGAAATCCAGTTTCCTGCACAGATCTGTAACACAAGAGCAGGATTGCCAAAGGATAGCTTTTCTATAGCCCTGGAAATATGACGTTTTGTCATTATTTGTAAAAAGCCTCAGGCTTTGATTTGACCTCGTAGTACTGTCTCCCAGGACTCTCTTGCACTTCCCTTGCCCTAAGATGATGTTAGTTTCCTTTCTCTGTGATAGCAATTGCCCAACAATCAGGTAGCTTTTGGCTAAATTTGTTTCAAATTTATATAGCAGTAACAGCCATTCCTCATGAGGAAACTGCTGGTGAAACCAGATTAAGATGTGGTGTAAAAGAGGACTGTGAATACAGGATGACACCAGAGGTTCCAGTCAGTTTGTGAAAACAGATCACAGTGGTCAAAAACTGGTCAATGCACAAGTGCACCTGTTTGAGCCACATAAAACCGACTTCAGAGAAAAAGCAAAGAATAGAAAAATCGAAAACCAAGATAGAACCCACCACCATTAACGTTCTTCTCACAAAAACCTCAGATCACTGATGGGTTGTAATAATCCCCTGCAATTTACTAAGACTGATTTTCTTGACCTTAATACCCAGTGAGACAGTGGAAGGGTGAGCACAACATCAGAAGAAAGGTCTACATAGTGGGAAGTTAATATATGTTAGTTGTTTTTACTGAGTCAGTGTTCACTCTCTCAATTTTTACTTTTACTGAGTCATTTTTACTGTCATTGGAATTTCAATATTCTGTAACTATTTCTTGTATTTTGATTAGCTTGCTGAAACTTTACTTAGACATAAATTCTTGACTGCATCCAAAACATGTGTTACCTTTTGTTCTGAATAAGATTTTCATGTGTGTTTCTCATTTTTATCCTGTAGATGTCTTTCGGACGTCTCCTTTCTAAGACTGTGGTGTGATTCTAATGGCTCTCAGGCACTGGTTTTTGCATAATGATGAAACTTGACCATCTTAACTTTGTTGACTTAAATTGCTAAATAACAGCTGCTATTAAAATCACTCTATTAAGCCAGGCAATAGCCAAATATGCATAAGCAAGATATTACTACTTTGCACAGAAGGCCAGCTTTGATTTTGTAAAAAAACCCCAGTCCATTTGGAAAATATGTGGATTCCAAGTTAAAAGTTAATTAAGGGCTTTTAGTTGAATGATTAAATAAAAGAAGAGCAATGCACGTTGTTTTTGTTTTGTTTTTTTTTCTTCAGGAAATGCACTCTAGTTATAACAAAGATACACTTTGCTATGAAACAAGTTTAGTAAATTATATCTTGCTTTTTATCTGGTATGATTACAGTTCAATAGCGACTCTTTCTGTATGGAAGAGAAGAGATTAACATAGATTTTTTAATAAGAACAAATTCATTTCCAAAGTCTCAGTAATTTTAAATCTATGGTATTACAAATAGTATTAGCTTGCTTATGCTGCCAAGTAATGTACCAGTTTGTGTATCATGAAAGTATAACTTATTATTGAGTACACATGGTAATGAAGTTATTCTGCTTCTAGTTCCCTGCCCATTGTGCCATGGATTCAACTTTGCTCCAGTCTCCTTCTGGAAAAATATTTTCATTCATAGGACAATAAAATCTCAAGATAAATAATGCATTCACCAGTGAATTTCAACATTCAGAATTATACAATTATACAGAATTATACATTGTATTCTTCAATTCAGCTATTAAAATCCCAAGATCTTTCAATTCTTTAAAGCTTTATTTACTTGGGGTTTTTTTTTGGTTTTAAGTTTTATAGATCGTGGAATCATAGAATGGTTTCTGTTGTAAGGGATCTTAAAGATCATCTAGTTCCAACCCCTCTGCCATGGGGAGAGACACCCTCCATTAGACCAGGTTGCTCAAAGCCTCATCCAGCCTGGCCTTAAACACTTCCAGGAAGGCAGTATCCACAACTACTCTGTGCAACCTGTTCCAGTGCCTCAACTTCACTTATGAGAAATCTGCACAGTTAGGGTAGAGAGACTTTACATTTTTAAAGAAATGAAATGCAAAAATCTCTATGTAATCGCTGTCATATAGAATTGAGTTGACATTTATCTCACCTCACTGCAACTAAATGCATAATCTAAATTATTTTAGCATCCCTTATAAATCAGTGTGAATAAAGAATATTCCAAAGGTTACTGTACATGAGCTAAGAATACTGTGGGGATGCTTATCCCTTTCTGTTGTCCCTAGGAGGAATGTAAGGACAGAGCTTTTATGTTTCTGATTAGTAGAGTTAGATGACATAAATCCCAAGCCTTTTATTTGAACACACACTACAAAGTAATGAAATTTGGAGACATTGTAGGCTGAGTAGAAAACACTTTTCTTAAAAATGTCATTTTCTCCAAGACAAAGTAAAAAAAAAAAAATCACCAAAAATTTCTTTCATTAGATGGAAATAAACCTTGTGTCCAAGGGAGGTGTTGCAGTGTTCTTCACTGGAAGAGTGTTGTACATCAAAGTGTTAGTGTTCCACAGCTAGCTGCTCCAGGCCTGTGCCATCCTTTGTTGTGTTGTGTTGTGCTGGATGGACAGCTTGGCCTTCAGGACATTTCGCTGCCAACCACATCCCTTGTCTGCAGGATAAAATTAGCCAGCTCATTGTAACAGAGGAGCTGTAGGCGGCTCCCACTTGGTACTCACAGCTACCACCTGTGTGTCCTTACCTTTACCTAAAAGTGCAGCAGTTCTCAGTTGTCATGACAACACCTTTTCTGCTTGATAGTAGAACAGATGAATAAAGCTGTTTTGTTGGAAGAAAATACTGTAATTGCTCGAATAACCAAAATGGAATAACCCCTTGTAAAGATGGGGTCCTCATGGTATCATGCCTATGAACTGAAGACCTGTGTAATGCAACTCATCTCAGGCTTCACATCATCTAAAGAGTTGTATCATTCCATCTTTCTTTATAGTATTAGATCTAATAAATATTATTTCAAATTATAGCTTACATAGTCTGAGTGCCTTTCGTCCTGGTACTATAAAGCCCCAACATCTTCTGGTGCAAAACAGATGGTCAAAAGTTTATAGTATAAGCACACATAATAAGGTAGTTTCTGATAATTTAGAATTGTTCAAGAAAGTATTCAAGACCTTTTCTTTTCCTAGAAACAGAAGTTTTTATCATCTATTTCATCATTGTGTTGTCTGAACACTTTCCAAGTTGTGCATTAAGTAGCATTTATATAAAAACTTTGACATGTACTCCTTTCTTCTCCTTTGAAAGAAAATGTGCGGGTCTGCAGTTTAATTTTTCCAGTATGTACAGTTTTCTACTGTGTAAATGGTTATCTTTATGAAAGAATTCAAAAAATATTCTTCATATTTCTGGCATCTTTTTCACCCCCTACAGGGGCTCTTAAAGTCATCATCTTTTCAGGGAAGCATTGCCCTTTTTGGATAAAAGTTTTGTTGACTCAAGGAGTAATGCTGACTGCTATGATTGTCTCTTGAGAGGCTTAGGTTACTATTTTAGGTAGTTTGATGTATTAATTGACCATAGAGTATTATAGTTGAAGTATTTGAAGGACCCTCCACAGCTGAAAAGAGCATTTCAAGATCATTTTCAAAGATCTCATTACTTCATCCTCAAATGCATTTAATGGATTTTATTCATGCTGGAGGAAACAAATACACGTGCAAACAAAAGAAGGATATTGGCCTCTGAATCTTCTCAGTGAACTCGTGACAATATATATATGGGGGTACTCTGTGTGAGAGAAAAGGTGTTATTTTCTGATACACCTACCTGGTCTTTTCTGTGTCACAGCTATGGAACATTTTAGGCAAGTGAGTAAAGAAAATATTAGGAGGTATAGTAATAACTGAAATGAGGTATAAAATTGTTCAGTCTGTTGGCTATAAAGGCTTTAATGCTTATCCTATTATTTCTCTAATCTAGTTGTTAAAAAATTCAGATTTATTTAGCTCATTATTTGAGTTTAGAATTATGTTTGCTAAAACTGAAGACATTAGCATTTTAGTAGCACAAGTATTGAGTTGTCTCAGGGCTTTCTGTCTATTCAGTGAACAGAGAATTTCAATTGATAATTAGATAACCACTGTTGATTTTTCAGTCTTAATTCCTGAACTAGTCTTGTTTTAGCCTGCTTTATAAATAGCTATTTAGACACTGATTGTTCCTCCAACTAAAATCATGAATTTCTGCCCATTTGCATGTTTATTTTCTGAAGGTGTTATGGGTAGTGCTAAAGAGAAGAAAAACATAAAGGAATTTATGTCATGTCTTCTTTATCTTCACAGTTTTCTAAACCTTGTCTTAAAGTCTACTTTTTTCATCTCAGCCTTAGAAAGAAACACCAGCTGATATAAGAGTACATAAGTCACCATCTCTAAAGGTTTTACACAAAGGTATATGTATTTGCAGAGTTCTAAATTGGTCTGGATTCATGCACTCAAAGAACTCAAAGAGACCTTAGTAATTGGAGAAACCAGATAAACCAGATCTTAGATACTTGCTGAGACGACATGACAGAGATCTCTGATAAAAATTATAACAAGCTAAAGAGCAGTGCAGAGAATCTGACTTCACTGAAATAATGGTAACCTTAAAAAAAAGGAAAATTACTGAAACCAAGACAGAGAATATTTGTCATCAGTACGACAGGTCTTTCCACCTGAAATCATGAGGTGCTTGAGACTTTCAGTCACAGCATTCTTGAACATATTCCTACTGTAAAAAGCTTACTCTAATCATAAATCAGCAAAATCTTCCCCCTTACAGCTGTAATGATATCTAAATGTGAGCCACCACAAAATAAAATGAACCCAAATTTAAATTATTTTAATATTAAATCTTATTTAAAAACAAAAATAAATAAAATATTTTTTTTAAATAAAATCTAACATTACATTGTTCAGTTGTAATTATAGATTAAATTTACAACTGTAACCGTAAATTAAAAATTTTAGTTGTTAAATTTCACTATAAATTTATCATTAGTAGTAGTAGTATGTCTATGTTTTCTGGTCGCACGGATTTTTCTCTTTTGAAAGAGGCAAAGACTTCATAGTGTTTATTCACCCTCTCATAACATTTTGAGCTTAAAGCGTTTCAGAATTTTCGGGACAGTTCATTACAGAACAAAATCTAGGCAGATTCACCTCAAATCTGAGGGTTCTTGTCACAAGTGTATACCTATTATCAGACATAATTAAGTTATAAATTTCTACAAATGCACACATTAAAAAAAATGCACAGTAGAGATCAATTTTATGAATTTAGCTTACAGTCAATGGCCCATGCTAATTTCTTACAATCATAATATTACTAAGTATCACATGCTATCACATTTTAGGACGGCTTCTTTTAATGCATATTTAATGTAATTATTAAAAGAAAATACTGCCTTGAAACAGTGAAATAATGAGATTTACTTCGAGGGGACATTCAGGTTTTTTTCTAATATAACTTTTGAGGAGTGAATAGCAACCAGTGAAAAGGCAGAATACTATTTTCTTATTTCTATTATCTCTAAATTGGTTAAATTGCTGCTGAATAGAGAGAAAGATACAAGCTCTGATACTGAGTGTTTTGAAGTAGACTTTTATGCAGTGCTGAAACTAGGACACTAAAATTAACAAGGCAACTGTTCCTACCCATAAACTTTACGTGAAGATTTGTACTTTGTTTATTTGCAGTTGATAAAAGTTGATAAACTTTTGAATAGCTTTCTTCAGGAAAATTATTAACAGTGCAGATCTATATGTGTATATACATAGAGAGAGATGCAATTTTATTTCAGTCAGTACTTAGGCTTCCTGATGTTTTGGTTTGAATATTTAGAAATGCTGTGGTGGGTTGACCCCAGCCAGCCATTAAGCCACTCAATTGGGCACTTAGTCATCCCCCCAACTCAGGAGGATGGATGTTGGAGAGAACTGGAAAAACAAAAGTGAGAAAAAAACCCACAGATCAAGACAAATTCAGTTTAATATTTGAAGAGGAGGTAAAAAGGGAAAAGTAAAAACCATGCAATGCAAAAACAGTCACCACTTCTCATGAGAAGACCAATGCATGATCAGTCTCTGAGCAAACCTGGAAAATCTCCTACTGTCCCCTCCCCTCCAAGCTTTTATTACTGAGCATTATGTTATATGCTATGGAGTATCCCTTTGGTCAATTGCGGTCAGCTGTTGTGACTCTGTCCCCTCCAAGTGACTTGCTCAACCCCAGCCTACTTGCTGGGGCCTGGAGTGAAAAAAGGAGTTGTTGTTGATTTTGTGCAATGTTCAGAAATAGCTAAAACACTAATTTGTTATCAACACTGTTTTAGCTACAGATCCAAAACACAGATCCATACGAGCTGCTTATGAGGAAAATTTACTTTCTTCCAACAGGGCCTAGTGTAAATTTTCATATTAAATAGTTCAGTAGGCGCAGCTTGACATCATATAAGGGTGGAATAAAACAGAGGAACACTGGTGAGATTGGTTGATAAGTGTAGTTTATAGAAAGTGTGCTACAGAATTAAAAAAAAAAAAAAAACCTGATGTAAAACATTGAAGGAAAAATTATTGCACAGAGGATTTGTTAAGGTTATAAATATTACAGAATTTAATTGATTCATGAAATTAATAGAATTATACTTATTCAGAGCATGGAAAATATAGCAAAGTCTGTTAGTCTCAACAAAGTGCCCATAGCAAACCAGAAAAAAATACAAGCCACAATGCTTACCTCACCTGTGTAAAGAAGAAAATGCTGTAGCTGAGTTGCTGCATAGTTTAGCTCAGAGTGGATCTTATGAAGGCTTTCTACTTAATTACATTTTTCAAGCCATCTGTTTGCTTTCCTAAATAAATATGTATCTGTGTAGCTCATTAATTGTTGACAAAGCTACATTTAGAAGGACCTGCAAAATGTTACTGTCCTTTCACCACCACATTCTTACACAAGTAACTACAGGGTCAGTAGATGGTATTGATTTAATGTTAAAGTTAGATATCAAAATCCAAACTAAATACCTTATAGTTCTTTTACAGAGAGATATGGACACTTCCTATGGGCAACTCATCTGATCTTAGTTGCATTCTTCAGGACACGTCAAACGAACTGCTCGCTGGAGGCACAGATATTAACAGTATTACCCTCTATTCTTCACTAAGTGGATTAACTCAAAGACTCCAAACTGTTATATGATTGGTATTTACACAAGTTATAGCTCATCCTACTTCATATGGAAATTCATATGTGAAAGCTATAGTTACCTTGAATACCAAAACTGATCTATGATAACTACATCATGTACTCGCCGTTTGGAAATCAGCATAGCTCCGTTGCCTCTAAAGAGTGCCAGTTTGCCTGAATTGAATATAGATGTCTAAATCTTGGAGATACAAAGTCATGTGAAATGCTTTGTATACCATGGTTTTAAAATCAGAAAGATAAATGTGGTGTTTCTCACTTGGGGGCTTCACTGAACAGCTACTACAGTTACTACACAACCTATTTTCAAGAAACTATGATTCACATAGAAGAATAATTGCAAAAAAATTAAATTCAAGTGTATTCTCCCTTGTTGAATATTCCATGGTTTTTTTAGCTTATTCATGTAGAAGTTAATTTGCTATTGAAGACTGACAGTCATGCCAAGCTGAGCAAAACTATAATTTTCTTCCCTACTATGAAGTGCTATACAAGGCCAAACAAGTGTCTTTTTTAACATCTGTAGGGTGAATAATGTTAATAGGTAGGATTTGCCTATTTCTGCAACATGAGTTACAAGGAACAATTTTCCAAGGTCTAGTCAGCAGTTTCTATTAAAACTACAAAAATTTATTTTGTTTCTTTACTTTTGAAGTTTCAACTTAAACATAAAAATGAGGAAACCAAACCTGCAACAAAAGGTTGCTCCTAAAAAAGTGCAAAGTATGGTAAAGAAAGAGTAGGTTTTCCTTCAGCTCAATAGCCTGACACTGTGTGCACTATTTGTATTTGCATTCACAATTACTTAGGATCTTTCCAAATATTTTTTAAAGTTCAGGAACAAGAAATGAATTTGTGTGCCATATGAATTTCTCAAGCAGTTCAATGTGCTTCATTTCAACAAAATGTCACAAAGACCCCAAATTATTCTAAAAGTGAAGATCAGGCTGGATTTTAGCATGATGATTCCACAAGCAATAGGTTAACTTACAAAGTGTTGCTGGTTTTACAAGGTTTTAATTGACTTACCACTTAAGTGGAAAATTGGGGTATGTAAGCATGAATTAAAATGTTGTGCAATTTATTTTTCTGTATTTTGCAGGCTTAAATATTAAAGTTGTACAAGAACAGGCTTCATTAAAATTATAAAAGACCCCATAAGCAGTATGAAATATTTTTGTATTTTATTTAATTTTAGTATAAAATTACCATGTTGCATTCACATACAGAATGTTTATTTTATTATACAGTGAAATTAACATGTAAAGATAGATACTTTCTGTGAGTGATACAAAGGTTTGTACGTACATTTTAGTTAATATAAAACTTGAATATTTTTAATGGAAAAATATTCTTTCAGGAATAATAATATCACCTGTCAATTTTGCAAAAAAAAGTTCATTAGGTGTTGAATTCTACAAAAAATATTTATCTATAAATGAAAATAATTTTGAAGATTTGAACATAGATATTAAAATGCAAACGGACATATTAAGGTCATTTTGAAGGTGAAAGTTTTATTTTTCATCTTTTTTTCTCCTTCTTTGTCTGCATATTTTGTCTCACTCCCAGTAGAATTGAAGAGAGAAATTATTTTGCTTTTCATGGTGACTTCCTCGGAAAGCATTATTACTCACTGGTGTACACCTACAGTACATGACTGTCTTAAGTGAAAGGCTTTACATCACAGTGTTCATTCCTTGAACAGTGACTACCAGAGAGTATTATTGATTTGCGCGGAGTATGGTGATTCAGAGGTTGGACAGCTCAGAGTTTGGCTCTTTTAGAACCTTTATGTCAAATAAACTCAAATGCCATTCTGTAGATGTCAAACCTCAGGCATTTTCTGCCCCCTAGTGAAATTATACTTTTTAGGTTTTATACTTCATTTGTACATAAATTATTTCTTTTTGAGTCCAAACTAAACAAATACAAATCAAGAAGAAGAAGTAATTTTACAACTATTACATGTAATGTAAAAGCCAAAAGATATCTGTCAAAAATGTTAGGGCAGAGACAGCCTTCTTATTTTCCGAGCTTTAAGCAAATTTAATTCCATGCCATCACAAAACATAGCCTCAAGCCTTAATGTTTTTATATAGTTCAGTGTTCAGTAACAGAATACAAATGTTTACAGGATTTCAACATGAACTGTCATTTCTCTTTTGTGTTTTTGTAGAACTGTCCCAGATGAAACTAATATGTGAAATGAAGAGTGGTTTGTTCATCAATATACTTACTTAGGCTAGGAGGGAATCCAAAAGTCAACATAAAACTTTCTGATTCAGAGATGAGGCTTGTTTCACACCAGTTGGGTAAATCTTCTGTAGGCTGTCATGCAGACCATGCAGGAGTGGTGCTGAATCAGACACAGCTGCCAGCTGTATGGGTATGCTCCGCTGCTTTGAGTTATACCACAGAATAAGGCTAATGCAGGAGTTTGCACCTGCAGCTAGGTATAATGTCTCTTGTTTTAGGAGGCCATCTACCAGATTTACTTTTTGCCGGGCTGGCCTGGTATCTGGGATAGAAGCACCTTGAGAAAGTAGAGAAGGCACAAAACTGGAATTAAAGGAGCTGCATACATTCAGTAGATAATTATTGAATTTAAGGTTAAAAATGTTGAAAGGGTCTTTAAACGGCTGCTAAGTCCTCATCCGATCTCAAATCCCTCTTCCAAATGATGCAAAGCAGAGACATGTGTCAGTGTCTTCACAAAGATACAAGGGTTACACACACTTTTCAAAGTGCCTTTTTCATTTTGATGTAGTGTGAAACCAAAAATTTTAATGTAATCATTTTCTTTTTGAAAATGGAATTCTTGTTTTCAAACCAATCCATACTAAAATGGCGATGTAGACATTCATTCAAATGAAGTGAAAGCAAAATACTCAAGACCAGGTTCGGAATGTTTGTTCCTATCTTTCAAAATCTGTTCAACATCAAGATTATTAAAGTCTTTGTTATTGCAATAGCATTTGCTGTGACTGGGTCACACAGTTAAAATTATCCCAAAAGAGAGAGGAAAATAGATAAAGCTGATAAATCTCTAGAATGTCACAGGGCAGACAACTGAAGTCCATAAAACTTCAATTCAAAAAGGTCAGAGAGACAGAAAGAGCAATTCAGAGCCACACAAATCACCAGTCCTTCCCGTCATGCTCCACGTCCTAGCAGCAAATGATTAATACAAATGTGAGCCTTTCCCTTACAGTGATAAACAATAATGAACTATTCACTTCCTTTCATTAATATTGTAGCAGTGCCAGTTTTGATCTCAGGGGAAGCTACTAAAGCATATTGAGGACAGTTGAGAGTACCCTCCTCATGCCATTGCAGGAGCACCTGCAGCAGATAGATAGACAGACGTCTGATGACTGCAAAAGGGAGCAGGAGGAAAAACAGCAGTAAATAGACATCACAGGCAGCAGATCCAGGCTGCAGAAGAGAAAGACAAGTTCTAGCTGACCATGAAGGGAAAGTCTATTACACAGCTCAGAAAGTTCAAGGGTGTTATACTTTCTCTACCTTGTTACTAATCCAGAGATGAGATTTCTGTGTCACATAGTACAGAACCTGTCTTAAAATATTTTTGACATTCGGTCATCACATATGTCATACACAAATAAAAGTAAACAAAAATATCAGTACCACATAAAACCCATTAGACCTTCTCAAATCAAGCAAATACTCTTCAGGAATGTAATTCTCATTACCACTCATTGTGGTGTCAGTAAAGGGCCATTAGTTCATATAAGTCCCTTATATGGAGAATCAAAAATTTACACATTACAGTAAAATGCCAGGAATTTCATGCCGTCCTCATTGAACAATATGAATGCAGTAAGTAAAATGCTTTTTCTGTATTTTTAAATCGCTATCAGAGTATTAAACTGTTAAAATAATTTAGCAAAATTCCCATGAGCGTACATCTCAGTGAAAGACAGTAAAGACCTCAAAATGGTAGTGTAATATGTTTATGGATTGTGGAGCTGACCTCAGGTTATTAGAAACCAGCAACAGCTAATGTATTTTTACAGGCTATGTTCTTAAATTTCTTTGCAAAAGCTACAATTTTTTTTTTTCTTCTGCTTCTTTGTGAAGAAGGATTTATTTTTTTAAGAGAAAAGCTAAAGAAAGCCAACTGTAAAGCTGCAGATAATTCTTGTCAATTCTGTTAAGATTATATCAGAGTGTTTGGTTCATAGTACAGTTTTCTTCTGCAGTTGCATTTGCCCCTAGTGTATACATTCTCAGCAGAGCAGGCTCTCTCAATTAACTCTGACTGAGCTTTCTGAATAAAGTGCATCTTTCCTAAGCAGTGCCTCAGCAATGAGGATCTATTTGTGCCACTGAAGCCTTGGTGATTTCTAAGTACTTAGGTCAACAAATGCTTTGAAATTGTACATTTTTCTTCACTCCAGACTTTCTCTATATTCACAAAAAAAGAAAAAAGTCCAAACAGAATAAAAAAGCTAAGGGGGAGGAGAATGGGAGAGATAAGAAGATGGAATAATGAGGAAGTCAAGTCTTTATTTTTTTATCTTTACCTTGGAATGGACTTTTCTGATTACTCTTTGCATTTTCTCTTGCCAGATATTACAGCAGGGACTCGCTTCCTCACTCTGTACTACCAATGAAATATGGTTATCTGTTAGCTTTGGACAACATAAAGAATAATACCTAAACAGAAATAAAATAATACAGATGAAAGAGGAGAACAAAATGTGAACCTAAGATGCAAGACCCATTGATTATTCAAGAAGCATATTACTCCTGATATTACTGCTGTTTTCAAATGTGTTATTTTACTTTACAGTTCCCGATCTATTTCTGAAGAGCATGTGTCAGGTGTGTCAGCCTTTAGGCCTTTAATGGAATATTTTAATTTCTTTCTCATCAAGATTCAATTCCTCTCATGTGCAACATCATCTTAAAGAGAGTGAATACTGACAACCAGTGGGAATGTATCAATTTTGTATTTAATCTGTAACTGCAGATTAATGAAACAGTGTCCATTCATTTCAAATAGCAAACTAAAAATACTACATTCAGATAAAGAACCAATGCAGATGGAAGCAACTCTCGATCCACTGTGGAACTGACTCTTAAATTTACTGCATAGCTAAGTGTGTAAGTTTAAGGTGGGAATAGGAGAGAGTGAAATTGACCTCTATTGTCTCCCCTCCAGAGACTCTGCCTTCATTTACCTTCCAATCCTTTTCTTCCTACAGACTTAATCTTTACCTCCTCATCTCAGTCTTTACCTTCATTGCCCATAATAGAATATGTTTCCTGACACCTGATCACTGCAGAAGTACTTCCAAGAAATAAAAAATTCCATTGTCACTTTGAGTACAGTCTACTGGCCTGACTCTGAAAGATTCAGGCTAAAGCAAATTGAGATTGGATTAGCCCTTACTTTGTCAGCAATACAGTAATAGAGATATATATTTTTTCAAGGGAATTAGGATCCTTAATTCTGAAAATTATATTGATAAGCTTTCATTTTATGTTGAGATGCTTTTACGGGTTTAATATGTAGATATTAAGTATCTTCTATGTATATGTTTGCAAAAGATAAAGTACCAAAATATAGAGCTATTAAAATGTATGTACAGATATTTGTTTGAGCTTTTAAGTATTTGCTTGAGTTGACTGCTTGTAAATGGTTCTGTATTACACTATTGCATCATCAAATCCTGCAGTCTACAACTACAATACATTTTACTTTTTATTTAATACAGGATACACAGAAATAAGCAAAGACAAGACCTTCTAATGTATATGTAAAGAGATATTTGTTTTCAGTTTACCTTTTCCCTCAGTACCTGACAACATTTTGTAAGCTAGTACTGCAGATTTATATTCAACATTAAAATTCACTTATTCTCTCTAGTTGCAATGTCTATGTGACACTCCTTGAGGATATTTACTGACGGGGTAGATTTCTATTAACAAAAAATGTAAAAATTTCCTTGCAAAGACAAAGCAAGATGGCTATGACCATTCCATCTCTACATGAACAAAATGGAGATACAGTAGTAGGCCTGCAGTTGTCCAGAGGATGGCTTCTTGTGACATTGTGGTCTGTTCCAAAGGTGGAGAAACTGCTTTAGCAGGTCCGGGTACAGGGATCTGCAGCTTGCATACAGGGCAGTGGCCAAGGTGAAAAGCAAGGGTCACAAAATGTGCTCTCAGCCCCTGCAGCAGTTCCAGCTGAATTACCAGCTTAGATGATAAATTCAAAATGGCAGACTTCATACAGCGAAGTTTTATGTCACTTATGATACAGATTACTCAGATTTAAAGTGACAATACAAGATTCAAGAGATAATAAAACTGACAAAACACATTACTGAAACACACTGAAAGAACCTACTTTAGTGACTTATTTCTCTTTTGTGAAATCAATGGGCAAACTCCTACTGAACTAAAGAGAAGAAAGAGCCCTTAATGCTTTAAGTTAAATGTTACTTAGGATGGGGAAATAAGTGATAAAGTGCCTTTCACACTTCTCCTTCCCCCACAAATAAATTCTGTATCACTCCATTCATAATGCCAGAAACAGCTTAGAGAACTAAATATTTTGATCAAAGCTGAAAAAAAAGGTAGTGTTTTAAGTAGTCTGCTAAATCTACTTTTTTTTTTTTTTTTTTTTTTTAATGGGGGAAGAAAAGAAGAAAATATTTAGCTGTTATGCATGACTCAAATGATTATCGAATTTTGAGAAATGATTCAAAATATTTCTGGACCTTTACTGTTAAAAGACTGCCTGGATTTGTTAAATGAGCTTTAGCTCATATTTTTATTCTTATGGAGCTAGTCAAATAATTAAATTCATAATTAAATTCATATTTCCTTCGAAGAATAGCCATTTTCAGCACTGACATTTCTTCTAGCTGTTTCAGAGACAATTAAAAAAGAACAAAAAATGCCACCCTCCCCCTTTCTGTTCTATATTTAACCATCCTATTTCACAACTGAGGTATCATGCCGATATACCATAGGGAAAACAAGTTCAGTGTGACTTGTTGTGAGATCGTATGATCAACTCTGATCATACAGAAACTTCAAAAATCCATCATCAGTTTCTACTTAAATTAAAAAGAAAATAAAACAAAAAAAACCCCTTCAAATTAACAGTTTATTTCAATTCTACTTGCTACTTTTTCTGAAGAAAGATTTAAAGAAGGCAAAATTAGTGAATATTGTCACTGAAATTTTGAAGATTAATTTAAATGTTTGATGTTCAAGTCCACAAACTAGCATATGTAATGAAGTTCAGAGAAAGGACATGAACCTCTACAGGATTAATCTAAATCTTTCCACATCACTGACATTTGTAGACATTTTTTCTTAAACTTCAGTGACTCTTTTGTCACATTTTCACATACCAGACTCCTCGTGGATTATCATTCTGCAGAGATTTATTTATTTTGCAGTTGAATAGCAAAAGAGATAAATGCAGCTGGAAAAAGGAAAACATGAAATGTTATTACATAAGGAAGTGAATAAGTATATAGTTATCTGTCTGGGCATGTTTGTAAGCTTTGAACGAAGAAAATAGTTAGGAACAGTAACTCACTTGCACTTCCTGTGCCTTTAAACAAAGAAAGAGAGCAACTAGAATAGAAGGAAAAAAAGTAGATTGCCGGTTGCTTTTCCTAAAACAGTCTTGGGTACTAAATGTTTTCGCACTGCAGCTGTGAGAGAGCAGGAATGGTAAAGTTTAGAATGAGATGTGAAAGCTGGGCTTTAAGGAAGTCAGGAAAAGAACAATTTCTAAAACAAAAGGATAGCAAGTTAAGGAAGCCCCAGATGAACTACGTGAACTAGCACCAAGTATGTGCACCAGAATTTTTTTAATTCTTGAGTGATCCGTGCAAAATCACCTCTACTTAGTTGATTAAATATTAAAAACAACCTAACCAACCAACAAACAAATGTGGATAATGATTATAGTTTTCCCTGGTTTCTATATTCATGAGTGTAGTTAACATGAGAGAACACTTCACTAAACAACACATTTGCCAGAAACAGGATGATGAATTACCCAGAGCCTTAATCCCCGTTTATAAATTTATACAATTTATACAATTTATGAGACCTTACCATATTAATTCTTAAAAAAATCAGAAACTCAGGCCTTCAGGATGACACAGTCTTCATATTAAAAGGTGTCTGACTGCTGTATCCTTGTCCCTGCTCATCTTTTCTGTTCAGCAATTTTAATGGCTTTGTGTATTGTAATAAATTCCAGATGGGCTCCTTTTTCTCCCTGCAAAAGTCTTCTCTTCATTACTTCTGAAGGTGACTCAGGATCGTCTCCACAGTACTAAGATATTCTTGTTTCTGCATGTCTCTAACAAATCCCTTATTCTACCATTCAATACAAAACTTCTCCCATTTGACCATTCTGTTTTTATCTTAAGAAAGTAAAATTTCTTCCAACCTTGACTCAGCTAAAGGCAGTAAGAGGAAGGCAACCAGGCAGCTTTTTTCTCCTATCTTCTTTCTTCTAACAAAGTATGCAGTGTACAATATATACACACAATTGTACACATAATGGTATATATGTACTGTAAAATTGATAGTTGATCATCAGTTTTATCACCCATCCTTACAAACAGTATCTTAACAACCAGGGAAAACAAAAACACAAGAAAAATAAGGAAAGTTAAAGCAAAAAAAAAAAATCTTATGACATAAAAAAATAGTAAACACTGTGGCTGGATTCTTTAGGATTAATTTTCAAGACAGCAAAATGTGAAATTTAGAAATTAAATCTCTTCAACTTCTTTATAATGCTATAAGGGCTAACCATATACTATTATTTCAGATTATAATTGATTTTCTCACAACAGACATAAAAATCTGGAATTCTTAATGAAGACTCATCAAGTTTAGTAAGCCTTCTGGAAAAAAAACAACAAAACAAACCACCAAAAAAGCCCCCACAACATTGCTGTTGGCAGCACATATGTTGGTACTGCAAAGTACTACCTGTAAATTCCTGCAGAACATTTAAGTTTGCTTACCCTAAGATCCTTACTTCTATATCTGACACCACTGGTTGTGATGGTGAATCTAGCAGGTTAGAAGATTAGACTGGATAACAATTTATTTAATTAATGTGACAGCATTGGAGACCTTAATTTTCCTTTTACCAGAAGTTAGATTCTTGAGGCAGAGCTGCTGCTTATGCCACATTCACAGTCCAAAAAAAAAGGACCGGCTTTAACATGCTCCAAGGACTTGTGCTTTAAAACACACTTTTTGACGTTTCAGTTTTATCAGGGTGATAAAGGGCATGAACATAGTGCTTTTATTTTGAGTAATTTTCCTTTAAAGAGTGACTTCTTGCTGCATGTTGTTCAGTCCAGGTCAGCTGCCTGAGTGAAGAGGCAGGCAGACCTTCACCTTCACTTGCCAGTGTAAATGCACAGAATTTGTTCATTCTGACAGTGTTGCTTAACACCAGTTACTATTGGCACAGGCAAGTTGATCTCTAGAGTGTTTCTGGAAGGCCAGAGAAAGTGTAAATGGTTCTTTTTACATTCACTAGCCATTTCAAACTCTTCCACTTGAAGCCCGTCCAAGAGAAGCCCAAACCCTTGGCAAGTGACCATTTTCTCTGTGTTGAAGGATAGACCAAGAGACATGGTGACTTCAGTGTCTTGAGCAGCTTCAAAAGGACCACAAAAGTGAGGATCTGTTTTTCTTTTCCTGGTCCTTGGAAGATCACTGTTAGCTTTTTATTTCCTGAAGAAAAAAAAAAAAAAAGGCTTCATAATGAAGTTTTGGGGTTCCAAACATGAATAAAATATGTAACATTCATTTCCTGAAAAAGAAAAAAAACCCCTTTCCTTTCACCATAATCTCTTAGGTCACTATAGGCCTGGCAAAAGGAATGGACATTTAGCGCCTGGGGCAAACTGGAGAGAGATGGGGGAAGACGGCTGTAGGACATACCATTATGTCTCGCATCTGGAATCTGAGGAGGGCAGCACATGTTCCTGCTCTATGCAGGAATATTTCTGTTCACAACAGTTGATCTTACAGGAGGAAAAAAAAAGATATCTTGCTTCTATATGCTCTCAAGGCACAGTTACATGTTAGAGGAAGAGCTGGAAAAAAATGACACATGAAAGGTTTGAATCTGAGTCCAGTCTATGACCTCACAGTTATCAACTTTCACCATGCTGCCAATGTAGATAGGGCATGCCAGTGAGAAATGTCAAGTTTCAAGGGGGCCTCTACATCTTATAAAACAATGGAGCAGGATTGCAAAATGCCTACAGTAGCTTCTGGGAGAGCATGAGGAAGAAAATGCAGGAATCTGCTGCCAAGGCTCCTGTCCGGGGATGTGGAGGGAGAGGTGGAAAACCTGAAGTATTGCCTAGCAGCAGTTCAGACAAAATGGCCTATGGGGCTATTCACGTACATAAATGATCTATAAATGTGCACAATGGTTCTAAAATCTGCTCAGTCCAAGTAATCACAGCAGAAGAGAATATCAACAGATATTTTTATCTCTCATATGAGTATTTGATTTCTTATGAGCATTAACACATCTTGGAAAAAAAATCTTAAGGTATTTTTTCCTCCTGTGTCCAAGGACCTTTTTACAAACTTCATTAATTCACCAAAATTCACTAATTATTGCCACACAGATGCATGTAAATTCAGGTTCCCCAAAGGTACATTCTGTCTCCCCAAAATGTGACAAGCACCATGGAAAGAGTAGAAGTTATTACAAGATGCATGAGCATCACCAATTAATGAAACTGAGCTTTGTTTTTATTTAAATATAGAGCTTTTATACCATAACTTTTTTTTTTTTTTTTAATCTTATGCTTAGCTTTTTCTCTCTCTCAGATTCTGTCACTGCTCTATTTAGTTTCCTTTCTCATTTACTCTCATCAGAACATCATTAATTAGAGTTTGTTTGTGGCATCAGCTGTCACTCATTATGAAGTTTTAACCTCCTGATAAAAGCATTTTCCTTACTCCCTTCACGGTCTTTCTTTTAAATACTTAATATTCCATCCATCCCTTGTTTCTTCCTAAGGAAGTAAGGCAGTTGTAAAAATAAGGGTATCTTTTTTTCCCTAATATGTGTTTTTTAAAGAATACATTGTCAGCCCTCCCTTTACATAATGAAGCTCATTGTTGCCCAGATACTCTTTCTTAAGTAAGCACATGCACATAGTTCTGATGAAGAAGAAATACATTGTTTTATAGTTGTGAAGCCAGAGAGAGTATCAAGGGCATTCATAACACAAGATTCAATGTAAAGTAACAATAAAAGCAGCTGCACAATTTTTTCCTAGGTAATACTTGCTGAGACAGACCATGGGTAAACCGAAAGTCCTCTTCTTACAAATAAAATATAGTCATTCTTTGTATTTATATTTTTCAAATTAGTGCTTTTTCTGTGTGCCTAAAAGAAAATTAAATCCTCTTAGAAATAAAAAATAAATAAATGTGAACAGTCCTATTTTAGATCACAACTTGTCACTTATGAACTGCAAGAGAAATCATTGCAAATGATGCAAATCTTGTCAGATGCAGTAAGATTACATATTTTATGACCTGAATTACAGTTAACGTAATCTGAGTACTCTTCATCCTCTAATAAGTATTCAGTAGGCTGGGTGTCACATAAGACATAACTGTTGGGAGCATAAATTTAACTACTAAGAACATTAATACTTTCTTTTTTCCTTCTTTTTTTTTTTTTTTTTTTTTCACCTAGGCTTTTTTGTTTGTGTGTGTGTCAATTGTTAGATGTAATGAACTCAAGCTCTGAGCCTTGGCATTAACTGTGAACATAAACTGAAGATATAATTTGAAAAACAGCTTTTGTAAAATATCTAATGGATATGCAACATGTTGCCAGAGGACATGGGAGTTTGAAACAGAAGGGCAGGGCACAGCTGCCAGCCTGGAGTATTTCCTAATGAGCTGAGACGGGCATGTATTTTAACACCTGATCTTTTGGCCACAGTGACAGGCTTTTTTTTTTAAAGTGTGTTTTAGATCATAGATCACTCCTCTTTCACAGTTTTGCTATGCTGTGGAATTGCATTTCAAGAGAATAATGTACCAAAGAGGATCAGCTGCTGCACAAAATGTTATGATTACTTTGGGGGAAAATATATTTAATGGTGACATCTGTTCTCATATCAGATCTGAAATGCTATGTTGATTATTCCTAACCAAAGCAAATAGATTATTCATGATTATCCCAAGCGTAACATACAGTGTAGGTATTTTTTTGGTTTGGTTTGGTTTTTGGTTGGTTGTTTTTAAACTGGATTACCTGTTAATTTATTATATCTCTTGACCCTTTTGAGTCATGTATGACAATATGCCATGGAAGTTAAGGGGAAAATTTTAGTAAAAGTTTGAAAGATTTTAGACATTTCAAACATCTGGTTTCAGGATTTCATAGCTGCTAAAAGGGAAAGCCATAAGAATTTTTAAAAGGTTATTATAAGGCAAAAAAGCCATTTATTACAGATTATATTTTAGAGAAAAGGGAAAAGAAAACCGTATTTTTAACTTGCAGAATGTTCTGAATCTTAGGTCTTTTTGATGTATTCCTTGGATGTTTACTTCAGGAAATACAGTGCCTGGACTCATGGATTTGATTTTTTTTTTTTAATAAGTTTCAGAAGTTGATAATTAATATGATCATAAAAATTAAAATGCAGACATTCCCAGACTCAAAGAGGCATAATATGGCACCAAAAGGTAATTTCTCATAATGGGTTTTGTTTATTTGTTTCTGAATACTTGTCATCCTGAATTGTCTCCTCATGATATCCTACCTTGGATTATGTCTCATCAGAAACTGAGAGTTAAATCTTCTCAGCAGAAGTGTATAAACCCAGAAGTAAACCTAGTCAATGACTTCACACCTCTGTCTTGTACTGCCTTATATTTGACATATGCTGCATCTCTTTCTCTTTAATATGTAGTATTTTTGGAATATGTGTAAACAAGTAAATAAACCATTATAAAAATGTATGTTAGATGTTTCACAACAATCAGTTTACCCTGAGGCTAAAAAGCTCATTATGATGATAGTCTGAGCTTCTGTAGACTTCTTCATTTTGGAATGTGGTTTAAGGCCTATCATTTGACTTGTTTCTTGTCAGTAAGTTTTAATATAAATTTCTTCCTTCTAAGCGTAACATTTTGGTGCTTTCATGCTAAACTTCATACCTAACTGATCACTAGAAATTGCTGTTTTTCTAGGTAGTCTGATAATTCTCATCAAAGCAGTATTAAAAACAGTGACTTAACCTTTTCTTCCCTCACACACTATCACATATGGGCATATACACACTGATATATCCCATCTTCAGTCAACGATTCATACTGCAGAAACAGAAGGTTTCATTAAAGTCATTAGAAGCAGCCAATGCTCAGCATTTGTGAAAGTCAACATTGAAAGCCTTTTACACTCTAAATGCTTTGCTGGCCTCAGAATTGTTTCTGCCTATGACACGGGAAAATCCACAGCTCTGAAAGAGTTACACTTTCTCTGTGATGTTTTCTGTTGGTTATATAGTGTGAAAGATGGATTTTTGAATGCCATTCATATGTGCTCTTCTTCCACAAAATATTGTCTGAGAAATTGGAAACACAGCATTATGAATGCCACCCTTGAAGCTCAGTGCCTAAATTTAAACGCTGTAGCTTTGTCTGTTACAATACCTAAATCTTTTTTTTTCAAGTCCAGCCACAGAAAATGGGTTTTTACAGGCAAGGTGATAAAGTGAATAATCTTAAAATCTTAATTGCAATCTTAATTTCACTCTTAGCCACAGGAAAGATACCAGGTACCTATATATTGATAAATAAAAAGGGCAAAGAAGCAAATTTGAGCATTTGGATCCCTGATCCTCAACACCACCAGCTAGGTTGGTCCCTGGATTTACTTGGGACCAGTCCAGCTATTTTTTTCCAAGACAAATCTATCTATAAGGTATTAATCAGATGAGGCCTTTTGACATCATTGCCAGAATTCATTTCCACTATCCTTTGTTATCAAGCAGCACAGACAAATGGGGTGGGGTGGGATCTCTGAACTTGAACGACCAGTGTAAAACTAGCCTCAGTGGTCACTCATGAGAAAAGTGGGCAGATTCATGCTGTCTCCAGTAGCCCAGGAAAAAAATAAGGTGGAGTACTCTGTCCCACCCACTTTGCCCAGTTGATTGACAAGTCACTCTCAACAAAGAAGACAAGGTGTCACTTCATATTTCTTACAATATATGTACTCCTTGGTACCTGCTACATAAAAGTTAAAAAAGCAAATCCGATGACCAATGATGTCTTTTGGATAGAAAAGGTAGTTTCATAATTTCATCCATTGCTTTTGATATCAAGATTAATTGATGGGTGCTATTAGCAATATTTTTAATTTCAAGGGGATTAAAAAGGATAAATAGGGGTTATCTGAAGGGTGGATGAGATTGTTATAGTGGTGAAAATGTTTGTAATGAAATACATATGGAATTACTGAACACCAGTTTATTTTATTATCAGTCTTTACACTAATGCCATTCATCAATGCCTATATATTAACACTGTAGTAAAAAGTAAAACACAGTGTAATTGTAAGGTGAGTGTGAGATTGTTTAAAATTTATGACACAGCTAGATTTCTCCTCAGGCAAATGCCTCAAAAGAAACAGGGACATCACTTCAAGCACTTTTTGTGGTGTAACCCCAGTAGGCAGCTAAGCACTACAGAGCTGATCACTCTCTCATCCACAGTGGGATGAGGAAGAGTTGGAAGGGTAAAAGTGAGAAGATTCATGGGTTGAGATAAAGACAGTTTAAGAGATAAAGCAAAAGCTGTGAATGCAAGCAAAGCAAAATGGTTAATTCACTCACCACTTCCCATCGGCATGTGTTTAGCAATCTCCAGGAAAGCAGGACTCCACAACATGTAATGGTTACTTGAAAAGACAAACACTGTTACTCAAAACATCCCTCTTTGCTCCTTTTTCCCCAGCTTTTATATTGCTGAGCACAATGTCATATGGTATAGGATATCCTTTTTTGTCATTTGGCGTCAGCTGTCCCAGCTGTTTTCCCTCCAAAATTGTTGTGCACCCCCAGCCTACTCACTGGTGGGGCAGTGTGAGGATCAGAAAATATTTTGATGCTGTGTAAGCACTGCTCAGTAATATTTAAAACATGGCTGTGTTATCAACACTGTTTTGGTTGATAACTGATTTGTATCAAATCCAGTACATAGTACCATACAATCTGCTACGAAGAAGTTGAACTATAATCCACAAAAACCAGTACAGCACTTAAACCGGTTGTGCTGGTGCCATTAGTCTTGCAGCTGAATTGAATCTTACACTCTTTGCAGTGTATTTAAGCCATATTCCTACCGATTTAGTCCTACTGGTCCTACATGATGACCTCTCAAGGTGTCCAGAGCTATTTTCCAATCTCAGTCCAGGAGGATGCTTTTCTCTATACGTGTTGTTACTGGTGTCTTCTCTCCCCAGCACAGCCATGTCACCGCACGGCTGTGTTCTGTGTATCTGTTGCACAAGCGCTATACAGCACTGCCACCCAGAGGAAAGGAAACAGGCGAGCATCGGTCAGTGTGTGCGTGTGTTCAACCCTAGGTATAGCCTAGCAGCAGACAGCACATTCCTCTCAGCAGAGGTGGCAGAGGAATGACAGTGACAGCCCCTTTGAAAGATTTAGGAACGGCCTAAAAATACAAGTGTACCTGTTGAGAAAGACAGGTGTAATAAACTTCAGAGAAAAAGTATTACTTGCCTGTCACACTGTTTTTCTAAACTCTAGCAGGATTAATTTTGTTGGACAATGATTATATTCCATTTTTGTTTGTTTTTAAAGAATGAAAATTCATACTTATAATCTTATTCTTAAATGTTTCTCATAAAAATTTGAAAACTTAAATTGCACTTACCTTGCTAACTCTTCTCATTTTATTTAAATGTCTTGGACAAAACTGCCTCTCTTTTTATGCCTGAAGGCCTTTGCTCAAAATGGCAAAAACCAGAATTATGTGTAAAGATAAAAGTCTTTCTTAGGAATAGCTGGAGGAAAAAGAATTTCAAACATACAATCCTTCTTCAGAACTTTTCCTTTCCCTTAGAATTAATCAGCAAAAATTGAAGTGGTGTTGGTTCCTGATCAGATTTGGGTACATTTCCACAAGTCTTTCTCCAACAATGTGTGATATCAGCCTACTTCTTGCTTATAAACTTGGCATCTATTCATGCTACTAAGGACCTGAATTTGCACAGCTATATTGTGAGAGGAAATATGTTATTGTATATATTGGAAAGCAAATGGGCTAGCTGTTTTGGGCTCATCAGAGCATGACCTGACTCCTGTTCTGTGGAGCTTGTCACCGCTTCACTTTCCCTTTGTCCATTTTTCTAGCCTATTTAATAGAAATATTACCTGGACCAAACTTTTCACACCTCAGTGGTGTCTAGGAGGTTGCCAGTGTACATACTGTCAAAAAGAATTTCAAGAGTTTTAATAACTGCATCTGAGCACGTGCCCAGTGACTCCCTGTGAAGAAGAAATGCCTCGTATGTCAATATCTGACAGCCTGACCAACCAGATCACTTTTCATAACAAGTAGCATTTCTGTGGACATGGGCAAGCAGTGGATATTATTCACTGAGACTTAACAAAGAGTTGGTCAATGTTTCCAATAGACAAACTAGTAGGAATGGATGGGTGATATGCAAGATGGGTAGGATATTGACTGACAGGGTGCTGATCTATGGTTTTCAGTCAGGCTGGCAGCCTGTCACAGGTGAGGTCCCCCGCAGATTGATAGCGTGCCCAATGCTGTTCAACATCTTCGTGAATTATGTGGGGGATGGGATTGAAAACACCCTCACCAAATTTGTTGATGAAAATAAACTGGGAAGTGAGGTAGACACCACAAGGGAGAGACATCTTACAGAGAGACTTGGACAGGCTGGAAAAGCGGGATAGCAAGAACAGTGTGAAGTTTAAGAAAGAAAAGTGCAAACTCCTGCATCTGGTAGCAGCCTTGCTGAAAGGTACCTCGGAGTCCTGGTGGACAACAAGCTGAACATGAGTCAGCAGTGCACTGCCGCAGCAACAAAGGCACGTCAGATCCTGGGCTACATCCATTACTAGCAAAGACAGAGACATGATCATCCCACTTATGTCACTCATCCCACTCAGTGCTTGTTAGGCCACACCTGGAGTACAGTGTCCTGTTCTGGTCCCCACAAATCAAAAAAGACATGGGCAGACTGAGGGACACCCTCATGGAGAGGATGGTGGGGCATTGGAACAGGTTGACCAGAGAAGCTGTGGATGCCCCATCCCTGGAAGTGTTCAAGGCCAGGCTGGATGAGGCTTTGAGTAATCTGATGTAGTGGAAGGTGTTCTTGCCCATGGCAAGGGGTTGGAACTAGATGATCTTTAAGGTCTCTTCCAACCCAAACCATTCTATGATTCTACGTGCCATTTAAGGCATTATCTCTTTGTAACCATTAAAAGTTTGCTTCAAATCTCTCATGCGACAACTGAGAGAAAATATGTGTCCATATGTTTCTTTTGCCTCTGGAAAATGAGAAGTTATCTTGGTTTGGTCCAGAAATAAAAATTGTAAGCCAAGTTGCATTATCATTATGTAGAAACAAAAAACCAATAAATATACAGCTATGGAATATCAGCTATTATTCCATATTAACATCTATATCTAATAATTCATGTTTCTGATTTTTATGTTCCAGTGTCTGTGTATGTGAATAATACTCCTTTTACCAATACTGAATTAATTTCCTTTGCAATGTTAGTCAGTATTGCTTTGTAATTTTTCTATGTCAGGAAATAAATATCTACTTTCAATACACAATTGATAAATTTGTACATATTTTTCCTGTCTTTTATTTTTACATAAAGTAAAATACATTATATTTTAAGTATCTGGTGAAATTTATTTACGTACTGATCTTAGCATTCTTTTTGGATTCCCTGTAATTCTGTTTTTTTTCTTATTCTGACATGGAACTGATGGTATTAACCAGAAACTAAGAGATGATGCTGAACAACCAGTATGATAATACTAATGAAAAAGTATAACGGCTATTTTTTAAACATCCATACATTTGAATTCTTATTTAAACCACACAGTTGGCAGAAATATTTATGAAAATGGCTACAGTGATAACTTCTTTTTTTAAAGAATTTTTAATAAATATAAGAATAATCACCGTATTCTTGAGTGAAAAGAGTGATATTGTGGATTAGCATTTTTCTCTGCAGGAAATTATTCATTTTTCCTCTTTCCCATATTTCAGTTAGATTCTAATCTTTATTATTTGCCTTTCACTATATGATTTAGCTTTAAGGGATCTTTTTCCTGAGTTACTCTATCAATAGTATTTTGAATGTCTTATGCCATTCATTTCACTTTTATTTACTGTTTTATTCTGAACTGAATATAAAAGGCACATTACAAACCACAATGTCCTTTTGAAATACTGTTGGTACATATGTGAAGATAATCCTGCTGTTTTACTAGTTTGCATTTTCAACCATTTTTCTAATTCACACATAAACCATGGTAATCTCTTATTCTTGAGTTGATATCTAAGATGTAACATTTTATCGTATTACCTAGTGTAATAACTGTGTTCAAAGAAGAGGTCAAATCTTGCAAACATCTCGCTTCAAAAGTTTTTTGAATTATATGGAGCTCAAATAAGAGTTATGGAATCAATGTTGTAGATGGAGGCCATTTTGAGGAATTTAAGCTCCATCATAATTCTGTGCCATAAAATTCCATAAAAAATCTCAAGTAAAATCCAATCTCTTCAGACTTGTATTGAACTTTTGATTTTATCATAGAAGTTCAGTTCATCAGTCTGGTTCATTAATGACTAAGCCTCATTTACCAAAGGAAATTTGACACTCCGATGTGCTGTTTTAGGGTATCAGTAGTATCAGTTCTGAACATAAATTGATAGGAGCTGCATGAAAGGTATCTGAGTTGAAAGTAAGAACTAGTAACTACATTTGTTTCAGTAAATTAAATGGTACCACAATACTTTCCAGGACAAACACTTAATCATCTCTACTGTTAAATCATTTCAAAGTCCCTGGAATGGTTTCATTCTAAGGCAACTCAATCTTTTCCAAAGACTATTTGAACATAATGCAGGAGTGAGTATAGGCAAATAACTGTTTCCAATAATCTTTTTGGAGGTGACTACTCTCTGTTATTCAGCCTCAGGATCAGAGAACGGTCATAGACACACCAAATTGAATAGGCTAAATGGAGATACATAATTGCATTCAGAGATGAATAGGTGCCTCCCCAAGACAATTAATTGTTTTCTTAGGTACGTGTGCAGGACTGCTTTATCCAACTTATTTCAAAAGCTGTCTATTTTTACCCCTTGACGATAAGGGAATTACAGGAAGACTGTCAGACATATCTAACTTTTAGGTTACTAAATCCAGGTGTAAGGAATCTTATCTCTAATTCTTCAGATTTGTGTAAAATATTCACTTTCACAAATTTGATTTTTAACAAATCTACAACCAGTTTAAACTCTATTCCCTGTTTTGAACTCTGAGGGTAAAAATACAATTTAGTGCTAAGCATAATGAACTTCCTATTTTTATAAATTACTTTTTTTTTTTTTTAATGCAAAACTTTCTAAATTTGTAAACCTCTGTATGAAGTGCTTATTATTCAGAATCTTTTTTTGTCTAGCTTTTAAGTTTTTGTTGTGGTTTAACTCCAGCCAGCAAAATACCATGAAGCCATGCTCAGACCTTCTCCCACCTCCCCTTCCTCCAGCAGAGAGGGAGAATAGAGGAAAAAGACAAAGAAGCTCACAAAATTGAGATAAGAACTATATACTAATTGAATATAAATGAATTATATATAGATATAAATAAATAAATACACATACTACTAATAATAAGTAATGAAAATAATAGAAAATAAAACAAGTGATACAATATGATACAATTGCTCACCACTCTCCAAACTATGCACAGCCAGGTCCCAGGTAGTGAGAGTCAGAGCCAGAGAGCCCGAGAGCTGGAAATCGAGAGCAATCACAGCAGATTTTGAGCAAACCCTATCAGCAACAGCAAGACTGGGAAAATTAACAGACCCACCAACTCAGTCATGAACGAGACAGCAAAGGCATTAGCAAAACAGCTAATAAAGGAGTTAGAGTGTTAGAATGTTTAAAAAAGTGTGAGAAAGTGCAATGTCCCCTAAGCCCACTCCCTGCTTAGGTACCGAGCATGACATACTATGGAATGAAATACCCATTCGGTCAGTTTGGGTTAGCTGTCTGAACTGTGTATCCTCACACACTGCCCACAGTGATAAAGTTGGGAATGCAGCTTTAGTATCAGAAGTGGAGAAAGACCTTGAATTTAGTGCAAGTACTCCCCAGAACCAGCTAAAAAGACACCTTATCAGTACTTTTCTCAGGGTAAATTCAGAAACCCAGCTTCATACCAGCCAATGTGAAGTTATCTCTTTCCTGACTAAAACCAGCACAGTTTTTTAATCCTCATACTAAAGTGTTGTGAAAATTAATAAAATAATAGCAGATTTATAATATGTTAAGTAAATGTTAAAGAAGTAGAAGCTTTTGCATGTTTTTCAGAACCAAGTTAAAAACCTAATGTTGGACAGTTTATCATTTCTGTACAGGCAGAACTTGTGGTTTTTTTAATTTATTCATTCATACTTACTCATTTATACTTAAACATTTATAGAATCATAGAATCACAGAATGGTTTGGGTTGGAAGGGTCCTTAAAGATCATCTGGTTACAACCCCCTGCCATGGGAAGGGACACCTTCCAGTAGACCACGTTACTCAAAGCCTCATCCAGCCTGGCCTTGAAGACAGCCAGGGATGGGGCATCCACAGCTTCTCTGGGCAACCTGTTCCAGTGCCTCACCACCCTCTCTGGGAAGAACTTCTTCCTGATATCTAATCTAAATCTCCCCATTTTCAATTTAAACCCATTATCCCTTGTCCTGTCATTACAGTCCCTTGTAAAAAGTTCCCTGCCCAGCTTCCTTGTAGGCCCCCTTCAGGTACTGGAAGGTGCTATAAGGTCTCCCCGAAGCCTTCTCTTCTCCAGGCTGAACAAGCCCAATTCTCTCAGCCTTTCTTCATAGCAGAGGTGCTTCCGCCCTCTGATCATCTTTGTGGCCTCCTCTGGACTCGCTCCAACCAGTCTATATCCTTCTTATATTGAGGGCTCCGCAGCTGGACACAGTACTCCAGGTGAGGTCTTACAGGAGCAGAGTAGAGGAAGAGAATCACCTCCCTCGACCTGCTGGCCACACTTCTCTGGATACAGCCCAGGATACGGTTGGCTTTCTGGGCTGCCAGGGCACACTGTCAGCTCATGTTCAGCTTTTCACCCACCAGTATCCCCAAGTCCTTCTTCTCAGGGCTGCTCTCTAACCATTCCCCACCCAGACTGTACTTGTGTTTGGGCTTTCCCCAACCCAGGTGCAGGACCTTGCACTTGACCTTGTTGAACTTCATGATGTTGGCAATGGCCCACCTCTCCAGCCTGTCAAGGTCCCTCTGAATGGCATCTCTTCCCTCCAGTGTGTTGACCACACCACACAGCTTAGTGTCATCAGCAAACTTGCTGAGGGTGCACTCAATCCCACCATTCATGTCACTGATGAAGATGTTAAACAGTAATGGTCCCAACACCAGTATTCTTTGAAGAATTTCTTCTTCAAAGTTTAGGTTTAAGAGATACCTGTATACAAAAGAAATTCTTATGCATTACTAAGTGAAAGCAATATTAAAAATACTTAGAAAACATACAGTTCTTTATAGAGTGGCTATAAGATTTTCAACAAATTATTTCAAATTGTCATAGTTATACTACAGGGTGGCAATTGAAAAGGTTGGGTTTTTTTTTGGGGGGGGGGGGGGGGGTGTGCGTGTGTGGTGTCTGTTTTTCTCCTGAATTATCTATTTATAT
Source organism: Rhynochetos jubatus (assembly GCA_027574665.1). Taxonomy (NCBI): domain Eukaryota; kingdom Metazoa; phylum Chordata; class Aves; order Eurypygiformes; family Rhynochetidae; genus Rhynochetos; species Rhynochetos jubatus. Next base: position 86,347,505 of record CM050649.1, on the reverse strand, counting down.
ATTTATTTTTAATCTGATCTAGAATAAGAATGTTTGAGAGAATATATAGAAAAATATTTTCATCTGCCTTTTCCAAAATCTAGTTTTCTAAGAGCTGCACTGAACAGCTCATAGAATAAAGAGTAAGTTTCCAAAAGAAAGAAGTTAATCAGCTATAGTGACAGTAGTTTTTTTTCCTGATTTTGAAAATTATTATGAATTAAAAAAAAAAAAAAACAAAAAACAAAAAACAAAACCAAAACAAAACAGTAGAAGGAACAAGATTTCATAGGGATTTTTACAGTTTATGATATCTTTTGTCCTTAGAAATGCAAGTTTTCGGACATTGTTCTTTCAGCAAAATCACATAATCAGAGTTGAAGTTGTGAGGGAGCTCTGAAGATCACTGGCCCAAGCTCCCTGCACAAGCAGTGTTACTTAAGGTTGGTTGCCCAGGACAGTGTACAGCCAGCCTTTGAAGGCCTCTAACGTTGGAGACTCCACAACCTCTTTGGGCAACCTGTGTCAGTGCTCAGTCACTCTCATAATGAGAAAGGTTTTCCTCCTCTGATTCAGTTTGTGCTCATTGCCTGTTTATAAATAGTAAATAAAGCACTATGGAAGTGATTTGTCTATGTGTCCTCTTCATTTAGAAAGTATTCAGACATGGAGGTCACTGCAGAGTGTCAGGAAGCATGCTATTAAGAATGTGATTATGTTATCTTTCCTAGAAACTCTGAAATTAAGCTAGCAGATTAAATATAGGCCTTCTGTTGAGATTTTGTTGCAAATTCACTAATTAGGGCAGGATTTCTGTAGACTGGAAGTTGGTTAAAGCTGACAGCAAGTAGTAGCTAGACCACCAGCTATCTATTACTAATTCTACATGTCTTCCAACAGCTTAAGAACAGGGGTGACAGTTATATAGGGAACTCAACTGATGTTGTCCAGCGTCTCTTTGGGGTTAGACTGCTCACACTTCTGCCAGTTCTGAGTTGCTGTCATGAAAGTTTATGATGAAGTGAAAGAAGTTAATTGATACCAAAACCTAAATTAAAAGAAAAAGAAAATTTTCCCACTGATGATTTTCCGGTGAGCAGCATTTTGTTTGTTACATGGATAACAAGTATTACCTTATTGGCTCAGGATTATAAATTTCAGGATCTGAAAATATTGACATCTAGATTTTAATAGATGACAACTCTTGATGTACTGTTTAGGTATCTGACACACAGGGTTTCCTCCTCCATCATCCCACAGAAGCACAGTAAAATGTAAGAATCTCTTCTCTTTATTATTGTGGGAAAAAAATAAAGTAGTTCTTGTGTCATCTGATCTTCATCTGCCCAGTACAAATACAAATATTTTGTTTTATAATCTGAGAAATTAGAGAGAATTAATTTAAATTCTATCAGCATCTTCCTAAGAAACTGTATTCCTATATTTGCAAATACTCTTATTAGTTTATAATACAGGCAGGGAACACATTATCCTACTTATTAAAATATTTTTCTTTATATTATATAAATAACCAAGAGTATATTTGTAATTCTTTTTCATAGTGGTTAGACAGGTACATGTTTTCTAATTAGCCACCAGGTGGAGCTCTAACCTCGGAAAAGAATTCTATAACCAGTGTAGATGCCAAGAGTGGTTTTTCAGAAGGCAAGCTGAACTGAAAAAAAAAAAAAACCAAACAGAAAAACAGCAACAAAAAAAACCAACCAACCAACCAAAAAAAAAAAAAACAAACAGCTGCACCCTGTGCCAATTACACCTACTTTACATCTTCAGAATCTGTTTTGTCTGTAACTCACAGTTGCAGTCAAGTTCTGTAAAAATAAAGCTTATTGCAGGCAAAGCAGAACAGTGATTCAAATTAACGTGAAATTATACTGCAATAGTCTGAAGATTTTACTTCAAAGCAATTATAGTTAATGAAAATGATGCTCAGTCCCTCAAGTGTTTTGTGTTCATGGATTCAAGTTACAGATAAAAGAAACTGACTTATAAATTGTACAATCATTAAAAGAACTGAGTAAATCCTTAATAGTACACAATTATTTGCCCTGATTAGGTTGACAGAAAACTCTACTTACATTTGAAAGTTGAATTTCCTGTTTTAGAAGACCATCTAATGTTTCAATAAATTGGGACAAATTCCAATGATTGACATTCATTAAAAAAAATCGTTATGGGTCAGTTAGTTGGCTAATTGCCCTTATAACATATTTTTGTGATTATTTCAAATCATATTTGAAAGAGAATTACTGACAATATCTGCAAAACAGTGCATTGCTTTTGAATTGTTTTTGTCTTTTTGGTTAATTTTGTTTTGTTTTTCCAGAAAGGTTTTGCTTGCCTACCTGATTTATTTTAGCTTCTTCCTTGGGCAAACTATAATCCATTGCACTTATTCTATACACATTTGAGGACAGGACTTAAGAGAGCTTCTGACTTTTCAGGTCAATTTGTGCACCTCAGTCAACTTCTGACGTGTCAACAAGGCTTTAAGTCTGGGCCAGATACTGGAGACTGGAGGGTCTGTAAATTTGCTACTGAAAAGACCAGAAGGTCCAAGTCAAGCATCGTTAGTCTTGGGGGTTGACAGAGAGACCCATCTGCATGTGCTGTCTGTGTGTGAGGCAGCTGGAGCTGAGAGAATCCAAAGGCCCAACTGCTGGGCAGACTGTCTAAGGGCAGTTATTGGAGGGAACCAGAGTGTGTGTGTCTGTGTGTGTTTGTGTATGTGTTCAAGGAGGTCTGAACACCTGCAACAGGAGTGGGGCTGTGGACCTCAAATGCCCATGTCCCAGGTGCCAGCAATGGGGGAAGTCATGCACCCAGGATAGTTAGTGGATACAAAGAAACATATTTATTATATTTTATGAAATTATTTTTATATTCTGAACTAATTATGCTTACAATAAGTAGGAACAAAGCTGAGTTCAGTGACTTCATACATTTGATCCATTAATCGTAGTTTATACACATACTGTGACATGTTCCTCCAAGTAAACACAAGTAATTAATATTCACAATGACAAATCTGTTAAATAAATTCAGTAATAACAAAGTGTTGCCTTAGGAATCATCTAGGAAGAAACATAACTGTCGTGATTTAAACTTTTCTGGCAATTAAGTAGCACACAGTCACTCACTCAGGTGTCACCCTCCCCGCACAGTGCCAGGAGAGAGTTGGGAGAAAAGACAAGGGAATCTCATAAAAATGAGATAAGAACTATTTAATAATATAAATGAAAATTATGGTGATACTAAGAGTAACAATACTACTAATAATAAGTAATTAATTGAAATAATAGAAAATAGAACCTGTGATACAATTACCACCCGTCAACTGACACACAATCTGGTCCCGAGCAGTGAAGAGTCTGAAAGAGGGGAGAAAACCTGCCGACCCCCCAACCCACTAACAAAAGAACCTGCCCCACCACTAAAAACCATACTGAGAGCTAACGGAAGAGCTAATGAACCAGCTATCAACCTAGCCCAAAATCTTAACAATCCCCCCTCCCCCAATGCTAATTCCCTCCTCGGAACTGTGCACGTGCCCTAAGCCTGACATACCATGGAATGCAACACTTCCTTGTCTGCCCTGGGCCAGCTGACAGCACTGTGCCGAAGAGTAGCTCATTGCTGCCTGAAACCAGCACAATAACTAAGACACCTCCTTTTCTATAGTCCGAATATCAGCCTGAGCAAGGTCTGCGTATTTTAATACCAATTAAACAGAGAAATTTTATTTTAGCATTAATTTTAGAAGTAATGCTTAGAGGTGATGTTCTTTAAAACTTTTATCTAGAAGTTTTGTCTACTGAACTTATAGAACTGAAAACTGAATAGCTAAACTCCAAGGTGGAGAGAAACCCTGAATATGATTGCATGCATCAGTTCACAGCTCTGACAGTACATAGTTGGTGTGAGATAGAGAGAAAAAAATGAATGGAGGCAGTTTCAATAACCAAAGTTTTACTTCCAACCACACCTTATTCTAGGAAGACAGTATTTTCTAAATTATTTTGATGATTATGGTAACAACCTTTAATTAATTGTATATGCTCTTGGACTAGTAGTTCATACCAACCTTCCCTAGGCTTCCCTAGGGAAAATAGTTCAAGCAAAATACTGTAGTCCTAGTGAACATTTTATTTTTTTAATTAAAATTCTCTTTCATCATTTTTATACAAATAGCTGTAGTTGACAGATCTCCCCTTTCTTTCTGTCCTTCATGAAGGCTTTATTTACAATCACTTTTTGCTGTGTAAATCACATTTTTTCTTAAATCTCTTTGTGAGATTTTTTTAGTGATGCATGGTCTCATATGCACTGATATGTGTCATAGATAAAGGCAATTTAATTTAACTGATGCCATCACCAATAGAGACAATTTAAATGGTACAAGGAAGTAGTGCTTACCTGTTGCCTTTACCCTGCATGAGGCAATGACTGAGTTTGGTGGTCTTGAAGGTCTGTTACAGACGCCATGAAGATGTAAAGGCAGGATGCAACACTTCAAACATATTTCAAGAAATTAAGGAAACTTCTGAAAGACCCCCTGAACCAATTTATATCCAGATGTGGGAAACACTGAATTACGCTATAATACTACGGAGCAGACTATTCTACACATCATCATGTCAAGTAATGCTCCCTAAAGTCTTTGCCTTTAAATAATTTGTTGTGTAATCATGCATATTTCACTGTAAAGAAGATTATCAGCACAAGTTTTAAATGTTTCAGTATAAATACTAAATTCTATTCTATGACTAAGTGAAAATGATGTTGCTGTGCATTGCCATCAACACTAATGAAGTAGTGCTCCATGGGCTATAAAAAAATTGAATTTCTGTATGACACAGACTCTCACATACTTGCATCTTTCCAACGATATTGAGTTTCAAAGTGATTTTCAATTTCCTACCCTCTGGAGGTGCTGCAGCTTAATGGTTCCATGGCTGTTACTTCTCCATCTGCAGAATATTATTCCATTGACTTCACAAATATATTCCAATAGAATTCGTTGCTGATTTAGAATGAAATGGGTACACATTACAAATTAACCTAGGGTAAAACATAGGGATTAAAAAAATAAGAAAATTTTTCACAGTAAGTATTAAGACCTATTTTTAGAAAAAAGGCCATTATTTTTAAGAAAAGACAATGTTCAAATACTTGGTAGTATTGTAAGACAGAAAAATAAACTTGGAGTTAACTTTGTTTCTTTTCAGTCTATGTCCCATTATGATATTTTTTTCAATACTGAAACTTAAAATCGGTGTTATTTTTTTAATATCTTTTTTCCTTTCAAGTTTTGACATTAGTGTTTTTTAATTAGTTTCTGCTAATTTCTAATCTAGCACCACTGATTCCTTTACTTATACTGTTTCCACTTGAAAACACAAGATTTGCTTAAGGCTCTCCGGAATATGTGAGGGACTGCAACAGCTCAAATAACTGCATCAGAGAATGAAAGTGGAAAAACTTGTTTTAAAGTTTCATTAACAATGAAAATGGTATGTTATTCAGATTTCAGAAGTCATGCAATAGTCACATCTGGCCTTACTGTCTCAGTTCTCAACCAACTCTAGTTCTTTTCTTGGAAAAGTTTTAACCAGAATTTCATTTATTTTAGAGTTCTCAAGATGTAGTAGGAAGCTATGATAAAATACTCCATTATTAAATACTCTAAAATGTGTCATGTTAATCTTTTCATTAGAGATCAGTCTGTTCAATCACTTAAACAATACTCTTAGATACTGTAAATTATTCCTAACTATTGCAGTAGATGTGGCCCTGAGGAAGGACATGCTTTATAAACTCACTCAGCTGTAGAAATACTATGAGAGAAATTTTATCTGACTGTGCTGGCTTTGACTGCCCTTGAGAGCAGATTCTTTGTCCAGTCAGCAAGCCTGTAGGTACAGATGAAGGTCATTCTTAAAATATGGGGGATTCTGTATGCCTTGGAGGTTTTACTGCTTTCACAAACTGTGTCCACTGTAGTATGCGTCCAGGCATGTTCTGGGTGGCTCTCCACAGGCTGCTCACAAGGCCATGGGTTATTATAAACATAATATTGACATAATAACGTTGTCTTCTTCCTTCTTGAACTTTTCAAGGTTATGTGTTAGTGTCAATGTTTTTCTCTACTACCTCTACTTTCTTTCTTATCATCCTGTTACTTTACTTTCTCTGGCAGAAGGCAGATTCATGGAGTCTCTCTATTTCTAGACAGAGTTCTTTCAGAGGTAAAGTAACTGTGTTTATTACAAGCCCCATATTTATACCTGAACTTGAGTTATCTTCATACTGGTGCTTAATGTTTGCCTAACCTTTCATGGTGGTGATGGATACGCAGCCTTGAACACAGGAAAAGAACTTAGTTTTTTATACAGTCTTTGTGCTATGCTGTGAGAACCCTGGCCAATGATGCAAGAAATGAGTACGTTATTCTCTGTATCCTTGCACTGCTGTGCTGTACCATAATTTTCAGACTTTAAGCTATTACAGTCCTTCCTGAAAAAAAAAAAAGAGAGATGGAAGGAGGAAGCAGAGTTTTAACATTACGCCTCCCACTGTGACTGGCAAATTGCATAGTAGACCAAGCTGATGCCAAGAAAAAAGTATTTCAGTCACAGAAAATGAGATTCTGAAGGAAAATATGATTGATCATACTTCAGTATTTCTCTCTGGCAGATGCAATACACTGGGTGTTGGTTTTGTTGGTTTTTTTTTTTTTTTTGGGGGGGGTGTTTGTTGTTTTGTTTTGTTTTGTTTTGTTTTGTTTTGTTTTGTTTTGTTTTGTTTTGTTTTGTTTTGTTTTGTTTTGTTTTGTTGTGGTGGTTTTTTTTTTTTAATTTATGTCACAAACTAGTCCTAAGCATCTAGAGCTTTATTTGATCTGTCTTCCTATGTATTTAATGTCCACATTTATAGCAATTTCACTGCTTTTCCATATGCATGAAGAAGATCATGCTGCCACATCTCTGTTTTTATAAAATATGTTGGGGCAAGAAAAAGGTTTATCTTGTTCCTACTTTTTCTGTGTGTACTGATTTTAACACTGAGATGCAATGGAAAAATAGGCATTTACCATATCTATTAGAAATACAGAGACAAAGCAAAACAAAATGGATTATTAAAATCAACTTTAGAAAGTAAATGTTCTGGTTTTAAATCAGTACTTTTTAGAAATGTAATCAACACATTGGTTAGTATAAAATATTTAAGTTCTGAATGATAGCTTATCACATATGTACTTCCTACTCTGTCTCTAAAGAGGCTAGGAAGTGCTTATTTGCTCACTTAATGTTTCATTCAGGTATTTACTAGCTGCAGTACACCAAGAAAATTAAATGGTCTTTTCCATTTACTTCAGAAAGATTGGAAGCAGGGCTTTGATTCTCTCATTTGTGTGTATAATAGAAAATTTAGGCTACTAGATATTATGACTACAAGATAATTGGATATTTATGAAATAAGTTGACTTGTTTTCTTTGGTACTTAAAAATAATAGATATAGGTTTATAGATTAAAACTATCTTTCATGGTACTAGAAGAGCAGCTGTGAAAGTACTTTTAGAAAACCCTTGGGTAGCAGAATTATTTAAAGTTATGCATGCTAGGAAAAAGGAAAGGAAATCTGGCAAGATGTTGAAAGATCTTTAGTCTATCTTGAGTAAGTTAAATATCCTTTCCTTTCCTCCAAAAAAAATTATCTTAAAAGTTTCATGATTTAAATAATCTCTTGGTACGGAGACCATTTTGTTTGAGGACACAAAGCCATAGTGATTTCTACTGATGTGTTGGTTGATGTGCTTCTTGGTTCTTTGTAACATTTCTTTATTTAATTCCCCTGATCAGGGTTGTCTTTGACTAAGAAAGGCATATGTCTGAAGCGCATTGAACAGCACCAAGCTGTTGTCACAACAGTGAAAGGCAGGAATAGCACAAAATAAAACTTATTCTTGTGCCTTTTTGTTCCATGGATATTCTATTTTATGAGCTACTATTACTTACAGAGTCCAGATCTGAATTTCGGGTTTTTTGAATCCCTGTAAATTGGCAGTCTAACTACTGCTTCTCAAATCTGAAAAAGTTAACTCATTTTACTTCAGTATATCATAAAACAGAATTGCGCTTTAATGAATCAAATTTCTACAGTGTTTAAGGGAAAATAACATTAATCATATACATCTTATTATTTTTTTTGATTAATGATGGAATGCTGCTTTGCAAAATAAATATAATTAAAATAAATTCAAGCTGAATTTCTGAAGACACCGTCTTATAGAAGCTACGGTCACTTTAACAAAATTTTTCAGATGACCAATGGATGATATGATTGGCCATTTTTGTTTGTTCTGTAACACTCAGCAAGGAAACTAACATAAAAGTTCTGTTAAAAATAAGCTTCTGCTTCATTGATTGTTTGTGAGATTTGAATAAATATTTGAATGAGACTTGAATGAGAAGGGCTGTATCTAATGCATTCTGATGTGGTGTTCTGAAGTGAGACCAGGCAGATAACAGACTAAATTTACAAGTGATTTGCACTTCCTAGAACTTGATTTATAGAGAGGTTTCAATTTATTTGTAACCATGAAATGGCTTGCACATGATGAAGTAGTTCTCAAGCAGACTCCAAATCCTTGGACATTCTTCATAGCCTTCTACGGCCTTCTAGCTGCAGATCAGGAAGTAGCTTAATATTTTGCAGCCTCCTAGTGTCATTACTACTAACAGGTAGTAATAGTGTGAGATGATTACAGGTTCGTTGGAGACATGAAGACAAAACTAATTCTCACAGCAACAGTAGTAATTATCTTATTGTTTAAAGTCAGCTCTCCCCTTCAGTATCCTCTGAACATCGATGATAAGAGGCTGTAGCAGAATGTTATTCCAACAACAGAGAGCAAAAATAGTCCCCCACAATGAGTGCATTTCACAGTCTCCTCTCTTCCCTTGAAAGGAACATGAATCTTGCAACATCCTGTCGACTACTTGGTTTCTAGAGCCTAAGTCTACAGTGCTAAAATCATCTCTCCAATATGGCAGAATAATCAGTTCCCACACTGTTCAGGGTAGCCATTTCTAGAACAAACTGTCCAGACTATGCACCATTTGGTTCTGGATTCTATGTTATAGATGTAAGAGTTTGCACTGTATTTTTTGGATGTTTGAAATCAAAAGCATATGAAATAATATCAGGTCTATTGCAGTGGTGATTTTATAGCACAAAACTGAAGGAATCTGATGGATACTTAGGGTTGTGACCTGTGAGTACATTCAAGCACAGGAATATCTGAGTTAATGCTGAACTCTGTAAAACAGTAGGAGCCCAGATGGCAGTGTTCTCTTTATTTTCTTTTGGGAGTCCCTGGAATGGACTGTCCCCAAATCTTCTGGCAGGTGTTGCCTCAGATGTAACCTGTCACTTGACTCCAAAATACAACCTTGTACTGAATTACCTTTTATGTACTTCAGGTATTGTGAATGTTCAGGAATGAATCGGGGAATACCAACAGATTATATAATATGGAAAGATGTTATAAACACTGCAAATTACTAGCCATTGAATCTCATATTGCTTTGTTTTGAAGTGTAGTGTGAAGTATGATAATGTATAAGTAATGTCAGGTCCATTATATGAACAATTTCTTCTAATGCACTCTAAAGTGCCAGAAATGGATTTTAAATATACAGCAGCTTTTTAAGGGATGTAGGATGGAGTTATATAGAAAGAAGGTATGTTTCTTTAAAATAGGTATCATGCACACATGCATACACAGAGATATTGAAACAGGTAATTAAAATGAAGAAAAAAGAACTCAAAGAAAGGTATATAGTGAGCTGCTATCGTTGTTCTGCCAGCCTTCTCTGAAATAAAATAAAATAAAATAAAATAAAATAAAATAAAATAAAATAAAATAAAATAAAATAAAATAAAATAAAATAACATAAAATAAAATAAAATAAAATAAAATAAAATAAAATAAAATAAAATAAAATAAAATAAAATAAAATAAAATAAAATAAAATAAAATAAAATAAAATAAAATAAAATAAAATAAAATAAAATAAAGTCTCTCTTTTGTCCTGGGTAATTGGTAACTATTACTTTCACGTTTATATTACAACTCCAAGAAATGACAAAAAAACCCAACCGCTTAAAAACTGAAAGCACTTTTCATTTTTGTCCTTTAAAACTATAAGACCAACAGCCAAGACGTGCTTTAAAATATTAAAAGAGCTGAGTGATGCAGAGTGAGCTCATCTTTTAATTTGGGTGTAAAAAAATGGCTGTTACAATATTCTTCAGTATTCAGTAATTTTCACTTCTGACCACCTTTTTTTTTACATGATTCATGTCATCTCTAAATGAGATGTGTAGTCTTCATGAAAGATGCCAAAAGAATGTCAGTAAGATAGAAATTAAAAAAAAAAAAACCACAAACCCTGAATCATCTCATTCTTTCTCCATCTTTTTTTTTTTTGTTTGCTTGCAAAGTATTTTTATAACAGTTACTGATATCATATACAATTTATATCAAAGATAATTAAACATTGTTTTGTTTTGTTTTGTAGAGAAGTGTTTAAACAATGATTTTTTTTAATCATTCTTTGAATGATTTTCTAGCCCTTTACATCTGTGGTTGAACACAATTATATTATAATAAGTTTTATTTCATGAAGAGTAAGATTTAGAGATTTTTTCCTGGATTATTTTCTTCTTTTATGTCTTAGTGAAAAGGCCATTGCCCTGCCAAATAAGGAAAGTCTCTTTTGTTTCTGCTCCCACTTGTGACACTGCTTCTCTTGTACTTGGTGTAGCTTTTATGGGACCTTATGACCTAATGGAACTCACTAATTCATCAGAAAATTAGCTACTTTTTTTTGAAATAAGTTTTCTATGTAACCATATATTGGTGCTTTGATGATTTGAATCATCTCCATGAAAAGCACTGTGACTACCAGACTGAGTACATGGTGGGAGTAAGAAAGAAAAAAGGACAGTGTGAAGTCACACTTTCATCAGTAGAACAATAGATCATATCAAGCTTTCACAAATAAATTCATTTTCACTTAAATTAATGTCCGATGTATAATACAAGGGTCTCTTACCGAAGACAGTGGTCCCCCCGCAGTAAAATACTATTGTAGGCCTTTGTGAAATCAAGTGTAATATGAGTCAAGAGTTTCATAGCAAGTGTGAAATCTCATGCTGCTTATATGATACAAAAGACTGAATAACATGTTAATAACAAAAAGTCTGTGTTATATCATTAGAAGGCTCTTGGACTTCATATCCCTCACATAATGCTACTAAATAACTAAAGTTGCATAGTGACTTGCAATATCAAGATAGAGGTTAATCATGAGCTAATGTGTCTGTTGTCATTCAGCACTGAGAGGTATTTAACAGTGTGAAAACTTTAACATTTTCTTATAATGAATCAGACACTGCCTTTTACAGCATCAAAATCTATCAATAAGATAAAACACGTGGGGTTTTGTTTTTAATCATAACATTCATCATATACTTATTACTGCTTCAAATCTGGATCTTGCTGACCAACTCTTAATTTCTTGTCTTGTTTGTCTGCTATAGGCAGAAACTTCTACTGGTAAAATGGTAATAAAAAGCAACATTCCTTACAAAGAACACAAAAAGGAAATAAAAAACACAAAAAGGAAATTTACCTGTGGAGTACCTTCAAGCCTCAGTGTAAAAACTAAACACATTGTTTCTGCTTGGATGAAAACACTCACTTTAAAGAATGCTTTCATTTATTTCATATAATGAAAGAATTGAAGAAGAAAAGCATGGATGAACCTCAGCATTATCATTTATGTTAAAAAAGAAAAAAATAAGGGTGTTTGCATTAGGACAGCAAAGACCATCTCTCTTATCGTTCATCCTGCCTCCATCAGAGATCGAAAGCAAATGTTTAATAATGTAGCTATGAACAAAGACATTATGAAATCATGCTCCTCCTTAATACTATCCCAGAAATCCAGAAATTTAATGCCTGGAAAATATTTAAAGAAGTCACATTTCTCTATTTGTTTGTTCTCAATAGATTTTGGTTTTTGGCATTTTTTTTGTGCTTTAATGACTTATTTAATTTTTGTAAACTTAGTATCCACAACGTTGTAAAGACAAAAAGTTTACTGCTTAATTTTTGTTTAAAAGTGCTACCTGTTTCAAACTGTCAGACACTACTTTCTTTTGAACTTTGTCTTCTGTTTGTAGAGAAAGTAAATATGATTCACATGATCTTTATTCCTTTCCTGATTTGATATAATTCTATCTTCTATCTCCTTGGTTACCCATGCTAATCTGAAGAATCACATCATTCTCCATACAAAGGCTGTTTGACATCCTTGATCATCTTCACCTCTGTGAACTTTCCCTTTGTGGGAGAGGGTTAATTTTGATCATAGCAGTCTGTATGGTGCTGTGTTTTAGACATATGATCAAAAACAGTGTTGATAACATAGCAGTGCTTTAGGTCTTGCTGAACAGTGTTTATACACCAAGGCCTCTTCTGTTTCTCATTCTGCTCTCCCCCCACCCAAGGAGAGCAGGCTTGGAGTGCAAAGGAGGCTGGGAGGAAGAACAGACAGGATGGCTGTTCACAAATGAACAAAGGGATATTCCATACCATATGACCTCATGCTCAGTGACAAACCTGAGGGAGAGTTTTCCAAAGGTTACAATTGCTGACTGGATATAAGTCAGCTGATGGTGAGCTATTGCTTTTGCATTACTTGAATATTTTTTTTTAACTCTTTTGCTTAGTAAACTGTCTTTATCTCAACCCACAATTTTTCTCACTTCTACCCTTCCAATTCTCTCCACCATCCTGCTGGGGGGGAGTGAGCAAGTGTCTGTGTGTGTCTTAGGTCGTACCTGAATTAATCCACAGCAGCACATCACTTCATATTTATTTCCACTGGCTTTAATCTTTTATTGACCTTTGTGACCACCAAGTCTGAGCTATTCTGTTCAGACTTGATCCCAGAACAGCAGACTGTGTATTGAGAGCTTAGCTGTTAATTGTAATTTACATTTCTTTGCAATTAATTGTTTTCTTAAAGGCTTTCTAACTATTCTCAAATCCCTGAATTTTATTCAGGATTTCCTTTGTGTGAAGATTAAAATATATATACATATATAGGTATTTAATTTTTAAGATATCCTTCTTCAAGACAAACCTGTTTCTTGATGAATGAGAGCCCACTACATAGGCAAAAGTACTTAGTGTGCGCGATGAAGGTCTGTGCTAACATTGAAGCATCGTGTTGAACCCTTTGACCAATTCTGTGGCTGAATACATAAACATGTCTGGTTATGAAGTAAGGGTAAAAGAAATTTTGCTTAATATGCTTTTCTCTTAGTGTTTGAACAGCTCTGCCTCCAGAGTTTTGCTTAAAAGATATAGACTCTTCAATCCTATTCTCACATACAATTTAACAATTACAGATGTCTTTAACTTCTTTCCCTGGGGGAAAAACGAAAAAAAAACATCAACAAAAGGGATTTTGAAAAGTCTCACAAAAGAAGGATTTTGACTGTGAATTCATCTGGAAATAACAGAAGCATTAAAAAAGAAAACCAGTTAGTGTGGGAAGAAATGTGAGTAATTAAGCAGGAAATATTTGCTTTGTTCTCCTTATTCAAACCAGGAGTGGACTTGGAAGTGGTATAATTGACTTACTTTCACAGAATGATGCTAACTGTTCTAGGCTGAGATGTTGGGCCTGTTAGTGTTTAAAATTTTAATATTGAACAAATTTATTTAAACCATTTGGGAATGTTTTGAAATAAAATACAGCTGTGACTTCACAATTTAATTAAATATTTGATAACTCTCCCACTGTAAGTGCCAAATGGATATAAAGCTGAACATAGCAATTAGAGGAATCATTTGGGAAGCTATTATTAAATATTAAGGGTAAGATCCTTAGCCTATGTATATTTGCCTAGTTCCACTAGTTTTGATGAGTCTGTAGAGCATTACACCTGCTGATAATTCCACCCTAGGCATTTATAAGATCATGAATTCAAAGGACAACTTTGCCTTCCATAAGTAATCATTTGTGATTAAAAATCTATATAGAGTTTTAGCAGAATTGGATTTTTTCTTGAAATCACATTATATTTGTGTTATATGTACAGAGAGAAAAACTCAAAAAACTAACAACTAGGTTTATTACAGGAATAGATGCATGGCATCCTGTAGTTTATATTATAACACGGGACACAATAAAGTATCTCTGAATACAGTTAAAACATTATCAAGGATTTGATAATTGATACGGGAACAAAGATGACCATGTTTCATTCTGAATGGTTAAACAAAATAAACTAGACCTCCATCTATCTTGCTGTTAAAGTTTTTATGTATCCAGAATGTAAATAAACTCAGTGACTTCTTAAATAAAGTTTGTATGTTAATTTATTAATATGATTATATATTCCTTACTGAATCAAGACTTTGGTTAGGAATTAACTAAATTTTCAGTGCAGTTTAATTTTTAATGTATTGATAAGAAATTAGTCTGGTGTAACTCCAGAAAAGAAATATAAGGATGATCACAGAAGTATCCTACAGGTATAAGAATATGAAAAAGTGTCATATTCTGATTCCCAAATAATGCCTTGAAGATGATAGCATAAATTGAATCTAGGAACATGGTGACAGGAATGTAGTTCCTTTTAGTCTCCATTAGACACATCATTAAAAAAATATCCTGTTCTCCAGCAAAGTTCAGAGCCAATGTAATTTTTTTCCTGTAACTTTTAGCATATAATTTAAGAAACATCAGTTTGTCCTTTAGCAATTTCATCATCTTGCTAATCCACACGAAACATTAAAGGTCATTAGGAGAGAAAATAGGGAGTTCAATTTCACAATAGTAATTTGAAAAAATATAAAATTTAATCAAACTTCCATTCATGAAGTCATCATTGACATTAGCTTTCAAAATTGTCCCTGGGAAGTACAGGACACTAGTTAAGTGATTCTGAAATATCTTTAAGGCAAAGAAGAAAAGGTTACAACAGTGATCGAGAAGTCAAGACACTCAATTTTTCACCTGTTGCCTGACTGTCTGCAAATCACTTGGGCTCTGTAATTCTTCTCACTAGTTGTATAATTTCTTATTATACAATAAGAAGTATAGATACTATAGTCTCGATAGAAGTAGCCATGATAGTCGAGACTTGATAGAAGTCTAAAAACTTCTCATAATGCTTTAGATCTTTAGACTCAATAGAAGTCTAAAGACTTCTCATAATGCTTTTAATCTTGTTTCTCACACATACACCTGATCATTAAGTACCTGAATAACACTAATAAAACAGGGATCATTAAAATAAGATATCTGACAGTTCTGATACATTATTTTCTAGCATTAAAGTTCAAAGTCATATTTAAATAGTCACAGATTCACTGGGATTCATGTAATGATTATGATATTCTGGACATTTAGGAGTTTAATTTGGCTTTTAGTTGCTATAGGATACAGCTTGCCTATTTAACCGAAATTAGTAAACCTGGTCGTTAATAAGATTTTAATTAGTTACATCATTGTATCTAGGTCAATAACTATGTATGTAACATTAATCCACTAGGACATTAATCCAGAAATACACTGACCAAACACATATGGAACTGCGACAAAATATTCATTAAGATGCATGTGTCCAGCTCCTGAAGAAATCTAGGGAAAGCCTATATGCGGCAAATTTGTGTGGATTTGTCATTTTGTATTTATTAAATAGACAGGGCATAAACAAAAATACCCCAAAAACTCACAAAACCCAAATTCTGAAATAGTATAGAGTCTATTCAATATGAGTGTGTGTGGGATCACAAAAAACCCTATTGTGTACAATTTATGGCCTTTCTTAGAATGTAAGAATGATTGAACAAAGCATTACCAGCCCATCCTCCTAAGTGCTCATTGAGATGACCTAGCTTTTATCACTGTCTTTTAAATCTAATTTGACTTGTACAAAATGGCTTTCCTGTTTGAGACTGTATATTAATCTGTAGATTTTTCAAAAGTTATTGTATTCTACTCCAGTTAAAGAAGAAGAAGAAATTGCAAGCAATGTGTCCTTTTTCCTTCTGAGTGGAAAATATACTGAAAGTGTGAAAAATAAAAGGCTGAAACTCAAAAAAGTGATTAAATTGCAATCTGTCATTTTACACTGAAAATTCTCTTAAAAGGAAAGTCTTGTACACTAAAAGTACAAAAACTGTAACGAACAGCCTACACCTCGGTGCCACCTGAAATAAAGTTTTCTCATGTTACAAATGCAATACGTAGTTGCAATAATATTTATTACTTAAATTCTGCCCATTTTCTTATCTACCTTATCTGGCTCTTATCAACCTTTAAAGAAAGGTTGGTTCTTAATTTTCTTGTCACTTTCAATGTTAAAAATTAGTTACTAATTCATTCCATGAAGTTATCTTTTAAAAGTTTCCGTAAAAGAATATAATCAAGAAAAGTTACCTAAACTATAGCATGTTTGTGTTTTGGTGTTTTTTTATTTAAAAAATTGGAATATTTAGTGCAAGCTTTTTCAAAAGCTCTATTTCTGAGTAGAAGTCTTCTCCAAATGCATTCCACATGGTGGAATAATAGAACAGTCGGAGTTGGAAGGAACCTTTAAAGATCATCTACTCTGACTTCCCTGCTGTAAGCAAGGACATCTTCCACTAGATCAGGTTGCTTAAAGACCCATCCAACCTGACCTTGAACACTTGCATGGATGGGGCATTCACAATTTATGTGGACAACTTGTTCCTGAGTCTAATCACCCCCATGGTAATAATATTTTCCTTATGTCCAGCCTGTATCTACCTTCCTCAGTTTAAAACCTCTGTGCCTTGTCCTGTCACTACAGGCCTTAGTAAAATGTCTCTCTCCATCTGTCTTGTAAGCCCCTTTTAAATATTAAAAGGCTGCTATAAACTGTCCCCAGAGCCTTCTGTTCTCCAGGCTGAACAACCCCAACTGACTCAGCCTGTCTTCATAGGAGAAATGCTCCAGCCCTCTGACCATTTCCGTGGCCCATCTCTGGATCCGTTCTAACCTGTCAGTGTCTTTCTTGTATGGGCACCACAGGGCTGGATGCAGTACTCTAGGTGGGATCTCCTTATGTCTCTGCTCATAAGGAGTGTGGATTCCTGCCTCTGAGTGGGGAATTACGCCCCTCGACCTTCTGGCTGTGCTTCTTTTGATGCAGCCGAGGATACGGTTGGCTTTCTGGGCTACAAGTGCACATTGCCAGCTCATGTCTAATTTTTCATCCACCAACACCCCCAAGTCCTTCTCTGCAGGGCTGCTCTCAATCTATTCATCCCCTAGGCTGTACTGATATTGAGGATTGCTCAAACCCAGGTAGAGGACCTTGAACTTAGCCTTATTGAACTTCATGAGGTTACACTGACCTACTTTTCAACACTGTTAAGGTCCCTCTGTGTGTCATCCATTCCTTCAAGTAGATCAACTCTACCACTGAGTTTGGTGTCATCTACAATCTTGCTGAGCATGCACTCAGTCCTACTGTCTATACAATTAATAAAAATATTAAACTGTACTGGTCCAAATATGAACCTTTGAGGAACACCACTTCTTAGAGGTTTCTGTTTGGACATTGAACCATTAATTTTAGCGCTTTGAACATGGCCATCCAGCCAATTCTTTATGCATCTAATAGTCCATCCATCAAATCCGTATGTCTCCATTTAGAGGCAAAAGTCTGAATGTCTGAAAGAGTACAAGAATATCACGAGTAATGGAAAAAGTATGTGTTGAGAACTTTTTTTAGAAATAGAGCAACTCAATTAAGACAGTTTTATACTTAGAAATAAATTTTAATGGCTGTGTCTCTTTCTTTCCATCCCATTCCTCCAAATTACATTAATCCAGTTTCTGGTCTTTTTTTTTTTTTCCTTTCTTTCTTTTCTCTAGAATGGAAAAAAAATATATAGTCCCCTCTAGACATAAATAATTAGTATTTCCACCCAGGAATCACTGCATGTCTGAGATGGTCTTAAATTCAACCACTCCATCACAAGCAGACCTCTGCAGCAAGCAGTCTATAACATCCAGCCTGAGCCAGTGTTAAGCACTTATGCTACAACCTACTGCAAGAAATACAAATACTTTATGTCATGTTATAAAGATGAATGTGTCAAGAAATGTCTAAAAAATGTATCAAACATTTGTTAAAATATCTCAGTCCTAAATTAGGGGTTTATCAGTCAAGAAGAAATCTATTTTTTTGAGAAAATGCATCTTGACGTATGTCAGAATTGGGAAGGTGGAAAGGTGTGGAAACAGGGAGCAGGAATTCAGAGCTGCAAAAGTGTCCTTGGTTACTTAGCTATGAAGTAGGGAATCCTCATGCTAAGACATCTGAGTACTGATCAAACAGTTTTATTCAAAATCTAAAAAGATCTACACTGATATTCACGCCATTTCCTGTTTCATATTCCATTGAAGAGATGGTGGTGGATGAGCAGACTCCTGTGGTAGGTTCAGGGAGTCCTCCCAGCTCCCTGCGGGGTAGGTGAAGATACTTCACTGTGAATCAAGTGTGCCATAAGCAGGATGGGCACAAGCTGTTTTGAACCAACTGGCTCATGAAATGACGATCAATACCAGGGTATATACCAATAACAGTATAGGCACAGTACTTATACATCCCCTTCATAAATATCTACTTTTTAATTATTTAGCATAATAGAAAAATACACTTGCAAATGCATACATTTCCAGCTCATATTTTAACAAATAATAACAATACTGTTGACTGTAGACAAAACAGAATTTGTCAACCAAGCTATTAAATCCATATCGTCAACTCTTTCCTCTGAGTAAATCATAAAGTGAGAAAATGCATAAAAAAAAATATAAGCAAAACAGATTTACGCAACTTAATACATTTCTACCTTTATGACCCAATAATGTGATCAAGGACAAAAAACTGGTGAGGGATGAGAATCCTCTTACAGAATTCATATCAAGCACAAGTTGTTTCAGGAAATTACAGAAGTCTTTAAAGTACATTTAGTCAATTTCTTGGAATACAGATATAGAATACATCCATCATATATACAATTGCAATGTTTGCTTAGTGAGGTTAAGTTCTGAATCGTCGTAGTCTCCATCAATCACAGAATAAGAGAATGGAGAAACACAGACCAACGAAAGAATCAAAGTAATTCTTCTGCAGTTGTTGGCAAATTAATTATTAAGCATTTAGTCCAGGACTGAAAATTCTTTTGATGCATCTTAGACCACCATGCAAGTTTACAGTTGGGTGTTACTCTTTGGCACAATGAGTCTCAAGAAATTAAATAGCTCAGTCTTTGCCAATCTCATGTTTCAGTGCTAGAATTCATGTTTTAAGTTAATCTTCCTAAATGTTCCTCTGAAGTCTATCATATTCTAAAGTAAATAGTGGTTCTGCTTTTGGGGAGGACAAAAATATTGTTGCTGACCCTGTTTACTGGACAACCATATCTCTCACTGATATAATACTGATAGTAAATTACTGCAGGATACAAAGATTTGTTAAAATTTATTACATCTATAAGATTTTTTTTTTAATCTAACACTATCAAAGTATTTAAGCATATATGCTGGTTTACAGACCCCACTAAAGACATAACACTACAGTTTCTGGGACATTTTACAGTGAAAAAAGTATTAAAAGTAACAGGATATAAAGTTGGAAGGGACCATAATGAGCGTATATATAACAAAAAGCACTACAAAGCAGAGCTTCCCTTAGTTCCCTAAGTCAATTTATAAAATAAATGACCACCAGGATAGGAGCCCTATTTACATGCAGGTGGACAAGCATTTCATACTGTCTTTGGCATGTTTCTGATGTCTAAGATAAAACTGTGGGATGAATCTTAGGAAGCATGTATCCAACAATGATCGGTACTGCAAAATACCTCTTTTGTAGCTTAAGTCCAGAATGGACTTAAGAATGTGACAGACTATACAGTACACCTTTTGGTAGTAGAAGAATACAGCACCACAAAACATCCTGGGAAGATTGCTCTTCACTTAGCTGTATGGCATCTGAATCCTAAATTTGTCCTTTTTAAACAGAAATGCCTTCTCCCTTCCAATATTCCTCCTCTTTCCCTTTCCCCCAGGGTAAAGCCTATCAGGACTTTATTTTAACTGATCAAGTTGGTAATTAATTTAATAAATTAAAAGCATAATCCTTAAGGTCTGACCTTAGAGAGGAAATTGCTCTGACTGCTCAGTGACACAGAATGTGATTACTGAAAGATTAACAATGGGAAAGACAGCTGAAGGAGCCACCCAAATAGATAGTCACAACATGCATATTAGAACAAGAGTCATCCAGCTGGATCTTAGCAGATGGTCTCAGACTCTTTTAAAATATTAAAGTATTTCTTGACTCTATCATAGGATTTCTACTGAAGAAACAGCCTCAATGTATTGTAGTTTTACTGCTGACAGCAATAGTCCATTGACCGGCCGTGAAAGCTCAGGGAGACACTGAGGTTAGTCTGTCTTTTTGGCTAGGTGCCCACAGGGGCAAGGAAGTCACTGCTATTGTAATGCAGATGACAGAAAGCAAGCGCACACTGCAGCTGAATTAATTGAAAGAAATGAACTGCACACGCAAACAGAATTTCAGCTTTAAAAATAAATTTTGGCATAATAATTAGCATCTTGTACTTCTGAAAGAAGCACCCAACTGAATAACTACCTGTGCTGAACAGAAGTGCATAATTTTAAAACAATCAGAAAGGTTATTATGCAATAGCCAGAGTTCAGAAAACCATTCTTCTTTTTTTTTAGAGGGGGGATGGGAAAGAAGGGTGGTGGTAGAAGCATTAAATAAGGAAGTATTACTTCTATTTGTATTTCTTCCACTCTGGTTTCAAACAGCACTCTGTGACCAGAGCACTTTTCAAAGTAAATGAACTGTAATGATTTAGATAGGCCATCCACTTGAAGACAAGACCTGAAACTCAACTGCATGCCAGCTTCATAACGAATAAGTTTACTGACTTCAGAGGAATTATCCTTTGTTTGCATCAGCTTAGCAGAAAACAGAATTGCCCCTAAATTATGCTAAAATAAGAAGGTGAGTTTTAAATAATGACTGGTTTTCAGTCTTTTGTTCTTACTACTATATAATCTAACAGTCAAAAATACCCATGATACGTATCTTTCTGATTCCTGAGATTTTAATATTGTTAAAAAAAAAAACAAAAACCAAAAACCAAAAACAAAAAAAAAGACTTAATCAACAAGATTTTAGGATTAGACTGTTTTCTCAGGATACTCTAAAATATAAATATAAATAAGGTTTATTAATAAAAAAGAAAAGCAAAATCCTTATTGAAATAGCATACAGAAACTACCTCTATTCTACTACAACGCAGCCAGCTTTGCCATCTTCAAAATACTGAAGCCCCTTAGTCTTGGACAGATGACAACTAGACACAGTCAGTTCAATCCGCATGCGTATTTTGGCACCAAGAATGAGAAAATCTCATTTGTCTTTTTCTGTAAGGCATACAATACCTCATAGTGGCTTTTTGCCACTCTCACTTCTCTAGTAAAATCCTGAGTGACCAAAAATATACCAGAAGTTCATGGAAGTATACTGGTTGCAAAGATTCATTTCAACATATATACTGATACAAAATTGAATGTAGTACAGAGGTCTGTCATTCAGAAATATGTATATATTAAAAAAACTGTTACACTCAAAATACTGCCCCACCTCGTATATTTGAATATAATTTTGGGAGTTTGGATTTTCTGATATAAACTATAAAAACATGCTTCATATTTTTCCATCAAATGTTATGTCATCATATTATAATGATTTAAGGTATTAATTACAATAGAGAAATCTATGTAAGATAAATCTTCCAACTGAAAGGGATTAAGCAAAAAATAGAGTTTTGCCTTCCACATAAACTGAAAGGAATTAATCTGGTGCACTGCATCTGAAGTTTTTAATCTTGGAATTTGGATTTCAGTTGTTCATCCAGTTATTTAGAACCAAGGGGCTACAAGATACTGATGCTATGGTTGGATGTTACTTCCTGAAGCAAGAAATGTTAGTGTATATATAAAATGAGGTTTTCAGATCATTACTTGAGAAGGAGTTTGTCACAGAGTTTCTGTAATCATAGCACAAGTTGGAAAGGACCTCTGGTAATCATCTGGAACAGCCTCCTGTGCAAAGCATGGCCAAATACAGAAGGGTAATCTAGGAAATGTCAAGCTGATCCCTGATGGCTTCCAGGGATGGAGACTCCACAGCCTTTGTGAGCAACCTTTTCCTTTGTTTGACCTCCCTCACAGGGAGGTAGTTGTTCTGATGATGAGCCTGGTGAGTCTTCTTCCAGCTCTTTCTCATCTTGCTCTTACCCAGGGCACTATTCTTGCCATACCAGTGTGGACCTGGGGGCACCAGAGTTGGGGTTTGTTCTGCAAAGTCCATTAGCACTCATAGCCTTCATAGGGACCTCCTGTGGCAACCATGAATACCTAATGGGCAACGAGTAGCTTTTACAGGAAAAAAGTCCTTAGCTGGGTGCATATCCTTGTATTCTGATTAATAAGAAAGGATTTTTTTTTTTTTTTAAGGCATTTGGAGACTACAGAGGGAAACAGTGCCAAAGTAGATTGCCACATTAATTATGCTACTGTATAAGATATCTATCAAATATGTCCAGTATTTCCTAATCATAACTTGATACAAAACAAAATATCACATTTTCAATACAGGTTTTTCTCCTTTTGACATTTTTTTGTTTTATATACCTGTTTTTTTCCTAATTCTTCAGACATATATATCATAATATTGCTAATAAAAATGAAGAACAAAGTTTTCACTGTACAAGTGTTCCTGTCATTAGAAACGTTCTAGATGTTATCTCAGACTTAAAATTCTCATTATAGTCATTACTTTTACATATAGGAAACGCCCCTACCTCTGAATTTAGTTCAGTCTTAAGAATTCTTCAGCCTCTGAATTCCAAGAAATAAATCCTTGTTTAATTAATGAATGGTCAGTGACATCGTACAATGACTTTTCAGATGAAAGTCTAGCTCCAAGGAAAACAGAAAAAAAAAAAAAGAAAAGGCCAAATACTTTTGCTTATTTCTTTTCTAAACACCGTCCTGTATGGCATAACTTTTCCACATGAATCTGTTCATTAGTTTCTACTTCAAATCCTTCCCTGACATCCCCATTTTCTTGGTACTACCATATGCGAACTGTGGTTCAGTAGCAGTCAGTAAAAATAATTTTATTCTATAATTATTTTGTGAAATTGTTTTACATATTTTATATAAATCACTTGGAAACCTCAGCTGTATAGCAGCTCACTTTATCTCAGAAAATAGTTTCCACTCTTATTTGCCATTTTTACTTACCTTGATTTAAATGTGACTGTAAAGTCTTCGGGACAAGGCAAAAGCTGTGGTCCTTTGTATTATATAGGCATTATCATACTTCTGATGCTGTTCTTCAACATAAATTCATGAATTCCTGTGCACTGAAATAAAAATAGCACTTCTTTGCTTCCATCTCCACCCTTGCTTTTGAGACCTTACTACAGTCTTTCCATACTTAAAGGGGACTTTAGGGGGACTTAAGATTTTTTTTTTTTAGGGTGGTGAGACACTGGAACATGTTACCCAGAGAAGCTGTGGATGCCCCATCCCTGGCTGTCTTCAAGGCCAGATTTTATGAAGCTTTGAGCAACCTGGTCTAGTGGAGGGTGTCCCTGCCCATGGCAGGGGGGTTGGAACTAGATGATCTTTAAGGTCCCTTCCAACCCAAACCATTCTGTGTTTCTATAATATAAATGAAACACTAGATCTCATTCCCTCATTAGAAAAAAGGGGGGAAAAAAAGTAAAATATAGGATAAATGTGACCTACGTGTTTTACTGTATTGTTAGAAAATGTTTATTTTATTATTGTGAAAGGTACAGAGTAGAATGTATATAAAATGAAGCATTTCAATCAGTATGACCTAAGACCTTGTCTTCACAAATAATGGTTATTACTGAAAGTAAAATGGGCTGCATATTATGGGAAAATTATATTGAAGAAAATATGAAATAATCTATGAAATTCTTTAACAATGACAAAGTAGGAGTTTGATATAAGTTTTTGTTAAATATTTGCCTCATTCTATTTGGCCTGTTGTTCTTTTTTTAATTTATTTACAAAATTGAATGCCTCACTAGTCATTTACAAAAAAAAAAAAAAAAGTGACCAAACTTATTAAGAATTTATCATCTTTAATCCTATTCATGCTGGGATGATCTAGAAAGTCATATTTCTACAAAGTTCTGAAATTTTTAGAACAGCCCAGAACAAATAATTTTTGTTTGTTAATTTGTTTGTTTTTTGTTTGGTGGTGTTTTTTTTTTTTAATGAACTTCTATTGCTTAGAATCACAGAATGGTTTGGGTTGGAAGGGACCTTAAAGATCATCTACTTCCAACCCCCCTTCCATGGGCAGAGACACCCTCCACTAGACCAAGTTGCTCCAAGCCTCATCCAGCCTGGCCTTGAACACTTCCAGGGATGGGGCATCCATAGCTTCTCTGGGCAACCTGTTCCAGTGCTTCACCACCTTCAATTGAAGTATTCTTAATTGAAGTAGTAGGAATAAAAATAATAAAATATTCCATCTCATTTTCTTCAAAGTAAAAATTTGTAGGTACTCTATAAATATTTTTTTTTAAAGACTTTGGGGTGATGGCACAACAGTTAATCACTTCTTGATGAATTAGAGATAAAATATGAACCGATTCACTGAGATCTCTCTGAAGATGAGAACTGAAGAAGAAAAAATAAATCAGTAGTCCTTGCCCATGAAAACTATGTAAGATAGTGGTTCTGGTCTTTTGCAATTGGAAACTGAGAGCCATATTAATAAAATTTTCCAGTCAAATGAGAATTTCACAATTCAGTGAGCACTAGTTTCTGTTACAAAAAGCTTTTAAAATAAAATTTTATTGTGTTATAAATCATTTATTAAAACCAATTTAATGAAGAACTATAAGAATCTATGCAAAAAAAAAAAAAAAAAAACAAACAAACACCAAAACCCAACCCAACAACCAGCAACAAAAAACCCACCAAAAAAACAAACTTCAAGCAACTGTTAAAAATACTACAGAAAAACAAAACACTTAACTGATGCTTAACTGATTTACCAGAAACTTATCCTAGCTGATAGTTGTAGCCATTTGAATCCTTTCATTAAGAATTATTTAATAATAACAAACAAGTTTTCTTGGGAAAGGGAAGACTATTAGATGTTTGACATTTAATTTCTAGAAAAGCATTTCTCACATTTTGTCTGCAGATGGCAGCAAATATTCACTGAACAGCAGAGCTTTATCCTGTATGATTCATTAAACTGCATGTACATCATACTTTTGGGAAGCTCAAGTTAATCATCATACATTTTATTAGGGAAATTATAGTAATATTTAGATAATGTTTCAAATGCACACCAAAAAGGATTAATTTAATTAATGTGTTTTCTTCTAAAGACTATAACAGAGTAAAATAAGTAGAAATCATGTAGGAGCAAAAGTAGCTATGTAGCTTTCTAGGTGTAAAACAGGGCTTTACTTGAAGAGAGAAATTACAAACATAGTATTGAAGTCGTTATTAGATAATCTCATATAGGCACCCACTGACATGAAAGTTTGGACCAGTTGATCCTTCAAGGTCCCTTCCAACCTGGTTGTTCCATGATTCTGTCAATATCAGTATGTGGAAGAGGAAACCTTTTTTTTTTTTTTTTTTTTTTTTAAGTTTGCGGACCTCCTATGTGCTTTACATTCTTTGTTGTATCTTCACACACCTATTATATCACAATAACTGAAGAACTTCAACCCCATTCTGTCATAAAATTGCCAAAGGTATGTACCTTAAAACTGGAATGGGAAAAATTTTTCCTAGCATAAAAGTTGACTTGTACTTCACAGTTTAAGATTCCTATCAATCAGTTCAATACCAGTAAAAAATATTACTTCCAAATATTATTTAAAAACCTTTTTTGTGAATGAAGAAAAGTTAAAATAATTAGTTCTGTTATACTGAAATGCGAGAACGAGTTCTGCTGGTCTGTTATGGCCTAAAACTCACAGTGAAATATTGCTTTTATGGAGATTACTGTTAAAATCTTTAATTTAGAAGACTTGTTTTCTTGTACCAGCATTCTTCTACAATAGCTTGTATTATGTAATCTGAGAAAATTAGAGACTTTAAGAATTATTCAAGCAAGTTGTATATCTTTAGAGTGCATGTGTTGCTTTCAAAACTATTTATTCTTTCTTCCTTGTTGATGCAAACTTAAATTGTCTTCAACATAAATTTCTTTATAGTATTCTCTGATGCTTTTTTCCTAACTCACTAATTCCAGAGTTTTTGAGTTTGTACTAAAAATTAAAAACTCCACCCCAAAACACAGAATAATATTACCCAGATCATATGATATTATTCTACATAATATTTTCTGCTTTCTTAGTCCTTCTGTATGCTGAACCAGGTGATATTTCTAGTTCCACTAGAAATTTCCTAATATTTTTTTTGTAAAATTGATTTATAATAAATTCAGAGGGGGAAAAAATGGCTGGAAAATATTAGTGCCTTATAATGAGCACCATGAAACTGAATACAGACAATTAGAACATCATTGCCTGAACAGCTGTGCATACTAATATTGCTATTTTAAGCAAACAAAAACTTTCCCTTGAGTAGCTGCCAGATAATCCTGGAAATACTTAGACTTCTTACATTTTTCCCTGTTGAATTAGAAGTTCACTAGTTATCCAGACAATTCCACTTCAGACCATGCCTGGGTTTGCCCAAGCTTGAGCATCTTGACATCCCCCTCAGCTAATTTAAATATGAATGCAGAAGTAAGTATTCCTCTGCTTAGATGACCTAAACTGACTTGTCTCATAGAGAGGGAGGTTGTCTTCAAGGAATTCCCATCTGGAATATTTACACTTGTCAATAAAACTTCCTATGTAGCAGCTTCTTTTACATCATTGTTATGGGGCTCTTGAGCTATACGTGTGGGAGGGGAGACACTTGTCTAGGAGCCAGTTGCAGAGGATGATAAATTACTTGATATGAATGATCCAAGGAGATAATGTTTGTCACTTAGAGGAGGTTAGCTTGCTCGGACTGAAGTTAGTTTTTGTGCTATCTGCCATTACATTTTTCCATAATGAAAGATTTGAGGATGCACAGCCTAAACTGAAAGATCCTATGTTTTTTACTAATTGGGCCATTGAGTAATTAGGAATGTTTGGAAGGCAATAGATTAGACAATTCCAGGTGTCAAATTTAAAAACAATTTAGCTACATAAATAATAAATATATAGAAAAAGAAATGCAGTAAACTAAAAAAGGTAAACAATTTCCAAATTTTCGCTATCTGCATATGTAGAGACTTCATACCAGAGAGACAGCATAAGAGACTTGACTCTTAGGCACATTAAAACAACCTCATGTTACAAGAATGCTTTAAGGAATGTATTACCCTTCTTGGCAGCAGCCCTTACAATTCAGCTTTTTAATTCCAACAGGAATGTATGAAACAAGTAAACCTTTACTTATGACAATTGTTTTTTTCTCAATAAAATGAAAAAAAAAATCGTTAAAGCAAATGCATTTATTCACTTGCCTAGAAGGCTACTTGAGATTTCTTTTTTCTACTTGGAGTATTTTCTTTTCAATTTGATTAGGTTTGCAGCTGTGCTTTTTTGTAATTGATGCACATATATCCAAAGACTAGGCACAGCTATTAGAAAATGAAACAAAAATCAATCTAGCATAGGAGCTTACTATTACCCTACAACGATCTGTGGAGCCTACATATCATGCAGGTTGTTGTGAATGATGGAATTTTGGTGACCAGGGTAGGACACAAACCCATGACCCTGCAATTAAGTGTCCCATGCTCTACCAACTGAGCTAACTGGGTCTGACCTTGTCTTATGTGACCTGGTGGCCCCTGGCTCCTCCAGGACCACCATATTGATGCCTACTTGGCACAGCTCATTGCAGTCCAGAACCCCTGGGCTCAAGCCATCCACTAATTTCCATAATAGTTCACAAACCCAGAAGTCCACTGCACCAGGAAGCTGAGATATTTTTGAGAACTGAGGCAAAATGATACATCCCGAAGAGGACCATGATAGTTTAGGCCCAGCCAGGAACTAAGCACTGTCTGACTGCTCATTCACTCCTTTCCCTAGTGGGATGGGGAGGAGAAAATATTAATGAAAGGCTCATGGATTGAGACAAGGACAGGGAGGGGTCACTCACCAGTTATGGCCACAGGCAAAACAGACTCGACTTGGGAAAGAAAAATCAATTTAATTAGTTACCAATCAAGTGAAAATAGGACAATGAGTATGTTTTGTATACATAAGTTTTAATGATGGAATTAAACATACTTGTCTGCTTTAGTAAATCCTGGGCAGTGAAGGAGTCACAAACTGGCTTAACTTCATTTGCAAACAAATAAAAAGTTTGTATTTATTTTCTTTTGTAACTATTTCTTTTATAAATCCTTTCTTTAACTTTACAGTGTGTGCTGGGTTCAGTCAGGAAGGAGTTAACTCCCTTTACTGTGGTTGCTAGGAAGCGATGTTCCTGGATGATGTGACAAGCACTGACAAGGTCTCAGCTGGTGCTGGGCCTGTACTGAATTCAAGGTCTTTCTCCACTTCTGATACTGCAGCTGACCCAAACTGACCAAGGAAGTATTTCATTCCATAGTATGTCATGTTGTGGGTTCTTGAGCGGGGAAGGGGTCTGGTAGCCATTGCTCTCTCCTTTACTCCCTTGCTCGCTTACTCCCGGGCACTTGCTAACCCTCCCTGTGTTAGCTGCTTTGCCAACTCCTGTTCTGGCTCATTTGTGAGGGAGCTGGTGGGTTGTTTAGAGTTTCTGACCGTGCTATCACTGATAGGGTTCATTCAGAATCTGCTGCGTTAGCTCCCGGGCTACGGCACTCGGGCTGCGGCTCTCGGGCTGCGATCGCTCTTGGGCTGTGGTTCTCGTGTTCTCTGGGTCTGACTGTCACTACTCAGCATCTGGGTGTGCATTGGTGAGTGGGTGGTGAGAAATTGTATCATAAGTTTTATTTTCTACTATTTTAATTATTTATTATCAGTAGTAAATAGTTCTTACCTCAATTTTATGAGCTTCGTTATTTCTTTTTCCTCTGATTCTTCCCCTCTGTTGGAGGAGGGGAGGGGGATTTGTGAGAGTGGCTTTGTGGTATTTTGCTAGTCGGAGTAAACCATGACATCTGGAGATATCATAAACTGCTTTAGTATAATACATATTTGGTAAGATACATGGTACATTATTGTAGATATTAAGGAAGACTTATACCTGTCCTAAACAGCTTTTCTTTTTCTTTTTTTTTTTTTTTTTTGGTTTACTGAGATCCTCATTATAACATTTTATCCATAAACCCCAGAGACTATACAAAATAAGTTTACCAAGGTTGTCTGCCCTGTCACAGAAAGCCTGTGCATTATGTGTTTCAGGATTTTTAGAGGTTTTCCTGTCATGTGTTTTTACAAACTCCTTAACTGTGTAAACTTGGAGTGTAAGAATATTCATTCTTTGTAACGGTACAACTTTACCCTGTAACCAGGCCAGAGCAGAAATGAGATTTTGATTCCTATCAATTTGTTCCTGATTCTCCCATTTCTTCAGGAAATAGTAATAAAGCAGAGAATGGTGATGGGTGAGATCAGTTCTTGCCCTGGATCCACAGGTTACTGAATGCCTTCCTGCAGTGCTGTCTCATAGGTAATATTTGCATAGCTATGTGCATTCCCTGAACATCAGTCCATTAAACATTCTACCAGGAGCTAACAAAACTAACTTATTAATAGGATTCCTCTATATTATCCAAAGTGAGTGTATAGGTCTGGCATAGGATGTCTCTTTAGTGTCTGCTTATTTCCTTCTTCCCTGATGAAACACTATTCTCCCAGAATGTAAGAAGTGTAAAGAAAATCTTGGGTAAAGGGAAACATAGTCATTAGAAATATAAAGCCCAGCAATAGCAGGAATAGTGAATATTTCTACAGTATTTTGTAGAATCAGATTAATGTTTTGGTTCCTCAGTTTCTCTAAGAAATTGAAATGTTAATTTAAAAATTTTCATTAATGTAGTAACTGGAGTAATTTCAATATCCTAGAATTTGCTTGTTATAAGAAACACCAAACAAACAAACAAAAAACCACCCAGCATTAATATTCCTAAATACTCTTAACCTTATATTGATTATGTTTTAAGCATGAGGGGTTTTTTAAGAGATGTGTATTATGTAATCAAGTTATGTTTGACAACAAGCATTGTAATGATAGTAAATATTATACTCTTTTTTCATCAAGATAGCTAAAAACTCAAGTATGTGGTAAATAATTCAGATTTTTGTGTTTTCTATACTAAATGACAGACAAGAAAGTGAAATTGATTTCACTTGATTGCAGTGATATAGGAGCATATACTATACTAACAATTTAAACTGGGAAATAAAACAAATATCTTTATATTGTCTATATATTGCCTGTGATTACATTAATTTACAAGTTAACATATTCTTTGTTTAGAGATTCTATTTTCACTGTAAAGGAATATTGTATTATGATGGCAAGTTGATATTCAGAACTTCCCTGACAATTTGCAGCCTGAAGGTCTGCAACTGCAAACAATTATGTTAGATGCCTAACCCATATGTAGAGCCTATTAGATGGTCTAACTGTTATTTAAATACTTTTGATCACAAAATTCCACACTCTGAGATGTAGACCTCTAAGTTCCATTGAGAAAGCTACTTCACATTCTGGATGATTTAGTGCTCTTGAAGGATCTATTTGCATCATAATGCTAAACCTTATTTTGAGTGTAAAAGTCTGATCTTTACTTTGTATGTTAACCTCAATTAAAATTATTTTTAAGATACTACCCATTACAAATGGCTAGTCACAATCAAATTTTCGAGATCAGAAGTGCAGTCCCATAATACTTAAAGAAAAGCTTTGTTAATATTCCTCTGGTTGATTAATTATTAAACACTGTATTGGAAAATTTCAAGGATAATGTAATACCAGAGATGGACAAAGATTCAGACTAAAGGGGAAGGAGGAAGAATCTCTATGATCAAATATTCAGTCACACTGAGCAATAGAGCAGTTGTTCACAACAGAAGACTTTCATATTCTTGTAACTTGAAAGTCTCAGTTGCACAGACATAGATGCCTGCGCCAACGTAGAATACATATGTTTATGCTTCTAAAAAAAAAAGCGTGAGGGAAGGAGTTCAAGCAATGTTTCATCATGATGCACACTGTTTAACTGTAAGCTCACTCCATCACTCATTTGTTAGCTGCTCTCACTAGCTCTATACAAAATAAGTATGTTCTAAACAGAGTTATCCCTAAAGAAAAGAGGAAAAAAACCCAACCCAAACCAAATGAAAAAACCCCAAACCCACAGTGGTGCCTGTCGACCCTGAGGAAAGGGAGTACTACCTGTCCCTCTTTGGTATAGCAGTGTAGAAATAAGTCATGCAGCTGATGCTTGAAGGGCACATTAGAACTCCAGACAAAATACTTTGGTAGTGGAACGTAAGCAGTAAATCAGTGTGTTCCAGGTGTCTTAGACCTCCTGTTCAGTAGGTGTTACCGAGCATAAAGACCACATTTTGCAGAACATATGGATTTCTAGAAGACTAATTAATCTCAGCAGACCAAACTGCTACTGGCATCCAAAAATCTTTCACAAATATTCTGACCAAACATTGTGTAGCTTGTTGTTAGGACTTATATCCTTGCCTAAATATTTGCATCTGCTTCACTTGCAGTTATTTATTCTCTCTGAATCAGACAAGATCAGCTTTTCAGTTCCATCTTCTACCTGATCCTTCAAACCCAATTTAACTTACATGAACTATTGTTTACTCTTAAAAAATAGAAAAACATCTCAAAAGCATTGGTGAGATAGCATAAATAATATATGCATGAAGTTTTGAAAATGCTGCAGTCAAAACCACATCAAAATTAATTGAATACAAACACAAGAATTTAAGATGCTGACAGAAAGCAAACAAACAAACAAACAGAAAAACTTCATGTTGAAAAGGAGAGCAGAGACAAAAGGGATCATGCACAGACCAAATCCATTTTAAGTGGAAGAAGTCTGCAAAGCTATTAAAGAATGCAAAGGCAGGGAAATATTATCCAAGGTAGTTAAAAATAGGAATGTCATTCCTTTATGACAAGCTTATCAGTTGAAAGGCACAGAATAAATTTTTACAATAAATAATACATAACTAATATTCATATGTCCTACTCCGCAGTAATAGCCTTTTTGCTAAAATGTCAACATTATATTTTTTCTCAAAAATATGTGCTATCAACATAAGGTCGTCTTTACAAGTTGTAAGTCCTTCGGTATATATATCAAACATTTTAACATATAAGCTTACCTCCTAAACTAGAGAACACCAAATGAGGGAGGGAGAAACAAAGAAAATTTTTACTTGACACTCATAATCTGTAGTTTAAGTAATTGAAATGAAAACTTCATAAGGTCATGCTCAGGGATCCTTGCTGTAAAAGGTTCACAGTTACTTCCAAAGCCACTAAAAATGAGTACTAATTCACATTTCGGTATTTGTTGCAAGCTAAGATTTAATGGATTTTCAGCAGAGGTTTGAAATTTGCTGTGTTAGTGTAAATTGTTTAAGAATGGAAATATATGCTCCACTGCCACTACTTTGCACTCTGAAAATTTCAAAATCTTGATTTTCTTCCTCAAATGAACTAATGTTTATTCTACTGTGATAATTGTGGACACACAGCTGAAACTAATTATAATTTTTAAAAATCATGAACTGTTTAAGTCATGCATTTTTCAATGCCTGCTTTCTGGTTAAGGAAGAAGTCATGCTCAAGAGGTCAAGTTGATTTTGTAAGACAATAACTTTGCTGCAGACCTTAAGGAGCACGGAATGTATACCAGGTACCAAAGCATGCATTTCAAATATGCATATACTGGAGATGTATCTTAGGACATGGTTCAGGGGAGCACAGGCATGGGGTAGTGATAAGAGATGGGGCACAGGTTTACTCTGGGGACAACCCAACTGTAAACAATTCACCCAAGAAGTACAGACCTGGAGTTGGTCAAAATTGGTTTCAGGAATAAAATGAACGAAGGTATAGTATCTGAGATATGTAAAAGACACTAAAAATTATTAATTTGGATTAACAAAGAGCAGACCAGTGAGGAAAAAAAGAAAGGCGCAGAAGCATATTAGAGAACAGAAAAATTACCTCAAGTGAATCATAGACTGAGAAGGAAGAAACTGTTGACACGACCAGCATATTTCCCCTGGTGAAGGACTGCAGATGCTCAATGTTACCCTCCCTTCCCTCAGACATGAAAATGAAGCCACCAGCCTTAGAGTCTAGAGGAGCATGGAAGGGTGAGCATAACACCAGTATCAGTGGTAGTAACTGTGTGAAAAACACTTTTAACTTTACTATTATTCTTTCTTTTCCTGTAACAATTATTTCTATACTAACAACAGCCAGTATTTCTATTCCTGAATTAAAAAAAAAAAAAAAAAAAAAAGATATTTTGTAGTGAGGATATTTTAAATTTAAAAAATAATAAAAAAAAAAGGCTAATCCTTGGTATCTTTCATTACTTTGTCCTACGAAACACCTGGTTTAAAGAACTGAAGAAACCTGTAGGGAGGCATATTAGCTGAAAACACTTAAAGATTCATTGTGAACTCAAAAAAAAAGAGAAAACATTTATCTGCTTTTCATCTCTTTTCTTATAGCACAAATGACAGTGTTCACAGAGTTAATCAACACTATTTAAAATAATTATAATAAAAGTAGAGATGTAGTATTCTGAATTTAATAAATTTCTGCCTCAGAAGTCTACTAACCCCCTAAGTAATAACTAATTAGTGTGACATTTTAAAGATATATTAATTATAAGAAGCAGAAATATTCTATATTCTTTTCATTTACTTTTTCATTTACATGGCAAAACAAAATACTGCTCATATATAACAAAATGGGGTTTTGTTATTGAGATGATGAGAAATACTTGCTATAAGGAACGGAAATCTTGGGACTCTTAAATACTCTGAAATTCACATTTCAACTTTTCACTTACCATCTCTCTTTGCCTTTTTCCTTTCACCCTCTGAGAGGCTGCATACTACAGACCCACAGCAAATCTCCATAATTTCCCTCTGAGATGATTTCTAGAGAGACAACTTCTTGCTAGTTCAGGCTTTTCTGGAAAATGGCAATACCTGAAGACCACTGTGTCATCTCAGTAAACTAAATATAAATGGCAGAGATTATAAAGGTATGTTCATTAACCTGTGCTGTGTTAACACTCAGACTCTTTTTCTTCACTATTGTTACTATTACTGTTATTGTTATTAGCATTGTCATTACCATTATTAGTCATGCATTTTCTTGATGGAGTCTTGACAGTGTTGCAAACTTTGAAACACAGACTCAGCAAAATTTAAACATGGTTACTGGTTTTGACAGGTCAGAGTTGGCTTGTTATGGTTGTTTTTACCTCTGTGGGAAAACACTGTGTCATGACTTACTCCAGCTAGCAAAATGCCACAAAGCCGCTCTCACAAATACCCCCTCCCCTCCTTCAGCAGAGGGGAAGAATCGGAGGAAAAAGAAATATGGAAGATTGTAAAATTGAGATAAGAACTATTTATTAATTAAATCTAAATCAATAGATACAAATATTACTAATAACAAATAATTAAAATAATAGAAAACAAAACATATGATACAATATAATACAATATGATACAATTTCTCACCACCCACTCACCAATGCACACCCAGGTGCTGAGTAGCGACAGTCAGACCCAGAGAACACGAGAACCACAGCCCAAGAGCGATCGCAGCCCGAGAGCCGCAGACTGAGTGCCGTAGCCCGAGTGCCGTAGCCCGAGTGCTAAGGCAGCAGATTGTGAACGAACCCTATCAGTGATAGCACGGTCAGAAACTCTAAACAACCCACCAGCTCCCTCACAAATGAGCCAGAACAGGAGTTGGCAAAGCAGCTAACACAGGAAGGGTTAGCAAGTGCCCGGGAGTAAGCGAGCAAGGGAGTAAAGGAGAGAGCAATGGCTACCAGACCCCTTCCCCGCTCAAGAACCCACAACATGACATACTATGGAATGAAATACTTCCTTGGTCAGTTTGGGTCAGCTGCAGTATCAGAAGTGGAGAAAGACCTTGAATTCAGTACAGGCCCAGCACCAGCTGAGACCTTGTCAGTGCTTGTCACATCATCCAGGAACATCGCTTCCTAGCAACCACAGTAAAGGGAGTTAACTCCTTCCTGACTGAACCCAGCACACACTGTAAAGTTAAAGAAAGGATTTATAAAAGAAATAGTTACAAAAGAAAATAAATACAAACTTTTTATTTGTTTGCAAATGCAGTTAAGCCAGTTTGAGATTCCTTCACTGCCCAGGATTTACTAAAGCAGACAAGTATGTTTAATTTCATCATTAAAACTTAGGTATACGAAACATACTATTTACATGAGGATACAGTGGGAGCACATCCACTTCTACTATATTGTTTATGGCAATATATACAAGATTTTTGCTGGGAAGGAAACCCAATATTTTAGGTATCTCTAGATCTCATAGTAGGACAATACTGACAGATAATCCACTGCAACATGCGCAAGTTTGCTCTTAGCTGTTTTGCAGCTACTGTGAAGCAACTTCAGTACTATAATGTTTTATTCAGTGGATTGAACCAATACTAACATTAGTTAAAAGTTATATTAAACATCTCAAAATATGACAAATCTTTTATTCATAACTGCAAAAAGAAGAGCACATTTGGGGAAATAACTGCCATTATTTCCATTTTGCCTGTCATCCTTTTTCCACATTTCTCAAGTGTGCTTATTGAAAAGTATCTCATAATTACCTGTTTCTTTTTTAAAAGCTGCATGAATAGTTGATCCTTATCCTTCTTGCACATCTCTGTATGGCTCCCTTTAGCTTCCTTCTTTTACCCCAAAAAATCATTTAGTATTAAAACAATTCAAGGATTTCATGTTAGCAAAAGCCTTATATCAATTTTAGTTAAAATTTTCTGCTGGTGTACATTTCAATACTCTACACTATTATGTTTAAGTTCTAGGAAGAGTACATAAAAACTACAAAAAACCTATTACCTCAGGTTGTAAAATATTAACAATTACTTTATTCTATTAAAGACATTGTTTACAAAAAAGGTAAAAAATGAGTTCAGCTTTTTCCCTTCCAACACAAAACATGTTCCAAGTTAAATTTCACTCCTGAGAAGTAATTAAGTGAATATGTATTTGACTACATCTTATGGTAATAGCCTGGATGTCTCACAGAGGCCTATTGCAGCCTGAACCAGTCTATACCAATGTAGTAGAAGTTTATTACTGAAAAAAAAAAAAAAAAAAAAAAAAAAGAAAATCTGAGAATCGGAAACTGCCATAGGACTGCATAACTGGGAGTTATATTAACTATTTCAAGAAAAGGAAAACATTATATATAATGATTTCTGAAATCTTCCCTGAGATACACAGTATTTCTCATTAAAAAATCCCACAAAACTATGCATTTACTTGAGTTAGTATTAAAGTCTTAGATACTGATAGTAGTGTGGCAGAGTATCTTTCCTGCCTCTTTTGTCCAACACTCTCAAAAATCTCATGTGTTCTACTACATTTAAAGGTTTTATTAACAATCCAACAAAGATCTTCCTTATTAGAAATTAAATACATCACTTCTTGTTTAGTTATTGAGGGCAGGGAATAGGATCTCATTTGTTCATTTTCAACTTCAAAACAGTCTTTTAAAAACTTACACATTTATCAGGCCTCCTTGTTAGTTGTCTTTTCTACAAATATCTTTACTATTGGATAAATTATTTTTAGAGACAATATTGTCTAATGATTTAAACCTGAAATCTTAGTATACTTCTGATATGTTTAAAACCATGAACACAAGAGATTTCAAAGAAAGGTATTTTCTCTAGGAAAAAATATATTGTGTGTGATAATTATCTACATGAATGAAGAAGCTTTCTTGGACTTGAACGACCTTTTTGGGTGAAGGTGACATTTTCAGCTGCATGTGCTTTAGTCTCCAGAAACAATTTAAAGTCTTTATAGTCTCCCTGTGGGGCTTTCAGGACTCTGCCACAAAATCTTCTGTGATCCTTTACTTCAAATGTTTAATTATGCATGGAAGGTCATCCACTTCTGAAAGCCCCAGAATTTTGTATTGGTTGCCTTGCTGCATGTCACAACAACCCCCCAGAGAATGTAGCTTATCTCAGGCACTAGAGAGGCTTAAAACTAATATTCAGACAAAATTCATTACTTCAGTCATGAAGCTAGAGCAGCATATTTTAACAAGTCATTATGCTATGGCATTCTCATAGCTAGTATTTGTTGCAGATGGTCTTTGCAACCTACACAGAAAGAAGTGTTTGGGGAAAGAACAATGATAGTGACAGTGGAAGGATTTTTTAATTATTTATTTATAGTCATTAGACAGCTTATGGTTGTTTGTTCGTTTTCTGGGGAAAACAACAACAACAACAAACTTATTTATTCCTATTACAATAAAGGAGAACTTACCCTAGTTGGATAAGACATAATAAGAATAGTTTTTTGTCCCTCACTATTGTTGTTTTGACCTTAAATGATGTATTCTAAAGTAAGTTGAAAAGTTCACTGTAACCTTTCAGCCAACACTGGAAACAGCATCCCAATATTTTCTATGCAGATTCTATGTCATCATGACATTTCAAGATGAAAATGAAACTGAAAAAACTTAGAGGTGAGAAGGCACTGAGTTGCACAGATACAAACAGCTTACTACACTGAAAGATTTCAAATGAAGCATTTAGGAAATAATATTTTGCAGGGGATAAGACATCAGTTAAGATAGTGTGTGTCAGTGTCACATTCTCCTGTACACTGGAAATTGTTTTTCCCTAGCTCAGAAAAAGAAAAAAAAAAAAAACAAAGTAAAATGGAAAACAAAATATGCAGTCAGTTTCATCCCTTTTTCACTGACATGCAGCTAACAGACAAAAGCAGTCAGAGAGTCATTAAATAGCTCGAATGTTCTCAGTAGCCAGCATCCAAAGTGAAAAGTCAAGGGGTTGAGGAAGAACAAATTGTTTGTTTGAGACAGTGTTTGACCATGTGACAATCATATACCTAATGACGGGTATTTACGGTTTGAAGGAAAACCCTAAGGGCAATCAAGGTCTCTTGCAGTCTACATATATCACAATGATATAGATGCAATGAACAACAATTCTAAATGAATCATAAAATGAAGATGCATTTCTTTTCTATATTAGATTAAGGAAATAAAATTATTCAGCTGATCAGTACCTTTTAATATTTATTGAGAAACTGTGGCTTGGGTGGGTGGATGCTTTCCTATCTTCACTTTTTTTTTATTTCCTTCTTTTTCCCCTTTCATTTAAACCCACAAACCTTGACATCTAAGAAAATGCCTCAGTGGATGGCTGAATGACTAGAGAACTTAATTATTCTAAATACACAATTTTAGTCCCTGAGTCTCTCCAGAAGTTTGAATTTTTCTTACTCAAGATGTGACACCCCCATTTTTCCTTAGTCTTCTGTTTTACAGATAATATTGTTATATTTGTGTAGTCCCAGAACCTTTGTTTTCTGTACATGTCTATTAGATCAAGCTGTGCAGAACAATTAAACAGAGGAATGTCATTTTTCTAGATCATTCTGAGGCATATTTGGGAGACAGATGCCAAGATGTCAAAATTGAAGTGCTTCTCACCAGGTGTAAAGACAGCCTTTCAGACAGTGGTGATTGTGGAAATCAGGCAAAAATTAAAACCTGTAGAAATTAGGTGCTGCTTGGGTAGGCTTGTTTGAAAGCAAATTCCACATTATCCACATTAGGTAGGACTATACACTTAGCCTAGCCATTGTAGCACAATTGCACTCTACTTTCGCACCAAAGTGTTATTTTCATTGTATTTAAAAAGAAAAACAGTTGCAGAATTTTCAGACCATTTGTCTTTCTGAATATAATTAGATTCAGCATTTGGACATTTTCAAAATATGTAAGATCTATATATGATTTTGCTGATGTTGTATGTGAGAAAGTATGACATGATTTCACATATGTCTAGAAGTAAAGGGAGATAATATTTTATGCAGAAAAACATAAAACAAACACCTAGAATATATCTTCAGAAGTACCATTTAGGTCAGGATTGTCAGTAGAAATAGTGACTGTACCTGTGATGCGTTAACTCATATATGAAACTGGTTTTGTAAGGGAAACTACATACATTTCATTGCATTTTGCCACGTGAATAACTTTAGGATAGACAAATGTTCTCTTTACAGTAAAGACACTGGTTGTTCCTATGGGATTTTTGAATCAGGAATATGTCTGTTTATTCTCTAATGTTAATTTTATTCTGTATGAATGCTTTCCACTTGCCTCATTCACACAAATTATTATATGAAGAAGTAAATGGTAAATATAGAATATTCAATGGTATCTAATAAGATGGTGTCTGGTTCATGACTCATGAATATATGTAAGTTTCTTTGAGATTAGGTATCTGATCTACTATGAAACTTACTGATGAGGGAGACCCAGGTACAAATATTTGTATTTATTCACCGTACCTCTAGAAAGGTTAAATTTGTCAGATGAATTCAAAGCACAGACATGATGTATCTTTTCCTGTATCCCTGTGAAGTAATAAAAATGCTGTTGATTTCAGGATCCAGACAACTGGAAGTGTACCCAGTGTGTAACCAGGTACTGGAGAATCTGGGGGTTTCAAGTACATAATAACATGAATAAGATTTAGGATGAGTCCAACAAAAGCTTTATTAACTATGATCACAGTGAGAGAACAGACAAATGGCATTTCCCCCTATGATCCCATTATCTTCCAAGTGATTGCAGAGATCCAAGTTATATAATGTTTCAGAAAAAGGAAAGAAATGAGGGAAAGCAATCATTTCAATGTTAACAAAACGAGGTCCTTACAAAATGCTCCTTCACTCATAAAGTACTAAGAGAACACCAGTAATATCTAGAAATTGATTTGTCATCACTTTCTCACACTCCTTTTCAGTTATATTTGGAATACTTAGTGACAGCACCAAAATCATATCCCAATTTCAGAAAGCAAAGTTGATGTCTTCCCTGAGTTCATTGTGATCTTATAGAACCCTATATAGGTAGAAGCAGATCCAGGGAGGAGAAAGA
This sequence comes from Rhynochetos jubatus, assembly GCA_027574665.1. NCBI lineage: Eukaryota > Metazoa > Chordata > Aves > Eurypygiformes > Rhynochetidae > Rhynochetos > Rhynochetos jubatus. The sequence goes on along the minus strand of CM050649.1, from coordinate 86,307,027 downwards.
CAAAAGCAAACTAGAATTTCTTCTGATTTCGACTGAAAAGCCAGCTCCACAGCTCCTTCTGTGTGGTATTGTTCAATGCTGTTGACCAGACTAGACCATTTTACATCCTCTTTACATCCCTGTTCTCTTACCCTCCAAACCCTTACCCCAGCTCCCACAGCAGTACGCTCAATATTCTCTTTGCAGAAACAGTAACTCCAGAAACTTAATCATAATGCCAATGTGCTGCTACACTACAGATGACTAGCTGTGCCTTAAGACTGAAAATCCCTGTGTTTCTCAGTGAACTATTAGGGACAGCATGCAATATTATAATTGTACATAGCACCAGAACTTTCTCAAATGAGAACTAGGAGCAATACATTTATGCACTGTGAGGAAGGGGATTAACTAAATGACCTGTAACACCATTTCCACATCTATTTTCCATTATTTATTGCCTTTCCACACCTCATTTGTCCCCAGGAAACAGCTTGCCTTTCCCCAGGACACATTAATTAAATGCATTAGAATCCCACAGCACAAAGAGGTCAGCTGCAACACATGCAACATAATCACATTCACCAAGTCACCACTTCAGGAAAACCTGAGTTGCAAACAGTTTTCAAAAGCATAAAAACCTGGCTGTAAGTGGCAGGCTATGTCAAATATCCAAGGTTATATTCCAAAGGAAGATATTTTTTCACTAGAGTTTGTGAATTTGCCATTTTACTGAATGTTCTTCTTCTCTAAAACTCCAGAGATTTCTGCTAGAGATTATAGTCACCATTTGAAGTTAACTAGGAATGATAGATTTAGCAAAGCATAAGGATTAAAATGTGTAAATATGTATAAAAATTTTCTCCATACACCCTGGTGAACAATGCTCCATGCATTAGCAGACTTTACCTACAGGAGAGATATAGTGTATGTTGTTTGGGTTTTCTTCCAATTTATTGCTCTCCCCCTCCAGTAAAATCATAGAATCACAGAATGGTTTGGGTTGGAAGGGACCTTAAAGATCATCTAGTTCCAACCCCCTCCCCGGCCATGGACAGGGACACCCTCCACTAGACCAGGTTGCTCAAAGCCTCATCCAGCCTGGTCTTGCAGACATCTATGGAGGGGACATCCACAGTTTCTATGGGCAACCTGTTGCAGTGCCTCACCACCTGCACAGTAAAGAATTTCTTCCTGGTATCCAATCTAAATCGTCCCACTTTCAATTTAAACACATTACCCCTTGTCCTATCACTACATGCACTTGTAAAAAGTCCCCTCCCAGCTTCCTTGTAGGCCCCCTTCAGGTACTGGAAGGCAGCAATCAGGTCACCCCAGAGCCTTCTCTTGTCCAGGCCGAACAAGCCCAATTCTCTCAGCCTTTCTTCATAGCAGAGGTGCTCCAGCCCTCTGAACACCTTCGTGGCCCTCCTCTGGACTTGCTCCAACCAGTCTATATCCTTCTTATATTCAGGGCCCCAGAGCTGGATGCAGAACTCAAGGTGGGGTCTCACAGGAGCAGAGTAGAAGAGGAGAATCCCCTCCCTTGACCTGCTAGCCACACTTCTGATACAGCCCAGGATACGACTGGCTTTCTGGGCTGCCAGCACACACTGCAAGCTCATGTTCAGTTTCTCATTTACCAGTACACCCAAGCCCTTCTTCTCAGTGATGTTCTTAATCCATTTGCTTCCCAGCCTCTACTTGTGCTTGGGATTGCCCTGACCCATGTACAGGACCTTGCACTTGGTCCTGTTGAACTTCATGAGTTTGTCAGTGGCCCACCTCTCCAGCCTGTCCAGGTCCCTCTGGATGGCATCCCTTCCCTCCAGTGTGTCAACCGCACCACACAGCTTAGTGTCATCAGCAAACTTGTTGAGGGTGCACTCAATCCCGCTATCCATGTCACCGGCAAATATGCTAAACATCTCTGGTCTGAACACAGACCCCTGAGGACCACCACTCATCACTGTTCTTCACTCAAAAATAGAGGCACTGACCACAAATCTCTGAGTGTGTATATCTAGCCAGTTCCTTATGCACTGAGTGGTCCATCCATCCAATCCATGCCTCTCCAATTTAGAGACAGTGCAGGACAGTGTCAAATGCTTTGCACAAGTCCAGGTAGATGACATTGGTTGCTCTTCCATTATCCACCATCACTGTAACCCCATCATTGTAAGTCACCATATTCATCAGGCATGACCTGCCCTTGGTAAAGCCATGTTGGCTGTCACCAATCACCTTTTTGTTCTTCATGTGCCTTAACATAGTTTCCAGGAGGATCTGCTCCATGATCTTGCCAGGCACAGAGATGAGACTGATTGGTCTGTAAGTTCCTGAATCTTACCTTCTTTCCCTTTCTTAAAGATGGAGGTTATGTTTCCTGTTTTCCAATCAGTGGGAACTTTACCAGACTGACATGATTTCTCAAGTATGATGACTAGATGTTTAGCAACCTCTAAAGTGTATTTCAGGAAAATATAGGACCTGGAAAACAAAATCCATGGCTCACAGTACTGGATGAAAATGGCATAGGTGATTTAGTGAGATGTTCCTTTAGTTCAGTCTTCCCAGTTCCAGAAATCCTTTAGCTGCAGTCACATTTTTATAACTCAGATATATGAACCCACACAAATAAATCTTTTACTCAATGGAAAGAAATGGAGAAACAAAACAGAGCATCAACACACCCAGTATCATCTTCTGTTCAACACTTTCGGAATTTTCAGTAGGAGGAACACTCAGCCCTACATTCATTTTCAACACTCAATATCCTGAGTCCTCAAACCACAGCAAGAGGAAGCTGCTTCAGCTACCAACTCTGTCAAGCTGTACCAACTTCTGTTGCAGCAATATAATGATTCAGAATATTCAGGACTAGTGAAAAGTACATACTGCTTAATCTTTTATGTTTAAGAAAATAAGGCAAAGAAACAAAAATATAGAAAAAGATTTACAAAATAACAATATAGTCCTGGTTCTAAATTTGTGTCTTAACCCCAGAACCCAGCAAATATGACATTATGACTCAAACTGGTACCTGATACTGATGGAGAGGAGCCTCTTATATGGTTAGAAGTGAAATCTATACAAAATATCACTGATATAGTATTAAAGATATAGATGTGATGAAGAAATAAAGATATTTTACTGGGCATTCGGACTCCTGGAAAAAAAAAAAAAAAGTTAACATATTCGTTAACAACCTCAAAATTCTAACGTTCTAAACATAACTATTCACCTTCATAAATCATCTGGGGAAGAAGTGAAGAAATGTTCTATGCCAATTAAAATAAATTCATTCTAAAATGCAAACAAATTGTCACTTTATAACAGTTTAAGCTCAGAAACACGATTACCTGGGGCCGGACTGTATTTTACGGAAGTGAACGTGTTTCTGATATTGCTTCATGAAAGTTTCACTAGGTGGAGCTCTAGGTCAAATATCCTTGCAGTTACCTTGAGCACTTCATCGCACTAATTTTGGAGATTTGTTTTAATATCCTTAGTTCACCACATCTGGTGCTATAAAATGAGGTGTAGAAACTGCATTTGCTTTAATTTTTTATCACTTTATATGCTCTGTTTATGTAAAAGCATAATTGTCATGAATGATGAGAGGATTAGATGGAAAATCACAGAAGCTGTCAACCTAACAGGACTGTTGCTGTAATTTAATGGCATATAGAGACTTATCAGATTCGTCATGGTTCGCATTTTTCTTAGATGTTCTATAATGCTTCAGCACTGATTACTTCTTGAAAAATAATTCACAAAGTTAATAAAAATTCAGTTATTCAAGACATATTCGAACTACCGATCTCCCTTAATTGTACATAAAAGATGACCTGATAGACTATAAAAATGATACAGATGCCAAATGTCAAATGCAATTTTTTAGTTAGCATATGCATACAAAAACATGGCATGTAGTGCTTTTTCAGGAAAGACTGAGAACATCAACATCTCTTGAAATGTATATGTCCTCAAAATAATAGTCATAAATCAAGCAATTGTGTTTGGTTTTTTGTGGTTTCTTTGTTTTCTCTTCCCACAGGAGAGAAGGAGGGGATAAAGAAAACATTAAAGGCAGTATTGTACTATTCATGCTGCATGAATATCAATGAATGGCCACAGATATTAATTCACATTTTCTCCTATAAATGCTGTCCTTTCATTAGTTCATTCTTAGAATTTGGCTTCCTAAAACTATCTACTTCCCTACATTTTTGGGTCAGGCTATTAGGTAAATGTACTTGCTAGGCCTTTGATTTTCCTTCTTTTGTTGTCTCTGAAAGAAGAAGGAAATCAAGAGGAAATTAAAATTACTTTGATTTATAAAATAATAATTTCACTTCTATGTAACACTGAGTCCTTGCTGAAGTCCTTAGTCTCTTACATAGTATGTTGTTGTCACATGAAGCCTTAGAAAAAAAGAAAAAAGCACAACATATTACTGTGTTCCTAGAACATGATCTCCTTTCAAAGTTGTAAGAATCACTCTACAATACAGAAATTAGTTCTTTTTTATGTCTCCTTCCAACTTTGCTTTCCTATGCAAGAGAGAATTGCAGTCATGGACATGCATGTGTACATGTAGGTAGGCATAGGAGGAATAGTCTGAAAGAATTAAAGTCTCCATGGTTTCTATTATCTGTCTGTTCAGTCAGATGACAAGATGACATTTTTGGTGCACAATTGTAATAGTTGGGAGAAAACAAAAAAATAATTTAAGAATTCAGTTATATCTATAGATATTTTGAAGACAGGTGTGAGTTTGCTATGCTTATTCTAAGCTAGATGGCATAAGCCATGCAGCATGGTAGCACAAACACAGCACTACACTTGTATGCTTTAGTGAGAAGTTGGATATACTAGATCAAGCTCAGCCATGTGTTAATGTTGCTATTTGGCTGCTAGTCAGTTCACAGCAAAGGTGGAATAAGTTTTCACTTTTCTGGAAATCACCTAATCGTTCACTATTGTCCTATGGGGCCTTGTTATGGAAAACCAGCAACATCCCTAAACAATTACTTGGTGCAGTGATGATGCCTCTTGGGTTTTACCATAAAGCCTCAGGGAAAAAGGAAAAAAAAACAAAAAAACAAACCAAAACAAACAGTTGACATTTATTCTTTCTTTGTTCATGCATGTGTTCAAATATATACTAAAGATTAATGTTTGGAGATATTTTTAAGGAAGTAAAACTTTGCTACTGGTGGTAGAATAAGTAAAAATTCTAATAAACTAATTTGCGAATGGCAAAGGTGGTTAGCACTTCACTGGGCCAAGTGAAACAATAAAGAACAAGTAAATTTCATTTGCTGGCCAGACATGGCAATGTGCATGCTTAGACATGAAGCTATGTAAACAAGACACTGCTGAATGCTGTTGGAGCAAGCAACAGGATTGTCAGCACAGTATTTCTGCAATACTGTATGGCACTGAGAGACAAATGCCAAGAACAAGATGATGAGAAATGTGATCAAGGTCTGAAGAAGCCATGCATGCTAAAGTTTGAAGTACTTCATATCTTTATACTTATTTTTTTAAGTCAGATAGGGTGTGGGGATGTGTGTGTGAGAAACAAAACCACCAAAAACCCAAGAGAAAAAAAAAAAAACCAACAAAAAAAACCCCCAAACAACCTAACAAAAAGCAGGGGAGATGGGGGTTCATTAGTTTGCTCAGTTTTGTTTTAAGTGGGTCAAGAGTAGTGTACTGCAATGCTTTAAGCCTCAGAGCTGAGTACAAAATCGGCACAAGTTAGCACAATGAGGAGTTACGCAGAAAATCCCAGTCCCTTATGGATAACCGTAGCAATAACCCAATGACTCCAGGACCAAGAAGAATTATGCAGCATGACAAAATGCCCAAAATTGTAAATCTTACTAAAAGGCTTGAATACTTACCTGTCATGTGTTCTGTTCTGGATGGAAAGTTCTTCCTCCATATCTCCTACTGACTGTTTCTCAAGACTAATTGTGTGAGAGTGAACATAAACCAAAAAAACATAAACCTATACACAATAAATGCAGAAAGCATAGTGGGGGGGACTTATAAACACAGGAGTCCTTATTCTCAAGGGAATTTCTTAGTCACGAGGATATGAAGGCATGCTTGTACTCTGCTTTTATGCATCTTGACTTCTTCCATGCAGTATCACAATTTTGCCAGGACCAATGTAAAGTAGCCCTGTCAAGAATGACTGCTATGAACTGGCAGTTCAGCGCTAAGTCAAAAGATGAGGATTTGAATACTCTCAAGCAACAATAACCACTGATTTTCCTTTCACCAGTTTTTGTTTGAGACTTAAGTTGGAAAGAATATAGAAAGAGTATAGGTTTAAAAATGTATTGAAATTTTTGGTTTAATCTTCAGTTTTTGATTGTACACTACATGTGATCAGAGAATTGACAACACACAGAAACCTTTTAATTCACTTGTATTAATAAGAGCAAGAAAGAAGGCCATTTTCTAAAATAAATTATATTGTTTTGCAAGTAAAATCAAATGCTGTGTGGCACTATAAATCACAAACAATGCCCTCAGTAATTAAGTAATTAAGTCACCAGAGAAAATGCGAATAGGTTAAGGACATGGAAGCATAGCCTTAAAAAAATACACCTGTAATAGATAAAAACATGTGAAAAAAGAGCAGCTGAGATTTTTTTACCTCATCTTCTGTAAATTAGTGAGTACTCAACACACAATTATTTCTCCTTTAAGACCACCTCTCATAAAAATCGTAAAGCTTGTTTGGGATTCAACTTGTCTTTTCAGGTACAAAAACATATTGATTAGGTACATAGTAGAGTCACAGTCAGCAGAGACACCACCTACGAAATATAACAAGTGTCTGCTACGTAAAGTCTGAGACACTTCAGAGGTCCAACAACAATAAACATACACACACTTAGAGAAAGCACACACAATCAGTAAGCAGTAGATTTACATATGTCCTATTCACAGATGAGGTTTAATTGTGCTGACTTTAATGGGTTGCAGATTAGATCTGTGTGTTTTAAATGCAGCTTTGCGGCCAAATCAGGATACTTTTATGACTGACTTTTTGCTACTGTTACAGAAGTTTGCATGGGCAGTGGTTTGCAGCTAGGTGTCTAATAGCAGCGTACTTATCAAGCAAAATAAACCACAGACGAAACACCAGAAGTGTGTTCTAAGATGTACTTCTTGCTAATGTGCTCCCTCTAACCACTGACCAGACAGAGAGACTGAATAGTATCAGGATTAATGTAAATCTGTACAATATACAGAGACTGACATTTTTTTCTGACTCATACTCTGTAGATCTGAACATTCATATAATGACTAACAGCACATATATATATTTGGTATGGAGAACCAAAAATATGTTTCAAATTTTTTAAATGGACCATTGGTCAGTTTACTAAGTATAGAATTAGAAATGTAGGCTGAGTTACCCCCCCAAAAAAGGCTTGTGCTACTATTCATTAGTATTTTGCTAGCATTTGTCTGACCCAAAGGACAATGACAGCAATTAATTAGAGACTGGAGGGAATTGCTATTTGCTTATGACTGAGGTAGTGATCTTTGGATGGACTATGAAATGATCAACTTCAAAATTAATCAGACTGAAAGAAAAATCCATTTCAAAGGTAAGGATATAGGTTTTCCAATCAGTTGTGAAACTGAATGGCAAATGTTGTAGTAAGAGGGTATGAGAGCATCTGTTTTAAACCTCTAATTCTGTAATCATTTCTACTACCTATGAAAGGTCAGGAACTAAGGCAACATGAAAAGGCAATAGAGTTATTCACATTTTCTCATATACAGGCTTATCTTAAACTATCCTGTTTATTCAGATACCCTGCCAAATTATATCTTAAATTTCCAAAATAGAAATAACCACAAATAAATAACAGTCTAAGAATTGTTTATAATTTCTTGTTTTCAAATTGAATAATTAAATGTATAAATACATATGTATTCATAATAAGACAAGACAGGTTTTAAAATACTGTTCATGTAGTTTGTTTTTTTTTCCCTCCCTCTCCCCTTTTATACAACATTTGTTTCACAAGAGGAGCATTTCCAATAGCAGTTAAGTAGCTATACCTAAGCAACATAGTGTTTCTTTGTATTGTCTGACATTTTATATTTGAAATATATGAAATCAAACAACCATAAAAAGAAGACACAAAACACAAAACAAAACAGAAAAGAAATATAAATGGTAATTTAGTTAGCATTCTATGATTCATAGCAGTTAAATATAATTGTCCTTCCTAAAGGACAGCTCCAAGTCTACGTGAGGTTTAGCAATGTACGTAGTTAATTTCTGCTAAAGTATTGTACTTTGTTTCAATCACAGAACAGTTGGGGTACAAAGGAACCTCTGGTGGTCATCTAGTCCATTCCCCCTGCTCAAAGTGAGATCACCTAGAACAAGTTTCTCTGGGTCATGTCCATTTGGGTTTTGAATATTTCTATAGAATGGAAACTCCATAACCACTCTGTGCAACCTTTTCCAGTTTTCAATCACTCTCACAGTAAGGAATCTTTTTCTTTAGTTTAGGTGGAATTTCCTTTCTTTATATTTGTGCCCATTGCCTCTCATCCTGTCACTGGATACGCCTGAGAAGAGTCTGTCTTCATCTTCTTTATTCCACCCATCAGATATTTATAAATGTTGATAAGATCTCCTCTGACCCTTTTCTTCTCCAGACTTAGCAGATCCAAGTTTCTCAGCCTCTCCTCATATGCCAGATGCTCCATTGCCTTTTTCTGGAATTGCTCCAGTATCTCCATGTCTGTCTTGTACCAGGGAGCACAGAACTGGATGTGTCTCACCTGTGCTGAGTAGAGAAGGGTTACATCCCTTGACTGATTAGCAATATTCTTCCTAATGCAGCCCAGGAGGCTGTTGGCCTTCTTTGCTGCAAGGTGGCTTTTGTTCAACTTGTTGTCCACTAGCACACCCAAATCCTTTACTGCAAAACTGCTTTCCAGCCAGGCAGCACCCAGTATGTACTAGGTCAGGGGATTATCCCTCCCAACCCGCAGGACTTCAAATCAGCCTTTGTTGAACTTCATGAGATGTCTATCAATCCATTTTTCCAGCCTGTTGAGGTCCCTCTGAACAGGAATTTATCCTGTCCTCAAATCCAGGGCTGGGATCCTCTTATTTTCCTCATCCTCACTCTTCAGAATTCTGAATTCCACCATATCAGTCATTTCATCTAAGGCTGCCCCCTAACCGATTCTTCCTTGTAGATAAGAATTAACCAGCTCCAGCACAAGTCCATCCCTTTGTTGGCTTGTCTATCTATCATGTGTGCCAGGAAGTTACAACCAATTCATTCCAGAAACAGCCTGGATTGCTTGTGAGCTTCTGTGTTGACCTTCCGTGTTGACCTTCAAGCAGATATCAGGTTGATTAAAGTCCCAGTTGTATGAAAAAGTCTTCCTCTACTTCTTCCAGATCAAGCAGTATGTAGCAGGCACCCATTACAACATCACCCACACTGGTGTGCCTGTTAATCCTGACCCATAAAGTCTCAGTTGGTTCATCACATGTATCCAGACAGAGCTCCACTCCTTTCCAGTGCTGCACTAAAACTGCAATCACTCTCCTTGCCTTCCCAGACTGTTTCCATCCATCATAACACTGCAGTTACATTACCTTTCCCACCACATTTCTGTGATCCCAATGAGATTATGCACCTGGAAGTACACACAAGCACCTTTGATTTCCTCTGTTTATTTCCCATGGTGTGTGCATTAGCATATGGTCATTTCACAAAGACACCCAGCCATGCTGATTTCCCAGAAGAGGTTAGTAGTTTCTCCACAATGTTGTCCTGTAGGCACTTCCTTATCTGTGTGCATTGAGGTGAACCCGCTTCAGCTTGTTATGTTGTTTTAAGGGGCTCCCCTATCCTTGCAACTTGCACTCTCTGATTTCCAAGATCTCTTAACTGATCAACTGCCTGAACAGATTACGGGTCAACATCTATCTCTCCTAGTTCTCCTCACCATGTCAATTATTTTTCCCACTTGTTGAGGTGGATACCATCTCTCCCAGCACCCCTCAGCCCTCAAAATGTGTTCTGTGGTCCTAAAAGGCAAATCCCTAGTTTTGACACCATCTGTGGAACCAGTTGTTGACCCTCAGTCTCCTTTCACTTCCCTGCAAGCCTTTCCCCATCACTGGCAAGAAACCCATGTCCTTGACCTTCACTGGCAGAGCTATCTGGTCACTCTCAATATGCTCCATGTCTCCCCTTAATGTACCTTTAGTGCCCCAGTGGAAAAGCAGCAGAGTGTAACTGTCCAAGGGCTAGACAACCCTCTGCAGGCTGTTGTTAATGTGTTGGATCCCAACCCCAGAAAACAGCAGTCCCCTGAGATAGAAGCTGGGACAGCAGATGAGGGCCTTCTTCCCTGTTCACAAGAAGTCACACACTACTAACACCCTCTGTCTCCTGTTGCTGCAAGGATTAGCAGGTGAGATGTTTTTCTAGACACAGCTCCTAACCCCCGTGTTGTAGTGGATGCTGAAGGTCTTTTCTAGATGTAAATCTGCAGGTGGAGTGCCTTCTGTTGCCAAAAGTCACACATTTCCAGCCTTCACCATCACTGAAGTCTTCATTTCCCAACTCTATAAACCCAGACTCTGCTCACATCTCCTTTAGCAGAGTTGAGGGGCTGGGATTCCTCTTGTATATGCAGGGAAGATCCAGTCAGTCTCTTTTCTGGTGATCTCTACTGCTGTGCAGGCTGCTTTTACACTGCAGTAACTCCTTCACTTGGTGACACAGATTCTTCACCAGCACCCAGCTCCTGCAGGCAAGGAACAGACCTCCCACTGTTCCAGTTTCAGAGCAAATCACTACATCTATGGCTTGTATCTGTTAGCCAGCATATATTGTTAGCATATTAGTGATTTGGAAAGAAATCAAGGGAAAGAATGGGATAGTGCCATGTATTCCCTTCAGTGGACTAAGAAAATAGAAAAAAACAAAGGGGAAAAAATTAATGTCTTCCAGATGCCGACTAGAATGGATTAAGACAACTAAATGTGTCTTCCTTAGACGATCTATATGTTACAGTTTCCATCATCATTAGTGGTACTCTAGGGTTTGATCCACTGTCCAGATATTAGCTCCTGTCAATTTTCTGTCATATCTAAGTTTGCTTGTGTATTTCAAATACCTGAGCATAGGATACATGACCATACAAGTATACAGTAGGATAAACATAGACACTGAATGGCCTGAAGGCAGCTGAAACATGAGAACTTCAGTATCATTAAAGCAGCAAGAACAATTTAGATCACACTAAGACAAGTATCAGGAAGTTGATCCTGTTGCCTAGGCTGTGTCTCTCTGAAAACTGGTTTCTTAGCTATTAGCAAGTTTATTGGTCTAGGTCATTATGATTTGAATGAAAGGCAAACTTATTTATTTATTTATTTATAGCACATGTTCTAGAATCTCAGTTCAATAGAGTTAAAAGACATTATTTGACTAAACTACAGTAGTTAGAATGTTATTACAAATCAAAACACAGATTGTAGGGCAAATGCAGATATTGTTTAATCTAACACATGGCTTTATTTCTTTTTTGTTGGTTTTAGAGCTGCAGTGTATGGCATATTTTTTTTTCCATCTATAAATCAAATTAGAAGTTTGTCATCAATAACTTTTTGCAGAGCATAAGCATATGACTTATAATGATATTGCAAACCAGACAGAGGTGATCAGTCTTCTGGGAAATATGTAACATTTTTTAAAGGTTAGGTTTGCATAAGTTTAGTACCTGTGACTTGTTTACCACAAGACTTGTTCTTGCATGATGTTAAGTAGTCATATGAAATGCTGAGTTACCTAAGTTTCAGTAAATTCAGCCAAGAGTACTACCTCTTGGTACTGTTTCTTTTCCAATATCAAGTAAAGCAACGAAATTGTGCTGGTTTTACTTGGGACAGAGTTAATTTTCTTCGCAATAGATAGTATGAGGCTTTGTTTTGAATTTATGCTGAGAATAATATTGATAACACTGATGTTTTGAGTTATTGTTAACGAATGTTTATACCAAGTCAAGGACATTTTCAGTTTCTGATACTGCATCCAAGTTCTCGACTTCTTCACTACAAGAAGCTGAGAGGGGACACAGTCATGACAACTGACCCGAACTTACCAAAGGGACTTTTCATTCCACCAAATGCCATGCTCAGTAAACAAGTTGGGGGCAGGTTGGGGGCCATGTTGGCTCTCTTATTCACTCTCTCTCCATCGCTCTCTATTTTGGGTCTCACTCCAGCTCTAGTGTGATCTCTTGCTCAGGCTTGTTTTGGCTCTCAGGCTTTCCATCTCTTGCTCTTTATACTCAGTAGCACTGATCAGCAGGTGTTGAGCGGTTGTATAATTTGTTTTATTTTCCATTATTTCCACTGCATATTATTAGTGGCAATATAGTATTATTAGTATTGTTGGTATTAGTATCACTATTTTATTAATTTATATTCAATTATTAAATGGTTCTTATTTCAACCCACAAGTTTCCTTGTCTTTTCCTACAACTCTTCCACTGGAGGAAGAAGGAGGTGAGCAAGCAGCTCTGTAGTACTTAGTTGTTGACTAGGATTAAACCACAGCATAAATTCAGATTTAATATTGGGCTTTTTAATTATCACAGTCATAAAGAACTTCTTCTAAATCACCAAAGCATTTTTGTACACTGTATTCAATATCTTAGACACAATAATTACATTTAGCAAACTTTTAAAAAGGTACTTTTCCTCCTTTTTATTTATAAATTCACTTAAGAAGTTGTCTTACAGTTAGTAGGCTTTCATAACTTCATTCTTTACCTTGTCTTAGCATACTATTACAGAAAACTTTCATTAGTCTAAGAAATTAGGATTGCTCATAAATATCACCTCTTCACACTGCTGAAAAATACAACGTAGTAAAATTTACAGGTTTGTAAACAACTACTTTATATCTGTCTCTTTCTGAGTAGACTTTTTTTACACTCTTTTAGCACTTTCTGCCACTTCAGCTGCTTTTTTAATCTCAGAATGGCAATATTTTTTTTTCTTAGTTTCATTTTTTTCTCCAATATTGAAATTATATGTTATAATGACTTTTTTCCCATATTAAGCAGATGATTTGTGAGGTAAAGCATTCTTGACAAATTAATGCAGTGTTTTGTATAGTTGGGTCTGAAGATTTTATGTATTTAGACTCTTAACTCCAGACTTTCACCAAAAATAGGCTTGGATTTACAAGTCAAGGTAGGCTGCAGACAAAAGAGGTTAGCTAATGGGCAGTACTGTCAAGCTATGCAAAAGGTAACAAAAGCTTTAGAAATAAGCCTGACATACTTCACAGATATTTTATCCTCAAGCACTTATGCAAATGATGGAAATTTCAGAGGAATCTATTTAAAAAAAACCCAACTAAACAAAAGGAAAGTCAGCAACATCCTGTTTACAAAATCTCTAAGCTTTTTAAAGTTTACAGGGCTCTGAAAAGTCCTGCCTCATATTCCGCTAACAGCTTCCTCTTTGAACAAACTTTCTCACTGAACAAATGATGAAAGATCAGTCTGAATCACTAATCATCAGTTATTGATTATAGAAGTTAGTTTTACTGCCTAACTTTTAGTGAGTCATCATGAACGTAATTATTTTCCATTCTAATATATATTTTTGAAAAAAATGCATAATATTATTTTAATAATAATTGTTAAATTCCTTTTATTTTCACATGCTAATACAGTGTCATTTGTGTACCTTATTCCTGTTGAGCACATGCAAAGAAATATATCAGTATTTAACTATATATAGACAGTTCCATAGTAACTGAACAGTTTTCAGACAGTTACATGTGTACATTGTTATCCCTAGCAAGTGCTGAACTGAGGTTCAATGAAAGATTCAGTGATTTCCTTATGTTTTTGAAGGAGTATATGACATATAAAGGAAAGGATTATGTTTCGGTTTTTTTCTAGTTCAGTCTTTTGGCTGTAAGCACACATAATCATGTGGTCTAACTATGCCTGGAGTTCAGGCTACACTGTATTTTAGCTATAACTGAGTTAGCTTTGTATGAACTAGTGTTAGGAAAGAGGCAGAGTAGTTTGGGCAGTTTCTCAGGCTATCGCATCTTGACGTGCTATTGTAACCGGACATTAGTCACTATCTTAGCTTATTTATAAAAAGATTGGGTAACTTTATTCTGTTACTGTGCTATACAGTGCAGATATCCCTGAAGGAATCTTCTGAAAAAGTTAGGAGAGCATAGGTAGAAATCTAGTCTACAAACTAAACCTTAACTTTATGGAAATTGTAGTATTGTCTTTGCTTCCTTTCCTTCACAGTTATGGTAGCAAAAGAAAACACAGGTTTTCTTCAAGTCTTCCCCATGCCACATATTCTTCATATTGTTCTCTTGCTTGCTGAAGCCTGAACTGTCTGTATCTCTTCTGAAGACCTCCACAGAGGTTTGCTACAGACAGGCAAACAGATTTATGGACTAGTCACTGAAGTCTTATATTATAAATATATTTGGACACAAATTACTTGTTCTCAGCAACGTACAAACATGGCACAATAGACAATAAGTAGAACTATATAAATAACCATAACAATAAGCACAGTGAGTGACGATGATAAAGTATACATTTCTGTCAACAAGGAATTGAATTTTCTGCCTTCAACAGTAAATTTCAAATTTCTCATCCAGTCCTATGCTTTCAAACTGTGAGTTATGATACCCAAGAGGGTCACAAGAGGATTCAAAGAAGATTATAAAGTGTTTATACTATCTGGGTAGCATTAATTACCCAGCTGTTTCCAGCAATTAAAGGCAGCTAGCTGTTCCCAGGCTAATAGTACACTTGTAGTCGATAATTAGAGCAGCTACTTGGAACACCTAAGCAGCAGCCCTATGTTTTGAGAGGGAAAGGAGAAAGAGGTTTTATCTGAAAGATTTGCCCTCAAAATAAAAGAACCTTAAAGGGGCTTGTGTTAACAAAATCATTTAGGAAATGATGATCTGCTGCTGTGAAAAGTAATATAAGTGAAGCTACCGTTAAAAAAAAAAAAAGTATTTCAATGTGAAATTCTAGTCTAGCTTAGTTCAGTTTTAACACAGTTTGTAATAGCAATTTTCTTTGTGTAAACACATTCATCATCACATCACAAAAGTCTTCCCTTTTGTTTTGTTTCTCTTCTTAGAAAATACTTTATGTTAAGTTTATCCTAAAGTGTGTTACATCTGCAACATAAAATCTAATCAGTAAATATTACCACAAAACCGTGTCTGCTGCAGCTGTTTATAAGGTATCATTAAATGAAAGAAACATTTAGATATAATTTCATTTTGATAATGTAATCTTTTGTGCCACTTAAATGATATTACTACTTGCAGGACTTTTTATTATGTAAAAATCTGATATCCAATCTCCTATTTCATGTTGGATCTTAAAGTGATATGAAGTGCCAGTAACTAGTAATTATCCTTCCAGTGCCAGTTACTGCCACAGTTAATAAATACCCAGCACAGTGTTTTATGCTGAAATGTAGCAGTGACATTTGTGTTATTTTTCTATCCTGAAAGGTCATATTCTTAAAACCTGATAGGTATCTAGGCATCTGAAAACTGAAGGGGACTCTCCAGGGTTCCAGTTTTCAGCACACACAGCATCACAGTATTGAATTCAATACCTCACAGATCTAAACAGATGCTCTTCCATGCTTTCCACACAGTAGTGAATGCTTAATATCTGCCAATAACACATACAGGCAATTTCACTTAAAGTGATACTAATTCTGTCCAGGTTTTAGACAATAAGTTACCCATATGTGGTACCTAGGTTCATTTTCCCTTCAGTCTGTACTATATCAATCATGTTCATATCCTAACTACTTGACTGGAACCATTTTCTATTCTCTTTCAGCCACCTTGATTGAACTGTTGAATTGAAGATTCATTAATTGATAGAACTATTAACATAAAGAATGTTTTCTAGCCCCATGAATGGGACATTTGCTTCAGAAATGGGAGTCTCAAATTTTACTCCCTGTCCTCTGTTTCTTTCAGTTTCTGAATGAGTCTCAACTCCAGCAATATAAGCCCAATCCTTCTGTACAAGGGATACAGTACCACCATTTCTGGCAAAACAAACCAACTGTGTCCATTCTGGAGGCCTTTTGCAAGCACTGTGAATACTGCAGTTATATCTCCTTTGACAGCTGATGGGGAGTCCTGGGTAAACCTTACACATTTACAAATATTTTTTTTTATCAATCATTGTCTTATATTACATGTGGTTGCTGAATCCCTTCATGACCAGCTGTGCTGGGAAATGTGTTACAAGTAAACCAGACTAGATCACAGTTCTAGGTTTTGCAAGATATGTACTAACGTGAATATCAAGTCTGTGTGCATACCACAAGGTGGTAAAGACAAAACTGGTGTGACAAATTATTTGAATTGTAGACTTCCAGTCTACAGAAGAGGTCTTCACCAGACTGTTCAGTTCTTCACTCTCCAGATAAAGAACCCTGCAGTCCCATTCCTCCCTCTAACACTCAATTCCCTCACATATCTAAGATTAGCAGAGAATCTTCTGAGTTACCTCACAGTGCACGATAAGTTCATAGCTAGGAATGTATTATTTTTGTCTTCATTTGGGACACAGAAAAATGGGTGGCCCTCACAATAGATCAGCATTTTTTTACATGAGAAGAAAATCTAGCCTTCCAGAAAAATAAGACATGAAGAAGGCCCAGATGTCAAATAGACTAGTCTGAAAGGATTGACTGAGGGTTGACAGACTGGTGCTGAGTGTAGAAGGAGACATGGCTTCTCTGCTGTCAGTGTGCTGCTGCAAGGATGCATCAATCAGTGTCAGAATAAGAAGGAACCTTTTCTTTCAAATAGCTTAACCTGGGCTGATATACGAACCCACCTAATAGATGGTTATAACTGTGTGCAGTGAGATGACCTTCACTGTAATGGGTTTATGTTTGCTTTTGGTATAAAGTATTTGCTGCTGACATTGACTGACAGTGGTCTGACTAACATGGCACTGATCAGTGGATGTCTTGGGATCATTATACAGATCCTACAAACTTTTTATGAAATAAATGTGAAATAGATGAAACTGAAGGCAAATACTGAGAAGAAAAAAAAAAAGAAGAATTCTAGTGCAAAGAAAATATTTTTCTTTCTCCCCATGAGGGTTAAACCCCAAGTTTTACATGGCTCTGTTTTAACAGAAAGTGAGAATAGGTCTAAAGGCTTGCAAATATGTGGAGCTGAAAATTATGGCAGTTTTATTGAAACTACGAAAGATTTAACTATTTTAATGAACTACCGAAGCCTCTAGTTTCAGAGCCCTGATATTCAATTTTCTCTAAAAATATAAAGAAGAGTTAAATGACAGTTACTGAAAAATAAAGCTTAGGTGGAATATTAGTTCCAAAAGGATGGAAGAATTTGTAGGCTCAGATTTTAATCCAGACTTGGAGGACTTTTTCACTCAAGACTGCTGGAGTCACAAGGTGATTTTACTCAAGGTGATTTTACTCAAGACTTGTGAAGTCTTGAACAAAGTAGAGAAGAAAATTTGTGCACATTACAGCCAAAGCAAAAACAGACTTCTAGAGGATTTTCATGGAAATTGAATCAAGAAAATGAATAGCAGGTAGGAGAGAAATTCTGAAGGAAAATACTTCGTTAATTGAGGAATCTGTTGGTTATTCATTTATTTTTACTGCAGTGCTCAGATGTCCCCAGACAAAGGCCATTTCAGTGTTTCATCATTCCTAATTCCAGCAAGACTAATATTGCCTCTATCCATTCCCAATGTCTTGTAATGCTCAAACCATATCTGTCAATTTTATTCAAGAAAAAGTATTTCAGCAACATGAAACTTACACCACGCCTATTCCTCAGGGAGCAGGAGACTCTATGGGTCTCATGCATGTTAGCATTAGTCTGTTGGACAGGTTCTTTTCTCTTTTTCTCTTTATAAGTAGCAGTAAGATTTCAGTTTGCCCATGGGCTACTAAATGAAATGAAAATAAACTTGCATCAGATGTTTAAAATCAGGAAGTAGAAGTAGTTTCAAGTCAGAAAATATTAATGCCAATTTGCTATGTCAGGCATCATTCAAAAAGAAAAAGACTCTCGATAAAGGTTTTCTGTTACACTCCAAATACATTTCTATTCTGGCTGGCTTTATGTCCTCTAGAGCATTAAGTATTTGTAATTATAATATAATAATAATAATAATAATAATAATAATAATAATAATAATAATAATAATAATAGAAAATAAAACAACCACCTCACACTGTTTGCTAATACGCAAAACTAATCTTAAATCCAGTTTCCCAGTTTTTGTAGCACTCTAGCTTAAAAAAATGGACAAGCATACCATGGTTTTGCCTGAACTTTATTACAATCAATCAGATGCATATTTTATATCAAGGATAGATCATTATTGATGAGATTAAAAATATATCTTGAGGATTTTAAATATCTGTGTTTGGACCTTCTGAATATAATATATACTATCAACCACGTTACCATGTACTCATGTTACATGTCATAACCATGTTACTCAATTAAGTGTCACAAAAGGAAATATAAAAGCAGGCTTTTCAGTGAGAAAATTCTCGAAGAGTGAGATTTTCAAAATTACTAAATAATTTAGAAACACCTTTTGTATTGAAAAATGATAGAAAAAATACATTGGAAGATACAGAGTGATTAAGTTATGACCAGTTCTGCTCATTCTATTCAAAAACTGCAACAGAAACTGACTGGTAGTTTACATCCTTCACACTTTTGTATTTCACTTTTGTATAGCACATTTAATATTAATGGAGTGCAAATTCACATATAAACTGTATACTGGGTTCAAAACTAATCTGAAGAAGTGCTGACACTGTGAAGTCATATATGCATATACTGGATGAAGAAATACTGGTTTACCTACAATGAAAGCAACCAGGCCTAGTGGAAGGTGTCTCTGCCCAAGGCAGGGGGGTGTTGTTACTACATGATCTTTAAGGTCTCTTCCAACCCAAACCATTCTATGATTCCATAACTTCAGAACTCAAGAAATCTGCCTTTTAGTCATTCACTGACAGTGCCTAAGAAACATTTTGGAGCAGGTAGATCCTTATAGAATTTAAAACTACTAAATATGGTTTTCATCTCTGTGGTAATGCATTTCTTCCTCTCTTAACTCCTGGAAAGTTTTATGGCCTCAGAGATTCCTGTCAAACCTTGGCCACTGTGCAGGGAGTTTGGTGGTTAAGCACCCCTTATCATATCAAAAACACTCTTGCACTGCCAAGGTGGGGAACAGCCATACTAGGGGTCAGTTGCCTGGTTACAGTGTGGGATGAGAGTGAAACAATTCATCCCCTGCCAGCCTTGAACCTTATCGCAGCCTGGATAGATCGGTACCAGCTGTAAATTCCAATGACCACCTGCCTCAGTTAAGGCCAGGATGTAAAATTATTTATGCCTGAAGTCAATTATCTTGTGACCCTATAAATAGTGGTTCCAAGGATGACCTTTTGAGCTCTCCTGGACTGCAGTGGGTTGTGCTCAGCACCTCCCTCTGAGTGGGATGCCTCTCAGGTCACAAACTGGACTGAAACACCCTCCTTGAGGCTTAACTCTTTGCCTGTTGGGAGATGCACTGACATCTGATGTGAATATTTTCATGGAACTCAAGGGGAAATTTTAACAGGTACCCTCATACAAATATATGTATATTTATCTCTATTTCTATGTTTGTATGTGTGAGTGTATGCATGCACCTTTATGTTGATGAACTTGCTAAGTCTTTGATTAAGTTACTGTACCGATTTGTTGAAAGTTAAGTCCTGCTGAGGAATTGTGTGATCTAATTGTGTGTGACATATCTGAATAGTGTTAAGGAACTTAACTTAAGGAATTATTGGTGCTATCCTCAAGTTTCACACCAAACACAAACTTCACACACTCTGATCCTTTCCCTGATTTCTTAGGGATAAACTGTTGACCAGGTCTGGGACTAGGGGTGGATTCAGCTGCATCTAGACTTCTCTTTTGAGGAGTTTAGAAAGCAAGAGTGTCCACTCCGAACCTTGTGACTGAATGGGAGGAAATTCCCCTACTCTCTCTCCTTAAATCATACCCCTTTTCCCTGACTGCCTAGATATAAACTGTTGTTCTGATCTGGGACTAGGAACTTGGAATTGATGCCATTCCAGATTGTTGTTGTCTCAGTGTTTTGCACAAACTCCACACATTGTGATCCTTTCCCTAATTCCTTAGGTATAAACTATTGACCAGGTCTGGGACTAGGGGTGGATTTAGCTGCACCTAGACTTCTCTTTTGAGGAGTTTAGAAAGCAAGGGGGTCCACTCTGAACCCTGTGACTGAATGGGAGGAATTTCCTTCCCCTTTTCCCTAGTCCATATCACAACAAACCAATCCTGCCTTGATTTCCTTGACTCTGTATATATATATTTTTTTTAATTCATGTACAAACTATTTTAATCTGTTGCTAATTTGATTTTGCCTTTGTATGCTTGTCCATGTTGAATAAGTAACAGAATTCGATGGTAAGGTCCCCTCTACTAAGTCACATTTCTCACATTCATATTAAAAATATTAGCTTTTCCCCTAATATTTCTGACACTGATCTTTTAAGTGGCCTAAACCACTCAGCATAGTCCCCCTTTTGTGACAATGTCCCAAGTAGGCAATTGGTATCTATGTCAGCTAAAATTGTTGAATGAGCCTTATTGAACATGATTAAAAGAAGATAATTTTGTGTCTTGATCAATGTGAAGATCTCTTTGTACTTTCTACTGATCAGGGACAGAATCAATATATTAATCTCAGTGGATCAATGACCTAAATTACCCAACAACCCAATTTGTCTCATGGAAAATAAAATAGACACTATCAGGTTTTTTTTTATACTTACCCTAAACTTTGTCAACTCTGAAGATTTCAGCTGTGTCATAATTTGTAGATATAGATAACAGTCCTGTGAAATGCTAGAAGGCTCTGCTATTGCAGTTATTGAAAAAAATAGAAAAAAAAAATTATGCTTAATCCAAAGGAGGAACATTCATTGTGTAAAAAATAATTGCTGACAATCTATTATGCTATTGGAAAATAGAATAAAAAATATTTAGAAAGACCAAGCACATTTCTTATAGTAGTAACATTTTACATTTATTTTCTTGTACAACTTTTTCCAGGATAGATCTAATTGTTCATAGACAGAAGATGACAGAGACTGGATCACTATATATTTTGTAACTTTTTTATAACAGAGATATAAAAACACTTAAAAGGGAAAAAATAATCCAGAACTCCCTTTGGTATGTTCCATGCTGCCAGGACTTTGTTCCTATTGTAGATAAAAAAAAAAAAATGGTAGCTTCTAAGAGTGACTGTTTAGATTAATATTTAGCAACTTTTTCAATTTACAAACATACAATCCTATGTTTTTAATCAGTCACTTGCATCAAAATCTTTTTCATTCACATAGTATTTTACTCCCTCAGCAATGCAATAATGTTGCAAAGAAGACAGTTTTGTTTAACAAGGCACAAGTTTATATAAAGAGGTTAAGGTGATTTTGAACTATGCTGCGTACGCTATAGTAAGTTTCCATGTGGATAATGCCAACTAAGTGTGAGCCAAAGACCACACATACATCCAGGTTTATCTACTACTCATGTATTTTAAATTAAAATTTTAATTGCTCCAGAATGCTATCACAGTGGGAAAACTCAGTCACGCTTTGGTTGGGTTGGCCTTTGTTGGCTGCCTACCAAGTGCCCACCAAGCTGCTCTGTCACTCCCCATACTCAGCAGGACAGATGGGGTACATACATGGTGAAAAGTTCATAGGTCAAGATAAGAACAGGGACATCACTCAGCAATTACCATCACAGGCAAAACAGACTTGACTTGGGGAAATTAATTTAATGTATTGCAGATCAAATCAGAGCAGGATAAGAAATAAGAACAAATCTTAAAACACTTTCCCCCACACCTCCCTTCTTCCTGAGCACTCAGCTGCACTCACAAATTCTCTACCTCCTTCCTCTGAGCAGTGCAGGAAGATGGGGAGTGAGGGTTGTGGTCAGTTCAGCCTCTGCTACTTTTTCATCCTTATGCTTTCCCTCTGCTCCAGTGGAGAAACTATGGGAGACGCTCCTTCACAGACTTCTCCAATGTGGGTCCTTCGCATGGGTTGCAGTCCTACAGGACCTCCAGTTTGGATCCCCTGCAGGGCCATAGGTCCTACCAGAAAATTTGCTTGTGGGCTCTTCTCTCCATGGGGCCACAGGTCCTGCCAGGAGCCTGCTCCAGCATGGGCTTCCCACGGGGTCACAGACTCCTTCAAGCCCTTGGTGTCTGCAGAGCTGCTTGTCTCACATATTCTCACTCTTCTCTCCTAGCTGCTGTTGTGCAGAATTTTTTTTCCTTTCTTATATATGAGCTCAGCTTTGGTCATTAAAAGGTACATCTTGGGGCCAGTGGGCAATGATTCTGTTGAACATGGGAGCAGATTCTGGTTTCTTCTCACAGAAGCCATCCCTGTAGCCCTTCTGCTACCAAAACCTTGTCACATAAAGCCAATATATTCTTTTCTTTTTTTTAACATACAGCCTATCATTATTTTTCTTTTGGAACAACTAGCACAACCAGCCCTGTGCAGAGCTTTTGTACACCACCTGAAATCATAAACTGAGCACAGTGTAGCTGTCCTGCACCAGAGCTACTGAAGTACAAAGAGGCTAAAAGATAACATAAAGGGTATGAGTCTTAAGTCTTATCGCACCTAAGGACACTTTTAGCTTCACTGTGAGGGCAAAGTCTTGGTGGTCATTAAGGACTGTGTATGATCATATTAATACAGTGGCAGGCCTATGCCTGATGTTTACTTTTCATATAAATCTTGTAAGTCACACTACTGCACTCCACCAGTTCAGTGCAGCATACACAACAGCAGAAGAGCAAGAACAACGTGATGAAAAACTATATTATAAGGTATTCTGGATGGAAAACTAGATCCATTGTCTATGTTTACTCAGTTTCTAGACAGTAGCTGTAAGTTTGAAGATTAGCAAATGTAATGTCATTTTTTTAATGTTTTGTCAGCTTTAATTACCTTGCAAGCAGTTGGTTTTCTTCTTTCTGTCATTACAAGCATTCATTGTGTCAAACTATCTTGAAATACCATCATGTTATTACTTTCCAAGATGATGATACTTATAATTTGACAGGAGAACATAAAGATGATATCAAAAATCTGCCAAAACCAGAATGAAATGCACTTGTTCTCTTTAAATCAGGTAATTTGTGTCTGTGTTGCACTGCTTTATACTCTAAGCTATAGAATTGTTGTACTTCCTTTGACTGCACATGATTTATAATCCATATCTTTCAAGATTGTAAAAAGAAGCTGTCTCACGGCTGATTTTTGTTTTAACAAAAATGGAGTGGGAACAAGGTTTGGGTCAACCATGGCACAGACTATCAGAAGAGTCTATAAAAACTGACACTGACAGCTCTATATGTGATGGTCTGTAAGGAAGTTATAAACTTACTTTGAAGAGATGACAGAAGATCAGAAAGATTTTCTTTTTTTTTTTTGTCTTTGCCATAACTCAGGTTTCTTTCCATACAATATGCAGCTACAGTTACCTGTCTAAAAAGTTTTAGAATAATGATGTCCTTCAAAATGTTCACCTAGAAGTCTAAAACATACTTGATGCCAATACTATAATATTGTATCAACATTCAAAGCATGAAGGTATGAAACATTCTGTGAAACCAGTCCAAAACACTTGTGAAATTTATATGGAAAACTTTTTTTTTTCATGAAGAAAATCCATGAATATGAAAAAAGCATTTCTGCTGCTATTATCAGTAGTGGTAGTGATACTGAAAGGATTTTAAGCAGAATGTGGCTTTTTTTTTTTTTAAATAAAAATATTCCAAGGGAGGGAAGGAGGGGAGGCCAGTAATCACATTTAAAAATTATTGTTTGGCTATGTCTGACTCTTGAAAGTATTATTTTTCCTAGTTTTCTGTAATGTGTTGAGATCTCTGTTCCTTGGCTCGCTTAGCAGTAGAAGTTGAACATTAAGACTTTGCTCAGTTTTTACCTCACACTAACAACACAAGGACATACTTTAGAGAATTACTACTGCAGAAATCTGGAGATTACCTCTCAATTCTTCTCAGAAAATGGGGAGCCCATTCACTTGCATCCATATTTGTAAAGGAGTAGGGGGTAACTGTGCAGCAACCTCTGAATTTGCAATTATCTCAGTTATCCATTAAAAAAATATTTTGGCAGTATTTTTCTGGATATATTTAATTTCTATAATTTAATAAAAATCTACAATATCCACCAGAAAGCTCTTTATCTTGTTTAAGAACAATGGCATGAAACAACACATGCAAAAATAAAATGTTAGACCAATTAAATCTTGCTTCTTCAAAAGTAATGACATGCTGGGGTTTGGCATTATAAAAGCTTGAATGATGTGATAGCAATAGCTTTCTTAATGGGAGAATGGCATTTCTCATATCTGTGGAGTTCCTTAGCATCAGTCATCCGTAAGATAAGGATGCCAGCTGTTCCATGACATTTTGGTACAACTTAGCTGAGAACTTGAAACACCTTTTAGAACTTTGTCTTTTAAAAGCTGTCATAAGAGCAATTATAAAAAATAACTTTACTAAGGATCTTTACATTCTATACTGTAATGAAATGTAACTGAATGTGCTTAATCTAAAGAAAACTTCATAATTAGGGAACAGTAAAAAGAAAAATAGATCTGCAAGGAAAGAAGCATTCTTGTGGTTTAGTTCAGCTCAGCAGCTTTCTTCTCACACAACTGTAGTACAAAAACCAATTTTCTTACTAGACCCAAGTGTGTGGTCATGAGAGAGCCTAGCTTCTTCAGATAAGGTAAGCTGCATTTACTAGCTTCTTAGGAAATTCAAAGGTATTGTACCCACCTGTGGGAGTTAATCTTGGATGAAACCTTAGTGTCATTGAAATGGGTCATGAAACTTGACTTTATTAGGACAAGGATTTGCACATCTCCAGGACTCCCCTTCTTTTTCTGCAGCAGAGTCTACAGTCCTGGGTTTTGGGTTGGCTTTTTTTTTTTAGGCAGGGGAGGATAAGGGAATTATGGCTGCTCAAAACAAAGCTGTTCAAATCTCCCAGTGCTTGCTGTAAAGCCAGGTCATAAGTATTTGAGACAGAAGAATCTTCAAAGGTATTTTCAATGAAAATAGTTGCTGTTTAACCTGACAATTTTGTGGATTTATTTTTGCAAATGCCAATTTAGCTGCTTAATTCCCTCCTCTACCATTACGAATGAGAAGACCTCACACAGAAGAGAGAGAAGACCTGACTCACAGGCTATGCCTCGCATAAGACAGAAAAATACTTGAATTAATGTCTAAGTCCTTTAGTGAGATGACTCTAACGATTCAACATATAGGAATTTCTTGCTTAGAAAATACAGAGAAGTACAAAATGCCAAAATGCTGTAATAGTATGTGGTACTTGATTTTTAATATCTGTGTAAAATGATCAGGTATTTTTGGCATTATCACTTCTTCAGGGAGAAGAAAAAAATACTGCCTACTTGTTGCCTTTCATCATTTTAAAGTGTTGTACTAACTATCCTGTATGTCATGAGTCTTTCTTACACTAAAATCAAAACATCTTTTTACATTTATGACATTAAACCAGATGGAACTAGTTTGACCCATCTGCTTCTCTTGAATATCTATCTACAGCAGCAAAGGCAGAGGAGACAGTAGCTTTGCCTTCAGGAGAAGAAGCAGCCTGTATATCTAAAATAGTGACAGCAGTCAGACTGTAGCTGCTTCTTATACAGCTCTCTTGTTCTCTTTTTGCTCCTCAGTCTCGTAAAGTGAAGATTTGATTAGAGTCAGTGTGATTCCCTGCAGCAATCTTATCTGACGATAGAGTTCAGTGTCTTTGTCAGATCCTTCCAGCACTTGAGTAGCATGTTGAAAGCCTAAAAAAGGGCAACCAAGAGACTTTTTTAAATATAAAAATAAACTGAGTCACTTTCATAATTCCAAATAGTTCAAGTGGAAGTAAAAAATAACGAGTGGTTTTGTTTGCCTGGTTTTTTTTTTGGGGGGGGGGGGGGGGGGGGGGCGGACATGGGGGGGCGGGTTTAGTGTTCAAAGTCAGTATATTATGATTTTTTGTTTCTGAATATCATGTTTCATCCTTGCTAGAATGCCACAGTTCCACATAGCTTTTTTGAGTATCACTGGTCTTATTCATAGAAAGTCTGATGTTTGGGTGTCTTGCTTTTTATCTGTTCAATTATCCATTACAGATACAAGTGGAGCTACATGGGCTAAGTGTACCTCCAGAAGAAAATGCATCAGGAGCCAGACATGCAGAAAAAAAGAGAATCTCTCATTCTTCCTCATCTCTCTCTCTGATAAGAGGTGGCAGACAACAAAGTAAAGCTGTGCCAGCTGATAGTCAGATATTGTCAGATATCAGTACCATAACCTGAGCTGGCTGAAATGCCACTTCACCCTTTCCCAGTTTACACTGAAATGTCAGAACAGAGACAAACATACAACAAACAGCAAAATTTCCAGTGTGCTTCTAAATTGTTAGAAACCTTTCATATGTTTCTTCGAACTTAATTCTTGTTGATTTGACTTTCTATCTTACTGCTTCCATTTTCTTTTTCCATTATTTTTCTTTTCTTCTGCAGAGTGTTTTATTTTCCTTCCACATCATTTGGGGAAGTCTATTTTGTTAAATAATAGAGTGAGACTGAACAATGCATACTTAATTGCCCATGCTGCTTAAGTGGTCCCATTTTGAAGCTGTCCAGAAACCTCTGAGAGAAATCTGATGGACTAGCGGACTAGCCTGAAGCACTGTGCATATGAGCCAGTTGGTGGCACTTGATTAAAATGAGGAATGCTTGGTCATCTTATTCAGGAATAAAAGCATAGTCTTTCAGATTACATTTACTGAGTTGAATTCTTTGGTTTCAGGAAATCGTCATTTAAAATAATTTTCAAGATACTTATTTCTCCCTGTTAAACCTTGCTTTATCTCTTGCCTATTTTCCATCACTGCCATCAAAATTCTTTCTCATTATAGACTTGATGTACATCAGTCTTTCTTTCATCTTTTTCTAACATCTCTAATTTTCTATCAGGTTCTTGTAATCATCACTTTCCCCCTGCTATCTTATCTACAATCTTTCCTACACTATTATGTATTCTTTACTCACAAACTATTCCCCCTTATTTTTAGGCTTGATCCTGCATATTGACAATAAGGAAGAAAAAATCTCGGTCACTTCACTGATGAAATATGTAATAACGATCCATCCTTGCACTGCAGTTCCACTGGTACATTAAAAGATGGTGATGAATAATGTCTTTGCTGGCCTGTCTCCAATTTAGAAAGGTTATTGGGTAAGAACAGAAATGGCTGAATAGAGACAAGATGGCAGAGACAGGCCTAAATGAAATGTTTAACAAACTGACTAAAATATTCTTCCTGACAGACCCAGATGAGGGAATACAGCTTTGAGTTTGAATGCTTACAAGAGTTGAGGTAGTTAATGCTCTAGTCACTGATTCTTGTAAGAGTTCATTATGTGGTAGTAGGAGAATTTATTTATTTATAAGAGAGACAAGATCAGAAAATGTCCTTCCTGAGTTCTTGGGAATTTAACCCTGGCTATTTTAGTTTTGTTTAAAGGCTTTACAGTGTTTGACCTTACATAGAAACATAACTGCTCTAATTTCTTGATTCAAGTACACTATGAAAATAAGTATTTAATAAAAAGAAATTTTATTGATTTTGGTACAATTTAATGTTGACACCAATGAAATTAATTCTTAAGAAATTTTTAATGGTCAGCAGGCAGAAATAATTATTTTAAAAGCCCCCTCAAACAACAAAAACATCACTACTGAAGAAATATACAAAAGAGATGTATTTATGTGGTTTTGTGTTTCTATAAATAAATGCATACACCCATGTGTATATAACAGACAGTATAAGTAAACATATAAGATGGAGGTTAAGCACAATTCTTATTGTGGATGGACGACAGGCATTCAAAATTTTATTGTCTTTATTTGTCATGCATGCCTTCTGGCATTTCATTATTTACATTTAAATAGATTTCTTCCATCACTGAAGCATGAACAAACATTTAAATAGCTATGAAAAGAGGGGGGTTCCCCATGGCATTATTTTACTGATATGTTAAACAACATAATATCTGAAGGGCAAGTTCAAATTTCCCTGGGTAGTTATATGCTGACCTCTAAGTTGACAGTATATTCATTCCATTCCCTGACTCTTCAGGATGGCACACCAAAAAAAAACTAAGATTTTTTTTTAAACATGTAACAAACAAGAAATTGGAACTATAAGGATTTTTATACTGTATTTAGGTTTTTTATGGTGTCCATAGACAATACAGAGCAAAATGAATTTACTTTTTAAGCCTTCAGTTAGAGCAGCGATACAGATTTTTTTCATTATTACTAAACACAAAGGACAGAAATTGCAGTATGCTTTACTAAGCCATGCAAGATTTTTTTGCCAGCTGTGTAAGAGAATTGGTTACCGTTGACTAGTCTAGCAAGTAGAGGGAGTCTTGAATACTGGACTTTTCTCAGGTGGAAGAAGATTCCTAAAAACTTCAAAGCAAAAGAACTGATAAAGGACATTCCTTATTTTCCTTTTCTTGTCGAGTAGCACAGAAGTTCTTCATTGGTGAAGCAATCTGTATTGATAAAATGCACTGCAGAAGACCTACTCATGCACATTAAAACTGATGTGTGCACATGGATGAGTGTTTAAGTAGATCCACAAGCTCTAAATCAATCCCATCAAATAGTGTGCATGTGGTGCACTACTCTAAATATTTGTTTTGTGATTAGCAGATGTTCAATATCCCACATAAGGGACACTGAGATTGATATCATAGTCTATCCTAAGCCAGTTTCATTCCCAAAATACCTTGTTAGATTATTTTGCCACTGAACTAAATTCTGCATTTTGCACAAACAAAGGAAAACAAAATTGAATTTAAATATGTAGCAGAGCTGTGTTTAAAAAAAAAAAATGTATTCACAAGTACTTCAAATTTTCAGAAAATTGTATTTTTAAGGACAGGGACCAATTCAGAAGCTGTACAAAACCAAGAAAAATACCAAAGGATTTTACTTCTAAATTTAGGAGGTGGGTTCCACTTAAACTAATTTAAACACTGAATTTCTGTTTGTGTACTTGCTTGTATGGAGAAACAGCTGTAGCAAGAAAGTACATACTATTAGCTGTACTTCTGATGAAAGAGGGACAGGAAGATAAATTGTTCTCTGAATGTCTAATCTTATCTGTTAGCTGAAGTCTGACTCTGCTTTGAACAGCTCCAAGCAGCTTTAGGCAGAATAATATTCACAAAAAGTCATAATATTACTTAATTTCCAGAACCTCATAGCATTAGGCCAATATAGTAATAAATGGCACTAAAATTCTAAATTATTTCAGATGCTTCAGACCAAAAAAAACCCACATTAAATGGTAAGCGGGGGCAAAGGAACACTATTAGACCAAAGAAGATGTCAAATGACAAAACACTGGTAAAGACAACTTCCTCTAGGAGGAAATAGTCAAGAACAAGGACAGCTTGTTTCTCTTGGCCTCTTGGACAGAAACTAACCCTTGTCCTATTTTACATAATGCTACATAGTTTGTGGTTCCTCTTCAGCGTGTGAAGTGCAGCAGAAATCTGACAAGGGTTATGCCTAGTTTCAGGGAATTTCCCTACACCAACCTACTTTATTTGCTATACAGAGAACAAACTACTTCTGCATGCATCTAGTATTTTAGACACAAGAAGGATGCCTAATTTTAGGGACAGTAGCTCACAGACATGGGTTTTGGTTTAATTTACTTTTCAAATTTTATGAAAACAACTCAAAATTCATTCATCCTGTAGCTATTACTGTTGAAGCCAAGTGAAATTTCTCCACAGATAATTTTACTTATGTTGTGTGGTTTTCTGCCAATAAGAGCAAATGGTATAATTATGCTATTCATAGTAGAACTAATGAGTTTGCTCCCAGAATCTCTTCCATATTAGTCACCTTTTTTTTTTGGTGAATAACATGTCTTCTGGAAGTGGAGAACTTTAAAAACATGCAATGATCATAAATAAAACTATCCATTTCTAAAATCCTTTTGCTTATTGATGAAAAGCAGTAAGATGAACAGATGGGCTGAAAACAAAATTGCAGCATTTTTCTGGTTTGATGTCTCTTCTTTTGAAAGTTTTTCATAAAACTTTTCACCTTACTCCCTAAGCCCACTACCTCTCAATTTTTTTTGATAATATAACATACTTTTTCTAATATGTAACTGCATGTTGCAGATTTTTCCCAGCATAGTCACAATCAAGACAACTAATCAGCAGTGCCTTGATCAGACACTGGAACTATGATTAATGCATAATTTACCTCAGTTCAGAGCCACTTATCCCCACCATTATCCCCACCAAGCTCTTAGGACTGGTGGGTAAGGACAACCAAGTCAAGTACACTATCTACAGTCACTGCAGCACACTAGTGTGTCATGCCCTTTAGAGACATTGCCTTTTCTCCAAGTCCTCTCCAGTGTGGCTATTTCAACTATGTCATCAGTAAATATGTGTTATGTGATAATTAGGAAAATGAAAATATTTGGGCATCAGCTATAAATAATAAAATTATGCTATGGACTAATGTAACCACTTAGCTTAGATTTCAGGCTGTATGATTTATTCATCTTTTATGTTTTCTACAGATTTTAGATGTCTTTTATTTCTTTGGAAACATACCATATCTAATCTCAGAATATATTTTATATTTCTAGCCATATAAAAGTGTTATGTCAGAGTTTTTCTTTGAAGGAGAAGTGAACCTGTGTGAGACCTCAAATTTGAGTTTATGGCCACATTTCTATTTTATGGAAACTGATTAGCATGCCACAGAAGGAGGAAAGGAGAAAGAATACCTAGTGCTCCATGAATACAGATGATGAACTTGCATTGTGATTGCAAGCTAAATGAGGTAGGCATAAAATATATTTTCTGAACTTGCAACCACCAACCAATTTTAAGTGCTTTTTTTTCAACATTTTTTACAAAAGTAAAAGTCAAAGTGTCTGAAAATATTTCCAGTATCATGATATTTGATCCTTCTACTTAGTTATCCAGGAGTATTACAGTTATCTGTTATTCACATGAGAGTCTTATCTTAAGCATTTCCTGTACACTTATGAAAAGAATCACATGCAAATGTTGAAATATCGGTTCTTGTGTATTTGCCAGTGCTTTTCCTATTAATTTTGCAGTATGAACACATCAGATTAATTCATATATAGAAGAATCATTTCTAACTTTCAAAGAGATAATTCAATGTTCATAAACTGCTCCTGCATATGAATAACAGAAGACAAAAGGCATAAAACTCTGTGTGCCGATATACCTATATGTTCATACAAATATTCATTTACAATATGTGTATGTAAAAACATGTATTTACACAACATATATATGTATATCTAAGTATGCACACACATACACCCACTCAAACACCAGAAGAACACATAAGATTATATTTATATTTTTAGTTAGTCTTTGTTACCATCAAGCTAAATAAATTCTCTTTTTCTTTGTTGAGATGTGATTTTACTCCATTTGTTCTTGAACAATTTGGAGTACAAGCTTAAACAATGCTCTGAATTTAACATTATGCTTGGAAAGAAGTGTAATAAGCAAAACAAAGCAAAAGTACACATTTTGTACATTCCAGGAACACCAGCCTCTGTTAGCATGAATTGGACATTTCCAACTTTCATTAATTTTTTTTTTACAGAGAGGAGAATTTAACACCTTTGCAGAATTATGTTCTTAAATGACAGGACCAAAATCTTTCCTGAGAACTTAATTATTAAATTAATGACTACAGAAATTTACATCCCTTCAGAATTTTTCTCTAAAAAATTTTCATGCTGTCAGTGGCAAAACTCTCTGGAATTTACTCAGGAACAGTATTCAGGTTTGTGGGGGTTTTATATCATATATTTTCTTAGAACTTTGATTCAAGTCTTATGGTTTTTATGTGACCGGCCCTGAACTTTAAATAAATTCAGATTTTATTTTGAAATATACAGTTGTCTGTTAAAAAAACCCCTATAAATAAAGACTGATTAAAAAGGAAGAGGAGATTATTATTTTTGATGGAAATTCTAGAAAATAGGTATTGCCTGAAAGATTCAAAGATGGCTGAAGTAAGGGAATAGTGACTACATGGAAGACAAAAAAACACCCTCTAAAATATAAAGGTGGCAAGCTCTGGGTAAATAAATCCCCTTTTGAATATGCTAAAAGAGAAATTGCTGATCTGAACAAAAGCCAAGTGTCAACCTAGCTTGCAATCCAGGATGCTTATATCTTACACAAGGCTGTAAGAAAGCACTTTAAAAAAAAAAAAAAGGTACTCAAACACCTGGATGCACAGTTCTCCAAATACAATGACGGCCTTAAAGGTGATAGCCATATTATCCAAGCATTCCTGGGCCATAGGAATAAATTTTAAAACAGGTTCTGAAACAGCTTGTGCCTTTAATGCAACTTTTAGCAGGGCGTACAAGTCTCAGATGTTACAGACTGACCTCAGATTATAAAAAATGTTAAAGCAGTGCAATGTTCCCCATTTTGTTTCTAATAATAAAGCTAAGAACTCTGTCACAGAGCATTTAAATAGGACAGTTACTTAGAACTAAGATGTAGAGATGTTGTAAAGTGGTTGTGATTTAACCCTAGTAAGCAGCTCAGCCCCACACAGCCAGATGAGGGAGAAAATTGGAAAGGTAAAGACAGAGCAGTTGCAGGTTGAGCTAATGACAGTTTAACAGGTAAAACAAAATCTGTGTGCATAAGCACAGCAAAATAAGAAATTCTTCCACCACGTCCCATCAACAGGCACATGTACAGCCATCTCAAGGAACGCAGGGCTTCATCGCTCATAAACGTTACTTGGGAATACAAACACCATAACTCTGAGCTTCCCCTCTGAACGTTCCCTCTTCTTCCTCCCATTTTTTATTGCTGGGTGTGAGACCATATTGTATGGGATATCCCTCTGATCAGCTGGGTTCAGCTGTCACAGCTGTGTCCCCTCCCAAGTTCTTGTGTTCTGTCCCAGTCAAATCCAGTACAACAGCACACAACATTGATGTGTTGCTGGAGTTTATAAAGAACTTTGACAGCTTCCACAGAACTACCAGAGCCAAACCTGTGGGCATGAACTTTTTAAACTGCAGGCATTTGGAAAACTCTACATGGAGATGTGTTTAAATTTAAAGAATCTGTACTTCTGTTCATAAAGGGAGACCAATGGCTTTTATCCGTCTTTCTCCATGTCGATGGAATGTGTGAACCATTTTCTTAACCCTCACAACAGCTTCAGCTATTGACTCTTCAGCAGTGGGCCCATCCACGGCCCAGTCATAAGGAAAATAAAGCTCAAAATGGATGTAAACATACACTTTTCCTAACACTTGGAATTGGGTACATATTTTTGGAGCTTCTCTGAGTTTTGCTGCTAAGAAATTTTCATTTGTGGCAGACATCACCAGAGGGGTTTAACACACTATATATTTACATAGATCCTGCAGAACACCACCTTGTCAGGGACTTTGTGATTCCTTTATTGGGCTGTGTTCTAGTCAGTGGAAATAACAATGAAAACACAATGTGGCAGTAAACTACCAATACATTGACACAATAAGTATTAAAATAAACACAGACCAGAACAAGCATGTTTCATTTTACTTTAGGAAAATTATTGTGAAGCTGCATCTTTGGCTCTGGAAGCCTCTGATATGTTAAGAAACCATGCCAAATTGTTAGTGGTAAAAATTATGGATACCTGTACTTTTATGTAACTTGTTACACAGCCAAGTCTGGCAACGATATCCCTGGATGTTCCTGTGATGTATGGTGCCAGATGTTGGAGGTATATTCTGTAGCCTCTGTGAAATCGCTGTCCCACTTTTGAAAAGGTGTTTGGAAATTGTTTAGCCACACATTAGAAGTGCTCAGCATACCAGCTGGTAGTAATGTCAGCAACCAGGAAAATTTGTTTCTAAGACAGATGTCCAAGCTTGTTATTTGGTTTGTAGGTAACGATGCTTTCTGTGGAAGTTATGTCAGGAACCCATTCAACTTCAAACATTGTGACACATGGCCCCATGTGGAGCTGGTGAACCTCATAGATTTCATCAGCCCTGTAACCCTTCCCCAGAGCCTTGTTCAGTTCCCAGGGACGCCAGGTGCCCATGAGGTAACTTTCTTCATCATCATGAGTGCAGAGAGCCTGGTAAGTTTCAGCACAAGACTGGTACAAGGGGAAAAATATCTTGCCATTTACTATCACAGGAAGCACAGGGAAAAAGTGTCCATGGGGTAGGTATACCTTTGCTTTGACTATCCCAGAGTAGGCTATCAGGGTACAAAAATTATCAAAAATAACTTTGGCATGTCCAAGAGGGTACAGTTTTGTTGATGAAGATATGACCATGGTCATACAGTATAAAACAAAGCCCACAGAACCTTCTCACCTTAAAAACATTGCTGACATCCTTTACATCATGATAATGTTCATCATGTAAGTGGAGAAAAAGGGTCTTAGGATATCTAAAACTGTTATTTGGCTTAAAAATTACCCATACCTTTTTTCATTCAGATAGGAGGAAGATGCATATATTAACATATAGAAGATCCTCAAACAAAGGATGCTACTCAGTGTGACCTTCCCATGCGGAGACCATCCCAGTTCATCATGTAGCTCTTCTGCTCTGCTTGAAAGTTCTGCATTTGTCAGATCCCCCTCTACTTAAGTTCTGTGACTGCCGACAAAGCAGAGGTTTTTGTATCTAAATACTATTCTATTATTTAGCATTAAAAGTATCTAAATACTATTATATTATTTAGATTAATTGAATAGTATTGTTTTGTCTATGATTTTGTAATGGGGGATAGACTACAGGATCTGTGTGCCCCAACCCCAATGGCTTTTATGATATCGATAGTAAGTCCGAAAATCTGAACAAAACACAGTTCACTCTCACCTTGCAGGAGGACCCCGTCTAAATATTGTGCAGTTTTCATATAATTTAAATTTATAATGAAGGAATACAAAGATTCACGTACGTTGACAGCTTCAAGATGGAGCTGAGTATACTCACAAGGTTCAAAAAGCTGTATTAAATTACTAATAATTTTCTCTACCCACTAAAAAAGTCTTTCCTAAACTTCATATAGTGCTACCTGATTGCAACTAACGGATCTGGACTCTTCTATGTATCACCTAGACCCAAACCTCTGGACTGATCATTGCCATTGCTGAATACGCTCCATGGAAGCCATGGGGCTGTCTCCTTCACCAATTCTGCTACATTTGAGGGTGGGGGATAAATCTGGGCTTTCAAAATAGTCATCAGGACTTGGAAGGGCAGTAAGTGGACACCCCCTAGGAAACATCCTTATTGTATTCCATAGTGTCTTGCTTTGCAGAGGACTGCAGTAACAGTGAAACCCCTTCCAAGGTGTCATCTTCTGCCCTAATAGGAGACATATTCACTGGCTCACCAGGTTCAGAAAAGCAGTTTGTATTTAAGGACCCTTGTTTTCTTCATAAATCCTTTGCCAACAAGATGCTTGCAGCGATGCAAAGTTAGTCTGGATTTGTTAATTAGCAGTCTTTTTGTAGTACTTTTGTTTGTTTGTTTGTTTTGCCAGCTTGTAAGCCAAGGCCCCAGAACTCACAGCTCCATCAATATTTTTGTCATCACCATCCTGCTGCTGCTTCTCTTAGCCTGAAAATAATAATGGTCTGATAGTTCTAAAATGCACCCACTGCTCTTACTGGTCCACTTGCTCTTTCTCCACTTGGTCTTTCTGTAGAAGCTGTTAATCTAAGAACATGAACTGCAGTCTGTTCCCCAAAGCCTGGGTCTAGCTGGTTTTACAGTAATTGTTGTCTAACGTGACAGGCTTGATTGCATGCTCAGTCTTCTTCTTTGCATCATTGCCCTAAGGACAAGGAAACACATATAGCACTAGCCCAGACCCCTCAATGGTCTTCCAGATCCTGAAAGACCCTTCAGCTATGCCCTCATTGCCTGCCTTGTCCGTATGACACTTACCTCAAATCCAGTTTGCAATTGATGGGATTATTCTTCCATTTTCCTGTGGATTTTTTGGGAACCTCT
Organism: Rhynochetos jubatus; assembly: GCA_027574665.1. NCBI lineage: Eukaryota > Metazoa > Chordata > Aves > Eurypygiformes > Rhynochetidae > Rhynochetos > Rhynochetos jubatus. Next base: position 86,270,633 of record CM050649.1, on the reverse strand, counting down.
TAATGTATTTAACCTACTGTCTCTATACATATGTTCATCTGAAGTTGGCATTTTGTTCTGGTTTCTCATTTTCACATACAGTGGTACCTGTGTCTTGTACCACTGTGCAAAGCCTAAAGTCTCATCCCGTAAGTCTGCAAAGTCACCTTGTTTGCCTGGGTCTGGATGCCAGGACCTCTCAGATCAGCTCAGAAGTGTGGGACCTTGTTTACACGTGACAAGATTTGCACCAGAGCCCCCTTAGTAGGCCTTTCAGGGGAGGCACATAGTCTTGGGCATGTTCCAACTTGTTCACCCCCCTCCTTTTCTTTTTGGTGACACTGCCTTCCTGAAGTAATCCATGGATGTTTCAGTACAGGTTCTACAGCACTGTAGAGTGGGGGATGTCAAACCAGACTTTAACTTTCATTTAATTATTTTCTATTAACATTTACAATGTAAATATTCAGTCCACTAGCTCTTATTAAAAAATATTTTCTTCATTCTATACCTATCCATTTATGGATGTATAGGTATATGGATGTTTCTGTGGGAAGTTGAAGGTGGGATACCTGTCTTTTGTCTTGGTAGAAGGTGTCCCGGTACTACTAAAGTGGGGCAGTTGCAGAACTTGAATATTTTAATCAAAAGCATGACTATGCTTCTATCCAGGAACAGATTTTGAATAATTTATTGAGAGACTGAGGCTGCTAGAAGCTGAGATCAAGTCCAAACATTTGTCTTGCCCAGTTAAATAAAGAAGTAAAATGAAATAGCTCTCATTTTTTCTTAATATTTAGCAAGTTGTGTTTATCTGATGGACGATTGTAGGTTCTGGAGAACTCATTCTATTTTTAATCAAATGACCATGACAAGTGTTTAGACAGTATGTCTTCTAGGTAGACAGAAGAAAAAAAAAAACAGCTGTTCCCAGAAGAGCAATTTCAGTTGAACCTTTTTTAGAGCAATAATTATAGACTAAATTACCAGGTTTATCTATAGTTCATGTCGTCCAAGTTTAGTACAGTTTGTATCTTTCTGTAGTTAGAACGTTATGTAAACTCATGGACCAAACTATTCAATCCTCTAATTAAAGACTTCACCAGTAAGAAAGGTTTGTCTGTATAAATAGACATAAACAGTTATACAGAAATATTTAAATGCTGGCTATAGCACTCAAAATGGGAAAACACATGCACAGGGAAAGACCTCTCGTATCCATCCAACCAGAAGATTAAATAGGAAAAACATGCACATGTCTGGTTCTATCTGTGTAGATTATGTAAAGCATGGGTTAGCAGTGTTCTTTCCTGTCTTTGGTATGAAAACCAGGGAGAAATTAACGTTACGTTGAAATTCTATCATAATTACATCTCAGACACTGGCTATTTTCCTTGAACTTTTTATAACAGTACTTGTCATCAGTGCATCTGCTTGCTTTTGACATCCTGACCAGTTTGTTCTGAAAGCAAAAATGCATAATTTAGTGACATATGGTTGATAACTGCACAGACAATGTAACAGGAGAGGACCATGCTAAGCTTGTGTATGATCTGAAAAATTATTTTCTAAAAGCTATGCACCATCAAGATGTGACAACTAGTAGAGAAAGGAAATATCAGAAATTTTACCTGAACAGGACCTACACTAACTATGATGTGGTGTGGTATGACTGAATAGTGACTACAATTGCTCTGTAGGGAGCAATCTGTTAATATAGCTAGTGAAGTTCTGTTCCCAGTGCAATTCATCATCTCCTAAAGCATATAACCACATTTGTTCAGTCAGTGACTTCATATGTAGATAAACCTACCTTTTCTATTACGGCTAGTTTGGTCAACCAGTTCAACTAGTTCAAGTAAAGACTTGTAAAAAGAAGTGAAATTAATCCACCCTCACTGAAAATTTTTGTGAACATATGGCATCACAGATGATAGAATCTTTTCAGTTTAAAACACCTATCCTCATCTCTGGATGACAATCTGTTCTGTCTATAGATATTTGATATCTGATGGTGAATTCTTTCAGTAGGTGTGTTGGGTTTAGTCAGGATAGGGTTAATTTTCTTCACATAGCTAGTATGGAGCTATGATTTGTATTTGTGGTTAGTACTGATAACACTGGTGGTTTTTAGTTGTTAATGAGTGCTTGCACCAATTCAAGGACTTTTCAGTTGAAAGTACTGCACCTGCATTCCCAGCTTTCTCATTACAAGAAGTGTGTTGGGGAACACAGTTCAGACAGCTGACCCGAACTGAACAAAGCAGTATTTCATTCCATAGAACTTTATGCTCAGTATATAAGCCAGTGGTAGGATGGGGGCTCTAGTAGTTAAAATTAAGTTATTCGTGGGTTGGTCAGCTTTCTTCATCATGCTCTTGTTCTCACTTGGACTCTGCTGCGATTGTTCTCGGGCTCTGGCTCTCTGACTCTGACTCTTGGTACTCGGGACCTGGCTGTGTATCAGTCAGCAGGTGGTGAGCAATTGTATAATTTACTTTATTTTCCATTGTTTCCATAATTTTAGTATGTTCCATCATACTAATATTATTAGTGTCACTATTTTGTTCATTTATATTAAATTATTACATTGTTCTTTTCCTCCAATTCTGCTCCTCCACTGAAGGAGAAGGGGGGATATGAACAAGCAGCTGTGTGGTACTTAGTTGCTGGATGGTATTAAACCACAAAAGCAGGAAAGTGAAAAAGATGAAAGAAGTATACTATGAAAAGAAGCTGTGCTATGGATGCAACTGACCTAAGTTAAAAACAATGTCACAAAAATTAGCTGTGTTGCAATAGGCTGGAATCAGCCTTACAAACATTGTCTTGTAGCAAATAGTGCTTTGGATAGTTCCCACTGGCCCTCGTTCTAAAATATCTGGCAATTTTATATGTTTGCTTATACTCTCTTTCTTTAAACGGATATGTGTGCTATGGGACAAGATTGCTTTACTTCATAATACCAGCTACAGCTCCTGAAGTCACAAATATGTATTTCTTTTTATTTATCATACTATTTGTCTTTGTGTCCCTATTTGTTGGCAAAACTCCTAAGGTCCGGCAGCAGGCAGAATGATTGATGTAATCAGACACAGAGCATGGTGATGGATGTGGCAAAGCTGACTCTCTTCAGAGTTTTAACCACATTGCTGAGTCTGCCTAATGTCCTCTGCAAAGTTGGGGAAATCAAGATGATAATACCTGATATGAGGTTGACATAATTTGCAAGCATGCCATTGTAAGGGTGAGCTCTATATACTTCCAAGTAACATCTCAACATTTTTTCCTCTCCAACCCTTGCAGTAGGGTATTTTTCTTGAGATACCCATTCTATGTCAAAATCTCTAATACAATGACTTAAGAAGCTCTAAACCCAGAACAGACAAGTCTAATGAGAAAAAGTGAACTTTGACCTATGTTTTCTTTGACTCCTGGAGATGCCTGAGAAGACAAGATATGTCAGCTAAGAAAATCACCAAATAAAAATAAATAAAAAAAGGTACAAACTGCATTTAAATCAAAAAAGTATTCATAATGATTACACGCAGTACTATTACAATGCGACACGATTATTTTACAACTTTGTTTTAGTGCTTGTGAGAAAAGAATAAATTTTGTATTTGGTTACTTATAATTCAGAGCTTGTTTATGTAAGCTATAAAGTATGAAAAGTGGGTGGCTGAAAAACAAGGAGGATGGATGCCTACAAGCTTATAGGCCTTGCCTAAAAGTATAAAATTACAGAAGAGAGGGGGATATTGATTCTTCATTACGTACATATGCAGGATAAAGTAATCTCCAGCTGAAACAGGCAAGGAGAATGAGTGATAAAACTTGTCAAGAAGCAGCCGTTTCTTTAATTTGTCCACTGAAAAAAGACAGGTGTAAAGGCCTTGGTCTTCAAGAATGTCAGAAGGATGTTTTTCAGCCTTTTTATATAATCCAGCTCAAAACCAGATTTGAGGTATTATTATTATTATTACTACTGCTAATATTATTGATAATCAAGTTATCTTTAATTTGTTATTCAAGTTTTAATGAAGCTTTGAAGCCTTTAACATCATTAGTTTTATCTCCTGATGTCACCATTTTTCTAAAAGTTTTAGCTATTAAATTTAAAAGAAATGCTACATATACATCGTGACAATGTTTGCGAAGATCAAAGTAATGAAGGCACATGTGAAAGATAAAACCAGTATTTCATTGTAAACAGTCATGCTAATGGCAATTGTTGTCAACAGCCAATATCAGTAACAAAATGAAGCTATGTGAAGTCTTCATAGCAAGTATTTTGGGCTTTGCAGACTGAAGTTGCATATTTTTGAAATTTATCAGCCGACATCTTTAATATTTAATTACTTGTGTATGTACAGGCACCAACATAAAAGTTACAATTATAGTCACCAATTTGTCATGCTACTCACCTCTTGTGAATATATTCTGCAGGGCTTCATGATGTTTCACCCCATTCTCATATTGCTATATAGATGTAAATTATTTAAATTTGCAAAGAAGTGGTGAATTATAACTATCTTGGAGTAACAGTCTTCCCCAACACATTTCTCTACCTGCCAGTACAGGCAGCTGTAGGCTGCATGCAATTATGTAAATGTAAGCATTTGATGTTAGAATTTAAATAGGAGGGATATACCTTTTGGCCTTCAACTCCATCTCCAGTAATATGATAGTCTCTTGTCAACCTGTGTTTTCGATTTTTGTCAGAGCTATGCAGATGTTTAGAATGACACTTAAACAACTCTAGGTACAGATATTAAGGGAACTGGGTAATGTTTCAGGTGTGTACTTCAAAGTGAACTAAATAATTAAGTTGACTGGACTGCATTTACTTCATTAATTAGATGTTAACCCCCCATGGCAGAGGGGTTGGAACTAGATGATCTTTAAGTTCCCCTCCAACCCTAACCATCCTATGTTTCTATGATAAGACTTAGTTAATCTCATCCTCACACAGACACCTAAAGATAAATCTGTTATTTCTGTATAGGTGCCTAGGAACATTAAATGCACTCTATGATATCTCACCTGATCTTTAGCTGCCAGTTTAGAAAGTAATTTGTCCTGTTTTTTACCTGCAAACCCTCTGTGGATGTCAAAAATATCCTAGGGGATCTCAAATGTTACCTGACATCAATGCTGAAATAAGAGAGTTAAGTTGTTAAGAGAAGTCATGTTTCCCATAGAAATATCTACTCTTTTCCATTGACTGTGATGGGCACATGGGATGATTTTCCACTTGTCAGTGTCTACATGGTAGGCATTTGAATTTGACATTTAAATTTAAAGTTCATAATTTTTCTTTTAAGTTCTGGTAATCTTTATAGACAAAAAGCTTTCTTAGTTTTCATGAAGTTTTCAAATCCAGTTTTAAAGTGAGACTGATTTAGGACTTTATTTCAAGCTCTAACTTACTAAGCAAATTATGCTTATTCTTCCTTTAGTACTCCCTATAAGACTTTTGCATGTATGCTTTGGTTGCTACACACAACGTGGCTATCACAGACAGGTGTACCATTTAATGGGAATATATCACTCCTAAAACAGAAGAGTTTCTCTCACTTAGTTGGATTCATAGCACTTATTGTTCACATAAACCTTATGCCCTGAAGATAACTCTAAATTCTCTACTACCAGTGAAAGTTTGAAGGGAGAACAGAAACAGAATTTCTTAAATGCAGATCTTATTTATCCAGGATTCAGAAAGCCAGAATTTCCAGAAAAGGAAGGTTCTATGCTTTCTTCTGTTGTTGAAGTGCCATGGGAATATAATTTAACAGAGATCTTCTGCTTAAATTTTCACCCAAGAATTTATCTGCCGACTTTATGATACCATTATGGATATTAAGCATTATATATCTTGTTAAAAATAGCTGGACTTATCTGAGAAACAGGGAGAAAGAACTTCTAAGTGGATCACAGGGGATAATGCTTTCTATCATTATTGTTATTTCTGAGTGTGAAAGTTCTTTTGCTATGAAAAGGACTCTTTGGTAAGAAACACCTACTTCAAATAGAAACCTGCATGAAAAGTTCTGTTAAACTGTAAAGAGAAGAAATGAAATAAATAAGTTCACTGTCTATTTTCCCTACTAAAAAATGATTGAAACTTCAATCACTAGGTTTTCATGAGATGGTAAAGCTTTACCTTTCAGTTGATTCTGCATAGAGGAAGACTTACGAGAGAAAACTGAGACTATGCTAATCATTAGGACCAGACTGATGAAGTTTAACAGATATGAATAATAGCAATGATACATATAAAAAAGATGTCTGCTGGAAATTTACATTGGCATATGAACAGTTAAATTCAGAGACTACTGTCAAAGCATGGAAGTGGGAATTTTATCTTTATTTAGGTATATATGCAAGAATATGTATATGCATATATGCACATATATAGTGGTATTTGAAAGACGTATATAATAGATAATTTTCTGTCTTTGAATCCACATTGCAAATCACTTTCCTAATGTATTATTTGCTGTTCTATACAGATTCTCTTTTTCAAAATAGGAAAATATTACTATAAAAGTAATTAGTAAAGCCTAAAATTCTAACTTCATCTTCCAGCTTCAGTAGATGTGTTGAGACCCAAAAATGGCCCTTTTTCCCAGTGCTTCCTGATAATGGGTTAGATTTGCAGGATTTAATAATACCATTAAGACAGTGACTTAATTCTTTCAGTTGAATCTCAAAGAATGAGAAAATGAATAGGAAATATTTAGCTTTAAAGGAAAAAAAAAAAAAAACCAACCAACCAACAAAACAAAACAAAACAAAAAACCAACAAAAGGCTTATAATGACCTCTTGTTGCAAATTTTCTGCTTTTCATCTTTTCTACTTCCACCCAGAACTGTTTATTCCCTTTTCACTCCTAGTTAAGGCTGATGCTATGTTAATAGACACTCAATAGCCAGTTGTTGCCTTTTCCTTGCTTTTCTTTTTTTTGACATGTCATTTTCTAAGGAGGCTCAGAATAAAATGCAAACATCTCAAAAGAACTGAAAACAACATGCTTCACAATGCCTTCCTTTGTACAGCTGAAATTACTCTTTCTGATGGGAAAGGCAAGAAGTAATTTTAGTATTTCTGGTTTGTAACATTCATGAAGAATCACATCTGACTGAGCTATGAATGTTTTGGTAGAACCTTCAATAGAAAATGCCACAATTAAACAAGTGAGGAAAACTTAAGGGTGAAATCAAAAAGTTATAAGGTATTTTAACAGCAGAGGACCTGATTTTTCCCTTCTCATTCAAGGTGAATACTATGCTATTTATGAGTGACTTCACTGATTTACTGGGACTCCTCTCAGGCTTCAGCTCTATAGGAAGAAAAGTGGTGGAACCAGGTCCAGAAAGAATTAAGATGTCATTGCCATTTCCAGAAATAGTTAACCTTCAGAGAACATTGATATAAATAATATTGCAGCCAAAAATATATTCTCTAATCCTTGGAGAATCAGTGATACAAATAAGCTTTTAGTGAATCTCCAAACAGTGCTGCATGATAGCTGAGATCTGCATTAAAAAGGAGAATAACACATATCTTAATAGTTCATTTTAGCAGTTCAAGTGTAATAAAGCTTGTCAGATAATTTGGGAAACTGTAGAATATTCACCATTTTTCCCACCCACTAGAACCATAGACTCAAAGAATTATTTAGCTTGGAAAAGATCCAGTCCAACCTAACACTGCCAAGTCAACCACTAAACCCTGTCCTGAAACACCACAGCTACTTGCCTTTTAAATACCTTCAGGGCTGGTGACTCAGCCACCTGCCTGGGCAGCCTGTTTCAGGGCTTCACAACCATTTCAGTGAAGAAATTTTTCCTTATATCCAATTTAAATCTTCCCTAGTGCAACTTGAGGCCATTTCTTCTTGTCCTATCAGTTGACATTTAGGAGAAGAGACCAACACCCACCTATCTGCAGCCTTCTTTCAGGCAGCTGTAGAGAGTGATCAGGTCTCCCCTGAGATAAAAGGATAAAAAACCCCAGTTCCCTCAGACGCTTCTCACAGGACTTGGGCTCTAGACCCTTTCCCAGCTTTGTTGCCCTTCTCTGGACACACTCCATCACCTCAATAGCTTTCTTGTAGTGAGCGGATCAAAACTAAATACCGTATTTGAGGTGTGGCCTCACTTCACTACTCCTGCTGACCACACTATTCCTGATGCAGGCTAGGATGCCATTAGCCCTCTAGGCCACCTGAGCACACTGTTGGCTCATATTCAGCCAGCTGTTGACATTCATCTGAGATCCTTTTTCCCTTGGCAACTTTTCAGCCACTCCTCCCCAAGTCTGTAGTGTTGCAGAGGGTTGTTGTGACCCAAGTGCAAGATCTGGCACTTGACCTTGTTGAACCTCATACAATTTGCGTCAGCCCATTGATCCAGCCTTTCCTGATCCTTCTGAAGAGCCTTTCCACCTGCAAGCAGATCAAGACTCCTGCCCAATTTGTCTCCAAATTAGCTAATTATCATGCAATTAGAAACAATTCTTCACATGTAATATTGACTGGAATAAAATCCCTCATAACAGTAATTTGACTGCAACACTACATTATGGGCTAGACAACATTACTTCTTTTTGAGGAGATACCATCAATGGTACTATCTACCATTCTCCAGAGAGCAAAAGGCCTAACTCCTTCCACACACTGGTGATAATCAATTGAATTTCTTGTCATTATAGTTTTGACTTTTAAAGAAATAGTATTACAGCTACCAGCAACAGGACTTGGTGATGACATATGTGTCAAAAGAGAAAAAACAAGAAAATACTCTTTCTTATAAAGACCACACCTATATTATTAGTCACTAACTATTCCCTTTTGTACACTTCTCATTTCATAAGACAAGCAGTAGACATGCAGTGTCTTTTTAACTTGCATGATTTAACCTGGCATTTTCATTTGAGAAAAAGACATTGCAGATTTAAGATATAAACATATTTTTAAGCAAAAGTGTTCTGAGAAGCCCTTTGATTCTGAGTTTACAGAAAATGGAATAGCGATATATATTGAGCATAAGTACATGTTGTCGTTTAGACCAGCTAGCAACTAAGCACCACAAAGCCACTCACTCACTCCACCCCTCAGTGGTATGGGGATGAGAAAGTGTGAGGAAAAGTTTGTGGATTGAGACAAGGACAGGGAGGGATCAGTCACCTATTATGGTCATGGGAAAAACAGACCCGGCTTGGGGAAGAAACAATTTTTTATCAAACAGATCAGAGTAGGATAATGTGAGATAAAACGAGATCTTAAAAACAACTTCCCCTCAACCCTTCCTTCCTCCTGGTCTCAGCTTTGCTCCTGATTTCTGTGTCTCCTCCCCCCCAGTAGTGCAGGGGGATGAGGAATGAGGGTTATGGTCGGTTCATTAGGGTTGATTCTGCTTCTTCTTCTTCCAGAGGGAGTAAGAGGACTCCTCACACTCTTCCCCTACTCCATCATGGGGTGTCTCCCATGGAGACAGTCCTTCACAAATTTCTCCAGTCAATCCCATGAGCTGCATTTCTTCACAAAGTGATCTAGTGTGGGTACTTCCTGCACATGTGCAGTCCTTCAGGAACAGGCTGCTCCAGCGTGTCCTTCACACAGAGTCATGGGCTCTTCCGTGCAGGCTTCTGCTCTGGTGTGGGGTCATCCACAGACTGCAGGTGAGTCTCTGCTCCACCATAACCCTTCATGGCTGCAGGGGGACAGCCTTCTCTGTCACCATGGGCCGCAGGGGAACCTTTGCTCCAGCACACCTACTCCCTGTCTTTCTTCATTGTTTTTTGATGTCTGCCTGGTTGTCTCTCTCATATCCCACTCCTTCGTCTGCTGCAGTTTTTTTCTTTCCCCTTCTTATATGTGTTATCACAGAGACACTACCACTGTCATCAATTGGCTCGGCCTTGGCCAGAGACGAGTCTGGCTTGGAGTCAGGGATGCCCCTACTAGCTTCTCGCAGAAGCCATCCATGTAGTCCATCCTCCACTACCAAACCTCATCACACCAAGAAAATACAGTAAATAATTGAAAATCATTGTTAGCATACTAATGGTGTGCTTAACTATAATGCATTCCTCCTATTTGGTGAGAAGTTATTGTCAACCTTACGGGACCACTTTCTGTAATGCAAACCCCTGGGTGCTGTTGCACTCCCTTTCTCATTCACCTTTTTTTACTCTACAGTTATATGCACAAGGCCTTGTATTATGCCATGTGCATCTATTGTAGATAGAATGAGCATGCATTTCACTCTCAAGAGACAAATAACAATACCTTTGATCAACAAATTTCAACAGTAAATGTGGCAATGGTTTAACAAGACATAATGGCAAGGTACACTACATTATTTACTGCATAGATAACAGGGTCAGACAAAACTGTCAGGGACACCCTCCAGTTGAGTCATGAGGTTCAGAGAGGACACTCTTCTTTCTAAATTCCTTCTCAGAGAAAAGTCTAGGTGTGGCTGGATCCAATCATAGTCCCAGACTTGGTCAACGGTTTATGTTTAAAGGATTATATACATGCACAATCACTCCTATATATCACTTGGCTAAGATTTCAAAGTGCAGCATGCAATTAGACACTTACCATGAATCTCTTACAGCAAGGAATCTCTCAGTCTTGAGGAGTAACCTTGAGAGGCAACCCTGCTCAAGGGGAGACCCTGTTGTGCAGCCCTCTGCTGTGCAGGAGAGCTCAACTGGCCCTGGGCTGTCCACTATAGAGTAAGATAACTGACTTATAATTGTTATTTGCATACCAGCAAGACATCTGGGTCACTGCTCCAGACAGCCCTTGGTTACTGTGTTGCCATCCATCTCCCCCAAAGTCCAGCTTATACTGGATGTAACCATCACCAACCCCACTGGTAGTTATTGCTTGAATGGGGTGGGGGGAAAGATCACCAACACAGCAACGTAACCCTCCTCTTTCCTTACTGTTATTTTTCTTGCACAGAGATGACAGGTTGGTAGTTCCCAGGGTCCTCCTTTTTAAAAATGGGTGTAATGTTTCTCTTTTCCCAGCCACCAGCTGGGAAAAGAAACTTTTTTTTCTTCTCATTCTAATACCATTTTAATATGGTGAATTACTGAATAATGAATTACAGTTAGGCTGAAATTTTAATCCTTTCAATACCTGTAAAGACATTCAAACACAATGAAACAATAATGTATAAAGTCCAGCTTCATCATTGTTTATTTTGTCAAGTATTTTTTATGCATTCTTCCCAGTTTCATGAGTCATAAATGCTGTGATTTATATTTTCTATGAGTGCCTCTGGATTGAGGCACTTATAGAAAAGAGTAGGATAATTCTATAATGCAGGTAAGACAGTAATATATATGTTGAAATTACACCTCCTTTCCCTCTCTCCCTCTGATGCAAGCAGATAGAAGGGTGACTTTGTTAGAAGGGGAGAATTACTAAACAGAATAAAATGTCTGCTGAAACACTGACAGTGAAATTGCCTGCCGGCCTGGGAGTTGTGATCCTGGGAACTAGGCCTGGGAACTAGAAGCATCCTTGGAAAGTGGAGCTGGCAACTTTGAAGTACAACTGGGTACCTAGAAACAAGACACATCCTAATTGCAAAATCAAGGAACTGTAACAACAACATATAATTTGAAAAGAAAAAATAGTGGGTAAGAAAAGGTAAAACATCCTGAGAAAGTAAGTGCCTGTATCTGCCATTGGCTGTTTTAACTGCAAGAACAATAAAACAGTTTGGAGAAAAAAAAAAAATGTGATCTGGAAGAACAGAAACATCATCATTTCTTGGCTGCCCCACGTGAAAAATGGAAATTAAGAGCATCTGCTGGCTGCTTGAAGTGGTGATGTTCCATGCCATCTATGCCTCTATGATATAAGAAGGACTTAATTTTTATCCAAATATAGCCTCTCTCTCTGAGAACTTCCATGCCACATGTATTTTTCCTTTCCTAAAGAACTTTCTATGAGATCTTGGTCCCTAGCAGGGTACACCTGACTCTAAACCTTCTGATATGGATCATCTTTGAAGTGAAACTGTATGTTATTTTACAGGTCTACCTCTGAGCCCACTTCTAGGGTCAGTTTGGTTTGTTCTCCCACTTTCAGGATGTTTGGGTCCTTTTTAGAAAATAAAGCCTCCATGTCTTTGTGTATTACAGAATCCCATGAAACCACCATGGTTGTGATCTCTACACACCTGCAGGGTGTATAACCCTTCATGTCATAACATCCTCTAACACAATAACTGCTTCTAGTGAAGTAGATTTCCTTATTGGCTTCTGAACACCCTGCTCATGATGACTGAAGTGGTATAATGGTGGAAATCCCATAATGGTGGAAAACCCAGTAGGCTTCTTACTCAATTCCTTTCAATTCATTCTATGCCAGGTCAAAATAGTATCTGCCTTTATTCCACCACTAGAAGCCAAAACTAAAGATCAGAGGAAACTCTTTTGCCACTGCATTCTTCAATACAGACTTTTAATGGTATTCTGTGCCTGATATTCACTGCATGTGCTTTATACCTTATTTAGTAGACCCAACATTTTGAATTCACAGATAGTATTCTGTACTAGAATGCGAGGCTGTATTTAAGCATTGCTTATGTTTATTTACATGTTTGCATTACTGCCCCCAAGAGAAAAATATGTAAGAGTAACAAGATAAATTGAAAAATGAAATATAGAAATATTTTGTATTGCCATCTTGATTCAGGCAGAGCATTGCTATCAACAGACATAGTAGAATTCACCATAATTCTTAAAAAGATGTTATATTACTGTTTTCTTGGAAAAGCATGTGACTCATTATACATCTCTATGTGTCCATGCATCTATGTATACAGAAATAGAATATAATCAATCTATGATTCTTACCTCTGTGAAAAGAGATATGGATCAGATAGTAGCATACCTGCAAATTGTATAATCTCTGCACTTTTATTCATCTCTCTTGTGAAGTCTGAGAATTATCTATATAATGATATTTCAATTTATTTTGTCTAAGTGAAGTGAAGTGAAGCCTTCAGCATAACTAGTTCTTGTTTATGTGGCTTTCTCAGAGAGGTCAAAATTTTATATGGCAGGACTGTTCAAATGTCAAAACAAATATTAATACCAAGAAGTATACAATAAAACACCACCAACAAAAGAACAAAATGACCCTTGCATCTGAAAACCTACACTGACACCTTGTATCTGGGAAAAAATATCTCTACAATACTATTGATGTTTACTTTGCTCAGTTCTGTAATATCTTTATTGCTAGATTTTAGAAAAAGAATCTTGAATATTTGGTTTTGTCTGACAGAAGTCGAGAATGACAGCCCTTAAAAATAAAAAAAATGGTACTTTTCTTAGCAAAGTAGCAGTTCAGTGACACATGCATCACTACCAGAATCAAGACTGTAAAAAGGGCTTCTAGACCCCAGGCTATCATTAACTCACAGAACAAAAGGCAGGATAAATTTGTACTTGGAGAGCCATTGTCCTGTATTTTGCTGTTTTTTGAAAGAATGTAACTCTGCAGACTGCTTCTCTAATACTAAAGGATTGTCGTTGTTGATTTGTTTTGCTTTGTCTTTTTTGTGGTTAAGATTGCCCTTTGTTAATCATGAACTTCCTGATTTCCTCTCAAATTGTCCCTGAAGTTCTTAAATAGAAACAAGAGCTCTATTTGCTGTGTAGCTGCTGAGAAAATAATGTCAAGGCAACTGTGGGCTTGGGAATATTTCTGAAGTGCTTCTGAAGCATAAAAGTAATGAGACTGTGGAATGCCACTGCCCTAGAAGGTGTTAGACATAAGCTCTGCACTAAATCTGACTCAACAACAGCGTTTGGACTTCATGGGAAGCTTTCTAAAATCTGGGTTTATTCCAAAAAAGGCTGAAATAAAATAGCAAACAAAGAAATCCAACATTTCTCATGGACTGATTTGCAGCTGTCTCATGAAACTGGTATTTCTAGGCCAGCATAGATCAGTTCAAAGGTAAATGACACTGCATTATGCAGTCCAGCTGGAAAAGAATGGTAGTGTCCACTTCTGCTTCATAATATGATCAGACTTACCTGTTTCATGACTATCAAGTATATTTTTAGGGTGTCATCATTGCCTTCAGGTCTGGAGACTCACAATATCCTTTGAGTAATCTATAACAGTCTTTCTAATATCCAGTCAAAATCTCCATGGCTGCACTTAAGCCCATTGTTTTTTCTCCAATTCATCCTGGACATGAAGATTAACGTATCTGTGAGAAAACAAGAAAATAAGAGATTGTACTTTTTTTTTTTAACATTTCTTCTGCAATCCCATATTTATAGTATTGGGGTTTTTTTGTTTGTTTTTGTCATTGAAACATAGAGAGTCTAATCTTTTTCTTACTTTGACTTATTGAGTGCAAACTAAAAGACATGTTAACTAAAGGAAGCATCTTATGGGTTTAAGATGCTTAAACAATTAGGAAGTATATTGAAACAATTATGTTGTAAAAATTTAAGAATATTTTATTTATCCCTGTTTACATCAGAAATAAATAATTGCTGCATTTTAAAATTCTTTTTTCCTGTTTTTCTGAAGTAAGTTTAAGGTAATTGATGCTTATAAATTTGTGAAGATTAAGAACTGAGAAATTTGTTCTCTTTTTATTTTTTTTTAATTATTCCTTTATAGATCACATATTGTAAACAATTGCATACCTAGGATGCAACCATTATTTTTAGTGAATGTGAGTTTATCACATTTACATCTAGTGCTGTTCATTCATATCCAATGGAATTTAATTCTACCCTCTGGAGTATTCATTGGTGTTTTACATGGAACAGAGGACATAATTTGGTTCATATTAGCCAAATTTTTCCACAACACAAAAAATACATATAAAAGGAACAGCGTGAACTCTTCTTCTTTATTCTTAGATTTCTACAAAATAAATGCCTCTGTTTATAAAGTATTTTAATGCAATGAAATACCTCCCCCCCCCCCCCCCCCCCCCCCCCCCGTTTTATTATCATTTTGTAAATGGCACATTGGAATACATAAAATTGTCTAATAACACAAAATCCTAAAATCATAGAATAGTTTGGGTTGGAAGAGACATTTAAAGGTCATATAGTCCAACGCCCTTTCAGTGAGGAGGGATGTCTTCAACTAAGTCAGGTTTCTCAGAGCCTGGTCCAACCTGACTTTGAATGTTTCTAGGTATGGGGCATCTGACAAATCTCTGAGCAACCTGTTCCAGTCTTAAGTATTGAAAGGTCATAATAATGTCTCCCCAGAGACTTCTCTTCTCCAGACAGAACAAACTCAAATCCCTCAGTTTTTCCTCATAGTGGAGATTCTCCAGACCTCATTTTTGCTGCCCTCCTTTGAACCTGCTCCAATAGGTCCAAGTCTTTCCTGTGCTGAGGACTCCAGAGCTGGTTGCAGTACTCCAAGTGGGGTCTCACAAGGTCAAAGCAGATAGGGACAATCACCTCCCTTGATCTGCTGCCATGCTTCTCTGGATACAGCCCAGTATACGGTTAGCTTTCTGGGTTGCAATGCTGTTTTGGTTTAACATTATCTGACAATTAATTGCCACACAATCACTCACTCACCTCCCTGCTCCCTCCCTCAGTGCAGGAGAGTCAGAGGAAAAGACAAGGGAAGCTCATAAAGTTGAGATAAAAAACATGTAATAATATAAATGAAAATTAAAGTTAAAAAATAAAATTATACTAACAATGCTACTCCTACTAAGTGATTTAAATAATAGAAAATAAAACATATGATACAATTGCTCACCACCTCTTAACCAACAAACAATACCGGCACGAGCAGCGAGAGTTCAAGCCCTACCAGTAAGCCCGATGTACCATGAATGAAACACTCCCTCATCTTTACTGGGCCAGCACTGTGAAGAAAAGGAGCTTACTCCTGTGTGAAACCAGCACAGATTCACATTGCTGTCTGTCAAGTAATGTGAAGTCATTACAGGATATTTAACTTGCTGCACTGAAAATTGTTCTGAAAACCATAAAGTAAGAGCATCTTATAGTTAATTAAATTCAAGAATTCATTGTTAGTATAAATGAAATATTAAAAGTCTAATCATTATTAGTCTAGATCTGATTGTTACCAAAAAAAACCCCACAACATAATGCAGATAAAATCATTGTGCACACGCTTCTCAGATTCAACTCCCATTCCAAGTGTTATATTCACCCTCCTGGTGCTCCTCTGTGGCCCAAGGTAGGTAGTTTCATTCCGGAATGTGTGTGTGTGTTGGGAACAAGAGGGTTGACAGTGAGTTGTGAGACTCCTTTACAGGGTAGTTCATATTGACGTGTTTCCTTTCCCCTTTCAAATAGTCATGATGGGGTCATTTTGATATCACAGAATGGTTTGGGTTGGATAGGACCTTAAAGATCATCTAGTTCCAACCCTCCTACCATGGGAAGGGACACCTTCCACTAGAACAGGTTGCTCAAAGCCTCATCCAGCCTGGCCTTGAAGACAGCCAGGGAGGGGGCATCCACAGCTTCTCTGGGCAACCTGTTCCAGTGCTTCATCAACCTCTCTGTGAAGATTTTTTTCCTGATATCTAACCTAAATCCATCCACTTTCATTTTGAAACCATTATACCTTGGCCTATTACTACAGGCCCTTGTAAAAAGACACCCCCTCCTTTTTTTTTTTTTTTCAGAATTTGACTGAGAACATAGTGTTTCGTCAGCCCACCGACTCTTTCAAATAAAATGGTTGCATGCTAGAAATTCTGAAGAAATAAACTTTTAAAAAATCTTTCTTAAATACCTGTTCTTCAAACTAGAAGAATTAACTGAAAGGGACAAATGTGTCAACAACCTCTGAAGGATAAATTTTACTGATAATTAATTTTATCTTCTCTGTTGTAATTTTTTTTTAACTTGACCCTCTTAAAGATTTGAAAGTGTTATCACTGTTTACTTAATCACTCCAAGATGTTTAAAGATGAATTATGTATCAGTTGCTCTTTACTTACATATATTCCAAAATAGGAGGCAGATCATAACTTTGTCCATTATTATAGATATATTATTTTTAAATTGGAGACTTTCATCAGCTGAGCACTGTTCTTACAAAATCGAAGCTACTGTGAATGGAGAAAAGAACTAGTTTCTTAAGTCTTGCAACAATGAAAAAAAAGAGAAAATCTTAAATTTCTTTAAAAAACACATCAAGAAAGATTGCAAGATAAAAGATGAGGATAGTGCTGGGGTGGAGAGGCTGGTTTTATCTCCAATATTTGGGGAAAGTGCAGAAGAAACACACATATTTCCAACATCTTTGCACATGAGGGAAAAAGTAAAAGAGATGACTAAAGCTGAAATATTCTACAAAACAGAAAACTATTGTAGAAAAATGAAAAGCCAACCCAGCTGGATAATTGAAAACTACACTGAGGAGAGATAGGAAGTAAAGAATAAAAAGATAATTCAAAAAATATAAACCCAATGAATTTATTCAGAAAGTGTTTTGAGAGTTGCTTCATCAACAAAATGCAGAGGAAATCATAATTGACAGGTATTTTACCTTCCCTCCAGTTCTGACATCAGGCCAAAGTATGTTGTAGTGAAGTGCTGTTATGATTGCCAAACGCAGATCATTTTGAGAGAGAGGAAAACTGATCATAAGATATTTCCAAAGTCATATAATATAACATATAGATAATTCTCTATCTAGATCCTCAAAATGGGCAAGGCACAAAACATAATAAAAGCAGGCTTCAAAGAAGCAGGGTGATGAACACCATAAATTTTACTTGCAGATGTTGTTCATACACTATGAAATAGTCTGGCATACTAGCAGGAAAAGGAGAAACTGCCTGAAATGTAAAAAGATAAAATCGCAGCAAGAAAAGCAGAGAAAATCATCCAGAAGTGGGACAGGCATGGGGTTGGCGTGAGCAGCAAGTAGTGGTGGAAACAGCTGAAAGCATCATTTATGACTGCTGTGCATATGGAGGACTGAATGGTGTTAATAAACAGACTCCCTCTCATTTCTCCCTGTTCTCTTAATGCAATGAGTTAGGACTGTTTCCTCATGAAAGAGTTTTATGATTCTCTTTATGTTCAGAAACATGAACACTTACAATTTTAAAAATACACATATTTTAACTCATCATTTTATCATCCACATAAGGTCATAAAATGGATAAAGTGGATCTGATCAGAGATCAGAATCATAGAATCTTTTAGGTTGGAAAGGCCTTTAAGATCATCAAGTCCAACCGTTAGCCTGACACTGCTAATACCAGCACTACACTATGTCCTTCAGAACCTCGTCTACACATCTCCTAAATACTCAGCTCTTGATGAGTGACTCAACCACCTCCCTGGGAAGCCTGTTCCAATGTCTGATAACCCTTTCAGTGAATAGAGTTTTCTTTATATCCATTCTAAACCTCTCCTCATGCAATTTGAGGACATTTCCTCGTCTTATCACTTGTCACTATATTTCTAAATTTTTAGAGTCAGATATTTTCATATTTCTGGTAAATATACTTAGTATATAAAGTGTATATATATATATATATATATATATATATATATATATATATATAACTTAGTATATACTTAAATATACTGAGTGTTCTTTATCATTGAAGGATTTCAACGAGAGATAAAGACAAACATTAGGGGAAATTGTAATTCCTCTGTTTAGAAAACAGTTGTGTCCCTTCCCCATTAAAAAAAAATAAAGCTAGTAAACAAAGCATTTTTTTCAGGCATCAGTATTGATTTTTTCCCTAGTATATGCATATGCAAACCATATTTGGAAACATTGCAGAAAAAGCCATTGAGTACAGTCTAATAAAAAAGAATCCCACAGTTCAAGAATAGTGTATACAATACATTTATAATTTCCATAGAGCTCTTTCGCTCTGAATAAATGGAAAAACAAAACAAAACAAAACAAAACAAAACACCAAACCAGAAAAACCCACATTTATTCTCTTGGATAGACTAACCAAAAATTATTTACTGAGTAGTGGAGATGAGGAAAGCTGAAAGTTATTTGCTAAAATTATAATCAGATTAAATTGTTCATCTGAAACCTACAGTCAACAGCATCAAAAAAGAGGGTCACATGCAGGAAAATCCTTGGAGTAAATCCAGTTAGGCAGCGAGAGTGTTGAGCTATATAATCCATATCACAAAGAAAAATTTCACTTCTAGAAAAAAGGAGTAAAAAAAAAAAAGAGAAGACAAGTGTATGTTTTCATAAATAGAATTTCTCTGATGAATGGAGGTGCTCTGTAAGTTTTTTTCTGGATTAGATCCCACAGATGAGTTTCGTAGTAAAATGCCAGGGACCAGTGCATGATCCGGTCACAGTTATGTTATTATTATAATAAACAATAAAAAAGATCTATAATGGGCTTTATTGTAAAAATTTAAGTAGCTGGAGAATTTATGAACTATTATTATAAGGATTATAACTTTAGATAACAATTTTCAACTTTATGTGCTTATGTGCTTATATGTGCTTATACTGTAGTCCCTCAGCTCACAAATCCAGCTTCATACTACAGACTCTGAATCTAGTCTATTGGGGAGTGATGATAAAATTTGACATTTAGTCATAGATTCCTCAGAAAGTCTGTGACTAGGGTAAAGCAACAGGCTTTTCTGGAATTTCTAGATCAGCACACATAGATTTTAAACAAATAAAAAGACATGATATGTTATGAAAAGACTGTGTCAATATCCCTGTTTTTTACCACATTGACATTAATATTGAAACTTCTGAGATTTACTGGTTTGCTTGCCTTCCTCCAAGTATGAAAATGGACAATTGCCTGTCTGGTCAGTTCAGAAACTACTTTTTTTGGACCCCTGTCACAGGTTTTAATGAAGAAGCACTATAGCTTCTAAAAAGGGAGCATGAGAAGAAATAAACAGAACTTCAAAACAAGAAAATTCAGTGCAGTTTACATTTATTTTACTAAGTGGCTGATTTATGTCTGAATAGCTGAAAACTTTTTTTTTTTTTTTTTTTGTCAGATGTTTTTAATACAATTTTCACAATGAAGTGATGCTTTCTTTCCACTGTATTGTTCTGAATAATACTCATTAGTTATGAACTGGTACAAATGATGAATACTCTGGTAAAAACACCAAAAAAAACCCCAAAAAACTAACCAATAAAATAATTCAAAGATAAATATAATGTAAAAATGAGAATAAAAAATCCTGATTATATGAAATCTTTAAGCTAGGAGCAGAATGAACTCTGTAAAGCCTGCAATGCTTGTTTACATTCTGTATTCCTTATGAGTAACCATACAGGTTAGTGCAAATTTTATAGTTACTTGCCATACATATTTGAGAGAACTTAGTCTTAGAACATGTGAAAATTATCTGCCAATGATACATGAGTAGGAATTATAGAAAGAAAACAATAATCATACAGTTCATCTTGTTCTCTACTACTGCCCTGTTTTTGTCCAAATGCCTACTTGTGGTATAAATCTACCACTTAAAAGCATTCCACCAAAATTAAGCTTTGTACTGCTAAAGATTTTCAAAGCATTTTTGGGGTGGGTTTTTTTTGTTTGTTTGTTTTTGGTTTAGTTTTTTTTCCTCTTGACAAAAACACTAGCTATGCTATTCCAGTGAATATGTTGTTAGATAGAGCTGCATGATAAACTTAAGAAAGATAAAAATAGTATCCAATAAATCTTGAAATAGTTTTGGAAACTGCATGTTTGTGAATAAAGGAAAAAAATATATATTTTAAAGTAAACTTTTTACTGTGAAATTGTTCCTCAGTGATCTGAAACAGTCTCTGTCTCACATGATTTAATAAAATAAACTGACAAGGACAGATATAGGCCATATGGTAATACATGACATAATCCTTCTCTATTAACAATCATTAATAAAGGCCTTTCAGAAAAGGCAGAATAGTTAATGCAATAAAATTCATTTCTAATTAAATGTATTTGTCAAAATGCAAAAGATGCTTTTTGCTCTGTGATTCAATGGAGCCACTTAAAATACAGAAAAATTGCACTTGTGTTTCTTCACACAAAGAAAATATCAGGACACATTAAATGCTAGGATAATTCTTACTAATTCTATAAATGGTCCTATTAACTTTTTACAACACTAATTACAGCTCTTAAAAATGTGAATTCACATTATACTCTTTTATCCAAAAAAAACCTGTATATATGTATAGATAGCATTTTATACACTCTATTTTTCCCTGCGTTTTTAACTGCTAGTGCAACTCAGTAATACATTTCCCTATGTACCATTTGGATAGTCAGAGTGTGACTACAATGTTTTGCTTATTGTAATTACAGAGTATGCCTATTGTCAGTGTTTACTGTAACAAAAAGCAGTACCTGGCTATAAGACATTTAGTAGGGTATCCTTCCAACCTTTAAGCTTTTCTAATTTTTGATCTTTAAAGTGACCTTCAATAAAGCAGAGAAAGACCATCAAGAGAGGAAAAAAAAAAAAAAAGCCTAAGATACCACAGGATGAAAAGAGTACACTTTGTTGATTTCAGCTACCTGTTCATATATTTTCAACATTTTATGTGCAGCTATTCAGACTGGGGATATCGCATTAAAAGAAAAAAAGTGTAGTTTATCAACAAAATATGTCAAAGGTACCTTGAGAACACAAGGCGATGTAAATTTAACTATGAGAATTATGTTATTTTGAAATAGAATCCTATTTTACACTGAAATAATTTTCTGTTTTTTAGATAACATTTGATCTAATAACGTGAGTAAAAATGGAATGCTAAAATCAATAACATCACTCCATATTTAAAATATCTTAAGATAATGGGGATCACTCTTATTGCCCTTGCCAACCACATTAATGACACAGAAGAAAGAATGTTTTCCAGAAATCTCCCTGTGTCAAGCCTGAAACCTTTATGTTTGCTATTGTGCAAATTTCAGAGTTATCCAGGACTGGATGTCTAATGAAGAACATCATATAGTGGGAATTCCTTAACATATTATATCCCTAGATAGACTCATCCAACGATTAATCATCTTGACTACAGTAAATTATGCATTATATCGATATTGCCTGCTTTATTTTTCTTTTGTTTCCAAACAACAACTGGAAATTTGAGATAACACCTATTGGCAGGGGATTTTTTATGATATGTTTAATTTTAAACCACGAATAAATCCTATTTTAAAAAGCTTCCTAAACTTCTCATGTACAAACTTCCTAAACCACATACCATTATTATAATAACTTTCGGGTGCTCCTTCTTGAAGTGAATTTAGTATTCCAATAGGAGCGTCTGTATTATAACATACTGCTACCTTCCAAATCTCTCTCACTTACTCAGTATGGAAATCTTTCTGCTTCCACTAACCCTTAGGTGACTACAGTATGGACTGCTTCATTATCTAACAATGCAAAGAGCTTCTAAAAATCAACTCCCATTTTGTGGGAGTTGTGGATATCAGCACCACCAGATCAAACAAGCTGGTAGCACGTCAGCACAGTATTTCATCATTCATATGTAACTTTTCTGGGTAATCCAGGACTAAAATTAAACTGCATGACTAACTCAGACAAAAGTAAGGCATTCACTGGAGCCCGAGTTTTTTCTTACATGGGTAATACAGACGGAACTATTCAAAACCTACTTGTTATTTAACTTGTTATTGTTAAAAATGAAACTCGCCTTTTACCTGGAAACCAGAATATCTTATTAAAATCTTAATGACCTCCCCCAAAATAGAGAAAATATTAGTACTGTTACAATAATACTAATATTCACACTCTGAATTCATACAGAATAGTTCATTGTTACTAACATTACAATTGTTATACAAGAAAAATGTCTAACACCAGCCCCTCCTTTCTGGTATTACATGTCTCTGCCCATCTACCAGAGGTCCCCAGCCTGATTGTGCTGGTCTGTTTCAGTCCGATGAGCTGGATGCCACTGAGAGGGACAGCACTCCATGGTCCTTGCTCTGACAAAGACGGGTGTCCCTGTCAGGCCTCTCTCATATAGCTATGGAAATAACAAATATTCTGTGTTAGTCACAGAATATTCTAAACTGGAAAGGACCTTTGGAGGTTTCTAGTCCAAACCTTCACAAAGCGGGTCTAATCAGGTGAGGTTGCTTAGGCCTGTGGCCAGTCCATTCTTGAACACCTCCAAGGACACACATCCCAGAAAATCTCTGACCAACATGTTCCAGTGTTTTATTAGCCTTATAGTAATATATGTTTCATCATATTTAATTGGAATTTCCTATGTTCCAATCTATGTCTTCACTTCTCATTGAACTTCTGTTAAGAGTCTGACTCTGTCTTCTGTGTATCTTCTGATCAGGTATTTGTAGAGAGCAATGACATCTTCCTGTAGCCTTTTCTTCTCCAAGCTGAATAGTTCCAGTTCTCACAGCTTCCTTTCATATGACAGATGCTCCAATACCTTAATAATCTTTATGGCCTTTTCTTGGAACTCCTCTGTTATATTCATGCCGCTTTTATACTGGGGAACTCAGACCAGGACACAACCCTCCAGAAGGGTTGTGAGAAAGGATCACTTCCCTCAGTCTTCTGGTAATACTCTTCATAATGCAACTGTTGGTCATCTTTGACACAAGGGCACATTACTGTCTAATGATAAATTTACTGTTCACTAGGAGTCTCAGGTTAGTCTCTGCAGAGTTTCTTCCCAGTCTGTTGGCCCCCAGCCTGTAGTACAGGTGCATGGGGTTATCCCTTCCCAAGTGTGGGACTTTACACTCACTTTTGCCAAATTTCATGAAGTTGCTGTCAGCCCATTTCTCCAGCCTGCCCAAGTCCTTCTGAAGAGCAGTCCAATGTACAGACCAGTTGGTGTTGTCCAAAAACTTCCTGACAATTCACTCCATGCAATTGTCTCAGTCGTTAATGAAAATAATGGATGATACTGATCCCAGAACTGAACCCTGAAGGTGTAGATACTTGTCATCTGCTGGACTTCGCACTTCGTACTTCTGATCACAACTCTTTGAGCCAAGCAGTCCTTCTAGTTTTCCACAACATCCACTTATCCAGCTCATATCTCACCATCTTGGTGATAAGGAGACTATTGGAGACTGTGTCAAAAGTCTTGCTAAAGGGAGTGTATACAGTGAGAACAGAACTGAGCATATTCAAGCTACAGGTTTCTATGGTATTTTCATGACACAAGTCAAAATACTTACTAGGATTAAGCTACATTCATATTTTAATCACAGTTTACTATTGTATTCAAAGAACTGTGCTAAACAAGTACTTTAAAGAAAGTAGTTTTGCATAGTTTTTGAACTGAGAAATTTTTAGTCAAAAAATGCTGCCATAATCTGGATACCATGTTTATACATGGTAAACAATAACTATGGTAGGAGGTGTCTCACAGGTTTGGAAGCTCATTTGTGTTCTATTCAGTCAGGCAGCAAGGAAAAACAGAGCATTACACTTGAGTCTGTCACTAAAACAACCCTTCAAACCACAGATTCTAGCCTGTACTGCTATTAATAGGCAGTAAGCTTCAGGATTAATTAATTCACCCTTTTGCATTACTCTAACAGTGTAGAAGACAGATGACTCATATGAATCATCCATTTGCCAGCATTATTTTCCCCCTTGACATCAAGAGGGATTTCCTAGATTGAAGTGAGAAAAATTTCAATGTCATACAGAAAAAGCTGGAGAGATTATGTGTTTTTCAGAAAAACAGAAATTATGTAATGTTCAAAATAAAATTAGTGTGTCTTTGAGGTTATAAGGAAATCTTAGCATTGAAAGGTGTTAATTTTGTGATGAATGCCTAAAGGGAATATATAGCAGGGTTATTTCTTATTATATGTGATATATATAAAACTCATAATTCTTGAAAACAGATGCATGATTCACCTTGACCATAGTCTTGCATAAACCTCAAACATACTGTTTCCTTTCATCTTCCTGTGGAAAGAATTTAACCACTATTATGCCTAACATGAGCAGCCGATCCATGGGATCCAGTTCCCCATTTTTCCTTGGTGGGGCTTCTTGAGCAGTCAGTGAAATAATAATGGCATCCTGGGACATATTAAGAAGAGCGTGGCCAGCAGGTCGAGGGAAGTTATCCTCCCCATCTACTCAGCCCTGGTAATGCCTCACCTGGAGTACTGTGTTCAGTTCGGGGCTCCTCAGCTCAAGAAGGACAAGGAACTACTGGAGAGGGTCTAGCACAGGGACACTAAGATGATGAAGGGCCTGGAGCACCTTCCATCTGAGGAAAGGCTGAGAGAGCTGGGTCTGTTTAGCTTGGAGAAGAGGAGGCTGAGGGGGGATCTTATCAATGCTTATCAATATCTGAAGGGTGGGTGTCAGGAGGATGGGGCCAGGCTCTTCTCCGTGGTGTCCAGTGACAGGACTAGGGGCAATGGCCATAAACTGGAAAACAGAAGGTTCAAACTGAACGTGAGGAAATACTTCTTCCCTGTGAGGGTGCCAGAGCACTGGAATAGGCTGCCCAGAGAGGTGGTGGAGTCTCCTTCTCTGGAGACTTTCAAAAGCCACCTGGACTTGTTCCTGTGTGATCTGCTCTAGGTGATCCTTCTCTGGCAGGGTGATTGGACTAGATGATCTCTAGAGGTCCCTTCCAACCCCTAACAATCTGTGGATCTGTGAATTTGATGGTGTAGATCTAGTCAGTCAACAAGTTTTAAGGTAGTCCCTCCCTCAACTCAGTCCACTTGATCATATCTGCAGATGACTGGTTGGGAAGGTCCTGGACAACCTGGAGAATTAATGATTGAAACACTTGGGGTATGCACACAGAGACCTGATAACCAGCTACAGCCCATTTATAACTATATCAACAACTTGATTTTCATGCTTACAACTCAGGTATTACTTAGATCACATTGTTCTTTTGTTTATACTTCACTGTCACTGTGTTGCTGAGTCTTCTCTACAGTATTATAACATTGAGACATAATTATCCTATTTAATTTTATACTCCAGGGAGAAGACTAGTTGGCACAAAGAAATAAACAGACAATACTGAATTAGGTAAAAAATTTTCTATATGAAATGTATTTTATAAAATACTGTTAACATACATAAATGTACATAATTATAGATATCAGTCATAGACTCATATGATGGTTTTGGTTGAAAGGGACCTTTAAAGGACTAGTAATCTGCCATGGACAAGGACATCTTTCACTGGAACATTTTGCTCAATGCCCCATCCAACCTGACCTTGAACACTTCCAATGATGAGGAATCCATTACTTCTCTTGGCAACCTATTCCAGTGCCTCATCACCCTCTCTATGAATATTTTTTTCCTCATATCCAATCTAAATCTGCTTTCAACTGAAATCCATTGTCCCTTGCCCTGTCACTACACCATATGGATTTAATTGATTAATGGATTTAAATTGAAAGCAGGAAGATTTAGATTAGATATCAGGAAGAAGTTCTTCATGGAGAGGGTGGTGACACACTGGAACAGGTTGCCCAGAGAAGCTGTGAATGCCCCATCCCTGGCTGTCTTCCAGGCCAGGCTGACTGAGGCTTTGAGCAACCTGGTCTAGTGGAGGGTGTCCCTGCCCATGGCAGAGGGCTTGGAACTAGATGATCGTTAAGGTTCCTGCCAACCCAAACCATTCTATGATTATATGATACAAATGCAAACATATATGCAAATAGAAATGCAACTTCCAGTCTTTAGCTGGACAATTCTTGTGGTTCACAGATGTTCCCATGGTACAGTGAAGATTGAGTTGAGGTTTCATACAGGTGCTTGAGAGAAGCTATTTTTATAATTACATTTCTGATGTGTTTTTATACACATACTCAATTTTGTTCTCACTGGAACTGATCTTTTCCCCATTTCTTCTCTTTTTGCAATCTTCATGAAAATGCTTCGGGAATCTCAGTTAAATCTTGAAATTACTATACAGAAATACAGTACTAATAATACTTTTGGATCACGGAATCACTTCCATGTTCTTGAAGACAATCACAATATGTAATTCTTTTCGTGATATATGAAATATTTGCTTGAATGTAGCTACATTGTTTTAGCTCATATTTCACTGAGAGTGAAGCTGTTATTGAATATCACTATATGATGGATAGAAAATGTCCTTTCCAGTCTGAATGTATTCATGGGTAATTTATATCCATTTACTCTTCTGTCAAGATTCTTCTTAGTTTGGATAGCTATCTTCCATCATTTGTAGATGTATAGATCGCAGTTATATCTCATAAACACTCAAGATCTATTAGCCTCTCACCACATTATTCCAGTAAACCTTGCACAAATTTATTCTGGTATAAATTCATTTTTCTTGAGGTGAACTATCAAAAACATTTGCTGTATTCTAGACATATGAACTACTTCTGCAATGACATTCTCACTATGTCTTTTTCTGTTTTAGCTATAATTATTTATTTCCTTGATATATAACTTTAGTTCTACTCTGAGGATAATAGTTCTAATTCTTATTTTACTATAACACAGCAGTTAAATTTAAGTATCTCTGTTCCAGTCAATGGACCATTATTGGTATGAGATAAGCCTTGGCACTGATGACTTCAGCAGATTCCTGTCTGCTCTAGGCTGAGATGATTACTGAGAAGTCTGTCTACTGTGACTTGCTATTCTGCTAGTACAAATTAATATCTGATGTGTTAGTGTAATATTTAACTTACAGGTAAAGACGAGAAAGACCAGGAGAGACTAGTAGCTCAGATTAATAAATGTTTTATCTAAGAATTAAGCACTGGTGAAGAATTGCCAGAGCTGTTCATCTTGTGAGGAAAAATTCTGACCTGTACTTCAAGTGACGAAGACATAAAAAGATAAATTAAGACACATTCTTCCAGTATCATCATCTTCCCTGCAACTCCCGTAGTCTCTCAAAATACATGTGAGGTGACCTCCAAGGCAAATTCTTCTGTCATTTTAAAAGGGAAAATGGACAGAGAATAATACTTTCTAGTCACCTTTCATAACTTTACATTCAAAAGGGAGCAGAAGTGATGACAAAGCTCTGCTTACTCCATGAATGGACTCAAGAAAGCAGATCAGACCATGATACCACAATATTTATGACATATGTGGCCATGACAGGATTATTCAGCTGCAGAGATTCCACCCTCATTCTGCATGTACAGAAACCTGCTACTGTTAAGATAGACACAGCAAAGAGTATAAGCCTACTCCTGTTGAATGTATGGTTATACTAGATTTATTCTATCTCTAGAGGACAGAAGATACATTACTCTCTATAAAGCCAACTGGCAAAAAGTTCAGCTGCTAAAAGTACTAAACACAGTTTGAGTAGTCAAGGTATTTTTTTATATAAAATCAATGTTTTCTAATCTGGCTGTGGCGTTTGTGGAATGTGGAAATAGGATTCCTAAAGTTAGATGTGTTCTTATATTAAGCATGGTCTCAAAAATCTGATGTAATTGACAATTCTGGAGAGCTTTGATGTGCTCCATGTGTATTACTGCCAAAAAAACAATGGTGCCATTTCCAACTCTCACAATTAACAGCAAACCATACTAACATGTAGGGCTTCTGTTATTCTAAAGGTGGTATGTTGGTGGGATGCTGGTAAAGCTAGAGGGTTTTGTTCACACCTGTCCGTCTAACAAGTTTGTTGCCTTTTCATGATTTTCTTCCCTTTAAGCAACATTTTTTTTTTTTTTTTCTCCCACTAGAATCCAGAAAGTAAATGATCCCTGAGGAAAAGGTGACCACTTAACCCAGTTGCAGTGTCATGGGGTGACAACCTGGATTGTTTATAATTGTAAGTAAATTTGCACTAGATTTCCTCTCTTCTTACATACATAAAGATATTGCTTGTTTATTTACATAATTAAATTAATTATTAATTTATATAATATTTATATAATTAACTTAGCATAATTTAACCAGTTTAGCAAGTGTAATAAGACAGATTTTTATAGAACGGCTCCACAGCCTCTCCTTGATATATTTTTTTAATTTCTTGATAACAATGTTGATCTAATGCTTTAAAACTCAGAAAAAACTGTCCATTTTCTTGCCTGCCTATGAGATACGTACGGTTTTACGAGCTGTCTTGTCCCTTTATCTCAGGATGGCACAGGCAGCTACATGTGTCACTCTATGATTTGAGTTAATGGAATTTTGCACATTTGGAGACACATCCTGACTGTAGCAGACATGTCTTACAAATTCATAATATTATTTGTTAATGTTATAGGATTCCTTGGTCTCTTAGGACTGGGGGAAAATCAATGTATTTTATGGCAGTCACTAAAATTTTGACATGAATGAGAAACTATGAAACAAGCATTTTTTAAGGCAATGGAAATAACAAGAGCTCGAGGCTTATTTTATTTGACAAAGGTTTGTAACAGAGATTAAAATTACAACAATAAAAAATATATGCATCTATTATGGCTAAAAACTTTTACAGCAGTGTAAGGATTAGCCTCAGTTGTTTTTAGCCATACATAGTATAAATAGGAAGCATCCTTGATTTTCTGTCAACAGTTAATAAATCAGTTTTTAATATTGCATTATTATATTACATAGACATATATAATAATATATTATAATATATAATAGGAGAGGAATCCAAAAGCCAACAGCACCAGTCCCAATTGTGACCCATCAGGAATGCCAATCATCACTGGTCTCCACCTGGAGATCAAGCCATTGAGTGTGACCATCCAGCCAATTCCTTATACAGCAAGTGGTCCATCTGTCCAATCCGTATCTCTCCAATTTAGACACCAGGATTTTGTATGGGATTAGCACAAATTTATTTTGAAACTCTTCTTGTGTATAAACTAAAGTAGAAAAAGACTTATCAATGTAACTATTAAAAAATAATTTAAAATAATGTAAATAGAAATTATAATTTCTATTATTTTATAGAGAAGAGGGAGGAGAGAAAGTGGACAATTTGCTTATTTCTCTTCTTCTAATCTGGAGAATATGAAAATCAGTCACTCTCTGATTGTAACTTTCAAAGGTTTCCAAGATTTTCATCTACCTTGGCTAGCCTAAAGGACAAGGGAAATATATCATTGTATTTATTTACACTTAAGTTATAAATTAAAGAATAAGCAGAATATATTTGAGTGGATGTATTTAAATGTGGGATAAGAGGATGTTTCTTTCCTGTAAACCTGTGTGCCAAGAGTCTTATCTTAATGATAGCAGGAAACATAAACTGCTTCACGGATCAACGCAGGCTCAGCCTAAATGGGAGAGGAGGAAGGATCCAAACCTATGACCACATAAAATTAAGATCTCATGCCTTACTGTTGTATTCATGGTAGCAATGCATTAGAGCCCTAACGCTAGATCCACAGCTAACTAGTCTCCTCATGTTCATGAAAATAAAACAGAAATTTCAGATATAATACCCTAACAGTCACTCTTGACTGATAATATATGTAAAGTCATTCTCCTACAAGCACTTAATTACTATTCCTCCTTACCTACATTTGGCAAGTTTCCCTGTCCACATTAGGCATACGATATATGGTCAAAACGACTGCTAAAATGAACTTTTCTCTTTTATAATTTTATCCACTGTGGCATGGAGATGACAGAAAACAAAATCTGTAATCCTTTGCAAATGTTCTTGATATACATTACTACGTAACTTATAAAATTATTTAGGATTAATTTGAAATGCATTTCAAGAAAGCCAAAGATGTGTCACCATTTGAATTCTATACTGCTTTCTTTGTTATCTTGAAATAAAAATAGCTGTACATGTCTAAACCCATTTTCAAAATTGTTAGATACTGCCACTCCTCAGTTTTTATTTCATTTTGACTTGATTTCATTTGAGATAATGACACCTCTTCACTCAGAATTTGTATTCATTAAATCTGTAAGGATTAATTCAGATGTTATCTTTCTGATGTTTGCCAAAAAGCATTTATGGTAATAGGAATAAGTAATGTCTTAGATAAACGCTTTTATTGTAATGGTTCTCAATAAGGAAAAAAAAATCCAAACATTTAAGACTTCAGTGATCATATTTTCTAGTTGCCTTCACAGCAAATTTTCTTTAAGAGCCTGGCTGAATGGTGTTTAATTGAACAGTATATTTTTACTTATCTAAATTGAAGACAATAACTGTATTAAATAAAACTGGACTACAACTTGCAGTATTAATATAGTTCACTATGTAAAGCATGAACACAAGTGAAATTTTGTATGTAATGCTGACAGTGAATCTAAAAAAAATCTGAGAAAGAACGATTACTTATTACTGAAATCTGCATAAAACAGACCTCTTTTCTGAACTATCCACAGAATAACATACATTTCTGATGTGAAATCCTTAGGGACAAACTCTGTTCTTGGCTGTAAAATGTTTCTTTCAATGTTGGTGAAACTCCTGATTCACACATTAGTGTTATGAATGATTTAAGAAAAAAATTACTTCAAACTTGTTGTTCATGCTTATATTTAACTGTTAGCACTTCCACATGAGTTTGACATTTTTGTGTCTGAACTTATAAACAGTTTTCATGCTACTGATATTGGTCTCAAGTACACTTAAATGAATATTAACTACAGTGTCTCAGAACAGAGTAATTTGGCAGAATTTCTGTGTCAGGTATATGTAACAATCAGATACTTTGTTTCATTCATGTGTTTTAGCATGTTTTGTTTTATTAACTATGTTTTTTGTCAGTCAGCTAAATCTTGTTAAAAAATATTTTAAGTTAGTGTGACATAAAATGATTTGACATTGAGACCAAATAAGTCACATACTGCTTTCCAGTGTATATACTGTAGCTTTTATATTTAATCTGTTTGTTGGCTTGTTTTAGTGAACACAGAGTTAGTCACAATACAATGAAGACAAGAGCAGATATGTGAAAAAGCTTAATGTTACTTGCTTAGTTATGTTAGATTTCTTTGCTGTATCCATGTTCTGAGATAATCAATAGAGAGTATCATACTGTACCAAACCAAGCTCTGGGTTTTGATTTTTTTTTCCAAATGCATCACATAGTTGATATGCTTTTCATTTTTACCAGTTCAGTGATTTCGTTTGGTACATTGTCATATTAATGTGTGTAGTATCTCTAGGTTTAGTCGATTTCTGTTAAGAAAGCAAGGTAACTTATGTGACTAAGTGTATCTATATAGCAAATCCTACTTAATTTTTTTGTTAATTTGTTTTAGAATTATAGAGACAAAAATGAGAAACAAAACAAGAAAATAATATCTATGATTTTGGTAATATATTTTAAAACACAGTGATATATGTGGTTAAAAAAGAGAAAAAAAATGTAATGAATTGCTAATTTAGTTTTTTAAGTTAACCTTTTATTTTATATGGTTTTTTCATGGCTCTCAGACTGTGAAAACGGTCTTAATGGTACATGTGCATTAGGGAAATTTGCAGTGATTATTATATCTGTAAATTTGATTCAATAGATTTATGAAAACCTGAGATTGTATTGCTATTGTATAATATGATTACCTGTAAATTACATCAGTAATCTTATGTATTCTTTGTTACAATAGTCATAGATTCATACAATGGTT
The DNA here is from genome assembly GCA_027574665.1 of Rhynochetos jubatus. Classification (NCBI taxonomy): domain Eukaryota; kingdom Metazoa; phylum Chordata; class Aves; order Eurypygiformes; family Rhynochetidae; genus Rhynochetos; species Rhynochetos jubatus. Next base: position 86,238,064 of record CM050649.1, on the reverse strand, counting down.
TGGGTCGGAAGGGACCTTAAAGATCATCTAGTTCCAACCCCCCTGACATGGGCAGGGACATCTTCCACTAGACCAGGTTGCTTAAAGCCTCATCCAGCCTGGCCTTGAAGACTTCCAAGGATGTGGAATCCACAACTTCCTTGGGTAACCTGTTCCAGTGTCTCACCACCTTCTTCATGAAGAATTTTTTCATGATTTCTAATATAAATCCACCTTCTTTCTGTTTTATCCAGTTACCCTTTGTCTTGTCACTAGATGCTCTTGTAAAAAGGCATGAAAATTAAGTGTAATTAAATCTTTATCAGCAAGTACTGAAAATATTTTTCTGCTTCAGTAGACTGAGGGGACTAATCTGTTTCAGATGAACTACACTGAGAACTTCAGAGATTTTGACTTTGGTCTGGGATTCTTTGTAGTCTTCCTATGAGATTATGAGGTCAAGTTGCTCAGTGTTACAGAAATATATCAAACTAGGACTAACATTTCAGAATATTCTCAAGACTACTGATCATTCATTAAAGAAAAAGCAATTTAAGATAAATATTGTCTTTCAAAATCACTTGAGAATTAGTATTTTCTGATAACCACTAGTGTACCATTCACTTACAAGCGTACTTCTCAGATGAAAAACTTCAGTTTACACCCTATTGCTTCAAATGGAATTTAAATTATAATTAGAGGCTCTCTTCAAATAGGGTATTCTTGGAAAGAAAGCCAGTATGGAAGGACAGAGCAAAAATAAACAGTGCTTTAGCACTGACCCATCATTAATCATACCATTTATTTGTATGATGATCCCTATCACAGTTTTTGTCCTGTATCACACACTCTCCCAGCAGAAGATTAGGTTGGCTAAGGGAACTGCATGTGTCCAGGGGCCTTCACAAGTAGCTTGTATAGATTAGACCATGCTGCCCTTGAGAGAGGGCAGATTTTCACATTACAAACACAACCAGTGTTGAGTGAGTTACTTGCTTTCCAGTCCAGAAAATGGGCAGTATTTTGTTTTAATTACCAGCTAGTGAAAGCTTCATTTTGCAGTTTGATAATTGGAACTACTGATCCAGAGGAAAATTATCTGCTTTCTATGTTCTGATTGTATATCAATTTTATGTAAGCAGTCATTCCATTTAATGTATGTCCTAGGAGCACGGACCAGAATTCAGGCCTCTTCCTTTATCAAAGGAAAGACCTTGTTTGCTAAGGGGCATGGTCTCACTTCAGTAAAGCCTTTTCAGTAGTCAAGGAATTCAACTGGGTTTTGAGAAGTGGGTCTGATGCTGACTTCTCTCTCCTACGTTTCCTCTTCACTGTTTATTTCATGTAACTTTCTGTACTAGTCCTTGTGTCTCAAGTCATCTGACCTTTATTTGGAGGATTTCTTACACTGATACCAACACAATCAGCCTCAGATTTCTAAAAGTCTCCTTTTACAAATTGTACATGTGACAAATACCTGGTTATCATAAACATCTGAAATTCACTTGATCTATTCCAGTTAATTGAGCACTAATGAAATTTATTCTAAACAGATAATATATATATATATATTAAAATTTATGAGTATTGTGTAAATTGTTCTTTTATTAATACTTACAACAAGAAGTAAATAAATATTGTATGAACTGGTAACTGTTCATAGCTCTTTGTCGCAAACATATATTTAACAGCCGTTATGTTTCTTTTCCTGTTCTTAAAGTTACACCAACAATTTTGCTTTGCAGGGGCTGCCAAATCAAGTTGCACAGGGCAATGAAAGGTAATTTGTAAAATAGTGCTGTAATTTTAAACCAACAGTACCCACAGATAGTGGTTATATCAGAAATGTACTTTTAATTCTCTTTATATCAGATATAAGAGACTAGTCCAGATTTAAACTTTTTATACAGCTTACTAAGGGAAAACAAAGCAAACCCCAAACCCCCATAAAACATAACCATAATTTTAAATCTACCTCTAAACAATGAAGAATTTTGTCCATAGTTATTATGTATGCATAGCTTAAGGAAACAATACAATATGCATTTGGGTCTGCAGAGGAAGCATGAGAGCATAATCAAGGAATTGCTTTACACAACAGAAGAGACTGAGTATACATACTGTGTTTCCTTATCTGGTAGAAGCAGACAGAAGTTGCTATTGAAATGTCAATCTGTCAGGGAAAATGTGGTGTGTGGGTATAAAAATACCCTAATAATGATCATCAGTTTATCAGTTCCTTGTATTTAAATCATGGCAGAATGAATCTCACTTTTACAAACTGCAATCAAATAAAGAAAATTAATTTGATTTATTGCCCATTAAAAATAGAGTAGCATGGAAAGAAACAGCAACAAAAATTAAAACAAACAAAACCTCCTTCCCCGTTTTCTTCCCAGGCTCAATTTCACTCCCAATTTCTCTACCTCCTCCCCTTGAGCAACACAAGAAGACGAGGAATGGGGGTTATGGTCAGTTCATCACAATTTGTCTCTGTCACCCCTTCCTTCTCAGATGGAAGACTCCTCACACACTTTCCCTGCTCCGGAGTGGAGATCCTCCCATGGGAGACAGTCCTTCACAAAATTCTCCAATGTGAGTCCTTCTATTGGGCTGCAATTCTTCAAGACCTTCTCCAGCATGGGTCCTTTCCTCAGAGTGCAGCCCTTCAGGAACAGACTGCTCCAGTGTGGGTCCCCCATGGGTTCACAGATCCTGACAGAAAACCTGCTCCTGTATGGGTTTCTTTCCATGGGCCACAGTTCCTGCCTGGTCCAGTTTGGGCTGCAGCATGGAGCCCTCCACAGGCTTCATTGTGGATATCACCAATTAACTATGATGAAAATTTCCATAATTTATATACAAAAAATAATTGCAAAAAACTCCTTCAGTATTCCCATGACATGCAAATATCTGAGGGTGTTCTGTAGTTGTATTAAACCATGTGAAACTAGGCAATATCAGTAGGCATCTTTAATTTCAACTTATAGCTCAAGGTGAAGCACAAAGGTTGAAAACTATATTGAATGAGCATGAGGAAAAGAACTGTGAAGTTAAACAGTGTAACTTTCAAATGGGAAATTCTAAGTGTGTTTATTGCTTCCATTTATTAATTAGTGCATCAAAATAAGTTCTTCTTAATCTTTAAGTAAGAAGATATGTTTAATGATTCTTGAATATAATATACACTCTCAGACATCAGCTGTCTGTTAAAATAAATGCACAAAATACATCAATAGAGACGAGGAAAATATCTGGCACATTAATTCATGAGCATGAAAGCCTAAGAAGTGTGATATACCATATGTGAAGCAAAGATTTGAAGAGATAAGAATGGCTTGGAATAAACATGGCCTTAAAAGTAAAAACAACCATGATCAGAAGTAAGACATGAATGAAATCAGTGAAGGATAAAATATTCAGAGGCTTGATTATGTATATATTATACACTGGTAGCACATAATTTCCAAAATCAATTGAAAACACCCAAAAAATAGTAGCTGTCATATATTTAATATACATATCCGAATTATCTATTCCTGAAAACATGGGGGTTTTCTTCCCATTGAAGGAAATGTTTCTCCACAGTTCACTTACCAATGAAGTATAGTAAAATACTTGCCTGGACTTTTCAGACCTGTTAGCTGTATATAAAATTTATTGATTTTCATTATCTTTTTGGTTTTCATTTTCCAAAAAGCTCTCTTTCTTGTTGTTTTAGGTCATGTCCTCACCCTCCCCCCTTAATTTGCTGTTTTGTTTTGTGGTTTTTTAGATCATTGTACTCCAGGGTAAAGTGATACACAAAGAAATATAAGGAAAAGTGTAAAAGGACTTCACGTCTCCAGTCCCTTCTCCTTTGATGTGGCACTCGGTTATTCCTAACTCTCCAACAGTGTCTATTAGCAGGAAATTGCAGGAAGCTCTGTACAAAGCTTTGTTATATTTGAAATGTCTTCATCAGTTTAACCTTGCTGTAACTCACAATATTTGACATTTTTTTCTATCTGAAAGATGTTGGTGTGGAACATAATAAGCTGATGAGCATTTCAATCTCTAGATCATCTACAGTGGAGAACTTCACCTAACTACGCAAAATGCTAATTCATGGGAACATATTGAAGTTGCCCATTTAATCTGACATTGACACAACTGTAAAAGTGGATACTATTTTTGCCAGAGTTTGTTTCTTACATTTCCCTCAGACCTACAAATTACCCTGAATCTGAAAAACGTCTTTACTGTCAGAGTGAAGCAGAATTAACATGCAACAGAGAAGGAAGCAGAGATTTCATAAATAAAATATATGAAACATATAAATGATGACACTGAAGTGTGCACATAGACATTTAATACTGTTTTGGATTTCCTTTCTTTATCTATAAAATAACTTGATTTTTCTCCATAAAAGAACTCCTAAAAATAAATTTTCAAAGAAGCTCGAAAGATGCTTATCTAGTTGGAAGAGAATAAGTCACTGAAAGTAGAAAACAAGAGTCTGATTATGCACTCCAGAGCAGGTTTGGTAATATGGTTTTAATCTCAATAGTAGTAATTTCTCAGTAGTACTAATTTCAATCATATATTGCAAAGAGTAGATGACAAAAAGGTGAGAATCATTAAAGCAAACAAAACCAAATAACTCCGTAAGCATTTTTAAATTTATTTATTATTATATGCTGTAAAAAAAAAATATATATATATATATAGTTCAGGGCTTTAATTACTCTATACAAACTCTCATATTGTTAATCATTGTGCGCATGTGAGTAAGTGAAACAAATAAATATATTTCAAGATATTGGGAATGCCAAGTATTGACTTTTCTCCCTTTTTTGAAGCACTGAAAACTTGTATTTCTGAAACTCTGAAAAGCTAGATCACTAAATTTAAATTCTAGGAAGGTGAGGATGAAGGGAAAAAAAAAAATAAAGAACATTATTTGTAAATTTATCAGAATTGCTTTTCAGATAAAGTAGTATTACTGTATTATCCTGGTCCTCCAAAGAAGCTTTTTTGGGGGTCATATTTTTTGGGGTTTTAAAAGTTGTTTTTTTTATGATGTTGTCTACACTGAAATAAGCATCAGATTTAAGGAATAACATGTAACAGTAAAACGAGCACTTTTTTTCATAAGCTGATGAATGTTACTTCCCCCCTTGTCTCAGCTTCAGTGGTAACATGTATTTCTCCATTTGAGGGTCCAAGTCAACATTTTGTACCTCTTATTTCCATTTGTGTCTTCTAAATTGTATAAAAGTACTTTTATAAGGAGAATAATTAGGAGGAGACCAGTGATTCATGAATCACTTTAAAGTGTCTGTTATACATGCACTGTTCTATCTGAAATGATTCTGTGCATCATGGACTTCAAGAGAATATCTTGCCTTTTTGCTGAAAATGTTCATCTATTTATTGTGGTTACAAGTTAAAATGGATTCAAAAGATGTATTCTTTTTTACTCATCCAGAGTTTACATTATGAGAAACAACTGCTAATGGTTCAGATATGCCTATCTATTATGCTGAATTGCAATACCATAAAACTGACTAAACATTTTGATTTAACATATTGGCAAGCAAAGGAGTGGTCAAATGCTACAGTACAAACTGCAGAGCAGCATGCCAAGAAAATGAATGAGAGAAAATGAGTAATTGAAATTTAATTACAGTTGAATTTCTAAGGGTTTTCTTTTTCTTATAACATATAAAAGAATATAAAATAGTTAAATGCACAAGTTGTTTTACAGGTTAATTCAAAATAAATAACTTGATATCTTAAAGGACTTTCCATTTCCTCAAAAAAAACAAATTATGAGCAAAAATATACCAAAAAATTGAAACTGAAACTGCAATTGTATGGTATGTTCACAATTACTTAATTGTGTTATGTTAATTTTAACAATGTGGAGTGTATGAGTTGATGTGTATGTATGTGTATGTATAAAGAGAGTATATTACACATCAAAACAATGCAAAGAATGCTTGAAATAGCCTGCAGTTATGAGGATATGATGTTTTGCGTATGGAAGATGAAAAAGACAGAGATGCAAGGAATAAATTAAGAGTGTATTATTATTAGCATGTAACAGATAATTGAATTGAAAGAAATATAGATCAAGTGAAATGGAGAAAGGCCTGGAGCATAACTAGAAAAGTGATAAACTGGAAATTGAAGTAATTTTGATAAAACACAATAGCATAAGAATCATGAGAGAAAGACATTTTGACTTTTTTTAGTTTTTATTAATGTTGTTTTTAACAGATAATTCGATGGAATAGCATATGATAAAGGGTGAGAGGAATGGGTGCAGACAGAGAAAAAAAAGAAAAAAAGAAAAGAAGAGTCAGATCTGAAATAAGTTATGGAATTTCCAGTAGGGTATATATTTCAGTGACATTGTTAATTTTTTAGGAGAAACAGTTCATCTTGATTCAATCAGTTCAATGTCCGAACAATGATCTGGGCAAGTTATTCAAAATTTTCTATAATGTAGATGCCTACATGTTTTATTACATTTGGTGCATTTATACATTATTTTTGTCTATTTCAGACTGACTTGTAATTACTTAAACTCCATTTTATTTAAAGAAGTACTTTGTTTTTTCTTAGTGTCAAGTAGAGCTTTTGTAATTCCAACAATTATTAGGTAAAAATTAGTATTCTGCCTGTTGTTGTAAATAGATGGAAGAAGAGATAATTTAAGGAAAAGATAACACAGACTGTAACTTAAAAAAAGAAAAAAAAAAAAAGAAAAAAGACAGGGTTGACCCTGCAATCTTTTAATTTTCTTTGCAATTAGTAAAGAAAAGGAAGGACTTCTAGTTCCAGATAAGGGCCTGGATATGAACTCTGTTGGAGGATAAAGAAGTTTGAAGGTAACCATTTATTACATTATATTCTTGCAAATACTGTTCACTAGTAATTTTAAATTAATCAATAGCAACTTTGCTACAGTACACAAAGTACTGCAACTGATTAAAAAAAAACCCATGGTTGGCTCTGCTCTAGAACATTGAAACATTTTCCACATTTGATATCCTCAATCAATATTTCTTTTCACTTCATAAATTGCACTATACTATTACTCAGTTAAACTTTATTAATTTGTTCTTTACTGGTTCACTGCTTTTAATTCAGCACTTGTGTTTTGCTATCTGCGCTCTTACATCACTGTAGAAAATCAGTTCAGAGACATTCTGTTACAGCTCCTGTTGTGGTCTTACATAATAACTGGGAAACAATTTTGAAGAGATAATTGAAATTACATATTGCTTGTTGTGGTTTAACTCTGGCTAGCAAAATACCATGAAGACACCCTCACACCTCCTCTCCCTGCCACTCTCGCATCTCCTCTCCCTCCCCTCCACGAGAAGGGGACAATTGGAGGAAAAAGACAAGGAAGCTTGTAAAATTGAGATAAGAAATATTTATTAACTGAATGTAAATGAATAATATATATAATTGAATATATACAAATATTACTAAGAATAAGTAATTAAAATAATAGAAAATAAAACATATGATACAATTGCTCACCACCTGCTGACTAATGCACAGCCAGGTCCTGAGAAGTGACAGTCAGAGCCAGAGAGCCTGAGAGCAATTGCAGCAGAGTCTGAGAGAGTCCCATGAGCAACAGCGTGACTGGGAAAGCCACCTGACCCACCAACTCACTAATGAAAGAGCCAGAACAGGAGTTAACAAAAGCAGCTAACAAAGGAGTTATTGAAGGAGTTAAAGAGCTAACAGAAGAGTTAATGAGCCACCAAAAGAGTATAAATATGTTTGAATAAAGCTACTGTTTTCAGTTCTTTTGTTTACAAATTTTTTGCAAATTTACTTCCAAATTATGCAATTTTGTTACAAAGTATTTCTTGAATCATACTTTATAAGTAGAAGTTAGTTCTTTTAACTTAATGGCTGTAGATGTTTTTATTTACCAGAAACTTGCTAATACTTAAAGTGCATCTTAGATATTAAGTAAGTGCTATGCACATGTCTTTCAAAGTCATATAAAAGACCCTCAAAATTGTTTTCAAACATCTTGCCAAATTACAGGTCAAGGTGTTCATTCCATGTCCACACTTAACAAAGGGTACAATAACTCTTTTCAACAAGAACACTTTAATTTTACTTCTTTATTGACATTCAGTGCTATACAGCAGCTCTAATTTATACAGTTCCTTCTGAATTATTTTTAAATTAAATTATTGAGGAGTAATGGATATATCCTCTTCTTTGAGCCTCATAATTTAGTAAGCGTAATAGTACTCCAGTGAACACTCCCCACATGTATACAGCATCATTTGATTTACTACAGTGTCTGATGTCAAAATAAAGATAACATTCTTCTAGAGTCCTTGCTCTGAGCTCAGTGTTTTACTGCTGCAAAAACAGTAGGCTTCAATACAGCTTAGGGGATGTCTTACTGCAGAATAACTAGCAAAGCCAAATGCCAACCTCGATTTTGTCACACTAGACTTTGAGGGAAACAGTAAACAGGTGCAGAGTCCTTGCTGTGAAACCACGGGCAGGTACCAATCTGGTAGAATTGTTCAGAATATGATACACCTTGAAGAGGAAGGAAATGTATCGGTGACAAAAGGAAGATCAGAGAATATGTAGGCCCTCTCAGAATGAAACACTTCCAGCATTGAGGCATACACAACTTCTCTGGGAAACCCATTCCAGTGCCTCACCACCCCGTCTGTCAAGAGTCTCTTGCTGATATATAATCTAAAACTATCCTCTTTCAATTTAAACCCGTTACCCCTTGTCCTGTCTCTACATGCCTGTGTAAAAAGTCCCCCTCCAGCTTTATTCTAGGCTTACTTCAGGTACTGGAAGGCTGCTATAAGGTGTCCCCAGAGCCTTCTTTTCTCCAGGCTGAACAAGTCCAATTGTCTCAGCCTGTCTTCATAGGAGAGGTGCTCCTATGAACACATTGACCACAACTTTGTGAGTGTGACCATACAGCTAATTCCTTATCCACTGAATGGTCTACCCGTCAAATCATGCCTCTCTTAGAGACAAGGATGTAATGTGAAACAGTGTTGAATGCTTTGCATGGTTCCTACACCTGGCCTTGGCACATGCCACCTGCTCTGCCATGGTTAGAGGACAGCATGAATCAAGGACAATTCCATTTTGGCAATACATATATAATGTTTCAGAGGAATACAGTGAGGGAAAATAAGAATTTAGCAATCTTGGCATGAACTGTGCTCTGTCTTTTTCTTCAGGACCAGTCAGTACTCCCTGGTTCATTTTAATTGTTAATATAGACAGAGATTGAGGGACTAAAGTAGAAGGAAAGCTGTGGGAAAAAAAAGTTGTTGGAGAACTCATGAGCTTCTGTGATATTAGAAAATGTTTCCTGAATCAGAGAACAACTGGTGAAGTTGTAAACTGAAATCTTGGAACAAAAGTTATATGAAAATCCCATGAGAGAAAAATCTGGAGCTGAGAAAGGAAGGAAGATTTATTTATAAAGATAGAATTAATTAGATTCCCAAGAATAAAATGTTTTTGGTTCTTTGTGCTGTGAACATGCAAGAAAACACTGAAAGTCATAAAGGACAAGCAGAATATTTTGTGTGACAGAGGAGTTTGGCAGAAATTATTTGATTTCAACAAGACAGGGGCTGTTCAAAAACTGGATGAAGTGACAGTCATTAGATGAAAAATACTTCACACAAGGTTTCATACTGACCAATAATTTCACTTTCCTAACTGTAAGATTTACTTTATTATCCATGGTATCATATTTATTCTATTTCTGAAATGGAAGTGACTTGCTAGAGAAGATAACATGTTTTGAGAAATAGTCTAGTTTGGTGAAAAAAATATGCTTTTAATTTGGGGACATACTGTACAAAAGACAATTAATTTATGGGGAAAGGAACTGTCACATTCATGAATTGACATGTGTGAATGATTTGGAATAACATATATATATATTTACAAAATTATACTTGCCTACTGTCTGCAGTGGCAATGCTTAGAAGCTATGCTTAATTTGTGAGAAATTTTATTTGGTTCATTCTCTAAGATTCTAGTCAGGTCATTTATGTGCCCCCTCCTTCTCAGAATTTTATAACTCATTGCAAGCACATGCTCAAAGATGTTTGATATTATGATGTGCACAGCTGTTATCTTAAGCTACATTCATACCACATTTGAGTGGTATGAATTTGAGTGTAATCACTTGGGTACTTATCAATATTCTGCTGAGAGCACTCTCAGGAACTAAACTCATGTTTGTACATTATTCAGAAACTTGTAATTCGTAGTTTTATAAATTTTATAAAAATTAATGATGATGCTTGTGGTCTGTAAAAATTGAAAATTAGGTTTTTGTTCTCTAAATGATTGCATCTTAGTGAAAATATCAGGGTTTATTTTTATTATTATTATTTGCAATATGTCTTATTGATTTAACTTATTTATCAGAACAAGATTAAATAATCCTAATTCTGAGGAGGAGTAAGCTATTTAGTAGATTTTTTTTTCTTGTTACAGGACATAAATAGATTGATTTGGTTAAATGTGATTAACCTGTTTGCAAAAGCGGTTCCTACCCAGCATGAGAATTTGGAAGTATTGTGCAAGGAGGTTTTAAATAATAAGGTTTGTTTCCTGAAGAGGATAATATATAATGTTGTTAAACTGGCAAGTAATGAACAAAGCTAAAAAGGCTAGATAATAGTTTGCTGAAGTGGATCAATTCATTAGTCTCCCTGCCATACTCTTAAGAAGAAATCACAGTTGATCTTCCTTCTTTACGTTCCTTCAAAAAACTTAGTACAGTCTGATGCAATTTTTGACTGTTCAAAATCTGGTTTTTATTGAAAGTAAATGCTCATCTAGAAAGTTCAGCTTGCAAGAAGAAGTTCAGAACTTGCGTGCTTGATTTATCCTACTTAGTAACTCTTCCTGGTTTTGTATGTAAGAACCCACTGAATCATATTGCAATTTCCCTTAGAAATTCTCTGCAGACCACTCTTATCTATTCCTATTTCACATAAAACATAGGCTGTGGGGTTTGTAGCTTGCTATAGGGTAGTCCTTCTTTATCTATTGTCAACTGAAATATGTGTTTTACTGCATACTTACCCAGTGCAATAGATGGTATAAGTTCCATTTGTTTTGGCACTGTTTACTATATGGGTAATGTTGTTTTGTTCTGGTTTTTTTTGTTGTTGTTGTTTTGTTGTTGTTTTTTTTTTTCTGTGTGGTTTTTGTTGGTTTGTTTGTTTGTGGGTTTTGTTTTGTTTCATTTTGTTTTGTTTTTCTCTTTTTTTAAAGATATTTGGGAAGCAGAAAGAAAAATTGCCTTATTGTCTTGCCTTACATTTTGAGTTGTGACTAAGTAAGGCTGAGTAGAAGGTATTGTTTCTTTTTTTGAGCAAGTAAGGATGAGTCTGTTGGTAGCATATCCTGGAGTGCAAAGTAGGGCAGACATGCAACAAGGCATAAAAAGTAAGCTTGAAATGTAGACAGGAAGGTAAGAGAAATATGGAACAAACCTTAGAAACAGGAGGAAGCAGCATAAAAAAGGAGACCATATTGTGTTTGCTACAACCAAGAAAGACACTGACAATTAACCCCCCACTTATTCCTGGAAGTGTTCAAGGCCAGACTGGATGAGACTTTGAGCAACCTGGTCTAGTGAAAGGGGTTCCTGCTCATGGCAGGGTGGCTGGAAGTAGATTATCTTTAAGGTCTCTTCCAACCTAAACCATTCTATGAAGATTCTATGATTGTGCAACAGAAGCTTTCTGTTCTGATCTTTCTGACTCAGCTGATTTATTTCCTATTTAAAAAAAAAAAAAAATTTCAGTTTGTATTCTGATAGAAAATAAGAATGGAAGTGGAAAGCCACTTCATAGTTTTAAAAAATCTAATTTCAGTGAATTTCTGACTGGCCTTGCTCTAGACCTGGACAACATAAGGAAAAATAGATTAAAGAAATGGATCCTGCCAGCTGTGACACTTACTTTTGCTTTGTCTCATCTCTAGGTAGAAAACCATTAGATCCATGAAGGATGCTGTCCTCTGTGTCCACCTGTTGTTCCTTGTTTTTATTCTTTAACCCTTTAAAACCTTCCACTCATTCCACCTTTTTTATCATCTGTATTCTCCCATAGTAATTTAGTTTCTCTCCAGATTCCTGTAGAGATGGTTTACAGTCATTTTTAAGGGGAAAATCAGCAGAAATGATGGCTAGAGAAAAAAGGTCAACCCACCCATTTCCTGCCCTACAGGGAAGAACTGCTAGCCTTAGCAGTAACAAACATCACTATTCACTCTCTTAAAGCTATTCCTGAGTCTTCTCCTATCAAAGGAAAAAGTAGTGACCATCATGGCAGGGTCTGACACCACCATGAAGCTACAAGTGACCACCATTGTTTTGCCTATCTTCACCATACTAACCTTACCACTGTTTCTGAAGAATGCACAAAACAGGTAGTAGAATGGGCAGCACTTCCAATATATCAATCAAAATCATCACCTCCAACTGTGGAATATAAAAATTTTCAGGGAAAAAAATCAAAGTACTTGTATTTTCTGATTATATTCCTGTTATACAGTATTTTACCATTATGAGAATCAAGAAGACTGTAAAAGTAATGAGGTGGTATTCAGTCTGACACTCACTAAATGGTCAGCATAGGATGCATTGCCATTTCTGGAAATGTTACATATATGGACCTTATAGAAAATAAGTTTTTTATTCAAAGAGTGGATAGTTGATTCTCCACTTCCTCTCTGTTCCCACAAGGCAGTATGGATTACCTGTAAATTATTTAAATGAGACTTAGAAATCTTGATACTCACCTTTGCCGATAAGCATTTTCTGACTTGAAGCAGTTTGCTTCCTCTTTGTTACTTTTATATATTAAATGAGATGAAGTTTCATTTGTTTTGTCACAAAAAATGGTGAAATAGTGACTAGAGGCCTGATTTTAAAGTGAAATTTATATTTTTAAAGACCCTTTGTTTAAGTATAAAGCATGAAAACAACTTTGTCAGCTATTTGCCACTGTACTTTGATATGCAAAAAAAATTGAAACATTGAAATGATTATGCAGTAATTCAAGGATGGAAGTATAAACAGTTTAGATTTAGCTAAATCCAAAAAAGTTCTCACTGTTAATATGACTTACTATCCCACCATTATAAACCAAATCCAGATGATTCCTATCTTAATGCTACCACAAACATTTTTTTTTATATATGAATACATAGCACAGAATTGTCTGGGAATGTTTTAGTTATCATAAATATTAAGCTATTTTTATAGAAGGGATAATTTTATCTGAATGTATATTTGGATAGAAAACAGGAGTCTTCAAATGAGCTGGGTTTTTTTAGAGATAATGGTGATCTTTTCCTCCTCTCCTCCCAAAAAGAAAACTTTAGTGAAGACAAGTTTACAAAAGGAAAAGTAAGATGGAGACAAAACCACAGAATGTCTTCTAACATGATCTGTAAGTACAAGTTCAAGCTTCCAGTACATTTACAATATTTGTGATAACTTCTTTGAAATTTGCTTTAAATTAACCTTGCAAAAATTGCTCAAGGTATGTCAAAGTATGTAGTATGATGATCACATAAAATTTAAGGTTTTCAGACAGAACAAAGTATTTCCATAGGAAATATAATTTCAGAGTTGAATTTGCATTACTGCAAATCTCAAATTTTTGCACTAAGTGCTGTGGAGTAGCTGCTATAAAAACATGGACACAGTAACCAATGTTACTATGTAGGAACCATACCTTGAGGCTCAACAAAGTTAATGGAAAGTAATTCCAAATTTCAGTTGGCTTTGGATCAAGCAATACATGAAAATAAGAATGAAATGAATCTGTATGTTTGTACACACATTTCAGTTTGGGGTTTCTTCAGGCGTTCTACCTATATCAGATGGTTGTTTTCAGTTTTATAAAGAAGTATGTTATAAAATGTCATTAAACTTTTCACAGATATTTTAAGCAAATATTTACTTTTAAAATATAACATGAAAAGGACTCATAAACAACAAAAAAACTGTTCTGATTGATAAGTAATTTGCTCCATGTTTTATTTATATATAATCTATTATTTCTTAATATAACTATTTTGTTTCTATCAAATTACAACAGGGATGTCCAGTGGATTATTTTTTTTGCTGTCAAATATAAAGGGAGAAATATGAATTTTAATTTAAATTTGACAATCTCTAATGGATACTTAGGGATGTCATACTAAGTGATGCCACCCACTACACATCTAGTTAGACTGTCCTGCTTAAAGGATAAGCAAAATTATAGGTTTTTTACACTGCAGTAAACCTACTGATAAAGAACAAAAATTAAGTAATAGGAAATAGTTCTACGGCAGAGAGCAGGTGTTGTAGATTAAAAGATTAAGGCCAGATATAGTGTGACATAAATGCGTTCTCTCTCTAAACTTCTGAGTGAAAATATTAGGAGAATCTTTTACCTGCCTTCTTTTTCCATGAACAGTGAGGCTTTTGGGAAAAGAACCAAAGAGGATGTAGGTGACATAACGTTAAGTGCTTCAATGATGAACTTTTAGGAACCTGGGTTCCAGACCCCTGGGCCATGCATCTGCTTCTCCTACACATGTAGATCCTAAACTACTCATGTGCACAGTGTGAGAAGTTACTTGGTGTTAACTACACAGGAAATGTTTGGAGAGGACAATGTAGGAACAGCATAATCTGTTCCTTTGGCAGATACTTAGTAATACCATTGTGCATTTCAGTCTTACCCTGAAGACATACTCTGATGTCTTTTTCTTTCACAAACAACAACAAAAAAATGTATTTCCATCTGTGTGATTCTGCTTCCTTATTGTAGACTAATTAAGAGATAAAGCACTTGCCTAAATTCATTTTTCCTCTCAGCAGCAAGATACACCTGCCCAGAATAAAACTAAAATCAAACAGCTATAGGCACTCTTAGCAGTTTCTATTCTTATTTTGCAGTTGTCTGTTCTGCCTTTTTTTATGTGAAAAAATGTGAAGGTTTACTAGATCAATGACTGGTATCAAGATTCTACAGGCAATTTTTTTTTTTTTTTTTTTTTTTTTGCATTTGCTAGGATCTACAGTTTACATTCACAGAATAGTTCTGTACATTAACATTAAATATATATAGGCAAACCCATTAAAATAATTCTTAAAATGGTGAACAAAACCTATCACATTCTACCATATTCTAAGTGTCCTAAATATGAAATATTAATTTCAGACAGTAACAGTCTTAATTCCTCTCTATGTGTAGCCCTGTAGCTGAGCAAATACGGTATTGCATTGTTACTGAAAATCCAAAGGCTTTATCCAAAATCTCTATGGCCGCAGGACAGTGAGATTGCAGGACTGCTGACTCTGCGCTTGTCTTAACCTATCTGTAGCTCTATTTTTCTGGCTTAGCTGTAACAGCAGTTGCCAAACATCCAGGTGATTATTACTTAATTTGTTTTAGATTTAGCTTGAGTTTGTACAACAGTATGACATAACGTCTGTTCTTGCAATAATTTTGATGTATGTCTAACTAGTAAATGTTAATACCAAATTAGTCTGTGTAGAAGAAACTCCAACCCTATAATAAAACACTGTGTAGAGATATAAAGGCGTAATAACAAAGGCCTCGAAAGTGTGGTAGTATGATGGCAGAGGCTTCAGGGCTGTGCACAACTCACCAACAACTGATTTGTAATTAAAAGAATTTAACACTGGGAGCAGGGCAAACCTGTTTTTAAGGATTATAAATTTGGGTGTTGTGTGGAAATGAATACCACTGAAAAAAGAACAAAGTTTAGAAAATTTTAGAAAATGCATTAAATGAGACCCTAGAATGAGGAATAAACCCTGTTGAAATTGTCCTTCTCCACGTGGAGGAGTTAGGGTCCTAGTGACTCTCTGAAACTTATACCTCCTTCATAGTGAAGATTGATGCCTTTGATCCAGAGGGGTATGGAAGTGTAAGCCTAACACTGAAGAAAAGTTGAGGATTTTAAAAAGAAAGAGTATGTGTGTATGTGTGTGTGTCTGTGTAATAATATAAAGTCTTATTATAATTGAAGTTCTGTTTTCTTTATTTGAAGTAACAAGATAATATAGACTGTAAAGGTTAGTTCCCTTTTGACTGGAGGAATAATAACTCTTCAACTAGACTATTAATACTTTAACTCAACCCACAATACATTTTTTGGTTTTGCACAAAATATAAGTTTCTTCAAGACAAGTTGACTTGCATTGGTGTTAATGCAACACCTCTGGCTTCCTGCCCCTCCTCATCTACCTTGAGTCTTAAACATATATATAAAATAAAGACCCTTTTTTGTGTCTCCAGTGTGCCTGTTTATTCTGTTATGGTGAGATATCCAGAAAGATTAAAATGTTTTAAAATTTAAATATCTTCATTTAATTTGACTGCAAGTTAGAAATGTTAACTGTTAATTAAGGAAAACTCAAAGCCTGTGCTTGTTATGAGCTCTGCATTACTTACACTTCTGCATTAGGAAATGGGTCATATGGCTCTGTGCTCAGTATTTCTGAGGAGGTGACTCTAAAATGCTGAATGAGGGTTGGTACCTGCAGTTTCACTACCTTGTATAGAATTGTGTCATCTAGGACACTCGCTGAGTTCTTAAATTAAAAATACAAAGGAAAACAAACCATACTTCTTAATTTCTTTCCAAATAAAAAACAAACCAATGTATCTTAATGGATATCCTCACTTTTCAAATCAATTAGCCACTCATATTAAATGAGATGTTTCATCATCTGAGCCTAATGACCTATTTTTGACACTTGCATTGTTTAATTTCAATTAACCGGATAAAGCTGTTAACGAATTTCCTCTGAATTATATGTGCTTAGTATATATTTGTCTGGATTTTGAATTTTTTTAATAAAATCTATAAAATTTTTGGAATGGAGGGAATTAATTTCTTCTATAACAACATGGACAGAATTTAAATACAGATGAAATGCAGGGAAATATCTGTCAAAGCACAAAACCACCAAAAAGAATTTCATTATTAAATTTCACGTTACAAGACCAAAAACACACTAAGCTTCCACTTGCCCTTGATAAAACCTCAGTATTGTGTATCAACAGATTAGGGCACTCAGAAAGAAGAAATAGGGAAATGTGTTTTGTGTTACGGTAGTTGTTTCAGGATTATATCTTTTTTGCTATCTTGTTGTGCAAATTGTGGAGAATTTTGAGTAGGTTGATGTTTCCAGGAATGGAAAAATTCTGACATGGCTTAAGATGTGCTAGACCCAGACCCATATGACATATGTCATCATCAAAAAAAGTAAACTCTCCAGTGTAGCCTTTTTTTTGAAGTTCCTTCTTATAAGAAGGCATCTGCGTTGGGCTGCTCTTGAGAAACAATTTTAAGGCCAACACACACAACTTTACTAATTCAAATATTGTAACTCTACAGATATCTAACCTGTAGTTCACTTAAAAATCAATTTGACAAATCAAAAATTTCCAGAATGAGAAACACAAAATAAAGTCCAATCTCATGTCTAGTGGAACTAATTGAAGTCATTACAGTGTTTCTAATGACTGACTCTTGGAACAGCAGGGTTTTCCTACTTTGTCCAAAATGTATCAAAATAAACTGAAAAGTAACCAAAACCTTTATATATAAGCCTAGCCATGTATTTGAAAATAACTAGCTTACCAGACCCTTTATGAGGAGTTTTAAACTAGATAATTATGAAAATTACAATTGCCTGCTACACAGTCTTCTGACATTTTTGCACTCTCTAAGTGTATCCAATTAGTAAATACTGAATCAATCACCTGTGTGTAAAGCCTATGTTGTGCTTAACACTTTCGTTTAGATCTGACTTTTAGATCAGGCATCTTCTTAATCTAAACCCGCAGTTCTTTTTGTCAAAAATAAGCATGAAATCAAATTTAGAATGACAGCAAAACAAGGGAAATTAATGAGTATGGCATTATAGAGAACATGTGTGTAAGTGTCATGAAGCCATTTGACATTCATACTTCTGTGATTTGTTCCAGGTTTTATCTTAAAGATGTTGCTGTAATACTCTTTTCTTTCTTTTTTTTTTTTTTTTTTTTTTTAAGGTAAAAGCTGTCCCTCATTTATTTATTTATTTACAGTAGAGAAATTGCTGGAATCAATTTTAACATTATATTAAAGATTTCCATTTGCTTGGTGGAAGACCTACAGTTGGTCATAAGGCTGATATTTAAATATGATAATTCAAGGGGTACTGGACAGAGTTGTTGATAAAATAGTCCTCTTACACCCAAAATATTTCTTGGGGGATTATTGGCAAAGCATGGAAATGACTCTGCTCCTTCTTATCAAATATATGATTTGTTTTGATACCTTTTATTCCTTGTTTAAAAGTCAGAACTCTTTACAATAATGTGACAAAGTAAAACACTCAAAAAATACAAATAATATAAGCCTCTTACCTAGATTGAAGTTCAAATTTTCACAGTTAAGGGATGGTTTAATTTGTTTCTTCTATTATTGACTACTTTTTTTTTTTTTTTTTTTTTAACTAAAGGTGTTTTCAGTAATCTACATATTTAATATAGGAAGAGAAGGAAATAAAAATGTCAGAAAAGAGCACGAATACATTTTGCCAGCTGCCAGAATAGTATTTTATTTGCCTGTGTGCTAATTAGTACACTCTGGATGAATAATGCCCTATGAACATGTAGATTCATTTCATACAGAAGCAGTTGAAATGTGAATAACAGACACGTGGAGAAGGGCAGAATTTTCTTGACAATTCTTAATCTACCCAACTCCAGAAACTTTTACAGCCTGCTTATGTCTGTAAATTGCATAAATTAAAAAATAACAACAACATGAATCTAGTAGCTGCTGTTGGATAGATTTTTCACACCTTCTAATTTCTCATAGAGGAAGCAGTGGGATAATGAAGAAGAAAATATAAGATGTCATTATGTTCTACCAGCAATAGTGATGCAAAGAGCAATTCTATATATATCCTATACAAATGATAAAAACTTTGTACTGTTTTTCCAGGAAGCAAATTGTTCCCCTAATTGTACACTTGTGACTGAGACCTACCAGTTATAAACAGATGATCATCACTGAGATCGTGCTGATAGTACTAGAACTGTTCTAACAAGTTATGAACATTAGGTTTTGTTTTCTGTGAAAAGCAATAGAAAAGAAAAAAAAAAATCCAATATATTTCTTATGTGGAAGAATATATATGAATATATTTTATCTATGAATATATTTTATTAAGTAAGTCAGATTAAGCTTAAACTCAGCTATCATGAGTATGAGTCTGACATTGTCATGACACTAAATGGCAAGTATATAATATTAATCTGTTATTGGAACCCCTCTTTTAAAAAATGTAATCAGAATGTTTGAGTATAAAATGACCTTATTCACGACCCTGAGATCTATGAATTACAGTGACTGTAAATGCAAGTCTTCTGGAAGACAAGAAATAACGTATGATGTTGTCAAACAGATTTAAACAACTTCATGTAAATAGCCATTTTCAAGTTAGTCTGAGCTTTGACTTTCCTAAACTCATCCCTGCATGTCCCAGCAATGAGGTAATATTCGTCGAAGGAAGCCACCTGCCACACAAATTCTTTTTGAGCTTAGGCAAGAGTTTCCTGGTCAGGCAAGCTGGCCCCTAACTATACCTGCTTACTTTGTTGGAAATGGATAAACAGCCCTGTTCCTTGGAGAGGCTGACCCTGAGAAATGACAAGTTTACCCAAGTTCTTCTGTTCTTCAGGGAAGCCTCAAGTGACAGCCTGACTACCTGCCTACCCTGAAGAAGTTGAAGTCTGCCCTCCTGAAATCCAGGGTCTTCTACTTGTCTTGCTCACATCCCCTGTGAGGAGTTAAGTATATTGAGAATTATCAGGAATTTTTGTCTGGTTTTGTTTCACAGTTTCCATTGTCCCAGTTAATTCCTATTTTTAATTCTCCAAAACAAAGGAATAAAAAGCCTTGTAAATATGACATTCATTTAATATGGTTTATAATGTACATATTGTACTTAATTTTGGTATTAAAGTAGTTCAACTTCACAAAAATCATCAGAAAAACAATCCAGATGTGTTTAGAAGAACAGACAAATGTCACTTGTGAACAGAATTTGAACAAAGAGCAAGAAGGTAGTCAATCTATTTGTAGTTACAGCAGTAAAAGTTTAGGGGTGATGGGTGATGAAATAAACCAACAAAATAAACAAGAAGATTATAAACAATTGTAAGATAACACACAAATCTATTCATACATACTGTATTCAGAAAATCAAATTCCATGTTTTACATCTATATCTAAATGTATCACATTTTATTTCTTAATCTCATTGTCATAAAAACACACATTATAGGTTCATCTCTTTCTCAGTGACTGCTTTTCTTGTCTGGTAAGGTTTTCCAAGTACAAAAGTAATTATGGACATTTCAACTATAGTTTTACAACTTGTCAGAAGTCTATGAAGATATTAAATGTATGAAAGTCCTGTGTTAATATTTTTGTAAACTGACAATACTAAACTTTCATTTTCTGCAGTTCTCTGAAAGAATGGCAAGTAACCTGGGTATGCCTACATAGACCAAATGTGTTCAGGCTCCTGCATGAAAGAGCACTAAAACCGTACATGAGGGAAGATTTAGAGCTCTCCTTCAAGAATCCAGCATGAAAGAATAGGAGATGACAACGATGTTTGTATACATATATATGTATAAAACTTAAATTTGAATAGAAATATTAAAATTAAGTTAGTTAAGATGGATTTTTCCTACAGGTAACAGAAGAAGAAAATTCTGTAAGGACAGAAAACTGCAAGTTCTGTAAATAGACACAGGAAAACACTAACTTTTTTCATATTTTGCTTTATATATTTATCTGAACATAGATTGATTTACAATATACTTGTACATGTTTGTTGACAACAGACTTGACTAGAGATTTTTCTACAGTTCCTCCTCTCTCCTAACCCCTTTAAATGGTAACATTTTCTTGTCTGTGTTTAAAATCTCTCAAAAAATGAATGCAGCGGAATAAAAGCAACACTTTACCTCTATACCTTGCATTTTCCATGGAGGACCATGTATTCATGGACTGAAAAAAAAAAAAAAAAAAAAAAAAAAGAATGTATATGCAATATCACACTTTTCCCTTTTCATTTTCCTTGGATTTGGCTTATTTTTTCTTAAATAAGTGTAATGTCTACCAGCGTAGTAGAATCTGCAGTGCAGATTTGCTATTGTCTCTGTACAGTGCTCTAAGGCTGGAAGTGGAATGTCTGTATAATGACAAGGATGTTGTAACATGAATAATAAACTGACCTAATTGATAAAATATCCTTGGATACTAAATCTCCTTTTTATTTTTTTAAAAATTTTGCTGTTCTTAATGAGTCTATTAAGATTATTTTTAAAATATCTTTAATGTTTCGTTTAATCTTTGCTTTTATTACCAATGGGTTTCCAACAGACTACCTCAACAGAATGCAGTTTTCTCACTAAGGTTTTAGAACAAACAAGTAATAGTGTCTGGCCAAAACTTGTTTACTAGCCTACAGCAACTGAATACAGGTGACATTTATACCACTATCTTACAGCTACTACTTCCTCATTTTTTGCTCGCTCACTCACAAAAATGGCTCAGGTAATCTAAACTCTGACTTCATATTATGCCAGCAAAGATACTTGCAAAGTCAGCACATCCATTCCTCCTTCGCAAGTATTTTGCATCTTCTTGTGATAGAGTTCACAACCCAATTTGTGACACTCTAACTCTAACATTGCCTCAAAATAATTTGTCATGACAGGTGGTTCTCTAATGTGGTGAAAAACGTGTATTGGTGACGTGATGGATCTTTTTAACATCTCAGAAGGTAAAGAATACAACATTGCTCTTGTCACAGTTTCTTCTTTCAGAAGAAAAGTCAAGGTAGAAAAACTGGCTTACAAAGTTGGTAAGTCCAGACACTGCATCTTTATCCATACAAATTTTATAGAGAAACAAATCATGTCACTCATGGAAATTTATCTAGTTCTAGACACAGCATCTGAATAAATAGGGGTATGTTGAGATGGAATTCAATATTCTTTACAAGAGTGTTATCTATGAATATATCATTTTGCCATGTTTGTCTTCCCATGGTTATATTTCAAATATAAGATATACAATGATACTGTTATACTTCATTCTTAGTAAACCCAACTTTTAATGTGAACTATGTCTGGGTCTGCATCCTCCTCAAGTTTTTGAAGAGTGGAATACAGGAAGAAAAAGGAAGGTAATTTTAGAAATTCTGAACTAGTTTGGATTCTATCTTTTTCTAGATCTGGTCTTCATAACTTTGAGACATACCACCTGTTTAAAAGTGGACTGATGATGAAGATTAAAATTTGATGCTCTCCCCTGCCCAGTAATGGTCAGATATTAATATCAAAACTTTCTACTGCCCACTAGAAAAGTTTCTTCTGGTTCTTTACAAATGCATCTGAACTTCTGAACCATAGGGTAGAAGTACTGCTATACAGACTGCTAGTATCATTTGCCAATGTGCCTGGACTTTTTTTTAAGTGGAAATGGAAAGGAAGATTTGTGATGGACTTTTGAGAAGTACTTTCACAGAATCACAATGTTCCAGAGCAGGAGTCATGAAGACTGCATGAGGGAGCATATAAAGCACCCTGGATGTTTTATTTCCATAATGTGTCAGTATAGTCCTCACAAGGTTCATCTACACTACTGTCTCAGTCTGGATCAGGAGTGAGATTTTGGAATGAATCTCCCAGTTATCCCTGCTACTCTCCTTCAGGTTGCGTAATGGAGTGGTACTCAAACACTTAAACTGAATTCCCTTCAGAGAAAGCTGAAAAAAAATGATTCAAGACTAAACCAAAATGTCATACATGCATGCAGTTCATGACACCAGAATGGAGTAAGTTTGAAGAAAAAAAATTCAGTGAAATAATTATAGTGTGGACATCAGGGTCTCAGCACCAGTCTAGTTGTTCTGCTCTGTATGTCTACTCCTCTTGTTCCTTACTACATGCTAGTCTACACATCACCTTACCATCGCAAAAGAAATCAGAAAATTCCATATTGGAATAAAATCTATGAGTATTGTATAGGACTGGTAGGTGGATGTAACCTCTCTACTATAATTTCTCTAGGAAATGTTATTCTTTCCTTAATTTTACATCTAAACAATCAATTTATTATTCTGTTTTCCCTTCATCCCTTGTCTCTCTTCTACTACTTCTTTTCCAGTCTTGTTCCTAATGGTAAGATTTTTTATTTTTTTTTTTAATTTTCTAATGCAAATATCTACCACTTCATGAGAAATAGATTATTGTTTCAGACAAAAACATTCTTTAGCAGTCTGAAATGACAAAACAAACTCCAGAAAACTACACAACTGCCAATTAACTACATTGTGTCTATTTTTCTTACTGAAGCACAAAATTTATCCGATACAAATCAGATTTTTTTTTCTGAGTTCTTTAGAGAAAAAGCTACAGTAAGAAATGGAATATATTAATATATATATATATATATATGAAATATATTTGTATTCCATTTCTTTTCTTCACTTTGAACCCTGATGTATTCCATTTGTCCTACATCATTTTTATTTATCTAATTTTAATGTAGGCTTCAGTATTTAGGTAAGACAAAAGCATGCTCATAAAAAAATTGTTCCCACACTGTGTTGATTCCAAACAGCTGGCTGTAATATTGTTTTTTCATCAAGACAGACCCTTAAAGCTTATTCTTCGCTATGAATAAAATGAACGTTGAGGAAAAAAGGAACATAATAAATGAATGACATTTAGTTTGCAAAATATAAAAAGTCCTATTTCCCAAAAGTTCATGTGAGGTGTAAATGTATGATTCACTGAAGATCTAAAAGAACAGTCAGTGTAGAGTCCTGGAAGTTCAGAGAAAGTATATTAGTATAGAACTAATAAAGTATAATCTAAAGAACTAGGGAGTGTCTCATTTTCTTATAGACTAAGGATTTTTTCAAAAAATTAATTCATTCTATATATTCTATACAGCTCATACTTTAGCAAACTTCATTACAGTGTTAAGGATCATAATGTTCATTTTTGCAAAACTTTTAGTGGCAGACATGCATTTTTATCTATGGAATATTGGTTGAATCTGAGATGTAGACTGTCAATTTCAAATAATAGAACAGAAATGAATGTCATGGTTTGTTTCCAGCTAGCAAAATACCATGAAGCTGCTCTCAGAGGTTCCCTCTCCCTCCTCCAGCAGAGGAGAGGAATTGGAGGAAAAAGGCAAGAAAGCATGTAAGATTGAGACAAAAACTATTTAGCAATTGAATCTAAATGAATATAAGCAAATTCTTCTGATAATAAACAATTAGAATCAACGAATCATCATAGAATCATATGGGTTGGGTTGGAAGGGACCTTAAAGATCATCTACTTTCAACCCCCGTGCCGTGGGCAGGGGCACCCTCCACTAGACCAGGTTGCTCCAAGCCTCATCCAGCCTGGCCTTGAACACTTCCAGGGATGGGGCATCCACAACTTCTCCGGGCAACCTGTTCCAGTGCTTCACCACCCTCTCCATGAAGAATTTCTTCCTGATATCTAATCTAAATCTCTCTGCTTTCAGTTTAAACCCATTACCCCTTGTCCTGTCAGTACAGGCGCTTGTAAAAAGCACTCACCCAGCTTCCTTGTAAGCCCCCTTCAGGTACTAGAAGGCTGCAATAAGGTCTCCCCAAAGTTTTCTCTTCTCCAGGCTGAACAAGCCCAATTCTCTCAGCATTTCTTCATGGGAGAGGTGGTCCAGCCCTCGGATCATCTTTGTGACCCTCCTCTGGACTCATTCCAAATGGTAGATATCTTTCTTATGCTGACGGCTCCACAGCTGGACACAGTATTCCAGGTGGGGTCTTACAAGAGCAGAGTAGAGGGGGAGAATCACCTTCCTCAACGTGTTGTCCACACTTCTCCTGATACAGCCCAGAACATGATTGGCTTTCTGGGCTGCTAACGCACACTGACAGCTCATGTGCAGCTTCTCGTCCACCAGTAGCCCCAAGTCCTTCTCCTCTGGGATGCTTTCTATCCATTCTCCACTCAGCCTGTACTTGTAGTTGGGATTGCCCCAACCCAGGTGCAGGACCTTGCACTTGACCTTGTTGAACTTCATGAGGTTGGCAGAGGCCCACCTCTCCAGCCTGTCAAGGTCCCTCTGGATGGCATCTCTTCCCTCCAGTGTGTTGACTGCACCACACAGCTTGGTGTCATCATCAGACTTGCTGAGGGTGCACTTGATGCCATCATCCATGTCACTGATGAAGATGTTAAACAGGACCGGTCCCAACACTGACCCCAGTGGAACGCCACTCATCACTGGTCTCCACTCAGACATTGACCCATTGACCACAACCCTCTGAGTGCGACCAGCCAGCCAGTTCTTTATCCATCGAGCAGTCCATCGTCAAATCCATGCCTGTCCCGGCCCGGTTATCCCAGGTAGAGGAAGATTTGTTGTTGTACCCAGGGTGAGATTAAGACACAAACGAGGTCAGATGCCGATAACAAGGAGTTTATTTTTGGTGTAAGAAAACAGCGATAGGAGAGAGAGAAAACAGAAAAGAGGGAGAGTTTAACAAGCAGTCGGGAGAGAGTTGCAAGAGAGAGTCACCACCATGGATCCAGCGGCGTCCCGTTGGTCTGTAGTCTTGTAGTCTTCGGTGGGGAGGGTCCTCTCCTCACGGTTTGGTCCCACAGTCATTTATAGGGTGTTTTTTGCTGACTCCTGCCTCCTGTGCATGCTCTCCAGTTACTCAGCTGATCCCATGGGGTGCACAGAATCAGTACGTGACCTCTTGCATGCTTTGGCAGGCTTGGGGGTCCTCTGTGTCTGGACCCCCCATGAGGCGATGTGATGGTTCTTTGTCCTTGGTCAAACTCGTCTCCAGAGGCTATTTGATTCTTATCTGTCTGTAGGCCATTTGGCCCTTATCTATTCAGGCCTGCAGGCAATCCTTCCTCCTCAGGCCACCGAAAGCCAAGCCCCCAGGAAGTTTCACATCTTTGTCAGCAAGCTTTGAGACAAACAGCTCAAGATAAGGTCTCTTAGAATGCCCCTCCGGTTTTGAGACAAGGATGTCATGTGGGACAGTATCAAAGGCTTTGCACAAGTCCAGGTACATGACACCTGTTGCCCATCTCCTATCCACCAAGGTCGTGACCCCATCATAGAAGGCCACCGTATTCGTCAGTCATGATCTGCCCTTAGTAAAGCCATGTTGGCTGCCACTAATCACCTCCTCATTCTCCATGTGCCTTAGCATGCTTTCCAGGAGGATCTGCTGCATGATCTGGCCAGGCACAGAGGTGAGACTGACTGGCCTATAGTTTCCCAGGTCCTCCTTTTCTTCACTTTTTAAAGATAGGGGTTATGTTTCCCCTTTTCCAGTCAGCGGGAACTTCACCAGTCTGCCACGACTTTTCGAATATGATGGATAGAGTTTTCGCAGCCTTATGCACCAGTTCTTTCAGGACCCGTGGATGTATTCCATCAGGTCCCATGGACTTGTGAACCTTCAGGTTCCTCACGTGTTCCCAAACCTGATTCTTACTGACCATGGGTGGCTCTTCATTCTCACAGTTCTTGCCCTTGTCTTCCATGACTCAGGGGTATGGCCTGCGCCCTTTACTGAAGACAGTGGGAAAAAAACCTTGAGTACCTCGGCCTTGTCCATGTCCTGGGAAACCAGCTTTCCTGTTTCCTTCCACAGAAGGCTCACATTTTTCCTGATCTTCTTTTTATCCCCAATGTACCTATAGAAGCCCTTCTTGTTGGCCTTGATGTCCCTGGCCAGGTTTAATTCTGTCAGAGCTTTGGCTTCCCAAACCTGATCTCTGACCTCTCTGACAACTTACCTGTAATCATTCCAGGTTACCTGCCATCATTCCAGGTTGCCTGTCCTTGCTTCCACCCACTGTAGACTTCTGTTTTTTGTTTTGCTTTGTCCAGGAGCTGCTTGTTCATCCATGCAGGCCTCTGGGTACTTTTACCTGACTTTCTGTTCATTGGGATGCATCACTCCTGAGCTTGGAAGAGGTGGTCCTTGAATACTTGCCAGCTTTCTTGGGCTCCTCTTCCCTCTAGGGCTTCTTCCCAAGGAACCTTTCCCATCACTACCCTGAAGAAGACAAAGTCTGCTCTCCTGAAGTCCAGGGTAGCGAGCTTGCTGCACACCCTCCTCGCCTCCATAAGGATCTCAAATGCCACCATTTTGTGGTCACTGCAGCCAAGGCTGCCCTTGAGCTTCACATTCCCCACCAGCACCTCCCTATTGGTGAGAAAAAGATCCAGTATGGCACCCCTCCTCATCGGCTCCTCTATCACTTGGAGAAGGAAGTTGTCATCCATGCATTCCAGGAACCTCCTGGCTTGCTTGTGCCCTGCCGTGTTGTCCCTCCAACAGATATCAGGGTGGTTGAAGTCGACCATGAGGACCAGGGTTTGTGACTGTGAGGCTGCTGCTATCTGCCTGTAGAGGGCCTCATCCACTTGCTCATCCTGGCCAGGTGGCCTGTAGCAAACTCCTACTACTGTGTCCCCCCTTCCTGCCCTCCCTTTAATCCTGACCCAATTAAAAGGGTAGAAAGTAAAACATATGATACAGTATGATACAATTGCTCAACACCTGCCAACTGATGCACAACCAGGTCCTGAGAAGTGACAGTCAGAACCAGAGAGCCCAAGAGCTGGAGCCCAAGAGTGATCGCAGCGGAGTCCGAGCAAACCCGATCAACAACAACGTGACTAGGAAAACTAACAGACACAGTGATGAAGTTGGGAACACAGCTGCAGTATCAGAAGCTGAAAAAGACCTTGAATTTGGTGCAAGCACTCCCCAGCACTATCTGAAAATGCACATTATCGGTACTTTTCTCAGGGTAAATCCAGGAACACAGCTTCTTACCAGCCACTGTGAAGAAAGTTAACTCTTTCCTGACTGAAAACAGCACAATGAAAAGATGAAGAGTGAAAAGGACAAATGGAATGAAGGACTGTCAAAATTTGCCATGATTGCCTTCCTCCTAAATTTCTGACAAGTAAACTTTATAGAAATTTACAATAAGATCACTTTTATTTGCAGTATTTTACAACATAGTAAAGGCTGTTATGTATATATTCTTCATGTAACTTCATCAGCCTGGGTCAGTAAGAATAGCAGAAGTTGTTTACTGAGAATGATTTCTAAATACATCAGTATATACCTAACATCATTGTTTTCAGCAAGTGGCTTGGTATACAGAGAGAAGAGTGATGCTCCAACTATAATTTTCTTTTTATCTGACAACTGAAACCAGTGAAGGATGTTCACTGATCTGAACAGGCTTTGGTCAGTCTCTCACTGACAGTCACTCAGGATGTAGACATGCTTGATTTTTCCTGGTTCAATATTGATTTAGGGAAATGCAGGGGGAGAAAAAAGTCAACAACGTTCTTTCAGTGAAACAAACAAGCTGAAGAGAAGTTTTACTTCTGTGTGTGAAGATGGTACGTCATTTCATTTTTCATCTGCCAATTATGGAAGTTTCATGTATTATATTTTTCATCAACCACTAATGTTAATATTCAGTTAATGTTTTTGAAAACAAACAAGAAAAACAAAAACATCCCACCAAAATCTATCTAGTGAGAAAAGGGATTAATTTTCAATAGTAGGTATATATTTAAAGAGGTAATTTAATTCATGTTTTTTCTGCTGGACTTGTGCTGTCAAAATTGGGTAAGGGCTCCTGTACTGAAAAACATATCTGCCTTCCTGATAAAGTGGGATTAACAAGATAAAAGTATATTTGAAAAAGTGTACATCAATGATCTTTTCAAAAGTGCTCCCCCACTACAAAATTTGTGTTGAAACCATGTTTTCCTCTTTTCAAGTTCTTCCTGGCATATATTAAATCACTTTCTGTGTGGTTATTTTGGACAGGATGATTTTGCTGCCAGGACGCTTTTGCTGCCAGGACTGCCTTGAAAGCAGTGGTTTTCCCCCGAGTATTTGGGGAAATAAGGATAAGAAGCTTCAGTTTTGCCAAACAGGGACTTCAAAGCTCAGCCTACAGATGGTCATGCATGTGTGCAGTACTTGCACTTCATATGTTGCAACTTCATTTCACTTCCTCCTCCCTCTTTTCAAGTGTTTTTTGAATGGCCTGCAACAAAAGAAATGTGGAGTACTGGTAGGAGACATTTGAAAGAAAGTCCTTTTAAAAAAGTTTTGGATGTCAAAGAAGATATGCTTACAGTGTGACAGATGACAGTGCTTGTTCATGGGAGCTTTCATTTTAAAGAATTGAGCTGGCCTGAAAACTTGAAAGAGGAACTTTTTGGCTGTAGTTTTCTTCTAGCACCACCATTAACTGATTCAAGACTTCTGTGATAAAAATCACTTGGCTTTTCAAAGATATCCATGAATGTTAGAAAAAAGATAAAAGTAAATTAATTTCAGTTTGGAAACATGCAAAACACTTTAACAGATTTTAAGACCTCTTGTGACCATAGATTTTAAAGTAATAAGTAAATTAATTGTTTCATTTAGAAAGAACATTACATTAATAACATAATATATTTTATACTACTCAAGATACATATATAATTGTATGATATGCATGGCATATATAAAATATATAATTTACCCATAAAAAGTCATGTATATATTTATATATATAGACCCTGAAATAGATCAGAAAGCTTTCTGAAAGATATTATCAAGGTAAAAATAATTAGATAAAGCAATGAAATACATTTAACCAAGCCTCTACAGTAGGTTTGGCTAGGACTTTAAAAGAGATATTTTATGTTCTACTGTTTTAATTACAAATATATCTACAGAAAGTTATCCAATAGAAAATCTATCACAAAATGTATTTTATTTTATTTTATTTTATTTTATTTTATTTTATTTTATTTTATTTTATTTTATTTTATTTTATTTTATTTTATTTTATTTTGAGATAATAAAGTATGTGACATTCTGTTTCTGAAACTATTCTTCTTTTTAATATTAAAATCATTGAGTTTGATTCGATTTTTCTTTGCCCCCATTGGGGCATTCTGAATGTCATACTAATCTCTATGTTCACATGAATCATAACTAATTGTCATTTCCCTTAAGCCTGAGTATAAATTCTTACTCATGGTACATATGGGAATATACAAACAACTATAGGAAAGAGGAAAAGAAAATGGAATCTACTTATATGTACTGAGAAACACTGTTTTTTTGAGGAATACAACACATGCCTGAAATACTGCCAGTATTATTCTGAAGGACAGAAATAAACACGTATGTTTTGTTTCAAGGGACACTGCACAGATTTACAAAACATTATTTTTGGAGAATATAAAGGAACAGGAAATATAAATAATACTTCAGATTTTCCATACGATTCTCAAGATTGGGTTATTGAAGACTAGATTCTGAGTATTGCATTTTATGCTGGAACTTCTAGCCTTTGGCTTTTGGGAAGACAATGCTGACAGTCAGATTGTTCCAGGCTGTCTCCTCAGTTTCCTACCCTTCCTTATTTCAGAATTCTTAATCTAACTCTACTCTAAACTCTACTCTCCTATCATTTCAATAGAATTTTATATCATAGTCTATGCTGTTATTTGACTATGAAAGATTGACCTTTCTGTGTTTGACTTTCCTTCATTATGCGTAATAATGTATAATGATCTTGAAATAATCAAAATGCAATTTTCAGTTTGCATATTCTAGGTACACACACTTTTATTCTAGTGAAAATTAAAATTTCTGTAATTCTTCCACCCTGCTATGTCTTTCAGTCTTACCTACTGGTACTTCATATATTTTTTTGCATGGCAATTCTCAGGCTTTACAAATGCTTTCTCTCATTCAGTCAAACAAGCCACATATTGCATTTAATTTACACATCATGCCCTCCTAAGTAGATAATTTTTATGAAATTATTATTAATGTCACTAATGGATATGGCAGTAAGGATTACACACATATTTTTTTTTTCCCCAAATGATTCAAACCTTCTATCTGTTCACTTATCAGTCACAAAAATGGAAAAGGTGTTGGTGAAATGGCATATCCATTATGTGCTCATAAATTACAGGAAAATAGTTAGTGTTTACCAACTTGGTTTAGAATATCTTTTAACTTCATTTTCAAGTAAGAAATAAAAGTATTCCCACTCAATTCAGGAAAAAAAAAAAAAAGAGAGAGAGAGAGAAATAAAGTCAGAATTCATAACTCACTGAAGACAACCTTGTTTCAGCTAATACTGAAGAAGAAACTTGCCGTAATAATGAATAACAGAAGTAACTTACTAGCAAGCAGGTATTCAAATGTGGCTTATTTACATGATTTCAATGAAACAGTAGTCCAATGAATATCAAATTCAGATTATCTTTGATATAAAGTACTGATATTTTCTGGGAAAGGGGCATTTGACAAAGTTTTGTTTTTTCCTTTAGGATTAAATAAATAATAAAACTAATATTTCTGACATTTGACTACAAAGGGACCCTTAGATAAAGCTAGCTTAGATGTAGGCATTTAAAACTTAGCATTTAGACTTGGTTGTTTATTCATTTCAAATTCAACCATATGAAAATCTTGAATCGACCATTTCATTCTCTCAGGCAGTTCAGCCTCCTTAACACATAGCGATGTATGATCTGAGGTTGACCAATGATAGCTCATGTAATAGCAAAACAAAAATGTAGGGAGGGAGGTCAATTACTTGAGGCACTGGTGAAGGACAGAGAGACATAAAAATCTGAAATGACAACTAGAAGAAAAAACGGTGTCATCTGCACAATTCAGGTATGGACTTATTTCCCAGATATGGACTAATTTCCCAGGAGCCATATTATAAAGTAGCATATCATTTTTTTTTATACTCTCACTTCAGCTAAAAGGACTGAAATATCCTTGACATGTCTAAGACATGACTAAGATGAGAGTTTTCCACAGTTATATAACAATTCACTCCTAACAAAAGTAAGAAGATACCTAAATTTTATAAAGCTAGGATCACCTGTTCTCTTGAATTTACTGAAAAGTTAAGCTAATGTGCAGTATCTTCCTATGGAGTTTGACAAATTAAAAATGTCAGAAAATGTAATATGTTTATTCATGCTTAGTTGGAGTAAATCAGTGCAACTAATTATTTTAAATTTATTCTAGAACATGAAGGTATCACTCATTCTCATCAGTGTGTTGATGGTTGCCACTTAACAAGAAAATCCCACTTCTTCAATATCTTAACCACTACAGGTACTGCAGATACAGCATTTACAGAAGGCTGAGCCTAGATTTATCTTTTCTTATTTATTTTTCAGAAAACTTTCTAACAAACTGCAGTTTCTGAGATGATCATTCCTCTGATGGAATCTAGCCTGCATGTATTCCATGTGAGTGCACGCTGCACCTGGATGATAACAAGTGTGAAACCTGGCTGCCAAAACATAGGTTAGGTTAAGAGAATATTATTTACCTATCTGAATTATGGAATGAACACAAATCATTAGAAAAAAGTACCAAGACAGTATTCTTCTATGCTAAAATGATATTTCATTGGGAGCAATGTTGGTATGTGTGATTTTTTTGTGTGGTTTTTTGGATGGATCCTTGGTTCCTTGGTTTCCATGACATTTTCTCAGTTTCAGTGGGTTCGTGCTGGATACCTGTTCATTCTCTGATGTTGCCTGTTTATGTGGGAGTATTCCTTTAGTTGCATCTTGTACGATCCTCCTGCCTCATACAGGGAACATATAATGAGAGGGGGTTTCGGTAGCAAATGAGCAATATGTGTATTAAGCATTGCCAGATCACAACCAGAATTTGGAAACGATTCAGGTGTCTGACAAGTTATATGAGAGGGAACTAAGAATTCCTGGATAGAAATGTGCATGTAATAGACTTTTGCAATTAAAAGGGTATGATAAGGGTATGAAACTATCTCATATGGTACCCAAACAGAACAGAGAGTAAGCACTGCTTGTGTGCCAGTGCTCAGCATGGACTCTCCCATGTTGCTAAAATAGAATTTCTAATTAAATCCTAAGGCAGATGAGATGGTTCATTTCCCTGTACTGATTAAATTATAAAATGGAGAAAGAGGTGGCAGAGGTAGACAGTGAAAATATAAAATTAAGAGGAAAGCAATAGAGAGTAAGAGATGGAAAGAAAAGGCGGTAAGAGTACTTAAGCAGGGAAAAGGGAAATAAGTAAAGAGTTAGGCTATCTATTTGAAGTCTAATACCTTGAATACAGGGACACAGAAAAGATTATAAGAACAATGGCTGGTGGAGGAACCTGTTAAATTGTTGAGTGGACAGTGAGCATACGTCATAGGCTGCTCCTTAAGTCCATCCAGAAAGACTGATTAGTGCATTGGTAATCTGCAATAAGAAACACAGCAATTTACATCAAGAGGCATTGCAAAAAAAGAACAGCATATGGAACTTATTATGGGATTAAGTGGAGAGGATTTGGGAATGAAATAGAATTTATTATGGGATGGCCTTAGAGGATTGTGGGAATGTACAAGTCTCATTATAGGATGCCACAAAAAATATTTGGGAATTGTGGAAGAGCTATTATTGTATGTCTAGTGCAGGACCCAAAGACAGGGAAACATACAGATGAAATAGGTTGGAGGAAGAACAAGTGTGGGGAAATAGAGGTAGAAAGGTATGGAAAGCATTGTTTATGTGTAAACAAGTTGCCAGTCCATATGCTTTTTCTGGGTGAGGGACTTTCTATTGCATATGCATGGGGGTTTATGGAGGTTTGACTGCCAGTCACTGGACCAGAGGTCAGAGGGTCCATGTGTCAATGATGGAAGCAACTGGAGATGGCATAGTACATGTATATTGTAAGGGTACATGTGCTCTTGTGTGAACACTGAAGACTATCAAGCCAGAACAGCTGATGAGTAAAACAGCTTGGGAGCCAAATATTGAAGGGGCTGCAAGTCTGGAGCAAATACTGGAGAGAACAGGGGGACTGCAAGTTGGCTGCTGGAGAGACACGGAGGTCCAAAACAACTACCGTGGGATCTAGGGGTTGGCTACTGATCAGATCATAAGTCTGGATCAGCTGTCAGAGATACTCATTTGCATGCGTGTGTCTCCGCATGATGCAACAAACAGACTAAGGGATCCAGCTGCTGGGTGGGCTGAGTGTCTGAGGGCTGTTACTGGAGAGATTTGTAGTGTGTGTGTTTGCATATGTTGGTGTGAAAGGGGGTGTGAATATCCTTGGCTGTGAGGCTGAAGCTTGGGGGCTCTTATGTACAGGTGCCTTTAACTATCATTCTGATTAGTCAGAGAACAGGATAAAGTTGTTAGTGCTGTCTGTGTCCATGTGTGCTGAGTGTTATCTGTCTCTGTTGATCCATGTGGCTGGCTAAACATATATGTATAAATATGGTTATGTACATGGATTTGCCTGCCTCATGGCAATACATGCTCATCCTCTCTGCTGGTTGTTCCTATGGACAGGAAATTGTGGCTGCCTTGCCTCTATCAGACAACTGATTTTGCTAACTGCTAACAGAAATTATGTTTAAGTGTTAAAAATCAAGAGTTATTCAGAAGGCAGAGAATTTGAAATAGAAAATTAAAAAGAAAAAAAAGACAAAAACCAGTCCATAAGTAAGAAGAGGGAGAGAAGGGGGAAGAGGGAAACTGCTCTTGGCAGCAGAAAACCCAGCAGTCAGAGATGCAATACCACTGTAGCTGAACAATGATAGAAAGGAAAAGATGTGTAAATCTGTGGATCCTTGAACCCCAAGAGGACAAGATAGAGGAACTCCTGGATTGTATCATGACTAAAAAATGATAATTTACTTTAATGTGCAGGAAACCTTGCCAGTGTTTAGTTACATGAAAAATCCAGTAACATCCAAAACTGCTTAGATTTATCCTAGTTGAAAGCTTGGTGAATAACTTGGTAGGGAAAGACTGCCCATAATTTATGTCTTAGGGGCTGTCTTTGTAGTGGATGGCTAATTTTAAACATTTCATTTTATAATTTACTCAGAACACCAGAATAAGAGAAGACATCTACAGGGACAGTTGTTTTAAATGGAAATGTATATTACTGAAGTACTTCCATATTAAAGTTATTATTTCACTTCCACTGAGAAAGCACATTAGTTGCATACCATTACAGAAAAACTCTTTTGATAAAACTATATTTCAAATATATCCACCTGAAAGATATTTATGAATAAACACATAATGCACAAGATTAGTTTATATAGTCTTGTTTTATTATGATGTATCATATTATTTCACTTTATATAATCAATATTGTTGATTCACTTTTTTTATATAAATTTTCTCTTTCAGCACTGATACATAACATATTATATGTAAAGTTCAATCTTTTTTGTAACTTAATCCTCCCCACCATTTCACCTTTTTTCCTGGAAACAAAACAAAAGAACATTTTACACCTACCCAACTTCCCCAAATAGCAGTTAGTAAGATAAAGAATGAATGAATGTGATGTTTGTTTAAAGGCTGTTATATATGTTTAGACTAGACTTTAAAGACATAAAATTATAAAAGTGGTCATTATAAAGTGACCTAAGTATCAGTGAAGTGACAAATGCATGTATCAACGCTGGGAATAAACTATAAGTCACCAACTGTGGAGAAACAATTGAATATACACATTATAAAGAATTGTCTGTTGTTTAAATAATAGTGCTTGTAAAGTTAGCTTGAATCCTTGTGTTTCTGAGAAAATTTTGTTTAATTAGAAAACCAAGACTTGACAGAATATAAATATGGCATATTTTGTGTTATGTACTCAGTGCAGTCTCCTAGCACTATTTTCTGTTGTGGGTGAATACAAATTTAAAGAAAATCAATAAAACAAACAAACAAACAAAACAAAAAAACCCCAAACCCACTCTGTCTCCAACTGTGTGTATATAAAAACTCTCAGTGAAATTAAATTATGTAAGCCTCATGGTCTTGTTTTGGTTTTGTGCAGGCAATTAGAACATCTTTACATATACTCTATTTATAAATTTTCCATCTTACAGTACTATGAAACACTTGCTTTTGAGCACAGATTTGCAAACTCCTAATTATGGACAACAAATGTTTTACTAGGTTAGTTTTTAGATATTCTTACTTCACATACTCATAAAAATTTCTTCACTAGTGAAATGAAGAAGGTCCTTTTCAAACTCAGGAGACCTGCTGTTAATTTATGCTTTTATGATGCTTGCTGTACTAAATTCACATCACTGTTGACGTGGGTACTGATACATATTATACATCTCTCTTGCACAACTTCCCTTCTTAGTCAAGAAAGGACTATCATGTTACAGAGTGAATTGGTGCCACATTTTGATTAGCTGAAGAGTGGTAAAAAAGTACCTTTTAACATTATTTTATGCTGTCTTCCCCTGCATTAGTAATAATGATGTATGTGCATGCTGTCTCTGGAATTCAAGTTCTACAGACCGTTTTACTCTAGGAATAGCTTCCTGTTCTTAGTTACAAGAGTAATTTAGGGCAGAATTAGGAAAGACTGCATTTATCTAATCCTCTAGCACTTGTTTTTTATAATAGCTCATATCTCACTTAGCTCTGAGCAAGGTCTTTGAGAAGAAAAATCCTTCCCATATAACAGATCATGGTGGATAGTGAGTTATTTTGCAGAAAAAAAATGACACAGAAATAATTACCTTCACTAAACATGTTATGGTTGGTTTTTTTTATCTGTTATGCTGGCATTTAGAATGAAATCTCTACACAATCATATACTCTGTTCCACTAGCACTGGACAAAAAAAAAAAAAAGAAAAAAAAAAACCTGGATCATCAAATCCGTCTTAGTCTAATAATGACTGTTGAACTGCAATTGTATGATCTAAAGACTTCACCCAAAGTGCAGATTATTGACCTTAGATCATCTTTCTTGACCACTAAATACAGAAGCTTTTCACTGTATTAGTAGTTATTGTAGGAACTTTACAGATCTTTTGAATTCTAAAGTCAAGGAACTAAACAACTAAATCATGGTTAAAAATGACACTGAGCCTGAGTCAAAGGTCTTTGTTCATTGGATATTTCAGGTGGCATAATGCCACTATGTGTTAGTTTCATGATGATGTGACCTAAATGACCTGAACCATACCATAACCTTATTTTATTTATTTCAGGGAAAAAGAAAAAAAAGAAAAAAATCATGCCATAAAAAGGTTGGAAGCATGAGTAGTAGTCATTTTATGACCCACTTAACTTCTTTTTCTTCCTTAAAACTTCACGTGTGTTGTTGGGAAGGTCATAAAATCTTATTTTTAAAAGTGCAACTAGTTGTGTCTGAGCATTATAATTTCCTAGTAATCAGCTAAATAAGAAAGACATAAGGGAAAGAGTTCAATTTCTAAGATTAATATGATTTCCTAGTTTAACAAAACAATAAAAAACCATATGCTGTACATATACGTATACACATACTTAGCTTCTCTGTCTTTCTTTTTGCATGTATATATGTATGCATATATTTCAGTATTAAAGTTTTTAAAATCTGTTTCACATAAGTAATACATTATGTTGAAACTACTGGTTCTGCACAATTCATTATTACTCTGAATATTATACATGGACATACATTGTCTGAGTATGAATCTTGGTTTTCGTTGTAACAATATCCTGCAATGTTAATTCAAAGGTGGTTTAATTATTTCCTTATTGAAATTTTACTTTTTTAAAATTTCCTTTACTTCCTCTTTTTTTTTAGGGGTAACATGAGAATAGGAAGCTTCTCATTTTTGAGTCTTGTTTTCATTTAGAAATGATATCTGGATATTAATCTTATTATTATTATTAAGCATGGTTAACCCTGAAAATTTTATTCATTCAGCATTAAACTTTAGCTTTTACGAGTTTTGTTGAGTAAAACAATAACTTGTGTTGAATTCAGCTTTCTTTGAATCGTCTTTAGATTTAAAAGCCTTATGATACGTTTATTTCCCATGATTCTTAATCAGTAAACTTTATTTACAGGCCTGAGAATAGTTAGATTGCTACCTGTGGGATTATTATTTCCAAAGCATAATTATTTAAATTAAGTAATAATAGCATACACTTTTAAAAAACTTCTCCATAATTTGCTGTGACAATGTTTCTGGACTAGAGTCTATACAAATCAAACATGAAGTATACAATAATTTTTTCATGATACTATTCATATCATGGCATTTTGCCTGTTCAGAAGATATAAAACCACTATTTACAGGACATTAGCCCTATCCAAAGAGAGGAGGACAGCCCGAAGTACACTTCAGCAATCAATTTCTCTGACAGAAGATCCTCCTGTTTGCAAATACTGCCAACCTGAAGCTACATGCTTCATTAGTTGAACAAATATCTGTAGATACATTTGAGCCTGCATTTTCAGACTGTTGTTCTACCCTATGACACTACTTCTTTTTTAAAAATCTGATTCAGTATTATGACTTTTTGTCAAAGTGAAGTTGTGGGCTTATGGCTTTTTAACTGATACAAATATACCTGAGCAGTCTCTTAATACTTTCATTTGATATTAAAAAATAAATAAATGAGAAATAGAAATAAATCTCTCCAATATCAGTTACTTTTATGCTCTTTTAAATTCTTATTTTTCTATTTTTTTTCACATTTTCTCTATCTCCCACACATTGTTGTCAATTCTTTTTTTTTTTTTCTTTTGGGAAATAAATAAATAAATAAATAGGAAAAAAAAACCAACCCAAAACTTTATTTATTTTAGAAACTTTAAAAGTTTCTAAAATTCAATCTTTCTTTTAGACTATTTAGCTTGCAATATTTTATCAAGTGTTTCGATTACACCATGAAATTAGTGAAATGTTGATGAAAACTATGTATGTCTATGGAAATAACAGCAAAATAACTTAAAGGAACAGAAACACAAAGCATATGTTTCATGATATAGTGTCTCTTTGTATCATAAAGGTATATAAATTTCCCGACTACTTGCGCAAAAAGCTGCTAGACCACATCAGCAGCAATGTCCATATTATTTGTCATCTGGACATCCTATCAAGCCACTATACAACTTTCAAATAAAAACTTTCTAAATCCAGAATTTGAACATGTCATTCCATTTGTCTGAGCCAAACAGTATCAAACAAGCTATCAGTTATTCACAGTGATAAAAGTAATTTATGCAACAGAGGGGAGTAAACAGAGTCATTATCTGATTATTTTGGTGAGCATTTTAGCCAATAGAGTATAGGATGGGGCTACAAATTTATGGAAAGAACTGCCAACTGCCTGTACATACAGGTGTTTCTGAGGTATTACAGAATTAAGAATAAAAGTTCTTTCAGTGTTAGGAATGTAACTATTTTTACAGATCCCAAGATCTCTTGTAAGTTTTGTGCATATCAGCAATGTATAATTAAAAATATCAGAGACTCTGGGTGGGTTTTGGACCGCAAAGAGCACAATTTTAAGCACAAGAAGGAAAATATTATAAAACATAGTCACCTACTTGGCAGAACTCCCTGAAAAAGTGTGAAGTCTCATACAACCTGTCATACATTGTATACCTAACCAGTTGGCCTAATTCTGTTTTCAGTAAACTTCTGTATTCAGTACTGAGTCTCAGATCTATGTGGAAAAATATAATACACTTTAATAAGCAAGTTTTTTAGAATCAGTGCAAAATACCTATTTGGACATAATAAAGTAAAACATAATGATTTAATGAGAAAATTAATCATGAGTGGAGGTTTGGGACCTGCTATATTATAGATCTACATGTACCTAACAACATCTTCTATAAATATATGGGTGTCAGACCAATTCTGTCAAAAGTCCAAAAGCTTTGAAGTGAAAGAACAGAACATTCATTTGCACCAGATTTCAGCAGGAATTCATTATTTTAACACATGTGCATAGAGTAAACAAACGGTTTTACAAGCCGAAAGAGGAAGACAAAAAAATCCACAGACATCAGGAAATTGGTTTTATATTAAAAGGCAAGACCTCTTTAAAGTTAATACATAATTAATGCAAACAATTTGTATCCCATGCTGAAGCCATAATATGATCTAAATTATAAACACAATTTAAAAGCCTTTAAATTTCATGTCTCTGAAGATTATAATAATTAAGGATATATGCTTTTCAGAGGTAGCTATAAGGTGATGATTTTGAAACCAGCAAATAAATATTCCTTAGAAAAAATTGTGTTTCCATAAAAAACTCTGTATGTATTTGCTAAGACTTTTCAATAAAGTTAACAATAAAATAAACAACAAAAAAAACCAGATTATGTACACAAGTGATGTCATTTTCATATTGTACATTTTCTGAAGTGGTCTTATATAATTCTCATTGTTCTCTGAATTACAACAGCATCTGGATAGTGTTTAGGTTATGTTTCTTATATTTTGATTCTTTTTTCACTACTCCTTTTTGATTTTTAAAGAAAATTGTATTCATTGCATCACTCTGGATGTACACGCCTTTTAATTGTTACAGGTATTTTTTTCCTACCCATCCTGGCTGTTGACATTGAACTTTTATATTTTTTATTTTATTATTCTCACTGACCTTGTTTGGCTTGCATTTTTTTTTTTAATTTTGGAGTTTTTCTAGGAGCTTGAGGGGTTTTTGTTTGGTGGTGTGCATTTTGTTTTGTTTGGTTTGTTTGTTTGTGGTTTATTTGTGTGCTGGTTTTGGTTTTGGGTTGGTGGGGGCTTTTTTTAATGTTTCCAGATAAAAAAATATCTGTGCAAACTGTTTTTTCAAAACTGTGTACTGGTTCCCGTTATTTTCTTCTGCAGTTGTTTAAAAATGTTTTTGATATGGTAGTTCATGAACAAGTAGATGTTTCAGAAGTTTCTGGTATTGTTAAAAAAGAAACACAAACAAACCAAAACTTTTCCAGACCAAGATGAAAAAAAAAAATTACATTGAAAAGTAAATTAGAAAGAAAATGACATTAAAAAAAGCCCCATAGTGTTCCTGTGATTTTCTTACGATAGGTAGTTAAAAGAAGGGTGCAACATCATACGTACTTAAAAGAGCATGCCAGACCTCCCAATTTCTTTGTCCCGGAAGGAAACATGCCTTCTAGGCAGTTATTTAAGAGTCAAGTGGGCTAGTGTTTCACTGAGACCAGGGACTGTCTGGTAATGTGCTGTGGTCGCTGGTCACAGATGGTCTCCAGATTTCTGTCTGAATGTAACTGCCAGCAAACTTTTAAGTCTATTTAAGTAAGAATAGCTTTGATCAAGCAAATTTAACTAAAACTTTGTGAATAGGCCCTTTAGAGAAATTAATGATTGCTTAATATAACAATGTTTGTGAGGATGGGTTATTTGTGCACATGTATCAAAGCTTGAATTAAAACTTTTGTGTTAATCCACACGAAAGAATATTCAGAGGCTTATTTTCTTATTTACTGCTGGATTGGTTTTCTCATTAATAATATCTGGTGTTTAAGTAATTTCAATGTCGGGTCTTGACCATCTGTCTCTATAAATGGCCAATAACAATGTCTAAATGAGAAAACTGTTTTAGTTAGAAATCTAAAAATCCAGAGAGAACAAATTAGTTATTAGCTACCCCTCAACCAAAATGAAATTCTAGTACAAATCTTATATTTATTGTTTTGTATCATACTGAAAAGATGTAACCAAAGGAAGTGATGTCTAAATTAACATGTCAGCACTGACTCTCAGAATCAATTCCTTGCCTCTGCAGTCAGCAGTTTGGAAAGGACTCAGTTATTATACAACATAGTTAATGTTTCTTTAGATAAAAGGTAGCTCCAGATGGTCAATTTCTAAACCTAGATATGCAAATATAGCTAGCTAAACATGATATCTGTGTGTATGTGTATATGTATGTGTGTGTGCACATATATACATATATATAAGACTTTCTTCTATTGTCATTTGCAAAGACATCACATAATATTTAGGATACATAGGTGAATTTGAAACATAAATATGGTGCTAGAAAACACCCATGACAGCTGAAGGTGTTAGAAATTACATTAGAAACCAATAAACATGACAACTGAATTGAGACCTTGTTCGGTGTATTGGCAGACTACAGACAGTTTATTCAGATTCATAAGTTGTCTATATATAGACTGCTGTTTTCTTTCTGGACACCATAGGTATTTTTCCTGGTGTCCAGCTACCACTCCCAAAAGCCCATGGCTCTCCCATAAATCCTGTTATACCTGCAAGGCTATGGTGTTATATCAGACACTTCTGAGCACTTGATTTTTATGCTTGATGACATCTTTACACAATTGGAGCAAGCCTTAGGTGTCTAGGTTGCAGTAAGCTGAACCACACACTCCATTGGTTTCATGGCTAAGGCTAAAAATTGGTGCTTTGAGGTGTCATAATGGGCCATCAAATGTTCCTCTGAGGCTCTGGTTCTCCTACATGTGCTCTGTTATAAATGAAAGCATGTTCTACATGTCTTGGATAACCTAGAGTTCTCCACCTTCCTGAATTTCACTGAGCACCTATTTGTGGGTAGTTGAATCTCAC
Organism: Rhynochetos jubatus; assembly: GCA_027574665.1. Classification (NCBI taxonomy): domain Eukaryota; kingdom Metazoa; phylum Chordata; class Aves; order Eurypygiformes; family Rhynochetidae; genus Rhynochetos; species Rhynochetos jubatus. Next base: position 86,195,436 of record CM050649.1, on the reverse strand, counting down.
ATTAGGTATGAGTCAATTACATCTGTTTCAATTAGTGAGGCCGTGGAATTATTTCAATTAATTATACATAGTGATTTAATGTTATTTGAGGTGATTTACAGTATTCAAAACACCTGACTAGAGTCAACAGATAATGCACAACATCTAAGGAAGACGTATGGTATTCAGAAGAGACACATGGAGGCCAGGTAGGATAGGACTGAAGGATAATTCAGGTTGCAAGGAACATGAGAAGTTCTTTAGCCCAACCTCCTGTTCAAAGAAAAGCCAGCTCTGATGTCAGACTAGGTCATTCAGGACTTTGTCCTGTCAGGTCTTGAAAACCAATTTGGATGGAGGCTGACCAATCTCTCTGGACAACCTTATCCACTGCATGGCTGACCTCATGGTGTAAATGCTTCTCCTGATATCCAGTTTGGACCTGCCTTGGTTTCTATGTACACTTATGTCTCTTCTCCTCCCATCACACACATTTGTGAAGAGTTTTGGTCCATCTGGGGACTGGAGGGAAGCTCTGGGGAAAAGGACCTTGGAGTCCTGGTGAATAACAGGATGACCATGAGCCAGCAGTGTGCCCTCGCGGCCAAGAAGGCCAATGGCATCGTGGGATGCATTAAGAAGAGCATGGCCAGCAGGTGGAGGGAAGTTATCCTCCCCCTCTACTCTGAGCTGCTGAGGCCGCACCTGGAGTACTGTGTCCAGTTCTGGGCTCCTCAGTTCAAGAGGGACAAGGAGCTACTGGAGAGGGTCCAGTGCAGGACCACTAAGATGATGAAGGGCCTGGAGCACCTTCCATATGAGGAAAGGCTGAGAGAGCTGGGTCTGTTCAGCTTGGAGAAGAGGAGGCTGAGGGGGGATCTTATCAATGCTTATCAATATCTGAAGGGTGGGTGTCAGGAGGATGGTGTCAGGCTCTTCTCAGTGGTGTCCAGTGACAGGGCTAGGTGCAATAGCTATAAACTGGGAAACAGAAGGTTCAAACTGAATGTGAGGAAACACTTGACTGTGAGAGTGACAGAGCACTGGAACAGGCTGCCCAGAGAGGTGGTGGAGCCTCCTTCTCTGGAGACTTTCAAAAGCCACCTGGACTTGTTCCTGTGTGATCTACTCTAGGTGATCCTGCTCTGGCAGGTGGGTTGGACTAGATGATCTCTAGAGATCCCTTCCAACCCCTAACACTCTGTGAATCTGTGTAAATCTTCTCAAAAACTATCCTGTAAATACTGGGGGGTTGCTGTTAGGTCCCCTGTTCCCTTCTTTTCTCCAGGCTAAACAAATTTCACCTTTTCAGCCTTTCCTCGTATGAAACATGATCCGGTCCCTTCATTTGTAGTCCTTTGTTGGACTTGCTCCAGTAAGTCCACATCTCTCTTGTCCTGGGGAGCCCAAACCTGGAAACAGCACTCCAGATGTAGCCTCATCAGGGATGAGGAGAGGGGAAGGATCACGTCCCTCAACCTGCTGTCAATACTCTTCATAATGCAGCTGGGATGCTGTTGACCTTTGCTGGTCCATGTTCGACTTGTTGCCTACCAGAATGTCCAGGTACTTCTCTGCAAAGCTGCTTTCAATCCAATTGGACCCCAGTGTAGATATCAAGTACAACATCACGTGAAAAACTTCAAAACCATCTTTTGCATGATGTCTTTCTAAATCATAATACACATATTGTTAAGAAACTTTCTAGAAGCTATGGTGTCAGTGCAGGGTAACCTGGAACGAGTTTGTGAAGAGTGGTTTTGTTAAAGAATCTTCTCTGCTCTTTGACTGCATGACTTCAAAAAGGATGGAACACTATGTTTCAATTCTGAATCATTGGGAAAAGAACAAAACTAAGCTGCAAAAGGTTTCAGCGTTACTGCATGCTGTAAAACATCTAAGTTGGAGGATGAATCATACAGCAACCTTTTTCAGAGTAACCTCAAGTAAATTGATCCTTACTGGTCATAAATTTTTTCTTCAGATTACAGTTACATATAAAACCATATACATTACCAATGTCCCTTGTATCTGTCCATTCCCTCCATAGAAGTCATGTTACTTGAGTAGTCATTTTCTCTTTTGCATGCTACACAGATCAAATAGATTTGCCATTGATTGTGGGGTTTTTTGTGTTGTTTTGGTTTGTTTTTTTTTTTCTTTGTGTGTGTGTTGTTTGTTAGTTTGCTTGGGTTTTGTTTTTGGGCTTTGTTTTTTGTTTTTTTTGTTTTTTTTTTTAATAATTTTAAAAATATACCTTTAGGTAGCACATTAAGTTTAGACTTTTCTGTTGTCAAGTATTTTACTTCTTCAAGTACCAGTTTCTTATAATTTAAGTATATGGTTATCTGTGGAAGTATAATTTTTCATTAGCTAAGATGCAATTTTAGATAGAAGTGCTTAATTTTCCTTTTTTTTTTTTTTTTAAGAATTGTTTCTCTTTTACTTTCTTTCAGTTTGGATGACTCAGAGAATTGAAATAAAAGCTGAGAAATTTCTCCCTGTGATTCATCTATGTGATAAAAAACATTTAAGAATAAATTGTTTATTGTTATAACCAGTATAAATTGTGTTGGTCAGTATTATAAATCATGCTATATACATGATTTCATTTTTAATGTGATTAATTAATTAGAAAGAAATGTGTTTAAAAATAAATAGTGGGTGTCTGATTTATGAATTTTGTAAATTATATATAAATATATAACACATCAGGACTTTTTTCACCCCAGCATGATCCTTCTGAGTAGAATGTTAAACATCTATCATGTCAATGTATTAAATCATGTTCTGTGGGGAACTAAACAACTACATACATGAGAAAATTATTTATAAAGTACAGAGGAAAAATTAAAATCATTCCATTAGGAATGCTTAGATTTTACCTGTCAAGTTTTTCTCTCTAAGAAATGTGAAAGCTGAGATACAGGAAACATGGCAGGATAGAATGAGAACCTTTGGAAAATACTTAGTTTAGAACTTAAAAAAAAAAAAAAAAAAATCCTCGGTTTTAAATACAATTATTGCATACATTCATTTCCACCCCAACTTAAATTTCCTGTGACCAATGACGTGTATTTTCAAATCAAATTATAATTCTTCTTCAGAAACAAAATATCTTATTTTTATCCAGAATCTGACAGATCCAGAATTCTACTTATAGTAAAAAAGTATACGTTAGTTTAAGCCATTCTTATGTGTACACCTATGTTATATTTAAGAATTTGAATCAGTATTAAATTATCTGATTCAATTGCACTAGTCCAGGCTTTAAGCAGTAATGATTTGTACTGAATTTATAAATAAGTCAGTGAGGTGTTTATAATTTCAAAAAACTGTCTCTGTGTTAAATAGGAACCCAACAGATATTATCTACTCACTTCTTCAGCAGTCACTTTTTAGAAAACTCCATTTGCACAGAAATCTTTTCTTTTCAACCAATCTAAATGAAAACACATTTAAAAAGAAATAATAAAGCATGTCGTTTTGATAAATTCTTTATACACTATAATTTGTACACAAGGTCAGTTAGTGTATTTCAGACTGACATTAACTAAAATACCTGTTTCTGGAGGCTCAGAATGCAACGTATAGAGTATTACTCTCTATATACCCTAACATATATTTTATTATAACAATTCAAGTTTTTTACCATGAAAAATCATAATATTCCATCTGACATTGATACATGCTATTACAGAAGTCAACGGAAAAGGAAGAGGGATTGTATGCTCTCCCTAACTTCAGTTTGCAGACTGAAAGAGACTTCCTCTGTGGATGCTCTGGGCAAGGTTGAACACAGCATGTAAAGCTGACACTCAAGAATTTTAGATCACTGATGATTGCCCTCTGTGACTTCAAATCTGGGACCTTTGGATAGTGACTAGCTTCTGAATAATTTGTTATCTACTGGTCTTCGTCTAGTTCATTATGAACTTCAGACATGTAAAAGTCTCTTTGAGGTCTTGATTAGACAGAAAAGCAGAAAATATTTGTAAAGATAACAAAATGCATGAGCAAGTACTCAATACTTACTGATTCTTATTCCTTTTTAGAAAATATTTCTTTCCCCAGATAATTCTTGTATGTCCTTTCTGTTTTATTCCACTCTCTTATCTATGTTCCTTGTCTCCTTCTAAGATTATTGGTAATTCAACATAACTGACTGCCGTAGAACTTCAATTCCACTTCACACAATTTGCACTTCCTCAGATGACTGGCCAATTGTGCTTTTTGCTTACAGTGAGATGAATTTCTGGTATCATTCTGCATTCATTCCTTCTGCACAGGATCACTTAAAACACACTGGAAAGGGTGGGTCTTTTTTGATTCTGTCTACCGTTCATACTTCTGCCGCCCCCTTGTAGTAAAAAGACTTGTTTTATATTTGTCATATACATGTATATTGCATATGTGTTGTGCTATGGCCCAAGAGAATTATTGATTAATAGTAGAAAAGGGATTAAAATGGCAGTAAACCTTGTGTTCATACTTAAAAAAGCTGATCAATTCAAGGTCAGATTCATTCTGCTTAACTTTGCACTTCTTTGAAGCGCTTAGATTAGGAATTAGTCCTGTTTCTTCTCTCTAATTTTTATAAAGTTAACAACATTGCTTGTGCAGTGCCACTACAAGCAGATTTGCCCTGTGGGTATGCCAGTGTCTTTCCCCTGACTATAGCAGACACTTGATAGAGTATACCCTCCTTCAGATATATTAGCTACATGCCTGAAGTTCAGTGGGATGAATCTGGGCATAAATAAGTAAATTGAAACCATGTGTCCCCTGTGAAACAAGCTCTTTACAGTAAAGCATAATTAAAAACAAGTTAGTGTTATACTCAAAATGTTCTTTATGGTCAAAGAGGAAGCAAAATACATATATCTCTAGAAGTGATGACAAGTTGTTACTGTTAGAGTAATGGAAATCTCAACAGTCCAGGTCAAGAGTCACTATTAGTCTAGATCTAATTATTAGAGAAAAACAAAGTTTCCATTTAATTTACAAGTGGAAAAAGTTACAATAATACTCATAAGACAATTAAAAATGCAACAGTCAGTTTTGTGTACCTGTATGTTCCTGTTTATGGCTTCCTCCCTTTGTTATCTACCCTTGCTACACTGAAAAGAAGTCCTTGGTCAGATACCCTTAAAGGAAGCATTTTGCTTCCACATACACTTACAGGTAAAACACCGTCAGCCTCTGTAGTTCTTTTCTGGCATCAATATGCTGTTTATAATTTTGTCTTTCTCCTCCATTATCTGGTTGGGATCATTTTTATGTGTTTGTTAATGAGCTTTTACACCTTTCTCTCCTCACTGGTCTGCAGTGTCGTGTTACATCCCAGTTTACTATATATGGTGCCCTGTATATATATATATGTTAGATTTTTTTTTTTTTCTTCTATTCGTTACCTCAAAAATACAGTTTTATCCATCTTCAGGTCTGCATTTCTTTAACTGACCATAGGTGAGTTGATACAGCTGTGGCATCGCCACTGCCAAGCCTCTGCCCCATCTCTTATCAACCCATGCCTGAGCTCCTCTGCTTCATGTCACAAGGCTCCACTCCTCAAAGTCTTTCCTACTGTACCAGGCCTGTATTCCTCCACACTGCACCACTGCGTTGGACCTGTAAATAGCTCATACTATGTACAATGGTTTTTTTTTAATATTAATGCTAACTATATAAAACTATGGTTGTACTGTGAAATGATAAAATTAGGCATTTCTGCCTGGTCAATTAGGGAAATGGTTGTAACAGTTAAACCAGATAAAACAAATCTGCAGGCAGGTAAAGAAAAATTCAGACAGAGCAGACCTGGCAGACCTCAGCCCTGAGGTCTTGCAAGTGTGGTACAAAGCTTACGGCTTCTTATTAGGAATGGCGATACCATATGACTGGGCTACTCAATCATGTCACAAAAAAATGTTCTCTAAAACTGAAGGGCGTGTAGAAGAAAGCTGGGGGAGGTCTTTTTACAAGGGCCTGTAGTGATAGGACAAGGGATAATGGGTTTAAATTCGAAGCAGGGAGCTTTAGATTAGATATCAGGAAGAAGTTCTTCATGGAGAGGGTGATGTGGCACCGGAACAGGTTGCCCAGAGAAGCTGTGGATGCGCCATCCCTGGAAGTGTTCAAGGCCAGGCTGGATGAGGTTTTGAGCAACCTGGTCTAGTGGAGGGTGCCCCTGCCCATGGCACGGGGGTTGAAAGCAGATGATCTTTAAGGTCCCTTCCAACCTAAACCGTTCTATGATTCTGTGATTCTAAATATGCATAAGGAATTAGACCCATATTCAGAAGGGAGCTAAGAGCTGCACAGTTTTTGTCCTGAAACTTCAAATGGGTGTATTTCTTCTGAAATTGCGCACTTCCTTTGTGATCCATTTTGCAGCCTCTATCTTGCTCCTCGTGACATTTAATTTTTTTTATTTTATTTTTATCCAGAAACATTTTACAATACCTCTAATTTTAATCTTTAATGTTAAAAAGAAAGAAAATCCTTTTGAGACTGATAATATTGTTTTGTTTCTTACTCATTTTTCAAAATATTTTTCCACTTATTTAATTTCTTTATTGAATATAAATCCTAAATTTGGTGGAGAACAGAAATAGATTATTCATTAAAAAGGCAATTATTCATGACAAAAAATGAAAGCTAGATTATGCTTTCAAAACATTAAAATTTTAGATTCCAAATTAAATGTAAAATAATTACATATATTATATCTAATAATCTAAACCTAAAGAATGTATGTTTGAGATGAGGAACGAAAAGAAGCATAGGCTTTTACTAATATAAATTTATATGATTATATATAGCTAGTTTATAAAAGCTTATGTTTCATTAATTTACTAATCTCCACCACATTCTTTAGGTTTAAATTATTATTTCAAGAAGACTAAGCATTGTGTGAATTTTTTAAAACTTTGGAACAGATTTGGAGACATGACTTCCAATTATGTGTTATGAAATGATGAAAAAAATTATAGTGTAATTCTTACTTTCTAGAGTCAACACACAGAGCATCTTTATGCTGTACTTTAAAGTCTGATTTACAGCCTATGCAAGTACAAAAAATTCAAACAAATCTTAAGAATACTCTCCAGATTGCAAAAGGCCTTCCCTGCTCCACATATTTGATGAAAGTTTTTTTCATTGTATATTTTAAAACTCCCAGCAAATGGCATTAATTTATCTTCAGGGGAGGTATAGAGAACATCATGTTCCTGTTTGTATTAGTGCCTGAAAATTGCAATGGTTCAGGATGTCCCATGAAAATTAAATTAACTATTAGTATTATGCCATGCAGCGTGTATGTTCTCAGTCACACGGCATAAGAATGACCATGGAGGATGTAAATCCCTCATTTCACACCATATTCATTTATGTGTACACAGGTACTTTGATGTCACTTCTAACTTAAATTGGGTTCAGATTCCTGTACTGAAATGTATTCAGTAGAAATAGTGTACTACTTACAAGAAGGTTTAATTTTTTTCTTGGCAAAAAGATCTAAAGACAGTGTAATTTTTTTTTTTCTTTTTTCTTTTTGGCTGGTATTTATTATTGCTTCAAACAAAGTGAGTAAATCATTTGACTTCAGCCAGTAGACATCAATAAGATATTAAAAATAAATCTCAGTGAATCTCTCTGTTAAAGGTATTTCTCATTTTAAAATGCAATTTACAAGAAAAGATGTTGTTTTGGTCTTTTTGAAGGTGTGTGGCTTGCAGATGACATAAGAAATTTAAGTGTTCAAGAAGGAGTTAATTGCTCTTGGGAATAGTTTTGAACAAGATTCAGAATTGTTTAATATTTAACATGAAGGACTGGCTGATGTTTAAAACAGGTGATTAAGTTCTTTGCATTTCAATTAAAGACATGTGTTCCTCCCTCCTTATAAAAATTTCAAATACCCAGAGCCTGTTGCATGTAAATGTAGGCATGCTCCACCATCTGTACATTAGATTTGTTAGTTTTGAATTATTTTTATTACTCGGCACAAAACTTAAGCAGGTGTATTTCATTTATAATTGCCTGAAATTATAGCTACATTCAAATATATATACTTGGTTTTCAGCAGAATTAGCAGTTCCGTGTATTACAGGATATATATCCATGAGGCTGTACATGGAGCATGTGTTATGGATAAATAAGCAATGTTCACTTTGCAATGCAGTGTTCTGATTCTGAGAAACTAAAATTGTGGACATTGTCTATTTCCAAGGTGAAATTGCAAAAGCAGAAGTGAATCCATAGCCTGCTGCTAAAATATTCATTATTACTATTATTATTATTATTATTATTATTATTATTATTATTATTATTATTATTATTTGTTTTGAAAATGTCTAAGAGGTTGGTTTCCAACTGGTGATGTAGTTGTTCGCTCAGGAAAGAGTTAAATCTCTTTACCGTGGCTGCTAGGGAGCTGTGTTCCTGCATGCAGGGAGCAGTACTGATAAGTTCTTAGCTGACACTGGGGAATGCCTGCACCAGATTCAAGGTCTTTCTCCCCTTCTGACACTGCAGCTGCATTCTCAGCTCTCACTGTCTCACGACAGGCAGTGTACGGGACACACAGTTCAGGCAGCTGACCCAAACAGACCAAGGAAGTATTTCATTCCATAGTACAGTCATGCTTGGGGCTTAGGCAAGGAGGGGGACCGGGAGTCATTGCTCTCTCTCACTCTCTTGCTTATTTACTTCTCTACACTTGCTAACATTCTCCCTGACTCCTGCATTAGCTGCTTTGCTAAGTCCTGTGCTGGCTCATTCGTGAAGGAGTTGGTGGGTTTGTTTAGTTTTTGTAGTTGTGCTATTGCTGATAGGGTCCTCTTGGAATCTGCTGTAACAGGTCTCAGGCTCCAGCCCTTGGGCTGCGACTCTCAGGCTGCGATCGCTCTCGGGCTGTGGCTCTCAGACTCTCTGACTCTGACTCTCACTTCTCAGCACCTGTTTGTGCACTGGTTAGTGGGTGGTGAGCAACTGTATCATTATTGTATCATATTGTATCATATGTTTTATTTCCTATTATTTTAATTGTTTATTGTTAGTAGTATTTGTATATATTAATTTATATTCCATTAGTAAATAGTACTTATCTCAATTTATCAGCTTCCTTATTTCCTTTTCCTCTGATCCTCCCCCTCTGCTGGAGGAGGGGAGGGGGGATGTGTGAGTGCGGCTTTGTGGTATTTTGCTAGATGGAGTTAAACCACAACAAAATCCCAATGAACATTATAAAATAATTCCTTAATAATATTTCAAGAAAATAAATTCTTTCAGTGCTCTGAGATGTGTATCACTCACAGGAGGAAGTTTAGTAGTCAGGATACAGAACAGTTAAGTACCACATTTTAGGAGAAAACAAAAGATTCAGCTTAATATAGACATTCATGGGTGCAATGAAGACTCTCTCTTCCGTGTTAAGACCCTATCTACTGCGAGAGAGAAACACATAATATGTAAGCATAAAAATAAAAATCTTTCTGTTATGTTAATTTCAATACACACCATAACATTCTCTGTTATTTCCTAAGATGAAAGTGTGCTAAATTGGAAGAAAAATTGAGGAATATGAAAAATATTTAAGGATCATCAAGAACACAAGCATAAAATGATGATTTCCATCTATAGTACCTGAAAGGATGTAGGCTGACGACAGGTATTGCTCTTTATTCACCAACAGTATATCTCTCTAGCTGAAGAGGTATTTGCATCATATACTGCAGCTCAGATTTAAGTTCCTTTTCACTGCAGAAAAAATTGCAAACAAAGGAGGAGGCAGGACAGTTCTGGGTCCCTTAGACAAATGATTCTGCTGCCTTCCTTTCATTTATGTTTCTGGTTATAAAATGTGTCTGACGGAACAGAGTTCGAATGGAAAAAAAGGTCTATTGTTGGGTTTATATTAAAAAAAAAAAATAAAGCTTGCTTAGAGAATGAAGTCCATGATCAAAAAAAAAAAAGGAATTAAAAGAGAGAGAGGGGGTGGTCATGTATGTGAACATTTAACTTTTCATGTTTTTTTAAATTGTAAATATTAAACGGTTTTATTAAGAAAATGGGAAACAATGACAAAATAAATAAATCTCCTTGTCTGAATGTCAGATTTTATTTTCTTTTGCCTATAATGCACTTTATTCTCCAACAAGAAAACATAGAATTCTTTAACAAAAAAAAAAAAAAAAAAAAAACCCAAAACAAAAAAAAAAACAAAAACAAAAAAAACCCACACAAAAAAAAACAACTAACCCAAACCAACCCCCCCCCCCCCCAAATATCCAGTGGTGCCATGGGGAGTGTTCATACTCATGCTCAGAACATGTTTCTTTCTTTTCGGTCACTAGTATTTCCTCTTTATTTTACATGGTGCACCATTGATATAGCACTGTTAGGGCCAGAAGCACAGTTATATCAGCATCTTAAGAAAAGCAAAAGCCAGATTTATGTGGCATGTTTACCTCTTAGGAATATATTCTGCATGGCATGCATTTTAAATATTCAAGTTAACTTTGCAATTATTAACCATGCCACAGCTTCCTTGTTTTCAAAATTGTTCTCAGCAGATACTGAAAGAAGGAAAAGAGAGATGTGTTGCAATTCTGTTAGGTGAAAAAAGCCATCCCTATTTATTTGTACATAACTTTGGTACTGTTAGTTACTTAACTGTTATCTGAGTAGCTTCTGTGGGAAAGATGAATGTTAGACACAGGCCTCAAAATACATGCTGGGCTGGAATCCTAAAATCTGGAGATACAGACAGAACAACTCATGTTACCAATCCAAACTCAATAAAATTGGCTTCTCCTGACTCTTTGAGGCTGCTGAATTCCAAAATATGCAATCTTGTTAGGGAAAATCGTATAGTGTCTTTACTGTAGAAAGAACCTCATGTTAAGTATTTTTTCCCTTATTTTTACTAAAAATGAGTGTGGTAACATAAATAAGAATTTATGAAGAAAAAATCTGTTAGCTCATGTAATTCACACACCTAATTTGAGGCCAGAGCTAACCTTTTTGCATAATTTTTTTTTCTTTTCCCTTATTATAACAATGGGTTTGAGTATGTTTTTACTGGTAATATTTTCAGGTCCTTAAATTTACCATTCTAGTTGGTGGAGTACAATTGAAACTGAAACTATGATCTCTTCAAATAGTAATTTAAATACTTTGATACTATGATATTGTTATTCAGTGGCTTGTCTCAGTTTAAAAAAACGTTTCAAAATAAACAGAATTACTATTTGAGTCTACTGATTTGCATGTCAATTACTTGGTTTAGAATTAAAAAATATTGAGTGTTGATAAAGATAATAAATGGCTGGGTTTTAGCCTTTTGTTAGGCTGATCTGGGGGTTGGAATTTTCTTTCTCTGTGCTCTCTGCTCTTGGGCTTGGGGTTGGGGTTTTCTCTCCACTTTTGGGCTTAGGATACGTTTTTTTCTTCTCTCCTCTTGAATTTTGTTTGCTGTTTTGGAATCTGGCTGTGTTGGTTCACAGGTGGTAAGACACTGTATCATATGCTCCATTTTTTGTTGTTTTAATTACTTATTAGCAGTAACATTGTTAGTAACTCCATAAATTTCATTTATATAATTAAATAGTTCTTAAGTTTTTATGAGTTTCCCTTTTTTATTTTCCCCTCTGACCGTGTTCCTCTGGGAAAGGTGGGGAGGATTGGTAGAGCAACTGGTGGTACTTAATTGCCAGATAATGCTAAGCCACAACAGAACGTTGTTTGACAGCTGGCTGAATATGAACCAGCAGTGTGCCCAGGTGCCCATGAAGGCCAATAGGATCCTGGCTTGTATCAGAAATAGTGTGGCCAGCAGAACTAGGGAAGTGATTTTCCTCTTGTACTCGGCACTCCTGAGTCAGGAACTCAAATATTGTGTTCAGTTTTGGACCCTTCACTGCAAGAAAGACATTGAGGTGCTGGAGTGTGTTCATAGAAGATCAACAAAGGTGGTGAAGAGACTTCTGAGGAGCACCTGAGGGAATTGGGATTGTTTAGTCTGTAGAGAAGGAGGCTCAGGGGAGACCTTATGGGTCTTTACAACTACCTGAAAGGAAGCTGCAGAGAGGTGGGTGTTGGTATCTTCTCACAAGTGCCAAGTGATTGGACAAGAGGAAACAGCCTCAAGTTGCTCCAGGGGAGTTTTAGATTGGATATTAGGAAAAAATTCTTCACCAGAAAGGTTGTCAAGCATTGGAACGGCCTGCCCAGGGAGATGTTTGAGTCACCATCCCTGGACACATTTAAAAAACTTGTAGATGTGTTACTAAGGGACATGGTTCAGTGGTGGACTTGGCAGTGCTATGTTAATAGTTGGACTTGATGATCTTAAAGGTCCCTTACAACTTAAATAATCTTGTGTTTCTATGATGATATCATAAACAATTCCTGATGAACAAGAATGAACATTTAATTTTTTTGTGGTGCAGTTTCAGAATCTTTATTTGTTGTTTGATTCTCAGAATAATGTTTATTTACAATTTCAAAAATGAAGAGTAAACCTGGTGAAGCTCCATGTGATAACCAATATGGGCATGATAATTTGTGACAAAATAGGTAATACATATTCATTAAATACCTTGCACTATTATTATTACATTGAGAGAAACATCAAGTAATACGTAGGGAAAATGAGTGTGGGAAGTAATTGCCTAACATAGTCATGTGGTTCTATTTGATCACATCACATGCCTTAAAAGTTTTAAGATATACACATGTGGTAGACAGATATGAGATAGGATCTATAGCACATGCATGTCACTACAGAACATCAACAGAAGGCTTGGAAAGAAATCGTAAGAGTACCTCAAATGATCCTGGAATCATATTTGACCATGTGAATCATTGCTTGGTTGTGGGTCACTGGTAACTAACCTGCAGTAGTGCAGGTATGCAACATACACTGCTATGAATTAGCTCATACTTTTGATTTGAAATAACAACCAAGTTTTTTAATATAATTCAGCTGTAGAAATTTATGTTTAGAACAGTGTCAAATGGATAGTGATGGATATATATAAACAAAAGTGGGTATGCATTTTTTCAGGTACATATCTAAGATCCTGAACGTTTTCTTTATTCACGACACCTTCTACAGTTTGAGTGTAGGTGCGACATTAAAATGGGTGTCACGGCATAACACACCCAATCAGTATGCCACTTTCATCAGGTCATATTTGCACATTCTCAGCATGCTTCAACATAAAGATACAGTGATGGTAAATTCATAATCTCTCATCAGTGTAATTCTACTGCTGAACTATAGCATGCTCTAGAAGGGAAAGATAGAATAGACTGAAGCAAAATTCAAACAAAAGTGCATTAATCTAGGAGTGAAATTCCAAGTAGAATTTTTTCTTCTATCTACTAAAGCAGTGATGAAACTGCCTGTTTTGTCTACCTTTTAGATCACTTAGATTATACTCTTAGTCCTCTTGGATAAATATTTAGTATAGGAGAAGACAGAAATAGTAATATAGCTATGTGCATAAGAAAACATTTCCTTTGGACCTAAATGCAATAAAACTCCTTATTCAAGTTTACAGTTCTTAATTTGTGACAAAAATACCTTGACATTGTTCTGGCTCTTATTAGACCGATGCCCTGAAAAAACCTTGATAAAAGTAACTCCCCCCCCACTCCAAGGGCCATGGAGTGATACATTTTGTTGTTGTTGTTCTCTAAAACCCTACCTAAAAATATCAAGCAATTGTTCTTTAGTCAAACAAAGCTATTAATATGGATGGGGGCATATGCATTTTCATCCATAGAGACTCTATTTTACCTTCAAAGCATGTAAACCTTTCTATATTTTTCTATTAAAAAAAAAAAAAAAAAAAAAAAAAGTAAGTATGACTTGTTCAAAGCCTAAGAAATCTTTGTAATAAACCTCAGAGATGGAAAAGTCGAATTTCCTTAAAAAAAAAAAAGAAAAAAAGGAAAGGAAAATAAAGTCCTCTTAAAGCACAAATTCAGCTCATGACCTGCCTTTTGTTTGGTAATGCCAAAACTTATCAACCATTGCCAAATTTCCAGTTGCTAATGAGTAAATTAAGTCCTCTGCATTATGTGAACTTCAAATCATAACTTCATAATTATGAGACAGTTATTGTTATTGAGGGTCTCAGATGGAGATAACAGAGTATATATAGGAAATCAGTGAGGAAGAAGGGCAGGGATTTCCTTCACGATATTACCACTGCCAGAAATACCTCAAAGAAAGTAAAATATTTTCCATTTTCAGTTAAATATCTGTCAATGTTTGCAAATAAGAAAATACATAACTATTTAAATGAATGATGCAATATCCTTATTGCTATGGTATTTGAGAAGGCTTTCTAAAGGTTGAAGGATCCCATTACAGTTTTCAGAATGGCTTTTTGTTGGTTGCAGGTCAGTCATTGTGCTTACTTGTCCTTGTGACAAGTAAGTTGTTTCTAAATAATGCCACAGCCAAAAAGATTAATTCAGCTTAGAATAAGGAATTCTGGATTTTCGGAAACTACATGGATTTGAGTAGAAAAAAACCCTTCTCACTAAATTACCATTAATGTGAAATTATCTAAGCAGACAAACTGTGCAAGATTCATTATAAATAACTTCATATGTTTCTAAGTTTAATATCTAACTGGAAGATAGCCACTTTAGCCTTCCTTTCTATTCCATGGAAAGAGATAAGTGCCTAAAAAATATGTCATCCTAAATTAGGTGCATAACAGAAATCAATTGAATCTTGTTTACAGGTTATTATTTTTTTTTTTTTTATTTAGAGGTTTTTCACTATTCATTATAGACACAAGTTCGTAGTCAGATGTCTGTTTCAGACATCTAAGTCACAGTAGTTTGAGTCCATTAGTTATGTCTACGAGGATGCAACAAGGATCCAGGTAATACATATAGTCCTATGTTTTTTGTCTGACTTGGATTTGTTGGTCTGTGAATATGTTTTACACAATCTTTCTACTGGTATCCTGAAAATACTTGATGTTTTCCCATGCAGAAAGAAGACCTTAGAGTTGTATGGCATGTCATTTCCCTACACAACATTGTTTTAGAATATTCATTTTGCTGTAAATTGACCATGCTGCAAAGGTCTTTAATTTCTTATAATTGCATTTCATAAAATCATAGAATCATAGAATAGTTTGGGTTGGAGGAGATCTCAAAGATCATCTAGTTCCAACACCCTGCCATGGGCAGAGACACCCTCCACTTGACCAGGTTGCTCAAAGCCTCATCCAGCCTGGAGATGCAAGGAGGTGATTTTGGTCTGATTTTGTTCCAGTGATAGAAAATAGTTCATAGAGAAAATTGAACTGCAGGCTTCTCATTTTTGGAGCCAGTAAGTTGACTGTATCAGAATTTGCAGTATTTTTACTGCAAATTAAACTCAGTTTTCTGTGGGACTTTGCTTGAGCTACCTGTCCTTACTAACAGCTGTGATATCAGTGCTCACATTTCAACAATGGTTGTTCCAAAAGTTACATATATCTCAATATTACTGAAGGGTTGTTTACGTAAATCTGTTTTCCTATATATAAACACAGTCAGCAACCGGAACAAAAACATGACTGCATCATGCAGTATGTTATAATGAAATTACCAAGGAGTATGTTGAGACTCCTTGGTAGGTCAACTAAAATTCAACTGGGAAAACTAAAATGGGAAACTATCAAGTGCCACTGTAAAAGTACAAGAAGTTTTATCACCAAGCGGTTTAACCAATTTTTATTAATTGTTTCCTTTATCAAATGTAAATTTTGATTATTTTCCTTTCCATCAATAAAATTAGTTCTTTGTGAACTGGTGTTACTATATATGTGTATAGTAAAATATATATATGTGTATGGTATAGTGTAAAAAATATGAATTATTTTTAATGGTGCAAATTTCAATGATGATGTAGGATCATTAAAGTCTTTAAAAGTTTGTAGGACATGACACTTCTTAATTTGTTTAAGAGATATTAAAATCCCTTCCTGGTTTTATTTACTCAATATTAAATTATTATCTATTTTTAATCTGATTGTTTCCTATAGCTTATAAAGTGTTAAACCTTTTTATTATCATTAGTGCAATGTATCTTCATGCACTGAAGTTCTTGATCCACTAAGAATAACCATCTTTAGTCTACAGCTTGAAATCAAATATTTATCATATCAGACAGAATGGTGAGCTTCTGAGAGCACTGAGTATTGTTTATATGTTTATATGAAAGAAAAGTGGGTCACTAAAGCACCTCAAAGTGCATTAAGTTTGCATTTGAGATAAAAAAGCAAGAACTTTCTTGTGAACATAATTGGACTTTTCCATGAGCCAACTTTTTTCCTTACTCCACAGTATAAATCCTATTGCATAATTCATATGCATATAAATAAAAGAAAAATTATTTCAAAGAATGCAGTTTTTAATTTCTGTAGTAAATGTTCAGAGATTGTTAAATCAGAATTATCTGTGTGCATTAACTTAAATTTAGCATCAGCTAGCTGTTAAAGTCTTCCTCCAATCACACTCTAATACTTCTTTTCGTTATCTCCTCCCTTTAGAAGCAGGTAATAATGAGCTATCAGGATTTTATTTTTTCCAGAAGAGAAAACAAATGTTCATTCTTGGTAAACTGCCCTTGGAGTGAATCAAGACCTCTCGAAAGGAGCTCCTCTTTCCTCTGATATTTTCTTGGAAGCAGGAAATGAGTGACTGTTAGGCTGGTTCTAGTTCACTTGACTATGGTCAGTGGGAATTGTAGAAGGGAGCACAAGTCTGAAATATTGACTGTAGTAGTTTTGCTTTTGTTTCTCACTAGACAAATAAATTTTAATTGACAATAAATTAATTTCTCTAAAATGTTGAGTCTGTTTTACCTGTGATGGTAATTTTGTAAGTGATTTCCCTGTCTTTATTTTTATACACTAACTTTTTCATACTATTTTCTCCTTCTGTCCTACTGACAATGGGGGGGGGGGGGGGGGGGGGAGTGAGTGAGTATTTGGCTGTATGCCAAAGCTAACCCATTACATAGTAGGACACTGGTCATCCTATGAAAAGCCTCAAGACCTTTTCTTTCAGTGGGATGTATGGTCATCCTCTTTTTCCTTCCCCAGAATCAGAGATTTCAGCTTTTCATGAATGACAGTAGCAGTAGTGTAAGTGTGAATACTAACAGCTAACTGGACCTCGGTCAGGGTCTGTGCAGCTGGGTTGCATGATATGCATGTTGGATTTGGCTTTGGAGAGCTACTAGAAGGGGCTTTACGTGGCACTGTATGATCACTGAGATAAAACTTGACCCTCTAGATATCTCATCTGATATACAATTTGGGGATCTACAATGCAGTCAGGTAAAACATAAAGGATCCTGAGGAGTTACCTCACAGTGACCAAATGGCCACTGGGGACAAGGAGGTTATAATAAAATCTGGTCTAGTGTAAAATATCCCTGTCCATGGCAGGGGGGTTGGAACTAGATGATCTTTACAGTCCCTTCCAACCCAAACCATTCTATGATACTCTGAAATTAAGGGGGAGGAGGGGAGGGGGGAGGGGAGGGGGAGTCTAATAAAAATTTCAGCGTTAAAAGTACATAGCTAATTGACAAGTTTGTTGCAAAGAGGTAATAGTTAAAATTATAATTTTCACTGAATTTGGTCAGTATTCTATCAAATAAGAGAGTAAGATAATATAGTCTCAAATAAAAGACATTCTAAAGAGACATAATGACTATATGAATAATGCCTAATTAGCAAACTTATAAAGCTTATGGAAGTTTTGTATTTTTCTTGCAATTACAGGGAAATTTTCATGCACAAAGCTGAAACTGGATTGGTTGCTTTTATACATTTTTTTTTCCTTACCAAAACTCAATCTACTTTATTGTGCACTGCTGGGTTCTCCAGAGTAATCATATTGATTAAATGAGGTCTGCAAGGCTGAGATGAATAATTTCTATATGAAAATGACTGATATTTGTAGGAAATACTGACTTAGGTTTCTGAGAGAAAATGACAAATAACAGAGAACAGAGGAAAACATAAAACAATGAAAATGACCTTTAAATAAAGCATGACTGAAAGAAAAGTTTCTGTCATTTAAAAACCATTAACATCTTATGGATGTGCAAGCAAGATAAGATATTGTTATGAGGTAATCAGATGAGGTAATTACATATGAGGACAAAGCAATGAGTCAAGAAAGAATTATTCTGCTGCTGCTGTCCTGAAAATTTGCCAGGTTAGGTCTATGAACTCTGTAGAAGGAACCTCACCACTCTGAGTTTGGTCAGTTTACATTACACAACTAAGTGCAAATCAGTTTAGATTGTGTTGACACTTGTCTTGTTGGGCATCAAGGGTTGGGACAGGATTTGTCACTATGTGACATCATTATAATTACCCATTTAATAGTGAGGATACTGCAAATGACTTTTTCTGGCTCAAGAAGATCCTTCACAAAAGATCTGAGATAATTTTCCATAGCTCATTATGGATAAGTGATGGTTTGGACTAAATTCAACATCTTTGAGATATGCTGTTCTTTGATTACTATGAACACAATAACCTTTCTGTAGAAGCTTGCTGGACCCACAATAGTACTTTTTGTTTAACACTCCTGTGCTCAGTTTGGTATTCCCACAGAGATCCTGGGTAGATGAGAGGGAGTTTGTGTCTGGGTCACACATTTTAGAATCTTACAATAAAAATTACTGGCAGCTTTATGAAATTCAAAGACTTCTGTGTTCTGTCTTATTAAATGTTTATCACAGTACTAGTTTTTGTATTAAATTAACTCAGAAAATATTTCTTAATTACCCTTATTCTCACTGTGGGAACACAGATTATATCTGACTTGAAATGAAAGAAACCACTTGTTTGCAGTTACTGATGAAAAGTTATCTCTTAGTTTTTCATACTCATTGGGCTCCTATTTTATACAAGGGAATTATTTCCTTTATTTCTCAGTGAAGCTGGAGTTTTCAGTGTATGCATTAGATTTCACAGTGAAACAAACAAAAATATTCAAACAAAGCTGTATGGATTGTTATGATGCACAAGTAATTTTTCAGTCAGTGTAACCAAATGTAAGGGAAAAGCTGAAGTATCACTATCCCTTGAAAATTCAGTGACATGAGTTGTCAGGCACAGGATAGGCTGGTATCTTCCTTGTGCCAGGGAGCAGTGGGGGATCCTCAGGAGAGTTTGGTAAGTCAGGGCCTGGAAGCCAAAACCTGTCCCACTGGCCCAGCAAGTTAGACAAAGGGCATTGGGGCAGCCTCAGCTCTGGCTATTGGACACCTCCCTAGGGACAGGGATGGTGTATGGCCAGGATGGGCCATGTACCTGCAGGTGGGCCCTACTCGTGGTCCCAGAGCTGGGCTTTGGGGATCTGGAGACTATTGTGACATTGATGGAGCAGGTGGTGATAAAGCTGAGGGACTGAAATGGGCTCCTGGGTCCTGGTCAGGGTTGAGAAAGTTCTGAGGAAATGTGGACAAGGACAGCAAACCACAGAACCACAGGTTGGTTGAGGTTGGAAGGGTCCTCCGAAGGTCATCTTGTTCAACCTCCTGCTCAAGCAGGTTCAACTGTAGCAAGTTGTCCTGCACCATATGCAAACAGCTTTTGAGGATCACCAAGATCTCCAAACTGTCCTAGTGTTGTCACTCTGTAAAAAAAGTGTTTTCTGATATTCAGAAGAACTTGTTGTATTTAATTTTGTGCCTATTGCCTCTGGTCCTGTCACTGTGCACCTTTGAAAAGAGCCTGGTTCCATCTTTGCACCTTTTTTTCTTTCCTTTTACTCTGAATTCAGAAATAGAAGTTTTATTTGACTTGAAACTAATATTTTTTAACCTGCTTTTTAACATTACACAACCCAAAGTGATATAATTAGTTGATGTATTACAACAAACAGGGACTCGACCATAGGCTTGACTATCTTACACCCTAGTGTTTAAGTTATGGACCTAAATTATTTTGTCTCATCTTTCAGCTATGGAAGTGAATCAAAATATTTAATTATGCAAACAGCATCACTCTCAGACTGTCCAACACCATTGTCAACTCTTCCTTTCCTTTCCTTTCCTTTCCTTCCTTTCCTTTCCTTTTCCTTCCTTTCTTCCTTTCCTTTTCACCTTTCCTTTCCTTTCCTTTCCTTTCCTTTCCTTTCCCTTTCCTTTCTCCTTTCCTTTCCTTTCCTTTCCTTTCCTTTCCTTTCCTTTCCTTTCCTTTCCTCTTTCCTTTCCTTTCCTTTCCTTTCCTTTCCTTTCCTTTCCTTTCCTTTCCTTTCCTTTCCTTTCCTTACCTTTCCTTTCCTTTCCTTTCCTTTCCTTTCCTCTTTCCTCCTTCTCAGATACTGTCAAATCATGTTACCTCTGCTTGTTGGATACAACTTTTCCTTTTATTCATGATTTTCACACACAGAACTCTTGATGAGCTCAGTTGCTTTTGTATAATCTCATCATCTGAACTCCTTACTTCTCACTACTTTCGTCCCACTGATGCTAGTCTTATGAAAAAGATACTGTCACATTCAAAGCTACCATAATCAGAGTGTTCAAATCAGCAAAGGACATTAAAAATGCTTTTCAAAGAAACATGGTAAAGTTCACATCTCACCAGGGGAAACAGTGAATTTTTGTAGCAAAAAAGAGTTTTATTTGTAGCAAGAAAATATCCATTACCAAAAAAAACCCCAAACCCAAAAAACTAAACCAAACCAAAACAAACCCACAAAAGCCAACAGAACTATTTCACGGAAACCAATACTAGTATTTAACAAAATAAACAAAAATAAATTTATTTTTATTCTGCCAAGAAACTTCACTATGTTTTCTTACTTCAGCAGGTAGGCAACTATATAGGGCTTACTTAAGGTTTTGTCAGTGGTGGGGCTACAGTGTTGGCCTCTGCGAAGAGAGGGCAGGGGATGTCCTGTACTAGAGCACAGTTGGTTCCAGATGGCTTCAACAGACCCAACATGGGACACAGTTGAGTCCCTAGCGAAATGGTGCCTCCTGAAAAATGCATTCAAGAACGAGCAAAAAATGCTACACAACTGCTGTGTGAAAGAGGAAAGATAAATAAATTTGAAACCATCCATGTAGACACCACAGCCATAGAAGCATGGGGAGGAGGTGCTTCAGGTGCTGCACCAGTGTCCCTTGCAGCCCATACAGAAGAGCATGCCAGAGCAGGCTCCTGGCAGGGACCATGCCCATGGAGAGGAGCCCAAGCAGAAGCAGGTTTTCTGGGAGGACCATGGTGGACCCACACTGGAGCAGTTCATTACTGAAGGACAAGACAAACTCTTTGGATCTCAACCCCCATTCCCCATGCCTGTTGAACCACTTGAGGGATGGAGTGGTAGGAGGTAGAGGAGTTGGAAATGAGGGAGTGAAACTGAGGCTGGGAGACAGCAGATGGGTAAAGGGGAAAGTGTTTTTAGTTTTGTCTTTGTTTCTCTGTATTCTACCCTATTTTTAATTAGCAATGAATGATATTACTCTTTCCCAAATTGAGTCTGTTTGTCCATGATGGTGATTGGTCTTGCTAAGGAGGGTGACTGAGAGAACAACTGGGTGGAGGTCTTGCAGCCAACCAAGGTCAATCCCACCATTGCTACCAACCTATTTATCTGAGAAATTAGTTCTGTTCCTAGTATACTCTGTTATTACAGTTGAGGTCGGTGACAAGACCTCAAGTTTTGTGAAGAGAAGGGATTGTTGTCTTGGAAATGTGTATGTCTGCCTCATGTTATTTGAATTTTTGTCCAAACTAGCTCAGAGATAATGTAAGTTTTGTATTGAAAATGATGCATATTTTATCATGATATAAACAGTGGGGAAGGGTTTTTAAAGGTACTACACTGTTGAGCCGGTGAAGTTTCTTCTAGGGTTCTCTCTGTTTTGTTTTTGTTTTCATTTTGGTCAGGTTCCCCACCCTACCCCCCAAAACCCCATCCCCCAAACTGTATTTTTATACAATTTTTTCACAAACTTATTTTCTACATTTGTATTGTATCGTATCATATTGTATCATATCATCATTACACTCTATTATAATAATTCATAGCCATACAATACAGAAGCATTTTAAGCTGAATTAAGGTTAAATATTTAATGTGTTCATATCTAAATGTGAAATGCAAGCCTAATGCACATATAAATAAAACCAGAAAAGTTAAATATTTGTGTTTCCATTTTATAACTTCCATCGTTTTCCATTTAGGTATTTCATTGCAGCTCTAGATGTAGGCATTGCACAATACAGTAACAGGAGGAATGGATCATGAGATCACAGAGTATGGCAATAGTATTATTTCCTAATTGACTTTATATAGAAGACATTTATGTGGTCACAGTGAATATGAAAGTTGTAGCTGTCATAAGAATTAACAGAAATATTTGAAGAATCCTTTAAAAATTGTAAAATCTGTAATGGGTTAAGGGTTATAAGAAAAGGTTACAGAAATCAGAACATTTGGGATACATCTTGAATATTAAAGGGCATTCTGTTAAGGGAAAGAAATCAACCTAAATATGTCACATCTCTGCTTTTTTCTTTTCTTGTTTCTTATTAACAAAGACATTTTTATGGAAACAGAGGTTTATTTCATAAGGATTCATCTGCTGTTTCTGTTTATTCCTCCAGCTGAAGTCATAGTTCTCTGACATCATAACCATTGTCAGGACACCTCATCTTGATGTCACAAAAGTGACTCCAAGTACACTCAAAGAAAAGAAGAGGTTCTTTGTAATTAAAGCTTGCTTCCTTTCCCCCATATAAATAAAAGAATGAGAATAAATTCACAGAATATATATGATGCGGTAGTTGGAACATCCCTTTATTAGAAAAAATACTCAGAATTTTCTCAGTACTTTTACCCAGTTTTCTACTTCCTTCCACTGTGACTCAAACCCCATAAAAGTTACAACAGAGAGTATATGTAATGTTAGAAATTTCTGCACAGTTGCTTAAATTAGATAATTTCAAAAATGTTATTGCAAACACTTAGGTTATACCTGTTCTCTGACTAAAAAGAATATAACCTGACATCTGTTAGAAACAAGAAAAATTCTATTTTTTATTGAGCTTTTTAAGTAGTGTTTGACACGAATGGACACATTACCCCTGTGGAATTACATGTAAAAAATATTTCACATTATAATTTAACAACAGCAGTAAGAGAAGGAAGGAAGGAAGGAAGGAAGGAAGGAAGGAAGGAAGGAAGGAAGGAAGGAAGGAAGGAAGGAAGGAAGGAAGGAAGGAAGGAAGGAAGGAAGGAAGGAAGGAAGGAAGGAAGGAAGGAAGGAAGGAAGGAAGGAAGGAAGGAAGGAAGGAAGGAAGGAAGGAAGGAAGGAAGGAAGGAAGGAAGGAAGGAAGGAAGGGAAAGAGACAGTGTAAAACAAATGATGCTGAAAAACAATATTATGAATTAGCATATAATTTGAAATTTTTAAAATTGGTTTCATATGGACGATAAAGGCAGGTTCTAAATTAAAGACATTATTATGCTTTAATGTAACTGACATCCTCTCTCACTTTTGTCAACTGCTGAAGTGTGATTAATAATTCTGTTTTTTTCCTCTCCATTAAAATGTTCTTTTAATCAGAAAATTCCCTTTTGTTGAAACTTATTTCTTTAAAGATGTTTAGGCAACATCTAAAATTGATTTGGAAACTTTCCCAGGTTCAGACTGGAATTTCAAAAGACTGATTGAATCCTACTCCACTGCTGAGAAACAATTTAGGGGCATACACTTTTAGTATTTCAGAATTTAAATGGAATTCTGTTATAACAGAGGACCGATCTAAACTTCCTCTCTTCTATGTAAATGTCTACATCATCTGTTTGGATGAGATATCTGGAATTCAAAGCTAGCTTATGCTATGAGTGAATTTGTTCACTGCTTCACATTGTTGGTCAGGTGTTTAGCCATTGCTAGGAGAGCAGGGTTCCATCACCAGCAATGGTTGCTTGGGAAAGCAAACACCACAAATGCGAATGTCCCCTCTTACTCCTTCTTCCCCATTTTTATTGCTGAACACAATGTCATATGGCATGGGATATCCCTTTGATCAGTTGGGATATTAGGTCCCCACTGTGTCCCTTCACAAATTCTTATACACGCCCAGCCAACTTGGAATTTTCTGAAAATTGTTGTTAAAATAACCTACTTTAAAATGTTAGTTGAAATCGCATAGTACTCTAGCATTTTCTACTTGTCTTTGATGAATAAAGGATGGATTTTACTCTTTTTGTGTTTGTGTCTCACTCTCCTCTTGTAGACTGCCTTAGTCTAAGGTTTTAGGCCTTTTAAACAAAAGACATAAAATGTATGTTTCACATCGTTATATTTTCATAGAAACTATGCTTCTTCATTAGTCTAAACCTTACCTGAGACTCAATGTGAAAACTCTAAAAGCTATATGCCCTCCTTAATATGTTCATGGGTTTTGTTTATGGATTTTAATTAGAATCATATATCATTCAAATGAAGGAGTAGGCATATGAAGACTTTAAATTTTGCTATTGGAATTCCATTCTGGTAATTAAACATTCTTTACAATCCTTCAGGTTAATTACATGATTCATATCTTACATCTTCATAAAACGAAAAGCTGAAGGATTTTTCCCAAAGTACTCATCTGTCTTTCTAAAATAATCACCTGCAAATAAGCAAATTCCATCTCCCCACAGGAAAAATAAGGAAAGGCAACACAAAACATGAGGTTTAATAGACAACTTCCATATGCAATTTTAACTTCAATCAATTCAGGTGCAAATATAATAGTATTTGAGATGAAAATGTGGCAGAAACCCGTCCAGCTGCATACCTGTTTGCCAGAGGCTAGTATGTTCTTGGCAGTTGCTCATGCAGGTTCACTCTGAATCAGATGATGAACATATGTGTGCCTCATATCTCAGCCCTTGTGCTTCTGATGCAAATGTGGAAGATTTACCTTCTTAAAGAAGAATAGCAGAAAATGATTCTTCACAGCCTGGACAGATTAGCAGGATATTTTTTATAACTTTTGCAGGAACTAGAAGTTATTATTTCTCTTTTGAACTTCAGCTTTTTGAAGAGTTCAAATGACAAGATAATATCCTGAATCCTAATCCCCGAGAAACATCAGTGATATTCAAGCAACAGATTTTTTTAGTGTACATATATATGAAAATATATGCATATAGCTATAGAGTGACAGGAAAATTGCATATTACTTGGAATTTTACTGGACTTCTTACTTTGAAACACTTTAACTGAAGGATTTTCTTGAATTGTCTGTGAGATACATAAATTCTTGTAAAACTCTGAATAACTTTTCCTGAATTTCAACCACAAATCCCCAAAATATATGCACGTGGCAAGTAAACACACATAAAAACACTAATCTATATATAAAATTATCTATCTCAAGGTTTACCTAAACATACATGAAAAATATTAATTTCCCAAACTGAGATTATTTGGATAAAAGGTACTTGAGTTCACATGAAATTTGGAGTCTCCCTCCTCAGAGGTTTTAAGAAACTATCTAGACATAATTTAGTTAGAAAGATATCCTTGAAACAACATATTTTGATATTTCAGTCACATGATAAGTGGTTCTTTAAATGTAATGGGTCCCTAATTAGATTATTTTACTTACACACTATCTTTTTGCTTTAACTAATTAGAAATGCTGCTTTACAGAATACTTCATAAATAGATGATAGAGGTATTGATACAGTAAGGCACCTATTCATTTATTTATTTATCTATTAAGCTAAACACTTCCTAAATTCACAGCTGCAAAAGGATCTGATATACAAATTGGAATAATTTAGTAAGAGAGTTTTGTTATTCTGCATTGTGTAGTGACAGAGAAAATAGCAGACCAGATACTAGTAAATGACTATGACTCATAAGAAAGACTGATCTCTGACAAAGTGATCTCTCATTCACATATAACTTCTCATTTTGCACCTTTTTTTTTTTTAAGCTGGTGATTGATTTCTCCAGTTTTTCAAAGGTATTTCTAGGGCACCATCATAGTTGGTAGTTGTCTCTTATGAGTATTTAAGTGATGTTAGATTTTTTAGTACTGCCTACTCTTAATATTCCTGATGTTTCTTATTACAGGATTTCATTTTCAGTTGCTTATGACTTAATGAATTTTCCTAGCTGTCTCCCTTACTGTAAAGTGTTCTGAAAATGTTTTAGCCAGAATGGTCCAGAGCAATTATTTTTTTATATAAATAAAGAAAATTGAAGAAAACATACTCATATTCTTCAGAACCTTTTATTTTACAAGGCTTTCAACCTATGACTTGAAATTTTTCAAGATTACTTGTTTGTGAAGAGTTATCATTTACAGTTCCTCTGACAGACAGCCTGATTTGGTTGACATGTGCTTGGCTATTATTTAGGCAGCTTTATCTAACCTATCAGATCTCAGTGGGCAGGGTGGACTGTGAATGTATCACTCTACTGTGTAAAAAACTGTCTTGATTTTAATGGTCCAGAATGGATTTTAATTTCTGTCTATTCAAAGCTGCTGCACTATGAGCAACAGGGACTGATGAAAAGGCTTGCTAGTCAGTCAAATGCTCTTCTGTCTGTAGTAGGGCTCATAGAATATATGTGGTGGAAGCAGCCATTTAGAAATTTGGAACAGTAAGAGGAAGAAAGGAATGAAGATTCCTTAAATAAGTTTGAAGAAGCAAAGAAAAACCAAACCAAAGAAAAATACAGTTGATGGAGGTAGGATATAAATTGTGTGTGTGTGTAGGCCTAAAGCAAATGGTTCAGATGATGGTCAAAGCGATGGTGTTGGACCTCAGTTAAAGAAAATGGTGTTGAAGTCATAACACTTACTAGTCTGAGGACTAGGCAAACCAGATTTTCAGCTATGATAGGACTGTATGTGACTTGGTATTTTCTGATCTATAAATCTCTGATTCGAGAAGCATCTTCAAGTTGAGGAGAACCAAGGAGAATTATTAATGAAAAGGCTAAAACTGCTAGCGGATATCTGGCTGCACACTGCTAAAGTTATCACAAAGTCACCATTAGTCAGAGCAGTGGCACCTAAACTAAAATTGTCAGGAAGTGCTAGCAGCATTTTCAAAGTCTATTAAAAAGTCAGCTGACACTTCCAAAAGCTCTGACTGTGAAATCAAAGTGTTTTCCTAGTTGCTTATGTATGGTTATAAAACATACTAATACAGGAACTTGAAGGGTCATGTGCAAAGTCATGAAATGGGTTTTTTCACTGGAAAAGAAAAAAAAAGGAGGAAAGATGAAAATAATGAACTGTAAATTAAATATGTTACATTTCAAGGTCAAAAGAAGAGCCATTATTTTTGTGATACACATGTGTAAATTAAATTTCTATTGAGGTAGAAAATTCTACTGAAGCTCGAATGCTATCTACGAAAGAGCCAACATAGAATTTGCATTCTATTTATGTATTTCTCTTCAATTCTGTGAGAAAGTAGAACATACGTTCCATCAGTTATTTTTTGTTGTGCTTTAAATTCATACTTGAGGCAAGTTGTTTGATCTTGCGCTAACCAATATTAAGAAACAGAATTAGTACAAGGTTATAATTCAATGTTCTTTACTTAGTGGCTGCGAAATTGAATGAAAGAGAAAACCGACTGATCAATTAAGTCAGTAACTTTACTGAGATAGTGGCAACTCAGGCCTTACATGTTCTAGTGAAAAAAAGAGATAAGAAAGTTACGCTGTTAATTAAACATTTCCACTGTTACAGATTAGTAGGGATGATTAACTGAAAAGAATTCGGTACCTGAAGAGCTCAGTGTTGTTTGTTTGAAATTGATGAAACAGATAAGAAAGATGTAGGAACTCATCAGATATATACGTGCACACACGCATATATATCCATAAAGAAAAAGTGAGAACCCACGACTCTAAGACTTAGAGTGTCAGCTAATATTATTGAGAACAGTATTTTTTTTCACTACGCTTTCACTATTTCATAGGGTCAGTCACAGAAAGTCTGAAAGATGCAAGATTGGGAAGAAGTTGAACTTTAATAATTATATTGATATTCTTCTGTTGGAAACAATGCATTTTTATTTGTGAAACTGCATTAGAAACTGAATAAGGAACGTTTAGAGAGCACTGTGGGAGCATCAACATTTTAGTCACGTATGTAAGGATAGGGAATTCTTGCAATTACTATGCTGGTCATGTTATTAATCATTAAATATATTGTTGAAATGCATTTGAAAATTTGAACAACTAATGTAGGTGGAAAGAATGCAAAGGAAAAAAATCTTTCTAGATAATTGGTATCAAGTTTTGCTTGATCTAAAACATTTACAGCACTTAACATTTATATGTCTGTGTCATTATTTACTACTGATTGCCTCACTATACTGTACAATTGCACTGAGCTTAGAATTAAAATAGAACTGAAGGTGTCCTCCCACAGACCCTGAAGATTACAGAGAAGTTATGTCCAAGACACCAGACCTTAAAACATAATTTTCATGGGTGATTGAAAGGTAGATAGTAAATGGGATGAAGAATTAAAAATTTCATTATGTAAATGCTTTCTGTCTATGACTTGCAAAGTTTACTGTTAACAAACAGCATGTGGGTATTTAAAAGGTGCTTTTGGCAAGCTATGGAAAAAATAATTGTATGTATATCAAATAATTTTGTCTGTAATTTTTTTGCTTTATATGCTTGATATAAAATATGATACTGATATAGTGTTACCCTTTAGGAAGGGTCAAGCACTTTGTCTCAACTCATTTACTGAATTTCATAAAATGAAAATGTGTGACATTGAGAAGTGCTTGCTATTTCTTTGACATTGGTCTATTGTTTTCCTCATATTCTTAGCTAGCAGCATTTTCACATCTGTCATAAGAAAAAGAAAATGGATTCTGAAATTAGGTATTACGCCCTCATTCTACATCCCAAGGCATGTACCATGCCAACAGTTTTCTGTTAAAATACCTTTTCTTTACTGCAGCATTGCACAGAACAATGTTCTGACCACAGATACATAATAATAAGCACTAATATACTTAATGCCTTTGAAAATACATGAAAACGTGCCTAGAAATTTAAAGCTGAAAAGCAAACAAGATACAATAATAACTCTTTCCCATAATGGAGAGAAACCTTTGCCATGATATTGTGGTAAGGAAACAGTAAAATATCAACTGGTTAGGAATATAAAAAAATTCAACATATGTTCAGCTTTTTTAATCAATAAGTAATTGGAAGATAATTTACTTGAACCTGATTTTTTATTGACAAGAAGTAAGCCTTGTATTAGTAAGTCTATCCTTAAAATAAAATAGAACAGAAAATATGTAAGAGTAACTTATTTAAAGATGTAAAAAATTGAATTATCTTCTCAAAACAGCAAATGCAATAACTGTTATGTAACCTTGGCAGAGTAATTATTCAGCACAACATGGTTCAAAACTCTAGGAAGTTTTGGAAACCTTCATTAAAAAAAGCTAATGAAAACAAACACTCGTATCTTCTCTTTTGACCTTGTAATGTTATTAATACATTTATTTCTTGTCTCACTACCCATAATGCTGCACCTTTGAACAGTAATTTCCTAAAATTCAGGTTTTTTAATTTACCCCAAACTGATGAAACCAAGTTTTAAAACTACTTCTGAAAATGTCACCAACATGACAGGCATTTAAACAGGATTTCTAACACTGAAAGAAATAATTTAAAACTATTTTAAATAGTTGATATTTTATCAGTCTTCTGGCTCTATATAATATTGGATAGAGACATTTGCTTTCATACTGAGATTTGCATGGAATTTGTCATAACTCTGGTAAGAAAATAAAAGTTTATTATTCTTGATTAAGACTTACATAGAGTGATATGTATTGATAAGTTTTTGATATATCTGAAATAAAATCAGTTCCTGCATTTCTCAAGATAGATTCTCATGACACATTACAGTCTGCTTGAGCAGTGTATTCACTAACTAGACAGATTAGTGTCTGTCTCTGTCTAGACAGAACTAGACAGATTTTGCTGTGTTTATACTAAAAATTGTATGCTTTGACAGTGTTTTTCATTCAGAAAAATCTGTCAGCCTCTTTCCTGGTTGTTGATATTTTTTAATTTTTGTTGTGGTTGTTTTTTTCTTTCCTCTCTCTCATAATGAGTTCACTGAATTTTCTCAATTGGAAGGAAAATTGACAAAGAAATCTGCCTTGTGTGTTGGTCTGTAAAAATGGGTGTGAAGAGAATAGGATGCTGATCTAGAATGCTGCTTGCCCATATGTCACGAAACAATGTTATTTATTAAGCTCTTGGCCATGTAGCCTGGAGCTTTACAAATCCAGGAGTTGTAGGTTTGATCATCATTTAACTCTCCTTAATCATCTGAAATCTGTGCATTTCTGAAGTTGAGGGGAAGGACGTTTACTAGATCACAGTTAGAAACTCAGGAACTTACAGGACAAATCTATATTGAAAAAATAACTGTTTCCTGGTTCATTTCTGAGTCCCTTGTTCATGAACACTGAATAAATGTTAGCTCATTCTTGGGTCTCTTGTGCTTCACCATAACCAAAATTTATCAGATAATACAATAAAGGTCATATGTTTAATACTGTGTTATTACTTATGTCGTACTTAGGCACAGAGTCTCTGAGCCAGACACAATGGGGTAGTTTTGCCACTCCTTCCCAGTCAGTCTTATGTCAGCTTCCAGCACAGTTGGTTGTTGAGAGCCCCCAGTCACACCAGAAATACTGATTTGTTGTACCCCCCTATAGCTTGATGGCATGAGGGTACACTGTGCACTCGTGTCTGCTACAACTCTGTACTCCTGGGGCTCTGATGTGCCAGGCCATTGAATCCACACAGTCCAGTAAACACAGTTGTCCCTTTCCTCCACCTGGCTGGAAGCAGGACCCCTCTAATACTGTCATGCTTCACTTACGTCTTAGAGGAAGAGATTATTGGTCGGGTCAGATCCTCCATCCTGTTTGGTCATGGGAGCAGCAATCTTCCTGGAAGAATCACTACTGGTGACTTTTTTCCTTTCAATTCACATACTTATTCCTCTGGAACCGACACAGGTTTTCCATCCCACCTCCTCATGTCCTCTCCATGGTCACGTAGGTAAAACCACAGGGTACACCATGATGGAAACCTGCTGTATTCCCTTCTTTGAGCAGAAAACTGCTTACTCCTAATAGCCGAGACATTGGCTCACACAGGTTGGGACGGGAAAAACTCCTCTCTGAATTGCCTAAACCTAAACTCTTGAGACAGTCTCTCTACAGCTGAGACACAGGCCTGTATGGGGAAGAGAGGTTTTCCTCATACTCATGTAATCAGTGAATCAACTCATCTACTGTTGGTGCCTCATTCTCTTTGAAAGTTATTGTAAACACACTGGCATATTAGGATGGTGCACTCTGCATAAATTTCCACCACACAGGTCGTGTGCATTGAACTTTCATCTGGATCTGTGAGTATCAGTGCAGTTTTTGGGTCATGATGAAGTCTCTGTAGCACAGCTTGTTCCCTCAGGCACTGGATACCTTTCTTTATGGTGGTCCATTTACCAGGGTGATGTGGCACACTTTTCTTAAAGGGATACCTTTCCTTCACACTTGTCAGGAGTCTTTTCCAGAGCCTTACATATTGTACCCTTCTTCCAGTTGCCTTGTCAATCCCACCATCTCCAGCAAATGACCCTAACTGCTTGGGTTCTCTGCCTTCTAACTCCATGCTACTGGCTCCATTATCCCAGCAGTGGAGCACCCAGGCCATAATATGTTCAGCCAGACAATGGTGAAAGTCTCTATGGATACCCCATAGCTCACCTCAGGGTAAAGTCTGAGTGGTCACTACTGCTTCACCCTCTGTCTCTGATTCTCAGGAGAGCCCTGCTCCCTTCTCCTTCTCTTTTGTCTCTTGGCACAGCCTTGCTCCTGTCTCCTTCACATTTGTCTCTGTCTCTTGGGATGGCCCTGCTCTCTCCTCATCCTCTACCAGATGGACTGATTTGCATGCCCATTTCCTTTTCTGCACTGGGACAACTGACACTGGCACAGGTTGACACTGGCACTGGCACACGGGGATTTGCATGACTGCATTGCACCACTGTGCAGCAGTTGGAGCCATTTTGAGACGTGGAGACTTGGTGGGAGATGAAGCTGTGGTGGAAGGTGGAGCTGTTGTGGGAGGCGGACTTGCCCATGGGGGTTATGTGGCTGCGGGGTGTGATGTGATAATTACACCAGTAATACACCGACCAGCCCAACAGAACCTTTCAACCCAGTTCAAGCATACAAGACCAGGATAATAAGGAACACGTAAGGCAGTAGATCCCATCCTTCTGTTAGTAACTTAAAGAGCCCCTAACTCAACATCTTGATCAGTCATGACCACATCACTATAGCAAATACTTATCATACACTAATCAGATCTGTTCTTAACTCTCTCGAGC
Organism: Rhynochetos jubatus; assembly: GCA_027574665.1. NCBI lineage: Eukaryota > Metazoa > Chordata > Aves > Eurypygiformes > Rhynochetidae > Rhynochetos > Rhynochetos jubatus. The sequence goes on along the minus strand of CM050649.1, from coordinate 86,162,965 downwards.
ACCACACTGTCACTATTTAACCTTATCTAGCAATTAAGTACCACACAGTCACTTGCTCACCTCTCCCACCTCTCCAAGTGCAGGAAGAGAGTTGGAGAAAAAGACAACAAAGTTTGTAAAAGTTGAGATAAGAACTATTTAATAAATGAATATAAATGAAAATTATACTGATACTAATATTAGCAATACTATTACTACTACTAAGTAATTAAAATAATAGCAAGTAGAACATAGAATGCAATTGCTCACCAGCTGCTGATTGACACAAAGACATGTCCCAGAGAAGTGAGAGTCTGAGTCTGAGAGCCCGCATAGCCAGAGTACCAGGGCGACAACCCGAACAGGACAAAAGCCAGGCAATCTCCCAAAGGAACCTGCCCAGCACTAACAACCACGTCAAGACCTAACAAAATAAGTTAATGACTCAGCTAGCCAAAGTCTTTACAACCCCCAGATCCCAGACCACTGCCCAACCTGGAAATGGACATGTGCCCTGAGCCTGACATACCATGGAATGAAACACTCTCTCTACTGCTCTGGGTCAGTCATCAACACTGTGAAGAAAATGGGTTTGTTCCTGCCTGAAACCAGCACAACTTATTTTTTACTCCCTCTACCATCCAGATGCTTTAAAATTATCTCACAATCATTTACAGCCTCAGCAATTCTCACTGCATGTAACATATCAGCAGTTTCAAGGTAAGATAACATTAGCCTAGTTGGCTACAAAATTGCCTAAACATTATTTCAGAGACTTTAAACAGGAAAAAGCAGAAAATAGTAATTTCAGATTAGGGACATGAGGGCATCTAGTGGGGCTCAGAGGTTCCATGAACCGATACAATGTTATTTTGTTCTAAACTGATTAACAACTCTTCTGAATTTGGAAAAAGACAAGCCTAGAATCCCTGACAGAAATATGCTTTCTCAGAGCTAACTTTCACCATGGTATCTATCATGGCTTTCAGAACCATTGCTACAGAGTACTCCAGGTTACAAATTTGGACCTCTTCTCCCCTTGTGTTGCCTAACACTACAAATATTGTGAGCACTGAAACGGGAAAAAAAAAAAAAAAAAAAAAGTTCATTTTTAATATTTTAATGAAAATATTTCAATATGGATGCATGTGCCAAAAAGCAAATCTATCCAATATTGTCAGAAAACATCTAAATCATAAACTGGACAGAAATTCTTTATTCAGCCATTTTTCACTCCATCTGTTCTCTGAATAGACATTACATGAAATCCCTTTAAAAAGTGCATATCTAAACACCATTAGTTTAATATAGGCTCTTAATTAGTTTCCTTGAAACTTTTCAATTAAAACTACCCAAACAACAACTTAGAAATATTTAAAACTACTTAAAGAAATACAGAAAATCTTTAAATCAGTAGCTAAGGAACACACAAAGATTTTTGGTTCAAGCATTTGTCCATTTGACTAGACATCTGATTAATTTTGTTGTGCATTTTAAGTATCATAGGTTTCCCATAGACTGACTCAGGTGTACTCAGGTTATCTGGCTTTTTTGTAGAAGAATGTGTATTTTCCTTCCCCCAGTCATGGCTCAGATCACTCCAGCATCTCAAATTATATGTGACACTTTGTTTATATAGAGTCAAGCTTAAATACATTCAGGAATAGGTCTATTTTTAATTACATAAGGCAATTAAATAAAGGCTAACCTGGGATAACTCCATGTGAGTCCTGATCAGAGACATTATTGCTTAAAAGCTTGTTTGGAAAGAGGCTACTTGTCAAAGGACTGTGAAAAAAAAGTCCATAGAATATGACACTGAAGAAATTTATACTGGGCATGCATTATGGGGTAGATCACCAATTACAGGAAAGTAGCAAGGAAACTGGGAGTAGAATAATTCTAAAATTAATTAGAAGGACTAATTCTAAAATGGCTGGCCTACAAACATGGAAAAGCTGCATTTTACAAGACGATCATTGATGGAGGAACAGATGTGAAATACTATCTGACTAATGACTTTACTAGTAATTTTATCTTTGTTTATGTTTGTGTGTTTTCAGTGCAAGTGTATACACAAGTGAAACAAAAGAGCTTAAACAGGTGCTAAAACTTAAGCCTTAATTCATCCAAATAGGGTGAATCAATTTAATAACGTGTACTTCTTCTTTAAACAGCTGTACCTCCACTGTATATGTGAGCACATCTTACATTCAAATTGGCTTTCATATACTTTCAGTAGAAAAGAAGATAATAAATGACTCAAAGATATCAAACATACTTTATTCTTTTCTTTTTAACTTTCTTTCTATATTATTACTGCTGCTGGTTTTTATTCTTTTGTCACTATCAAATCAGTCTTGCTGTCAGGAATTTTTTTCTGTTAGGAATACATGGTGACTGAAGTTACTGTCCACTGCTGCTGTACTATTTCTATTCATTTCATAGAAGCACAGAATGATTTATGTTGGAAGGGACCTCGATACAGACATCATCTACTCCAATACACCAAACGGTCAGCTAGTCAAGGTTTCCCAGGACAGGGTCCAGTCAGACTTTGAATATCTTCAATATTTGTGCAAGTGCAATTCGGTCTGCCACTAACTCAGAATGCATCCGTCTGTCAAATGTGGAACAACCCTTCTTTGCACAGAAGTAATGAACGTACAATGTAGTAGCAGAAAAGAAATTCAAAGTGCTGGGCTTTTTATAGTAGTCCAGCAGAAAGAAACCTCACCGCACACAGGAATGAAGCCTGTAATTTTGTTGTAAGTTTTGTTGCATGTTATTATTTCTTCTTGATGAAAACTGTATGACTTCAAATATTTTTAAATGCTTCAGAAGGTTTCTAGGCCTTTTAATATCCCTGAAACAGCAAAACTAAAAAAAAAAAAAACACCCAAGCCCTTAAGCATATTGGCCACTCTGTATTTTTTTTTTTCTCATCCAAAAATAAATGTTATCCTTAGGAAATATTCACTGAGAACCTTTTGTACTCATAAACTGACATATTCCTTGCTTTAGTAGGGAAATAAATCTAACTTTTAAACAGAAAAGCAACATTTGAAGGACAGTCAGGGAAGGATGAACCAGGAAAAGTCTATATTCTATCTAAATTCATACCATAACCAAAGAGGTACCACCTCAGATACATTAATCTAATTACCAAGAAAAATTATTTCAGTATCTCCTTGAATAGAATTTATACCATTTAAAACTTAGAAGGAACGAAAGTATAGAGTTTTTCAGAATAGATATTATGTGTTATTAACTGTAATAATATGAATCAAATATTTGCATCTCACAATGATTTTGATTACTTAATGAACTGAAAAATAGGTACTAGTCAACATAACTATTCAACCTGAATGCAACAAATATATTTTTTTATTTTTGTTACAAAAATATACATCTTACTAGAAAGCAGTTTCCATACATTCAAGAAATATTTTGTTAGCCACTCTTAACATAGGATCTGTAAGATAACTCATTCTGAAAATTCTTCCTCTGTATATTCTTATCCTTTTTCTGAAATCTTCCTTCCCAGTTTAAGAACTATTTTAGGATATTAAAAGAAAAGAGAAAAGTTCTGTCTAATTTACATTTGAGGCCAATATTTTTCCTGTATTGCTGCGTATTTGTTAACACTAGATTTCATTTGCCATGTGTCAGTCCAAGTATATAAACGAAAGCCTCTTTGTATATTCCATGCTACCTATTCTTAATATTTCTTAATATACAAACTTGAACACTAGTAATTTCTTTTAAAATACTTCCCATCATTCTGTATAGTAGATTTATTAGTCTCAGATGAGAAGAATTACAGATGTCGACTTCTCATGGAACTGTATGCAAAACGTCTTAGCAGTTAAACATGTTTCTTGCATCTTGCTTTGCATTTTGTGTTCAGAGTGGATGTGTGTTTTTTCATATCACTCCACAGGATGTGAAAACTTTATCTTTCTCCTGATCCATAGAATATCTGTATAAAATCTTAGATAGCAATCACATTGAGAATATTATTTATACAGATTGCAGAAAGAAAGGTATTGAATAAGAGGGATACTTGTCACAAAGAAGATAAACTGAGAAAAGAAGATCTATTATTTTGCAAACAGCTAGTATCGCTCAAGGATGTGAATGTTGCAATGATTGAGAAACTAGCCCCAGGTGAACTCTCATATTTTTGCTGATTAAGAAAATGTTGGATTAACAGCATTGATTAGTTTTCTATTGTGTAAAAATGGTATTGGGAAATCTAGCTGATGTAAGGATGGTTTTATGTAGACAACTCCATTGAGACGTCTTAATCTTGAACCAGAACTTACTATATGTTTCTCCAATGAAAAGAAATACTTTATCAATTTCCACAAAACATAAGGCAGAAATACTGGAGATTAATTTAATGCATTATACTGAAACTGAATTAAAATAATGCTAAGACAATGGAATGAAATTATTTCCTCTTTAGGTACAACAGAGACAGACCTTAATCAAAAACAACTAAAGGAAGATTATATGCAAACTTACTTATAATTGTCCTGAAATAGAAATTCAGGATGAACCAACAACGGTGGAAGTCTTTATGCATTCTGTGTACCTAGAAGGAATGACTCATAGAAATAATCTAGTCAAGCTGAAGGGGAGCAAAAAGTGCATGTGCTTCTGTATATCAGGTAGCAGCATCAAGTAGATGATTAACCATTTTGTTAACCTGGTTAAATTAGTTCCCTTACATCTTACAGACAACATTTTAAGGTATTATTTTTTTTTTTTTTTTGAACTGCCAATGTTGCCTCAGATATTAGATTAATTAAAACCTATAGTTAACCTTGTTTTAAACCCGATATTCTAACTAAATATAAGACTTCTTAACAAATTATCTGAAAGTCAGATACACCTTAGACCCTACAAAAGATACACTCAGAAACATTGCTCCTTAGGAAGTTGATGGTTTAATTTCATTTGGTTTATTTTAAAATATTTTGTGTATTTTATCATATATGATTTCTTAAAGCCCTTCATTAAAATGTTGATAAATAATGACATTAACATCTCTACATCCTGATATGCTTTAACAGTCTAAATGCTTATATATAACAAGCCTGAATATAATTTATATAAATATAATTTTAAAAAAAGAAATCCTGTTGCATCTACATTATAACTTTCTTGCCTTGTCAATTTATTGGTGTCTGAATTTCTGTTCAAAGGTGTCTTGGTTTAACCCTAGCCAGCAACTATGTACCACACAGCTGTATGCTCACCTCCCCACTCCCACAGTGGGATGGGGAGGAGAATCGAAGTAATAGATAAGAAAAGTCATGGGTTGAAATAAGAGCAATTTAACAACTGAAAAGAAGTGAAATAAAATAATGATACTAAAAATACTAACAAGAAAATACTATCACTGTGTGGTGTGGTTGACATGCTGGAGGGAAGGGATGCCTTCCAGAGGGACCTTGACAGGCTGGAGACTTGGACCTCTGCCAACCTCATGAATTTCAAAAAGTCCAAGTGCAAGGTCCTGCACATGGGTCAGGGCAACCCCAAGCACAAGTACAGGCTGGGTGGAGAATGGATTGAGAGCAGCCCTGAGGAGAAGGACTTGGGGGTACTGGTGGATGAGAAACTGAACATGACCTGGCAGTGTGCACTGGCAGGCCAGAAAGCTAACCTGTATCCAGAGAAACGTGGCCAGCAGATTGAGGGAGGTGATTCTACCCCTCTGCTCTCAAGAGACCCTACCTAGAGTACTGCGTTCAACTCTGGAGACTTCAGCATAAGAAGGACATGGACCTGATAGAGTGAGTCCAGGGGAGGGCCATGAAGATGACCAGAGGGCTCGATCACCTCTCCTGTGAAGAAAGGCTGAGAGAACTGGGTTTGTTCAGCTTAGAGAAGAGAAGGTTCCAGGGAGACGTTATAGCACCTTCCAATACCTGAAGGTGGCCTACAAGGAAGCTGGGGGGAAACTTTTTACAAGGGCTTCTAGTGGCAGGACAAGGGTAATGGGTTTAAATTGAAAGATGGTAGATTTAGATTAGATATCAGAATAAAGTTCTTCACAGAGTTGGTGGTGAGACACTGGAACAGGTTGCCCAGACAAGTTGTGGATGCCCCTTCCCTGGAAGTGTTCAAGGCCAAGCTGGATGAGGCTTTGAGCAGCCTGGTGTACTGGAATGTGTTGCTGCCCATGGCAGGGATGTAAGAACTAGATGATCTGAAAGGTCACTTCCAACCCAAACCATTTATGATTTCATGATTCTATGATCATTACTAATAATACAAATATTACTACTAATAACAAGTAATGAAAATAATACTGTCACTACTATTAACAATATGTGATGACAATAATAGAAAAGAAAATACAGCTGCTCACCACCTGCTGACCGATGTCCAGCCAGTCCCAGAGCAGTGACAGCTGAAGAGAGTGTGAGCCAGAGCAAGAAAGCCCAACCCACATTTTCAGACCGAGAGCAACACAGAAATGCTCAGTCCACTCCCAAACTTACATACTAAGCATGATGTTTTATGGAATTAAATATGCCTTTGATCGGTTTGGGTTAGCTGTCCTGGCTTTGTCCTCTCCCGGCTTCTTGTCTATAAGAAGCTGGGAACAGAGGTGCAGCATCAGAAACCGAAAAAGTCTTTGAGTTGATATAAACATTGCTTAGAAACAGCTAAAAACATTAGTATGTTATCAATATTATTCTCAGCACAAACAAAACATGGCCTCATACTAGCTACTGTACCCCAATTAACTCTATCCCAACTAAAACCAGCACACAAGGTTTGCCTCAGGCTCTCTGTTCTCCTGAGGTTATAGATGTTTATCTGGAATAGTTATTAGAGTAATTTCCTTGTTTAGTCTATTCCCTGCTCTTTTGATATTAGCACTACTTATATGTTCTTAATATTCTTTGAAATCTTATATATCAAAGTAGAACTATTCAAAATATTTACCACTATTATATCTTGATTTGCCTTTCTCCAATACTTAGGAATAAATCATAACCATCTCAAAAGACTTGTTGGATAGTCTCTATACGACTATTTTAAGTACAGTATAATTAGTCTAGCTTCACATAATCATATCCAAAGCTGTTAAACCCATTAGAGGATTGTGAGTGCTTCTGTTTTCTTTTTATTCACTCTGTTTTTTTCATTAATTATGAGAGGGTTCAATTATTAGTGTTCTGTAAAACATTTGTTCAATGGTGGCAAAATAGCTTGCTTTTCTTCGTTCTTAACTTTTCATCAGCAGTCATAAAACAAGTGAATAAATGGAATAGACTATTTAAGATACATATAATTTCACTTTTTTTTTTCAACATCATAATGCTTAACATATACATATTTAGCTGGAGTAACAAACAAATGCAAACACAAGAAGATACAGCATAGTAACAATAAAGCAAGCCAATGTTTACTTGGAATATAGGAACCTATTCCCCTATTATGGATTGCAAACTCATAATGATAAACCCACTGTATTTTGTAGATATTGTATTCTTTTTGTCTTGGGCTTGGATATAACATGGAAATTGAAAATAACATGGAATTGATACTAAAATCGAAGGAGAAAAATTATGATGTTTCTGGGTTTTTTGTTGGTTTGTTTTCTCTAATTTATTGATAAAATGTTTTTATTCTGCTGCTTTCTGACTGAAAAATAAACTAAAATTAGGATTGATAATCTTGAGGCAAATCTCTAGGGCACAATACATGGTCATGATAGAGAATGCTCAAGACATATAGCTTAAAATCATACAGTGGGTTTTATCTTCTCATCTCAACTCTCTTAGTATTACATCCTGTTAGGGCTACTTGGACAGCACATGGAGCTACATTTTTATTTTGTGCTGATTTTGAGATCTTATTCCTTGCTGTTCTGGTATACATATGTTTGGGGACTGAGTGCTGTGCTCAGTGCTAGATCTCCATTCTTTGGACGAGACTGTGTCCCTACCAAATCTCTTCTGGATTCCTGCATTCCTCTGTAAATATATACAATGTATCATTACTTTAACTAACAAAACTACCAAAAAAAAAAAAAAAACCAAAAAAAAAACCAAAAAAAAAACCAACACCAAAACCAAACCCAATACAAACATCATAAGAAGATGAAACACTAAGACTTACAGTGCACAGCAACTGGAGCCTTAGAATTCAATAAAGAGAAGATGAGAACAGTAAATAAAGTAGCTTCTTTGCAAAAGAGAGTTGTTGATTACCTACTTATTTAGTTACAAGAACAGTGTCTTCTATTTTGGAAATAAATGTGCCTTTCCTGCTTCAGCATTTGTACAGCAGAAGGGTGACATTGTCCTGACACAACGACCTGTTTTAATATTGTTTTCTCATATTTGATATATGAAAAAATACTATGCATTGTAAATAAGTCTGAATATTTTATCCAGTCTTGATTCACAAATAAGTAGTCACTTTCAAATATTGCTTATAATAGTTTTCATATCATCTTAATTTAACACTGCTTTCCTGGGCACTAAGTGATATTGTCATATATTCGGGGGGGGGGGGGGGGGGGGGGGGAAGGTCGGGGGAGGAAATTAACCCTTGTAAGCTAACCACTGCCATTGCAGTGTATAAAATGTTGAGGATTAACTAAAACTGAACTAAAAGTACATACTTGCTCCGAATAAAAACGGGAGTTACTGCCAAATTATCTTCAAAAATTTGTGAATTATATTGTTTTGAAAACTTGTAAAATTTCAGATTCTCAGGAAATTTTGCTACCTCATGATTCAGACTGGGAGTTAATTACTTTGAGAGGCAATTTTCTTCTATTTTCAGCACTTGGAGATTTATTAGAACCAGATAATTAAAAGTAATGGAAGCAAAGGAGGGAAGAAAAAAGCTAAGTGCTCTCTCTCCAAAACAGCTGTCATTCACTGGAAGAATGGATCACTTAAACCTCAAGAATGAAGCTTCAATAGGTGGTTTACACAAAAAAACAAGCCTAAAAATCTGCAAGGGATCAAGGTGCTATGAAATTCTTTCTTGTCAGATCAAAATGAGTTAAATACTAACTTTAGTAGTTGCAAAACATAGTTATAATACAATGACATGAAAATCCAGGAGAGCTTTACAAATGTACCTGAATAAAAAATAATTAAATGAAATGAAGTGAAAGTACTCCATTGGTGTTCCTTAGCATCATACTCTTATATTGCAAAAAATATTGTCCTGTGCTGGTTTTCCAGTTGACATACTACTCAAGTTTGATTTATTCATAACCAATTACATGCCTGTTTCATCTACTGCTTAGAAACTATTTAAACTTTTGATTAAAAAGTTTATTTCTTATTTCATGATAAGTGTATGAATACAAACCAGTCTTTTACATCCTACTATGACAAAGCTTACATATATTTTAGCAGAATAACTTTACTCAATACTTATCAACAGTTAAATATTTGTCCCTGTCATGAGAGAATTGTCTCACCAATTGCACTGGACATATATACATATTGCAAATAAAAGAACCGCTAAGGATGTGTTAGCAAATCTAACTAGTTAACCTCCAGCAAATCATCAAAAAGTTAGAATAATCTGAAGTGAATTTATGTGCATGAGTGAAACTTAGGCAAAATATATTTCCAAAAATACAATGATATTATATTTGTCTTGCATGTGAAAACATATTTTAAAGATATTTAGTAAATGTTATTTGATTAAATATATGAATTAAAGTGGATTCTGATTATATATTCTATACCAGGCTATACACTAGTATAATCTACTAAAAAGGAAAACAGAGATGGCATCTTAATATAATGCATACCATAGTTTGCTATTATACATGTACATAAACCACTTTATTGCTACATAACTACCAAGTAAGTATCTGGGCAAAAATACTAATAGTTTAATATTTCCTTGCACAAAGCATTAATGCTATTAATTACAGGATGTCTTTCTCTCTTTAATAGATAACTTCTAGTAGGAGCAGGTAACTAGAGTTGGAACTGAATTTTCACAAGTGGTTCTAAGGAGCACATGATATACTTGTTAGTGCAGCAGTAGTAATGTGTAGGAACTGAGTATCATGAGTGGTGAAACAACTGTTCCTGAGGATGTGGAATATTTCTCACAGACCGAGTAACAAACAAAATCGAAGAGAAAAAAATAATCTGGGGACAATGTGGAGGTTTTGTTCAATTGATCTTTAAGATACAGATGTTTCTATGAAATTAAAATAATATTCTATTTTCAGTGGTGTTACGTATGGTAAAATTGGATGGAGATGCTAATTCCCATATTTACAAACTAATATCTACATAACTAATATTTATAAAATTTTAACCAGAAACTAGCTCATTTGGAGAAAAAGTAAATATATATAAAAATAATATTCATATACAAAATGAAATAGTTATCAATAAAGTTGATATGAAATGAAATAATATAATCTATTTCCACATAAACAGATACTGATCTGGCTAATAAAGTTGTATTTGACATTAGATTTGCCAACTTAAAAAAAAATTATTGTGCTTAAGTTAAATCCAAAATTTAAATATTGAAAATAGAGTACAGTTGTCAGGTTGTTTGTGGGGTTTTTTTTTGTTTGTTTGTTTGTTTTTTCTTTTCTTTTCTCACAGATATATAAGGTTATCATGCTTTCTGGTAAGTATTAACCCATCCACTGAAAGAAAATCATATTTACCTTATTTATACAAATATTTCCTCTTCTATGATGCTAATTTATGTCTTTGAAAACACAGTTCTTTGTCAGGTTCACCACTCACCAATCTCACTGAGCCTTTAAGAAAATTTAACACACCATTTAATATGGAAAGTAATTAAATGCACAATAAATATAACTTCCCTGTGAAAGTCATTGGAGAAAAAAAAGGTATATATATTTTAAAAGAGACAGTACATTATGAATATAGGTTGTTTTCTTAAGATAGAAGCAAAATACCTTTTTCAGTAAAACTTTACATTGGACCGTTGTTCTTGTTATTTTGATAGGAAAATATAGATATTTAACTTCTTAAAATCTTTTGTTATATATTAAGTAATATTCATCCAGTATAATATTCAAGGGGAAATAAATAAATAAATAAACCGTCACCTTATTTTCACAGCTATAAGTGATTACATGAAATCACCTATGGTGTTGCAGAAATGCTGTATACATTCCATGCTGCTTCACTGTGTCTACACTACATCCCTAGGTTTCAAAATATGAAATCAAAATAACTGAGGATGAAAGAGGCATCTGGACTCATGTACTCAACTGTCTGTTCAAAGTAGAAATAACAATATGCGATTGGACCATAATTTTACCTCTTTCTCTGTGAATTATGAAAGTCTGAGCTGCATTTTTGCCTTTAAAGAATATGTTAGTCTACTTAAATGCATGATGTTATGTTGTACAAATATTTCAATAGTATATTTGAAGAAGTTGGTTAATTTGGGAAAGATTATCTGAAAAAATATTTGTCTTATTTTGCTGGTATAAAAATTATAATGATATTTTACTGTCATAAGCTTTTATTTCTTTACTCTGTAAGGAAGGAAGTGGTAATCCTTATACCATGAAATATCAAAAACAGATGTTTAGATTTGGCTCAGGCTAAACTTTGAAGACATTCAAACTCTTTCTGATGTGTCTATCTCATTCATTAATTCAAATAATTTATTTTTTATCTCTTTTCTTTATCTGTCATCATCCTCCCAGTCATCTGTGCCTTAAAGATTATTTCTGGTATGTTTAGGCAGTATGCAACTTTAATTGTTACTATATATTGTGTAATTCAGTGCTTTGGAAGGCAGATATCTGTCCATTTGCTAATACTGAGTAGAATGTTTTGCAAACAACGGATTAATTAACACAGAAATAAAGTTGTAATTACACTTCCATCTGCAGAGGTAAACCACCAGACTATACATTCTAACTATGAAGGGCAGAGAGTGGAAAATTTGCTATCAACTCTTTCTTCATTTAATAGAAAGGTAAAGAGTCCTGAACCCTATAATTTGCTTTATGTTGTTTTTTGGAACAGTGATTAGTATTAATACATACTCGGCAGTTAGTTACTTTTTTGTCACAAGCTTCAGTAGATCATCATTGGAGTGTCTATTGTGAGCTATGTAGCAAAGCAGAGTACAGGATGTAGTGGTGCATTTCTTCCCCTCTTAACTCCTGGAAAGTTCTATGGCCTCAGAGATTCCTGTCAAACCTTGGCCATTGTGCAGGGAGTTTGGTGGTTAAGCACCCCTTATCATATCAAAACACTCTTGCACTGCCAAGGTGGGGAACAGCCATACTAGGGGTCAGTTGCCTGGTTACAGTGTGGGAAGAGAGTGAAACAGTTCATCCCCTGCCAACCTTGAACCTTATCGAAGTCTGGATAGATCAGTACCAGCTGTGAATTCCAATGACCGCCTGCCTCAGCTAAGGCCAGGATGTAAAATTATTTATGCCTGAATTCAATTATCTCATGACCCAATAAATAGCAGTTCCAAGGATGACCCTTTGAGCTCTCCTGGACTGCAGTGGGTTGTGCTCAGCACCTCCCTCTGAGTGGGACACTTCTCAGTGTTTGTGAAATCAGTGAACAGTCAACACAAACTGGGCTGAAAAACCTCCTTGAGGCTCAACTCTTTGCCTGTTGAGAGATACACTGACATCTGATGTGAATATTTTCACTGAACTCAAGGGAAAACTTTAAGAGGTACCTTCATACAAGTATATGTATATCTCTCTATGTTTCTATATCTGTGTGTGTATGCATACAACTTTATGTTGATAACCTTGTTAAGTCTTTGATTAAGTTACTGTACTGATTTGTTGAAAGTTAAGTCCTGCTGAGGAAATGTATGTTCTGATAGTGTGACATATCTGAATAGTGTTAAGGAACTTTGAATTATTGCTGCCCCACATTGTTTCTATCCCCAAGTTTCACACCAAACACAGACTCCACACACTCTGATCCTTTCCCCAATTCCTTAGGCATAAACTGTTGATCAGGTCTGGGACTAGGGGTGGATTCAGCTGCACCTAGACTTCTCTTTAGAGGAGTTTAGAAAGCAAAGGGGTCCACTCTGAACCTCATGACCAAAAGGGAGGAATTTCCTTGCCCCTTTTCCCTAGTCCATGTCACAACAATCCAATCCTGCCTTGATTTCCCAGACTCTGTAAACAATTTTTAATTCATGTACCAACTACTTTAACCTGTTGCTAATTTGATTTTGTCTTTATATTCTTTTCCATGTCAAATAAGTAGTAGAGGGGACCTTGCTGTCGAATTCTAAGTCATGCTTCTCACATTCATATTAAAAATATTAGCTTTTCCCTTAATATTTGTGATGCTGATCTTTTAAGCGGCCTAAACCACTCAGCATAGTCCTCTTTTCGTGATACAGGAGTGGAACAGTTATTATAGCTAATCTGATTCAAGATCACTGTTTTGTGTGTAGAGAAACATTGAGGAATATTTTAGAAAATGGCTTAATATTGTAGCAGTTTTAACAGTTTTATTATATTTTATATTGGACAGAGTCCTTTAAAGATAAGGTTGAGTAGTTCATCTTCCCTTGGAACCAGAATTTGAACTAGACACCATTCAGGAACCCTTCTAAACCCTATTATTTTTATTATTTTGTATAAAAAAGTTCTAAATGCTTCTAAGTCTCTCCTAAACTGAACGAATTAATGGAACTCAGTTAACCAGCTATAATAAAGTTTTATCTGCTGCAAGTTTTGATTTTTTCTGAAGGAAATAATTGTAAAAGCAGTCAAAAAAAACACTATAAAAGAGCTGAAAGACTTAAAATTAATTTAGGAGATTGCACACAATGTATTGTTGTTACATATGGGTTTAATTATCTAATGTTAGGGGGTTTTTTTGTGTTTGGGTTTTTTTAAATTTTTTTAATAAACTGTAAAGTCATGTATTGATACAATTTGGGCAACATATTTGAGATAGTGATTCATTTGGTTTACTTTTTCCATCTGGTTGCCACCCATCTACCATGATATATTTGTGCATCTGTTTTCAACATTGTTCACTCGTCAGAACATGTAGCTTGTGTCTTTAATTTGTCAGTGAAATAGGCAGCACGCATAAATTGGTCATATAAATAATTATCAGATGTCCAAATGTTATAGCTTCTTTGCAGAGAGAGCATCTGAATTATTAACTTTTTAATTAGCATTTGCCATCATACCAACATTATTTTGTTTTTCTCAGGACTGATCTTCAACCAGCTAGACTTCATCTATGCCCAGTTTTCTTCAGAAATACAAATTAATTTTTTAGACCTCAGTTCCAAATGAAGTATAAATAAGCCAAATACCTCCTTTACAGTCAAACTGAATAATAAATAAAAAAAAAATTGCAATGATCTCCAGTGCTATCTTCATTGTAGGTTGCCTCCATTTCCAATGAAATATGTTATTCTTCTTGTTTTAAAAGAAAAATCAGAATAATACAAGGAAATTCCTGGGCTTTCTTGAAGTAGCAGCTGTAGCATGAACTTTACAAATCAAATGCATTTTCATAGATCAAAATGTCTTTCAGTAGTTTAGGTTAGGAATTGCAGAGGTCACAATGATTTTAATCAAATCTCTTGTGTGCAGTAACAATGTGTGTCCTATTTTCTATTACAATAAATTTAACTTATATTATAGGAGTTCATTTAGATGGTAGGTAGATACCTACTCTAAATACAGTCAAAGAACTTCAAATTAAACCCAGAAGCAATCTTCCCTTGCATTTTTTTAGATGGTTCTTATAAAGAATATGATCATAACCTTCAATAAATGATGCTGTGCTTTGGAACTAATCTTTCCATTGACTGCAGAGTGTAATCTGCGGTCAAACTGAAAACTGAACAAAAAGGTTGCAATATAGATAACATCACTCTTCTCTCATTTCCTTTAGCCCCATCTGTATTTGACTCTATGGGATGAACTGATTGAAATCTGTGGTGTTTCACATACTTTCAGGAATCTGAATAGCCAATTATAGTTCTTATGATAAAGAATCAGAGTGGAAGAAAAGTTCATCTATACAGGATGAATAAGTACCTCATTAGAGCATGAACCCTGTGCAACTAAGAACAGGAAAAGACTTGTATGTATACTGCAGTTACAGTAAATGCTTCCTATACCGTATGTCTTCCTACACAGGGACATATGCATAAATAAGTAAATTATATATTAAATAATGAAATAAAACCATCATGCATATTAAACAAGACAACATTATATGGGAGGCTTGGTTTTTTTACTGATGCTTTTAGACCTTTATTATGTTTAAGGAAACACATACATGAAGTGCAAAATGTCTAAATATTTCTTGTAGAAACTAGTATTCCTATACTACAAACGCCCTTAATTTCAACCTGATTCTTGGTAAATTGTCCAAATAACAGGGTACACATGGATTTCATTATGCATTGCACAGTTCTGGTAAAAATGCTTCAGAAATATCCTGTCTTCATATTTGGACTAGCTCTGAGTGACATCTTCCTTCTGTGTACTTTATTTCTTTTGGGAGGAGATGATGGTGAAGAGGGAGGAGGTCTCATTACCTTTACGATAGTTACAATATTGGGGGCGGGGTGTGTGTGTATGTAATTTGATGGTACTTCA
This sequence comes from Rhynochetos jubatus, assembly GCA_027574665.1. NCBI lineage: Eukaryota > Metazoa > Chordata > Aves > Eurypygiformes > Rhynochetidae > Rhynochetos > Rhynochetos jubatus. Next base: position 86,147,349 of record CM050649.1, on the reverse strand, counting down.
AAAAGACTATTAAAAGAAATGACCAGCATACAATAAAGGAAAAATAAAAATGGTTGTATCAAATTTTTATGACACATTTTATGTTAAATTTCAGATTTTCTGTTCTGGTTTGGGTCTTTCTGTCTGTCTTTCTAAATAAATAAATAAAGACAACTATCTATCTTCAAGTTCTCTTATTTAATTAGCTTGTGAAAAAGAAATTACAACAGGTTAGAGATTCCAACTCAGATACCATGAATACCTGCATACCAGCCAATTTCTTATTTAGTCTTCATTAGCCTCAGTCCTGTTTGCTAACATAAAGGAATTTGTTTTAATCCAAAATTTGAACATTCCCAGACAGAGTATGTCAAAGATCAGGTGCAGGTCCATGTGCAATATCCGGTCAAGAGCAGCAGGATATGGCACCAAAGAAAGGTGTGGAGAGAAGTTATTACATAAATCTTGAGACAGACCTGGAGGCTAACTACAACCTATGCCCAAGGGATCCACATAAGAAATTAGCTGTCTACAGCACATGGCTGTAGATCTAGCATCTGGGATGCTAGGCTGAAGATAGGGCCAGAGATGAGGCTACATTGTCCAAATGTTCCATCCAGGCAACTGGGCTGGTGAAAGGCATCATTTCAACATTGTTCAGATCAGGACTCAGTGACCATGCCTGAGCTACAATGGAGTCTTGGACCATGGTTAAAGGTGGGAGGAGACCTCAGGGGAATCTGAGCAGAGGTACTGAGTATCCTCAGGATCTTGACGTTAGCCTCCCTGCCCCCTCCCCCGAGCAAAGTTTTTCCTGCAATCTCACAGGGAACTGGGCTCTGTGGGACATACTGTAGACTGATTTGATTGGTATTGGGCATCAGTGATCTATTTCAGGGAAGGTGGGGAGGAAATTGGGAAACTAATGCGACTCAGACTGGAGCTCAAAGTCAGGTCAGGATCACAACAAGGTCATGGTGTCACAGCAGAGCCATGACAAAAGGCTTTTAGGAGCGGCATGGTGAACCTGGAATTAATAGAGACAGGACAGAGTTCTGAAGCTTGAATAGCGACACGGCACTGAGGACTTGGAGCTGTGTCAGGACGATGGAAGGGACAACATATTGCATTTGGACATGGACAGTGTGTGCTGGTTATGGATGGCATAGAGGTAATGTTTTTTCACCAGATAGTGTTAGTATGAGGCTATTTTTTGAATGTGTGCTGAGAAGAATGTTGGCAACATACTGATGTTTCTAGTTGTTGTCAAGCAATGTTTATATTAAACTAAGGACTTTTTCAGTTTCTCGTACTGCCCCTGCCCTCCCAGATTCCTCTTTACCAAACTGACCAAAGGCACATTTCATAGAATCATAGAATCACAGAACAGTTTGGGTTGGAAGGGACCTTAAAGATCACCTAGTTCCAACACCCCTGCCATGGGCAGGGACACCCTCCACTAGACCAGATTTCTCAAAGCCTCATCCAGCCTTGCCTTGAACATTTCCAGGGACAGAGCATCCAGAGCTTCTCTGGGCAACCTGTTCCAGTGCCTCACCACTCTCTTTGTGAAGCATTTTTCCTTATATCTAGTCTAAATGTATCTGCTTTCAATCTAAAGCCATTAATGCTTGGCATATAAGTTGCAGGAGTTGACCAGGAAGGGCAATCGCTGCTTGGGGACTGGCTGGGTGTCTGTTGGCTGGTGATAAATGGTTGTATAATTCTTTTTTCCCTTTTTTGTTTTTTAATTCCATCCTATTATCATTATTATTAATAGTATTTTCATTATGCAGTAGTAGTAGAAATATTTTATTTACTTTCAATTATTAAGTTGTTCTTATCTCAACCCACAATTTCTTATATCTTTTTCCTCCAATTCTCTCCCACATTCCACTGGGGGAGAAGGAAGTGAGTGAATGGCTGTGTGCTGCTTAGTTTCTGACTGGGACTAAACCACAATACAGGGCACCCAAGCTGTTTCTGATATGCCCTGGAGGCAGATGAGATGATAGTGTTCAAGCTGTCCCTAAGGAGCCTTGTGTCCAGGAAGGACTAAGGAGAGAGGGCTCACTCAGGAGTCTGGGGCTGGTTAGTGATTTAGCACTGTGGGGAGGTCAGAGCTCAGGGCCAGGCTGTTCACTTGGGGTAAGACATGGGTGCAAGGTCCTGCCCTGCTGTGGCCCAGTCCCCATGGTGTTTGGATCAGAGACCTGAACTGACTGCCAGGGTACAGCTAGGGTTGACGGCTCTCTCAGGGCTGAGCCAAGCACAGCAGAGACCCCAGGGGTGGCTATACCCCCATGATGGGTACTGTACTGCATGGCCTGAGTACAGCAGTGAGTACCAAAGCCAGTAATGGGGCTTATTAACACCTCATGAAACTTTCGGCTACCATTGAGCCAAAGCTGGGATCTGTTCCTACCAGGAGCAATTGGATTTTCCCATGGACAATTCTAGGTTTGATTTTTGCCTTCAGAACTGAAATCTCACATATGTTAGTAAGAACCATTGACTCTGCGGCAAGTGTGATAGCATGTGTATTATAGCTACCCTAACATCTTTGATTTTTGCTGCTTTAAACCCCTCCTAAAATTAATTATAAAAAGCAGAATGTGAGCACTATTCTGTCCAAGAGTCTTTGAAATTACTCAAAATCTATAGATGGTTACTGCCAGATGAGAGCACTAAGAATACAGAACCTGACCACAAAAATGAGATTTCTGGACAACATGATAGAAACTTGACAAGTACGCTTTTGATATTAAAGGTATATTTTCCTGCTAAAAGTTACAACTTCTGAATTAGTAAAGTGAATTCTAACAAAGTAAAAGCTAATATGGTCTTCCTAGAAAGGTCAAAGTAAAACTGGATGAAAGCTGGATGAATTTCTGAGGTTCAAAGATGCAGTAGTAAAACTGGCAAGAATATGTTCAAAGCCCAACAAGTACTTTTCTCTTTTAGCTACAATGTGTTGAAACATGTTGAAACTGGCTGAAATTCTGCCTGCTATCATATAATGAAGGCTTCCTGTAAAGCTTAAGCACAGAAGGGCTATCAGAAATGTAAAACATGAATACAGATTTAGCTAAACTAGGACAAACGGGGAAAAGGTAATTAGGGATGGCCTTGACAGGAGACAAGTCGAGAGAAAGGGAGGGATCAAAGTGGAACACAGAAGTACAGGCATTGAAAAATGGAGGGAAAGGGGAATAGGTGGTGCTAGTTGTATGTAAAGAAGCTGCTGATCAGTACACTTGTCTGACTGCACCTTACACCTGATCACTGCAGTCTGTTCTATCTTCTTATTAAATCGTGTTCTTCACTATTTTCTGTGCATTTTATCTGCCTATTCTTTGTGTGTGTGTGTCTAAGTGTTAGCACTGGGAGAAGGGACTCAGGTCACAGGGAATCTGTAGGTTGGGGATTCCTGCAGCTGCAGAGGCTGGAGCGTATTTTCTAATAAAGAGTTTCAATCCTCTCTGCGTGTGTGTTTTCACCAGTGAACACCAAACTTGATTAGCAGAGGAAGCAACACCACTGACTGGCTGTGTTTATCTATGTGAAAGCTGTAGGTGTTTATATGGGTGCCATGACAACAGTGTTTTCTCTGTGTGTTAGCTGGTGGGGAGTGTCTGTGTGTATGCACGCACTTGCCTCTCCGGCTGCATCTCTGCAATACATGTTCAGCCTTGCTATTGCCCAGACCTGCCAACAGGAACAGCAGCAGCCATATCCATTGCACTGAGATGGAAGAAACCTTCCAGGCTGGGTCTGACAGTGTACCAGTTTCGGCTTTAGGAATGCTGGAAGGCAGAATCCCCAAAGTCCAATGCACTTGACAGGGTTTGTTTCTGACAGTCTGTTCTGAAGCTGCATATCCAGACAAGATCAAGTCTGAGATCACCATTGAAAGTTTCAAAACTGGTAAGACAAGGAAGATACAAATATTTGTTTAAATGGCATAAACAAACAGTCCAACTGCTAAAGAAGTGTTCACATGAAGTTTGGTGCAACTTGGCACAACTACATACATACATACCTGAGTACACCAAGAGAAGCTGTAGTGCTTGGCCAATTGTTTATCAGTTTTATCAGGCTGTTTAGCTAATTTAATGTAACATTTCTAAACTAATCTATGTATATAGAGACTGTGTACTTTTGGCTAGTAAAATTAATTTTACTATATCCTGAATTTCTTAATAATATAATAAATATCCCCTTCTCTCTCCTTGCCTGATATTTTCCTGAGTATCATATCAAGCAGATCCCACATTGCAAATGAAAAGTACAAGTGAAGGAACTTTAGTTTAAAATGCAATTAGCAAGTAAAGAGTTAATGTTTGGATTCAGCACAGTTGGTGGCTCCTTGATGGCTGGAGGCCAGGTGTGTCAGGGAGACCCCAGGGGGTCTGTCAGGGCAGAGCCTGGTAGCTGGGGCCTGAGCCACTGCCTCAGAGAAGCAGGACAGATGAGGGCACCAGGGCAGCCCCAGGCTCAGGAGGCTGCACAGGGACACCGGCCTGAGGGTGGGCTTGGCTCATCAGAACCCGTGGCCAGGCAGGGCAGGGATATGAAGACCTGGAGACCAGCACTGCTGTGGCATTGCTGGGGCAGGGACTGATGGCATCAGGGGTCTGACATGGTGTCTTGGTGATGCCTGCAGGACCCTGACTGATAAAAGCTGAATTACAAATCTCAAGCAAGTTTGGTTTTATTTTTTTAACTTCTATGTTTTATCTGACTAATGTGTTTTACTTCTATGCTGTTTAGAGATTGTTCCATCATCAGTATTTTGACTAAACTAAGGAGAAATATACAAGATGACTTGTGTCTTGAACACATTTTTCTGAATAGAATGCAAGAAATGTTTCTTATACATTGTTATGGACACCAAGGGACTTTTTTTATCATCACACTAATTTCACATTTCAGTACAGTTTCTTTACACTTAATCTGCATTACTGCTTTAATTCAAATTTAAGATAACACACAATACATCGTGATACCACTAACTGTAGAATAGACTTTTTTTTTTTCTTGGTAATATTATCAAATACTCTCCATCATTCACCAGAGCTGGAGTTAAAGTTCTGTCCTATGTGTTCTGTGACACAGAAATAGACTGTGTTATGGGAGATGGATGAGTACGAAACCTGCTAGAGATTTTGCAGTAGTGATTATTCTTACTTGGAGGACACTCAAATTGATGGGTATAATAAAAAATTCCAAAGGTCAGTAAAAGAAGAATGGCATGTGGAATGGATGGACAATTTTCTGTTGCTAGTGACTATATCCATGAGATTTTTATAAGGGCAATCTAAAAATGAAGTCTGTTTTTTTGTTTGCTTTATTTTTTCGTATGAAAATGTCTTACTTGGTACCTCGTACTGTTTTCAAAAGTAAATGGTTCATAGTTCTTGATTAAATGTCTTTGACTGTTACAGCTTTTACAACCCTTGTTTAATGTTGTAAAAAACCTTTTGCTTCAAATGGCATACATCTGAAATATATTGCACAGGGTGTAGATTTTCAGGTGGACCAGAAAATAAAGCCTAAATAATTACCTATAATAAACATTAATTAACGTGAGCTTATCTTAAACCATACACATTTCATTAAGAAGGTTAGAATGGTTCATTATATTTCTCCTCTATTTAGTTCTTCTGTAAACTGATGCTATTTCCAGAGTCTGAGGCTTTGTTGTATGACTCTTCTGACATGCATATTACAAATTATTTTCTTTGAACTATATTAACACTATGTAGGCAACACTAATTTTACGCTGTGTATATTACCCTCCCATCTGAAAGATGTTATATTATTATTTTTTTAATTATACATTATTATCTAAGATATAAGGTTGGATTAAAAAGAATAGGATTTTCTGCATATTTTCTGTTTCCATATGTAATAAACTGGACAAATAGATTTCCCACAGAAAATTTTCTAACCTACCTTGAAGGCGTGCATTTAAACATAGTATAGATTTATTTAAAAAATAAAACAACCGTCATTTGGCTCACTCTCTTTCATCATAAGGAAATAATAGCATCTGTAGTTTCAAGAACAAAGAATCTTTGTTCATTTACTGTTTCAGACTGGCAGTCAATGGACCAGTACATAGATTTTATTATTTATCTTGCTATTGACCTAGAAGCAAATCGATGCTCAGATGAAGATTGTCTTATTTAGGGTCAATTTACATGTTGCAATGCATGCAAAAAATGTTTTTATAGGACTGAATATATTTCATGTGCAATGAGTTTTTGAAGTCCTACAGTTTAATACCAGTATGGTCTATAGTATGTGCCATACAACCAAGACACACTGTTCCCATGTACATTCCCATGTCTTTGAACAAGTAACACTTAGTTCCTTCTTTGTAAGGTACAAATGATGGTTCTTAATTACTAGGTGTGAAAATGTACTATGGAGATGCAGGGTTTTGTGAACAAAGGTAAAAAACATATTGTTATACTTGTAAACTGTATCATCAGATAACACATACACCTTTAGAAGTATTCTTTTCTTGGTTTTTCAGAAGTATATACAAGAAGGGAAAGATAAAAGACGGGAATGTTGAAGTCAAAGGGTAATAGGCTAAAGGGGATCAGAAGCTGGGGTTCATTTGAAGACAGCTGTGGAATAAACTGACTCTTCTGTTATACAGATGGGTATCACTGATACCTGTCTTGAATCACAAATAAAAAACAAAAAAAAAAGATCCATAGATTGTTGAAAACATAATAATAACTTCTGGATTTTTGTTGCATTTATGTTATCTGCTGTTCTTTATTTCCACTTATATACAATTTCTATTAAAAATAAATGTCAAAAAAACCCCAACGTTTAAAAGATGTTGCCAATGCCATCATATCTTATTCTCATTGTAGTTCTTCCTTGTATTATAAAAAAGGTGTACTAACACTGGGAAACTACCAATTTATAGTAAATAAGTTTCCACATCTACATTGTTTGATGAGTGGTGTGCTGTAAAAGTTATGTACACATTATCCTATTTTCTTAGAATCTGTTTCCTTAAATGAATCATCTTTTCGTACCACATGCAAAGCTGTAAGAAGCAAAATATTGGTGCTTGTTTCTACAGATTCTTTCACTTTGGATAGTCATTTTTACCCAGGCAAGCATAAAGCAAAACAACCCTCTATGTCCTGAAGGGCTTCCATTCCCCTTTTTCATGTAAGGTAACAGTCCACAACACCTAATTCATATTGTGAAAATTCAACCTCCTGCATTCTAAGCATTAATTTTAATGGAACATTTTTATCTGCCATTTTTCACCAAAGGAGATGTCATGTTTCATATTCAAATCATTTAAGTTACAATAAGAATTAATGGACAAAAGAGAAACTGTAGCCATACTTTGCAAATGTGCTGATATTGCATGTAAAGATGAGAGAATTTTATGAAGGTCGGTATTATTTAACATTAGGTATTGCAAAAAGACAAGCATGATCACTCAGTAAACAAAGAAAAAGGGATATTTAAAGTGTTTCTACAAAACAGAGAGGCTGTGCTGTCTTTAAGTTTAGTAAAATGTATCTATCTCTACCTCTAGTAAAGAAAAAATCTTTTCTACATGGTTGCTGCAGTAAGTGTGGATCACTGCTTTGAGAGGTCATGGAGCTTCTTTACCGCTTCATGAGTTTTAGCTGCATCAGCAGCCGAGACCTTTGTCTCAGTGAGGAACAGATCATTCTTAGAAACTTTTAATAGGAGGAATATTAGACATTCAGCTGTTGTGAACATAAATGTTATAGCAGGCAACATTTTCAAAAGTAGGTCATCTAGCTCATAATTACGGACTCAAAAAACTTGATACCTAAATACGAAACCAAAAATCTAACAATAGACATTCACATTTGAAGTTTATAATTGCTATCAATGGCATTTCTCTCATTAATCTGAAATACATTGATGACATCATTGTATGGAGTGACACAGCTGATGAAGTTTTTGAGAAACGGAAAAAACCCCACCCAAATCCTTCTGAAAACTGGTTTTGCCCTAAAGCAAAGTAAGGTCAAGGGACCTACACAGGAGATCTGCTTCTTAGGAGTAAAATGTCAAGATGGATATTGCCAGATCCTGATGGACATGATCAACAAAATAGCAGCTGTGTCCCCACCAACAAGCAAAAAGGAAACACAAGCTTTCCTAGATGTCATGGATTTCTGGCAGTTGCATATTCCAAATTACAGCCAAATTGTAAGACCCCTCTATGCCGTAACCCAAAAGAAAAACGATTTCAAATGGGACTCTGAGCAGTGACAGGCCTTTGAAAAAACTAAACAGAACATAATTCATGCAGTAGACCTTGACCAGTCTGGACAGGGCCAGAGGTAATGAATGTGCTCTACACCATACCAGGAAGAATGGCCTTACCTGGAGTCTGTGACAGAAAGAACCAGGGGAGACTTGAGGTCAACCACTCTGATTTTGGAGTCAGGGATAGAGAGAATCTGAGGCCTGCTATACTCCAACTAGAAAAAAATATTGGCAATTGATTAAGAAGTCCGATCTGCCTCAGAAGTGGTTGGAACTGAAGCACAGCTCCTCCTGGCACCTTGACTACCAGTGCTGGACTGGGTGTTCAAATGAAGAGTCTCTTCTACTCATCATGCCACTGATGCTACGTGGAGTAAGTGCGCTGCCCTGGTAACACAACGATGCCGTATAGGGAACCCCAGTCACCCAGTCTTAGAGGTGATCATGGACTGACCAGAAATTAAAGATTTTGGAATGTAACCAGAGTAGGAGGTAACATGAGCTGAAGAAGCCCCTTTGTGCAACCAATTGCTGGAAAATGGGAAGCAATATGACCTGTTGACTGATGGGTCCTGCCGCATTGTAGGGAAACATCGTAGGTGGAAAGCTGCTGTGTGGAGTCCCACCCGACAAGTTGCAGAGACTGCAGAAGGCCAAGGTGAATCAAGTCAGTTTGCAGAGGTAAAGGCCATCCAGCTGGCTTTGGACATTGCTCAACGAGAGAAATGGCCAGTGCTTTATCTCTACACTGACTTGTGGATGGTGGCAAATGCTTTGTGGAGGCGGCTACAGCCATGGAAGCAGAGCAACTGGCAGCACCAAGGAAAACTCATCTGGGCTGTCACCTTATGGCAAGGTATTGCTGCCTGGCTAGACAATTTCACTGTCAATGTGCATCATGTATTTGCCCATGTACCTAAAAGTTGAGCTACTGAAAATATCAATACAATCAGCAGGTGGATCAAGCTGCTAAGATTGCAGTTGCTCAGGTAGATCTGCACTGGCAATATAAAGGTGAGCTCTTTATAGCTTGGTGGGCCCATGACACCTTGGGCCATCATGGGAGATATTCCACATACAGATGGGCTTGTGAACAAGAGATGGACTTGACCATGGATGTTATTGCATATGTTATTCATGAATGTGAAACGTGCTGCAACTGAACAAGCCAAGCTGTTAGAGCCCCTTTGGTGTAGAGGGAAATGTCTGAAATATAAATACGTGGTGGCCTGCCACACTGACTATATCACACTCCCCAAAACCCACTGGGGCAAGCGCCATGTGCTCATAATGGTGGAAGCAACCACCAGGTGGCTGGAAACATATCCTGTGCCCCATGCCACTGCCAGAAATAGTATACTGGGCCTTGAAAAGCAAGTCTTATGATTACATGGCACCCCAGAATAGATTGAATCAGACAATGGACTCATTTCTGAAATAACCTCATAGACACTTGGGTCAAAGAGCATGGCATTGAGTGGGTGTATGATATGCACACCAGTCTTTGTGAAGACCAAGCTAAACAATGGATCAGATTACACTATGTACAATGGGTGGTGGGACATTCGAACAATGGGATACACATTTGGCAAAAGCCACCTTGTTAGTCAATGCTAGGCTATCTGCCAGTCGTGCTGCCCCTGCCCAGTCAAAACTTTTACTTATTCTAGAAGGAGATAAAGTCCCTCTACTGCACATTAGACATCTACTGGGAAAAACAGTCTGGGTTATTCTTGCCTTGGGCAGTGGCAAACCGATTCATTCGATTGCTTTTGCTCAAGGACCTGGGTGCACTTGGTGAGTAATGAGAGAAGATGGGGAAGTGAGATGTGTACCTCAAGGTGATTTGATTCACCTTGAAAAATGGTAGTGAATTTAATTCATTGGATAAAATAGCCCATAAATTAAATTGCAGAATGGACTTTAATTGCTGCATATAACCCATGTTTTGAGATATGTATTAAAGGAATTCCTATAGCAGAAAACACCTGAATCAATAAAAGATTAACCCAAAATATGTTTGCCCCAGCCCCCCGTTCTTCCTGTGCTCAATTTCAGTCCCAATTTCTCTATCTCCTCCCCCACCAAGTGGTGCAGGGGGACAGGGAGTCAGGGTTATGGTTTGTTCATCAGACATTTCCTCTGCTATTCCTGCCTTCTCACACTCTTCCCCTGTTCCAGTATGGGGTTCCTCCATGGGAGACAGCATTCCATTAACTTCTCTGAAGCGGGTCCTTCCCATGGGCTGCCGTTCATTAACTGCTTCAGGGTGGGTCCTTTCCACAGGTGCCGTCCAGGAACAGCCTGCCCCAGAGTGGGTATCCCACAGCATCATGAGTTCTGCCAGCAAACCTTCTTCAGTGTGAGCTCCTATCTCCATAGGGTTACAGGTCCTTCCAGGAGCATGCTCCAGTGTGGGCTTACCGTGGGTTCACAGTATTTGCCAGCTCTGCTGTGGGTTCCTCCACAGGCTGCAGGTAGACATTTGCTCCACAATTGACCTACATGGGCCACAGGAGGACAATCTACCTCACCATGGTCTTCACCATGGGCTGCAGGGGAATCTCTACTCAGCACCTGGATCACTTGCTCTCTCTCCTTCTTCACTGACCTTGGTGTATGCAGAGTTGTCATCCTCACATATTCTCATTTCTTGCTTCCAGCTGCTGTTGCACAACAGTTTTTGTTCTCCTTCTTACACATACTATCACAGAGATGCTACCACCATTGCTGATTGGCTCACCACTGGCCAGCAGTGCATCCATGTTGGAGCCAGCTGACGTTGCCTCTATCAGAGGTGGGGGAAGCTTCTAACAGCTTCTCAGACCCCTGTAGCCACCTTACTACTAAAACCTTGCCACACAAACCAAATACAACCAATATGCTCTTCAACAAATAGAATTGCATACAGAAGAGTAAATTTTGTAGATAATTCCTCCCTAGTCCATAGTTTGTACCAATAAGTTTCCCACAACCACACCAGCATTATTTTTAATCAAATCAATTAGAAATACGAATTCTGGTGGCCAGAACTCTAATCCAGATTGACAGAGGAAGTAAAATACAATTCTGCTTGGAGCAATTAGTTCAATACTGAGTTCCCAGACCAGCAGTTAAGGTTAATGGGTTTAGGAGCATTGGGCAGCAGGGAAGGAAAATTTGTCTGTCAGAATCTCTCCTTCTTTCTGAGTGTCTGTACTTCTTGGACTCAGTTCAAATTACTTAATTCCTGGGTAAGGGAGTACACGGCAGATAGGTAATGGGATCAGGCAGATATATAGTGAGGTGCTTCTAGTGCAACATTATTGCCTGTTTCCTCAGTAAAGGAAAATGAGTCTTTCACACCTGCAATATCCACTCAGTGACTCTCTGGGACTTGAGGTTCAGAAAGCTAGAAAGATGCTATGCTAGTTTAAGATTAGGAATTTAACATGAGTAATTGGTTCAGTACTGATAGTGTTGAATTTAATGCTTACAGTCAAAGGTATTACTCATCTGCTATAATTTATTTAAGAGGTAGTGAGGCTCAAAAATCCAGTCTGACATCCTGTGAAAATGTGACATCTAACAAAGAATGTGTAAGCTAACAAACTCTGAACTGGTGTCAGAAATGTGGAAGGCTTCTTCTATCTACAAAATTCAGGAGGAATAGTCATCCCCTGCTCTATGCCTGTCACCTTAGGCAATAGTTTTGAAATTAGAATGAAGATTTTTGAACATTTTATAAGGGCTGATAACTGTTTCAGTATTTTCAATTGTGCTTTGATAAATGCTTGACTCTAGTATTTGCATACTACAACTGAGGAGGTGGACAGAGAATTTATTTCTGATTTTTTTCCCCTATTCAATTTCATTGTTATGTGTATTGCCATTTTAATTTCTTGACTTTGTATACTACCTTCAAAGTTTTGTAGGTAATAAATAACACAAGGTTAGTTCTGTAAGCATAAAACATGAGAAATCAGTAGTATAGAAGCTGCAGACTCCTATAGTGGTAAACATGCATGCATGATAGATGATGATGTATTGTACAGACATATACTTACATGAAAATAACAGAATTGATAGAAAACAAAATAATTAGTTTGAATTTAATGTTATTAAATGGACAAAACTTTCCCATAGTAAATTCCTGCTTATTTTATGCATCAAAATGAAGTGAAATCGTGTAGTTTAAGAGTAATCTTTAAATGAGTTTCTTTAAATGAGTATGAGTATTGTCTTGTAAAGGGAGAAACTTTGCATATAGGGAAAAAACCCTAAAAAACCTCCAAAACTCACAAACAAAACAAAACAAAAAAACACAACTTTGCTGTATTTTTGCAAACTCCATGAAAACTCTTACCGTCAGTCTAACCTGGAATATACCATACATATCACTGCAATTTTTCTGTATTTTTTTACGTCTTCTACATCTGTCTCTCAGCTGGGTATCCTAAACCAGTTGATATTTCCCCACATGAGCCAAATATGTTTCTGATCTATAGAATGATAAAGGTGATAAATGTGTAATAACCATTGTCTTCTAAGCCACTTATTTAACAAGGTTTTGTGGCATACAAATGCTCACTTTGAAATTTGAAAATTATTTTGTGAGTAAATACTTTAGTGTATTAACTGTATTACAGGACCAAATTTTAGTTGCATGCCAATGTTTGAATAGATATGAAATAGAAAGCTTACAAAAAATGTATTGTGAAAAATACACTTAGAAGTATGTCTCAGATTGGGGTTTTGTTTTTTTTTTTTTTTTGGTTTGTTGGCTATTAGAGGACCATCCGTTGAAGTTTCGGGGTTTTTTTCCTTTTAATGTGTGTAATAAGGGCATAAACTTGTATCTATGTTTTATAATGCATGGAAATGTAGAGCACTTTGTATTCTTCTGATACAGGCATTGATGGCAATATGAGCTCTTTAACTTAATTTGCCAGCCAATCACTGACCAATGCTCCTACTGGATCTTTTCTAATTCTGTGTCTCAGAAGAACAATGCATACTGATGACCACTAGAAGAGTGAGTGAAAGAGCGATAAAGCAAAGATACAGAGAATTCATTTTTGGTCAGGAATTATTGAATGTTCTTGACTGAGATTTCCTTGCACTGAATTAATACGCTGGTGAAGTTTCTAGCATGCAAAGGGGAACCGAAAGCAATGCAAACAGTATTATGGTAACACAAAAAATTAATGACACTGTTTCTCTTGTTCCTGTCCTTGTATGCTATAATCTTACAATTTATTACTGTCTGTCCATGATCTTTAAGAATTCAGATTTCCCTGATTTTTTTCTCCTTTTAAATGTATCTTGCTTTTCTCAACACTGCATGTTCTTGAATAAAATTGACATATGACTACCACTATCAAGGCTCTAGGGAACTATGGGCCAGTCAGCATAACCTCAATCCTAGGAAGGTTTTGGAGCAATTTTTCCTGAATATCTAGGCACATGAGGGAAAGAAGGTCCTTTGAAACAGTCATCATGGAGTTACCAAGGGCATACAGTGCCTGATGAACCTGAGAGTTTTCCACGAAGATATGACTTACTCAGTGACTAAGGGCACAACATTGGATATCTATTTTACAAATGGAGAATGTTATAAAGAAATCTCTATTAGTTTCAAATTTTAATAAAACACTGTTAAACTCTTGATCAGGTTAAAATCATTATTACAACTTAAAAAACCCCAAACAACTGTGTTCTTTTCATATAAATTACCCACCATGTCTGAATTCAGATTTTAACTTATATTTACCTAACAATGTGAAAATATTCCAATGTAACAGCACAATACACATTTGTTCTACTATTCCACTTCTGATTTTTTTGTCCACACATTTTTGTATTGTGATAATTATTGGGACAATCTGTTTTCTTTTTAATTTTGAAATGTTGAATAGCTTCAGATGCCCTTCAGAAAAGTCTTGAACATCAGTTTAAAATTATGTTCACCTACCTAGGTAATTAATTTTCTTCCTTGAATTTCAGAAATCCTTTACTTTTGACATTTAAATTAAGAAAGTGTTTATAAAAAGTTCATTTAAAATGTGTTGACCAAATTGGAGAATGTTTTATTAGTGTTATGAAGCATTTACAATTTTAGAAAAGTTTTGTTATGGCCCCCTCTTTCACCATTTAAATCGTATGTCAAGCTGGAAGATTACAGAAACAATCAGAGCTTTACAGAGCCATAAACTTTATTAGGATAGAAAGCATTATTAATGATATGCTACTTAATTTACCCTTTCACTCACTTTTCTGATCTTCATACAATGCTAAAAAGGTCAGTTTTAACACAAATCTGCCTTGAAAGATTCAGGGGATATGTGCTGATGGGTGAGGGTGCTGATGCGTGGGGGTGCTGATCTGAACAGCCATAAAGGTTAGAAGTGAAATATTACTGAACAGAAGAAAATTCCTGTTGAAAAATACTGACAGAAACTGCATGCCAGCCTGGGAGCTGTGAGCCTAAGAACTAGGCACTGGAAGCAGAAGCATCCTTTAAAATTGCAGCTGGCATGTCTGAAGTACAACTGGGTACTTAGAAATGGGACACATCCTGAGATATCATTGAAAAGTGCAAAACCAACAAACCATAATGGCAACTCATCATCTGAAAAGTGGAAATGGTCTGGATAAATAAAACTGGACTGAAAGAACAGAAAACATCATCATCTCTTGGCTGTTAAGGGTGAAAAATTGAAGTTAACAGTATCTATTGACTGCTCAAAGTGGTGATGTCCTGTGACCTCCTATGTCTCTACGAAGCTTCTCCCTCTGATAAAATCTTGTGTTGTATGCAATTTCCTTTCCTATTGAGGTTGAATTCCACATGGTCTTTTTATGAGATTCTATACTCTTACCATGGACGCCTATCTGACTCCAGATTGCCTGATGAGAATCATATTTGATGTGAGACTGAAGACTTCTTTTACTGATCACACTCTGGCACCACTTCTGGGGTCAGTTCAGCTTGTCCTGCCACATCTGGAATTGTTGGGTGACCCTCGGGGATTACTTTTTCCTCCTCTCTTGAATGGTTTGACCCCTTCTGAAATCTACTTTTCTTGATACTGATATTATACATCCATGTAAGTGATCTACCATGAGCATATCTGCTGCTATGTTATTGTAAGTTGCTTCACTAATGAAATTTGTAGTATCTAGTAACAGTATATATGCCTACTTGTTGCTGTTATTAGTTGTTGCTATATGATTGGTTGCTGCTATTGTTAACTGCTGCCATATTATTGAGTGTTACTATATTTTTGATTGCAAATAATAATTTGTAACAACTTCAGACACATACTCTTTTTTAATCATAGGTATACTTGCCAGTAGTTATTTCTGTGATAGCTTACTTGCTAGCGGTTATTTTTGTGGCATTTTTGGTAATCTCTAATAAAGCAGAGAAATTTAGAAGATAGGTGCTTCCGTGTTCTCGTGTATTATGGAATCCTACGAACCCACGGTTGCAATCTCTACACATCTACAGGCTGGGTAACCCTCTAGGTCATGCCAGATACAAAGGGAAACTAGATAGAATTCTGTTTATTTTCTGAACTTCAAATTGAAATTCCTTACCCAAGGAAATTAAGAAGGATGACAATTTTAGCAATTGATTCCCAGAAAATGTTTCTATGTGTTTACACTTGTCACTTATTCACTGTTTATGACTTATTAAACCAGGAAGTGCTAAAAAGGGTTAAAAGACTTGATATAAATATTTGCAGATCCTTTAATATTGCTTTAAAAGGAATTATCCAAGAGAGTATTCTTTTGTTCATAAAATAGAATTTAACAGTTGACATGTTTCCTTTAGTATAAACAGTGAAAAATAATTTAAAACTGTAATAGAGCAGTGACATGCAACCTGCCTAGATGATGCAGCTGCAGCACTGTGTAAGCCTGTAAGTAGCAGAGAGAACATAACTTGCCTATGAAACACAAGCAGAAGCAATAACTATTGTTTTATGAGTGGATTCTATGTGTTACTTCCAAAAAATGATGGAAGCTCATTGCAACATCATGGTAGTTAAAATTACATCCAGACCTGATATAACAGGTGTAAATGATAAGACAAAGGGAACAGTTGTGCCCTCCCAGGAGGTCTGTATAGATGCAGGTACAGAATCCATCATTTCTCTTTGTTAAATTTCATACAGTTGGTGATTGCCCAGCACCCTAAACTATCAAGATCTCTCTGTAAGGACTATCCACCCTCAAGAGGATCAATGACTCTTCTTAATTTAATATCGTTGGCAAACTTACTTTGTGTGCACTAAACTCCTATGCCCAGGTCATTGATAAAAACCTTGAAGAGAACTGGCCCTAAAACTAAACCTTGGGAACCACCACTACTGACTGGCCACCTGGCAGGTGTTACCCAATTTGTTACAATTCTTTGAGCCTGACTCTTTGTCCAGTTGTTCACCCATCATATTGTGTACATGTCTAGTTGTATGATGGACATTTTGTTCAGAAGGATACTGTGAAAGACAATATTAACAGATTTGTTAAAATCCCGCCCGAAACCCCTCCATATCCACTGACTTCCTTTCATCTACTAGGTGAGTAAACTTTCCATTAAAAAATACTAAAATATTAAGGCATAATTTTTCCTTCGTGAAGGCATGTTTGTTTGAGACAATGACTGCATTGTCTTTCAAGTGTTTTTCAGTAACTCCCAGAATAATCATCTCCATAATTTTACCAGTCATTGAAGTGAGTCTGAAAGGCTTTCAATTACCAGGGTCTTATTTCTTGCCCTTCTTGAAAACTGGAATAATATTAACTAACTTCCAGTCAACTGAGACCTATCCAGATTCCCAAGACTATTGATAAATGATTGAGACACATCTCACAATAACATTGGACAACTTTTCAGTTCCCTTGAATAAATCCCATCAGGCTCCATAGACTTATGTGCATTCAGCTGCAGCAGCAAATCCTGTACAAGTTCAAAGTCAATTGGAGCATATCACTCCCTCAGTGACGATCCTCTAATCCAGGGTTCTGAGGGTCCCAAAATTCATCATTGACGTTAAAGACAGAAACAGAGAAGGCATTAAATACCTCTGGTTTAACTTTATTCCTATTTGTGAGGGGATCAACTTCCTCACATAATGGAGCAAGGTTTTCTCTAGTTCTCCATTTGTTGTTAATATACTTTCAGAAGCTTTTTCTTTTCTTGGAGGAGATTTTTATTGAAATTTAATATATAGTGTTTCTTCCATGAGAGACTCCATGATGGATAATTAAGTCCACTTAAAAACTGGTATTTAGAAATTCTGAGTTATTTGTCCCACAGTCGTCTATATCCTCTGCACACAGTGGTATTTCTATTGAAGTCAGGTTCTCTGCCAGGAACTGATGCTAAAACTGTGTCCATCTGACAGCTGTCAGAGGTCTCAGTTTTGCCTTTTAACACTTGTAAAAAAATTCTATTTTTTAATGTGACATTAGATGGAAACCTACTGAGATATCGCATTTCAGGATTTCTCTTGAATTATTTTTTCACCTTTAACTAAACAAAAATCAAAACCAATAAGGAACAGTATGGGAGCAAATAATTACTTGTCATATATACTAATATAGTGATTTGTGACCTCTCCTACCTGTCCCCAGTATTTAAATGAGAGATGGTATTCAGTTATTTTGAGTCCAAACCAGTAAGGCAGCATATAGTCCCTGTGAAGCAGGTGGAAATTTTGGAACGTAAACGGAAAAAATACCCACAAAACATTTTAGCATAAAACTTATTTTTGAGTATAACAACTGTGGGTAAAAAAAATTGCTTTCTTATTGTTTTCAGACTTAAGAATTGCGCATTATGGATACAGATGTTTTATATAACACAATGTAATTTTTATCCATAAAGAGAAATTAATTATTTCTAGAATTTATACTGGAATTGATTCCTGGAAACAATGTGGAAATTAAAGCCTTTCTTCAGATTTGAAAGCTCTTAAAATTCACTTGTATTTAATGTCAATGCAGTATCAACTTTTCAGTCTTCACATATATTAAGTACTATGCCAGTTATTTTCTCAAATATATTCATATTAAGTTTACATATATTATTGTCACTTCTGAAGAAAATGTTTGCAAATATACAACGACTTTTTCTCTAGATAGAGTGCTATTTTTTCACTATAATCCTTTCTGCAGTACTGCTTGGAATTTTTTTCAGACCAGGAGTTTAGCAGAGAATCAGTTGTGCATGAGGACTGGCCTGTAGAAGACTTGCATTCAGAATGAGACCTAAACCCAGCCTTTTTGCTGCAGTTCTTTCTTAACAATGTAGAAGAATATTTTGTTTCCTATTTCTGAGACTGTAATGAGTAGAAGATTTTTCTTAGTCTCCAATAAAATAGAAAGATGTTATCTAAGAGTATTTATATGGTTAGTTTATTATTACTATTATTTCCAAGAAACAAAATGGTTCAGCTATTAATGTGTAATAATGGCCTGTGATCTGAGTGGCTTGGCTTTTATTGAAATAACTAGTTAATATATTAGGATTGATATTACTGTTTCCAAATGAAGTTCTGGGAAAATTCTCTGTTTTAATTTCTTCTTTCCTAACTTGTTTTAATAAGTATTCTTTCAAAAGCTCTATCTTTTTGTTCTGTGCTCATGCAGCACCTAGCATAACAGCTTCTGGCAGATTTTTGTCTAGATAATACTGCTGGAAATACTACTAATAATATATGCTACAGTTCCCTCCTTATGTCCTGACCTGAGGCTGACTACATAAGAATGAAGCTATTCATCGAACCACTTTGCTGCTTAGGGATAGTCTTGTTTTGAAACATAACTATGCTTCAATGTACTATACATTCTAAATAATCTATTGAAATAATTAAATGTTTTAACCACCTTTGTAAAATGAACCATTCTGTGACCAAAAAAAAAAAAAAATATCTGTTTGCTGAAATTATAGCAAGTACTCCTGAGGAAGCCATTGTCTTTTACCTAGTCAAGTAATTATATCCAGGAGATACTGCTAAAAAATATGATATAGTGTATAAGTAATTTAATTCTTATTTGAAAATGTATTTTTTTTTCTACTTTGAAATATTTTTTGGAATTTGTTTAATTAATTTGAAAAAAATATAGATTTAATGTTGCCATTGAGAAGAGAATACATTCCTAGCACATGAAAAGTTGGATCACAATAAATATAAAAGCTTTCCCCAAGAAATTTAGTTTTATAGTATTGTAGTTTTGTCACAAAAGCCTGAGAGGCAACAGAGCACCAAGTCTTCTTTAATGTCTTTATACTGCAAATAGAGCCAACAAGCTGAATGGTTTATCTTTATGTATCCCAATTAAGGAATTGGCACCGTTTGGTAAATTAAATTACTGTTGTAAAATCTTTACTTTTATGCTGTCCTTTAAAAGTGAGTACTACAGTCTGTATTTGAATTCAGAGCAATAGAACTGTCATTAAGCAATCACTGCTGTTCTTCTGAGAATAACTTCTTATGTTCCTTATAAGCATGATACCTCGGTTTTTTTGTATCTCGTTAAGCTTTCTGTGACTTCAAATACTTCCAGTTCCAAGTAGACCCAAGTTCCTTGCCTTTTTATTTTTATACAACTGATAAACTAGGGTCACATCTGTTGTCTTTATACGCATTTTCATATTGGAGCACCTGCATTCCCGTATTGCACAGTCTTGTTTAACCTCTTCTCTTATGTTCTACTGTCAGTGCATTAAGAACACAGACACACTGAAATTGGTTTATGTATGTAAAAATTCTGGCAAATTGTTTACTTCTTTATGCCTTTTCTACTGATGTAACTTTCCTTATTAATTTTCTTACACTGGAGTCTTGAGTGTATAACACACATCTCACTGTGTTCCTAATTCTATCCCTCACAATTAGTTGTACTCTACACATACATTTCAATGCTCTTTTAATCTTCTTTTGTTACTTGATTAATCTTATAAAGTATGATTAATATAATGTAAGTAATTAAATTAAATTAATATCAATGTAAACCAAAATGTTTTACATTTCAGACATGATACAGCAAGTGTTTTTCTTCTGTAGACTATAGAGTAAGTTATAAAATCTTAATGCTTATACTTCTCTAGTCACCTCTGCAGGTTACCTACCATTAAAAACTGCAAAGGATCCCAAAGAACCTGAACTTTACAAAACAAAATATATTTCAGTTTTCAAAATATAAGTCTTCAGGAATTTTAGTAGAACAAGTTATTGAACCATCTATCAATAATTAATTATATTGAAATAAATCTCAGAAGTAAACATAAAAACACACACATTCTCTTCTTTTAGGGAGAAAATAAGCAACTAATATCATCTGTAGAAATACTTGAGTTTGATAAGGTTTTCAAAATGGTCTTCATGGGAACATTATGACTAGAGTAGGGAAGCAGGGACTTTAAGAAATCTTAAAGTAGCTGGAAAAAAAAAAAAATAAGGGGTGGGGGGGAACCTCAAACACAACAACCAAAACAAAGGAACAAAAATGGTACTGCAAGTGTAATTATAATTATTTTTAATTTTTTTAAACTGGATATGAAGAAAGTTTGATTTCTCTTTCATTCTAGACAGTATTTTGTACAAACAGCTTTCCTGTTGCTAAAAAGAAAATGTTTATAGATTTCAATCTCTGGGGAGCTGCAAGTATCATAAAAAATGGTCAAAAGGCAAGAGATGCAATTCACTTAGTTAAAACTATATGTGAATCCCTGTATTAAGGCAAGGCATATAAAATTAAAATTGATCTGGCTAAGTAGTTGTATTTCCAAATAGAAGGTTGGCCTTAAATATAAGGTTAAATATAACTTAATGTTAAAAATAGAACATGGCTCCACCACATGATACTGTTGCAAGAAATAAATAAGAGATAAAATACCATTTGAAGTATATTATCAAACGTTTTGTACACAAGTCAGAAAAGGACATGATTTATTTTATTGTATTCTGTTCCAATGTATGTTTGGGAGATCACACTTCAAAAATGTAAGAAAATTTGGAAAGCATAATGCAAAGAACACATTTGGCAAAAGATTTCAAACAGCAAAATTTATTGAAATAATTCTTATATTATCTATGGAAGGAATTTTCATTTAAAGAAGTAATGTCTTCATTTGCATAGCCTATTCTTTACTTTTTTTAAGAGAACAAAATTGTAGAAAATTGCTGCATATGGTCACAAGGGATCAGAAAAATAGTTCTTATGTAGTTGAAGAGGGACACAAATTTATCCTTCACTCCATGGTTTCAATGCATGTTTCAGGTTAGAACCGTTATGAACTGTTTAGGTATACTGTTTCAGGGATCTTTTGAGACGTCCTGTTCTCAGAAAGGTATATTTCTCTGATTCTCCTTGACCTTATGACTGCACTGTAACAGCCAACTCTTTACTGTAAGGCTTTATATCCTGTCTCATTATAAACTTCACATAATCCAATAAAGGATGTTAGAGTCTCTAAAAATACTAATAGACTTGCAGTCCTAGAGACTTTAAATATTTGATCAGTGGGTTATAGCTACCAAAATCATTACTAATGACAGATCCCATACGAATGAATGAGACACATCTGTATTGATGCTGGAGTGACTCATACAAACTGAAAAAAACAAGGAAACAAAGTACAGACTTTATGCTTAGTTTTATTTAATAAGAAAAATAAATCGGACAAATGATAATATGAGAAGATTATTAATAGCAGAATGAATTAAAAAATAGCTTGACATTCTCTTTGCTTTCCCAATTAATATTAGTCTTTATTACAGAAAGTGAGTTTAGTAGATGGCTAGATTTTATTCAGTCTTGGTTAGACGTATATTAAATGAAAGAAAGAGTTAGTGGATAAACTCAACAGAATAAATTTGCTTTGACAGTAAAATGAGCTATGTCAATTTACTGAAACTAGACAGTGAATAAGGTACTGGGAGTACTATGAAACAATTGTCTAGAATACAGTTGTTGAAGAATATGCAATAATTAAGTTAGGAATATAAAATGATGAGACAATGTTGTTTATTACTGATGTAAGAGATTGTGAAAGGGTAAAGACATCTATCTCACATACAGTAGAACACATCCCCAACAAATCCCTTTGGGGAAGGATGATGATAGAGTCTAGTGAGGCTGAGGTTTTAAGTTTTTTTTAATTTTATTTTTGGCAGAACTTTGTTGTGGGTTTGGATATGATATAGTGTGATGGTGATAAATAACACCATAAATCCTCATATGAAATGATTTCATTTTGAGGATATTAATTGTAAACCAAATATTAAAAAATGAGAGGACATGGTAATGTCATAGAAATAAAAAAATCATCAAATAGTTGTTGACCATTAGGACATTATGCTATTTTAGATGTATTTTGGGTTTTATTATTATAATGAGGACATTATTGAATGGTCATAAAAAATCATCTTGAACTGTGTGCTGAAGTGTGATTAAATTTAACTTAAATGGAAGAAAAGCAGGTCTATAATTAAAGCTTTGGATACAAGGAAAGGATGAAGTTTGATAAACTAAGAAAAAGAACACAAAACCTGAATACTTGAATGCAAAAGGCCTTAAATGTCTGCATGTCGAATGACATCAAACTATGAAGCATCTGTATCTGGAAGGTATTGATTTAAAGAATTTTTTTGAATGTTCTGATCTGTAGATTGATGTTACAAGGTAAATAATCACCGTCAGTGTATAGCTTACTCTATGGTCTTTGGATTTTTTAGCTTTCCTAAACTAGGACTTAGATATGAATGTAAACTGTAGCACCTTACGGAACAAAGAAAGCTTTATTTTAAATGAAATAAAAACTTTCATTTTCAACTGAAGAACAGTGCAATCAAATCTAACATAGTAATTAATAATTTGAGGTACAAAATTAGTAAAAAGTTTCTCACCATCAAGTTCCAGAATAGCGATGGCAAAACCACAGAAACAGAGAAAATCCTTAGATGTGTTTTAGATGGATCTCAATAAGTCTATAGAAAATAGACTTACTAGATTTTGAGAATTTTCTTGAAAACCACTGTAAAAATCTTCTCATGGAGGAGGTGGAAAAACCCAAACTAGATTCAAAATATCCAGTTCCTTGCACAGTCCAGTTTCAATTTTTAGCTCATCACTCTCATTAAAAATCAAGTTAGCATAATTTCGGTATGCAGGCAGGAAAAAAAAAAGATAAAAAGCAAAATAAATGGCCATATAAAGACTTAACAGGAGACTTCCCTTCTACCCCACCCCCAAGCTATTAGAAATCTAAAGAAAGAGCTTTGCAGGCCAAAAGCCTCACAACACAAACTCAGTTTGTAAATTGGGAATACTATCACCACAGAGGAAACATGTTTTCTCAGAGAGGAAGTATTTTACTGTGGTAGTTTTAAATTATATAGTAGAAGTATATCGAGAAGATTGGCTAAGAAAAAAGGCTAAAACTGATACCATAATTTTTACCAGCTAAATTAAATTAATACCTCTACATTTTATCTTACATCTGCAATATATTTATTACATACCAGGAAGAAAAGAAAGAAACACGACAATGTATAACAGAGTTTGTTAGGTCAGTAACAAAAAGTGTGCCAATGATTTAACCTCTGCTAAAAAAAGAAGAAGCCAGTGAAAATATTCCAGTCAAATATTTTCTCTTTTCACCTGTAAAACACTGATTTGTTTTCTTGCAGCTAAGATTTCCCCACTGTTTAAAAATATTTTTGGAAGAAAAACCTAATAACCTTGCCAATGGTCTTCCATTAAATGTACAAAAAGCAAGAATTTATGTTTATATTTCTATTATTTTTTATTACTTATTACTAGAAGTATTTTTATATATTCATTTATATATATATTATTCATTTATATTTATATATTATTCATTTATATTTAATTAGGAAGTAGTTCTTATCTCAATTTTACAAGCTTCCTAGTCTTTTGCTCTGATTCTCCACCTCCACTAGAGGTGGGGCAAGGTGAGCTGTGTGGTACTTACTTGCTGGCTGGGATCAAAAAAATGACCCTTGCCAACATATTTTTAGTCCCAGTTTAAAGTGATTAATGAATATTGCACCACTGTGTGTGTACTGTGGTTTGTGTGTGCACAATGAGTAGAAAACCATATCAGTGACAGAAGAGGAAAATTAAGCTTTTCCAGATACGGAGGCCAAGACACACATGAAAACAGCAGTTACTGATGGGATTATTAATTCCTGGACTGTCTCTCAAAGAAGCTGAGTCTACATTTTGTGGGTTAAATATTATTAGTGCTATTATGATTTCTTTATCATGGTCATCACTAGAACTGATATTGTTGAGTAGAACTTAATACAATTGCTATTCATCACGCTTGTTACAGATGCATGCTCACCTACCTTCTTTTATAAAATAGGAAAGACCGTGCCAGAATACTCTGCTGCCATCCAGCGTGACCTACACAGGCTGGAGAGCTAGATGGGGAGAAATCAAATGAAATTCAGTAAGGGCAAGTGTAAACTACTGTATCTGGGGAAGAACAACCTGATGGGTCAGTACAGGTTTGACGGCTGTTCTGTTGGAGGGCAGGTCTGGGGAAAAGGACTTTGGAGTCCTAGTGGACAACAGGATGACCATGAGCCAACAGTGTGCCATTATGGTCAAGAAGGCCAGAGACATCCTGGGATGCATTAAGAACAGCGTGGCCAGCAGGTCGAGGGAGGTTATCCTCCCCCTTTACTCTGTGCTGATGAGGCCTCACCTGGAGTACTGTGTCCAGAATACACTTAGATTTTAAGACTAAATTTTACTTGCAAAAATTGAAAATTATAAAATGGTTAAAGATTTAGAGTGATGATACTGCTCTCTCCTGAACTGCACTTAATATGAGATCAACATAGATAATATGAACATTTTCAGTAACACATGCTGATGTAAATTTCAATTTTCTATCTTTATGGAAATTTGCAAAATGTTCTAATATTTGTTGTCACTCAATTTTAGATTATTTTTTATGTTTTTTACAAAACATTGATGTTCAGGCTTAATTTTACTATCTGAAATCTCAAAATGAAATCAGTTACCTAGCAAATAGCATACAGAAAAAAGTAATTCCCATTTTGTCTATTTTCCCAAAGCATATCTTTAAAGAAATTGACATGAAAATATCCCTAATATTTTTCAAATACCTCTTCATTAATGTTTTATATCTCTGACACACCGCAGATAAGAATTTCCTGGTTTTAATACAGAATATAAAATATTTTAGCTACTGAGGAAAAAGTAGAAACAATAGCCAGTGATCAAAGGTCTCTAACACTCACTGTCTGTGTTTTTCTTAAAACCAAGAAGGAATCACAGAAAAGAACCTTATCTAATATACAGAGACAACATGTAATACCTAGAAAACACTTTCAAGGCTACATAGATTAGCATCTTGTAAGAAAATGCCTCAGTCAATTCACATTTTTCTAGGTAAAAAATGCAATACTGAACTGGAATTGTTTTATAGAAAGTTTCATCAATCAGTTACCTAAAAAACATTTTGCTCACGACAGGTGGTATGTGAAATGGAACATTACCTGAAAACACATATCGGTTATCATCATATTAATTTGTAGACTTCATCTCAGTATCTTCCAAACTTATTGTCATATTACCATATGCAAATAGTGGTAACTTGTGAAAATTCAAACCAATTGTATTATACTCTTTTAAGACCATTTTCAAATATCGTTCCTACAGTTTCCTTTATGACTTGAAAATAATCAAGAAATAATGGCAAATTCAAATGCACTATTCATGCATTTTTATGTTTTCATGCTTTGAGGCATTTTTAAAAGTTGTGAAGAATATGTGTTTTCCAAAACATCTTTAATTGTTCTCTCAATGGAAAGAGGAGTTAGTTTATAGTCCATTTGGCAATACAAATAGAGATTTTAAATTAGCAAGATATAGTACTTTAAGTGCAAGCAACACAGTCAACAATTACTTTTTTTTTTTTTTTTTAATGTTAAATAACATAAAATAGTATTTAACAACAGTAGTATTTTATGTTCATTTTTTGGCCATAATTCTTTTTTAAGTTATTGTTGTAAACAGCTGTTCTATACAAACAATCATAGACAATACTATGTTATGATTTATATTTATGTATTCCAGTGTAAGTAGTCAGCAATATCCAAGGAGAAATTCAGCCCCAAATTAAGACTTTCAGATTGTCTACAGCATCTGTCTATAAATTAGATGTCTTCATATGCATTATATTTGATCTAAGCAGCACAGTCTGTGGAATCAAGAGAGCTCTTCAGCTCATCCAAAAATACGTGTACACATTTGGTGAGTCGAACATTTTTTAGCAACACTAGGCTGTCTGTATTTACATATGAATTGGGATCTAGTACCATTAGAGTTGGCCTATGTTTTCCTACTTGGTCTTCAGTTGCTGCAGACAACTAAATTTAGGCATCTGAATTTGAAATTAATTTCTTAGAAAGATGTTGTGTCTCTGTGTATAATATACACATAAAACATAATTTTCAGTTTGTGAAAGTTTGCATACATGACATATTCCTATCTTCAGCTCTTTAAAAAGAAAAAAAAAGCTATTTCAAATTTGCATTCAGCGGTGATTTCTGATGCTATTGTAAGAGCTTTTCTAAAATTCATAACTTAAGGACTTGAAGACAATTCTTAAGTGTATGATATATTTTCTTGGTTCAGTTAAACAGGGATGTATCTGAAACAATTGATTGGGTTGGGGTAAAGACAGAAAATTAAAATAAAATTTCCAGGGAAAAAACCCAAACCAACAGATTTAGCTATTAAGAGGTGTGGATGACAGTGCTTCTCATGGTTATGCACAATTACCTACTGTCAGCTGCCCAAATTCTTTCTACTTTAAGCAGCTATGCTGGTTTCAGGCAGGAATGAGCTCCTTTTCTTCACAGTGCTGTCCACTGGCCCAGAGCGGCCAAGGGAGTGTTTCATTTCATGGTTCTTTGGGCTCAGTGCATGTGCAGAGTTCTGAGGTGGGAAATGGCCTAGGAGGGCGTTGTTTAAACTTTTGGCTAGCTTGATAACTGGGTTGTTAGCTCCTTTGCAAGCTCTGGGCGTGGTTGTTAGAGGTGGGGCTGGTTTGCTTATTAGTGGGAATCAGCTGGCTTTTGCCTTGGTTGGGTTGTCACCCTGGGGCTCTGGGTATGCTGGCTGTTGGGCACAGACTCTCTGGGGGACTTGGCTATGTGTCAGACAGTAAATGGTGAGCAATTTTATCATATGTTCTATTTTCTATTATGTTAACTACTTCTTAGTAGTAGTGTGGTTAGTATTAGTAGTATCACTATAATATTAATTTATATTCAATTATTAAATAGTTCTTATCTTAACTTTATGAGTTTCCTTGTCTTTTCCTCTGATTCTCCTTTTCCACAGGGGGAGAGGGAGGGAGGTTAGCAAACAACTGTGTGATACTTAACTGCTAGATAAGGTTAAACCACAACAGCAGCATAATGAGTTCAAAGTTTAAGAGATGTTCTAGCTGCACCACTGGGATTTTTTTCCCCTTTTTTTTCTTTTTTGTGGGGCTCCACCCTCTTTTTTCTTCTCTTTGTGTCTCACTTGATGCTTTTGTAAAATTCAAAGGAAGCATGTTCTGTTTTGAAAGATCATGATGTAATCTTCCTGTTCCCTGAAGAAACCATGTCACCTTGTGAACCACTGATTAAGCAATCCTCAACATAAAGCTGCTTTGTAATTATATGTAATAGCAATACAAATGGGACAGACTGTTTCGTGTAACTTTTTCTGAATCTGATGTTACAGACTGACCTGTGGTTACAAAACCAGGAGAAAATAAAAGGTCATTAGTGCCATAGTTTTTCAGCAGAGAATAAAGTAAGAATTTCTATAGCTTTTGCTCTCTGTTCTTAAAAGTTTATATTTTATCTTACACAGCAGTAAACTAATTACTGATAACAATATCTCTATACATGGGATGCTCTTAAGTTTGTACAAGCAATTTATGCAGTTGTGAAATTGGATCTAACAAAATGAAATAATAATAGGAAAGAAAGAGGAAGGGAAACAGAAACGGGAAGAGGAAGTAAAACAGAACAAAAGAACACAGGTGGTTGTGTAGTTCAGTTACTATTCAGATAGTAGGAAAAATCTATACAACTGTTTTCTAAAATATGATAATGACTTTGGGTTTTGTTAGAGTGATATCTATAAGCACTTAGGTTTGTGCTTAATTGAACATGCATTTTACACGATGCTCTAGATACTTAATGTAGGATTTCCAAGCAAACATTCTCTGGCAAATAAATCACCTGAAGATGTTACAGTTCTACTCTTTTATCAGGCTGTATTATACAGCTATGTTTTTTTTTTTTTACCTACATAGTGTAGATCATTTTGACTGGCTAAAGCTCTACATCAATAAAATTCTCATGCAGCAAAGAAATCATATGGCTTGGTGTTGACAACTGATTGTACACTTACAATATTGCTTTCGCAAAAGGATTTTAATGCATATAAAATTTACTTTCCTCTGTTGTTTTAAGTTGCTAACATCTGTGCACAACTAAACTGTTGCATTAATACCTACTAAGCAAGTCATTAAGTAGCATTTGAGGTTGCAACTAATATTTAGAATTAATTTTATGATTTTTTTGGAGAATGAGATCAGTTGGCTTATTAATGGAATATAACCATGTATTATAAACCTCACTGTCTTCAATTTGAAATTTAGAGTAAATGTGATGTTTGGAGTTTCACTGCTGTTCATACTGTGGGAGGACATTGTGGAACTAATTTGATTTTTTTTTTTTTTTGAGGGCATAAAGGTAACTGAAAAAACTTGGTTGTCCAAGAAAACATCCATCTACTCTCTGTTAATAATATAGTCAATGACTAAAGCAATTTTTAGGGTAATAGGAAATATGACTTTTGCAGCACTTTTTTTCACAGTAAAATAGTCATGCAGAAACAAAATCAAAGAAATGCAGAATTAAGGGAGTCATATGAAAATAGTTCTTACTTAAATGCATTTTATTGTACTGAAAATATGAAATTAAATCTATTTGAACTATGACTGACACACATGTAGAAATTTGTTAATTCTCATAGTCTTCAAGGTGAGCTAAGTACATGATACGGAAATCCTATAGGTTATCTGCTTTCTGCCATGTTCTGGAGGCTTGTGTTCTACGAACATTTACCCTGGCACATGGAAGCCTGAATATCCAACAGGAATGAAAATAGTATGACAGGCTTGTCCTTTCCTCTGCAATTAGCCCATAAGCTGGATGTTTAAAGAGGTTTGTCACTGATCCATTATTCTGTCTCATATGCACAGGTAATTCCGAGATAACTGACAGAAATGGCTTCATGATTTATATCACTGATAGGCATATTATCATAACATTCTGCTTCAGGTTTTCTGGGAGTTTTTTGCTGGTGGTACTAGTCTGCCATGACAAGAACTATGAATTCCAATAGAGTTTCAATGAATAGTTCCTTACCTTAAGAGCTTCATAGAGTCTAAATTACAAATTTGTTCACACAGTTTCCGCATTGTCTTAAATGAGTTGTATGGAAAACACTTCAAAGAATAACGGTGCATGTGTTCTGGCACTTAGTTCATAACCAGTTTGAAGGCAATGATAAAATGATTTCTTCATGCACAGAGTAAACATAAATAGCAATCTGTTTTATTGTGTCTTTCTGGGTTAATTCTCTTTTTTTATAGTTCTCTAAACAAGGAATCAAATTGGTATTTCTCCCTTTGAATTATTAATACAAATTAACAGCACAAATTAAATCTTTAGACTGACCACAAATCAACTTAGATTTAATAATGAACAATTAGATGCCATGTTTTGATTTTCAAGATGATTGTAAATATCCATTACATTTGATTTTCTCATGTATGGAATGAAACTGAGTTGTGTATGAAAAAAAAAAAGTATCAATTTCCATTTGAATGTCTTCACTTAATATTTATAACTTCTTCAGCATAGCACTAAAGTAATTGGAAGACAGATCCAAATGAACAACACACATATCCAAAGACAAACTGGGCTCTCTGGAAAGTATTGAGGACCAAGTTTTTTGTTTAGGAGCAATTCACTGCTCTGTGATGTGACATCTCCACTCCATGACCAGGATTTCTGTACTAGCTCACCTCCTCCTTACTCTTTGTCTCTTTGACTATGGATCTTTGACTTTTGATGCTGTTCAGCTTACACATTAAGAAGACACTTGCAGCCTTGCAGTTTCCTTCAAATTCAGGTCATAATTTAATTACAGTTTCTGGGAACCTCTTTGTCTAAAATATGCCTTGGAAGTCACTCTTTATTTCTCCAAAAGTATCTTTTCTTTGCAAAATATTAAACATTATTTGAATTTGACTATTTTTTTTCCATTCCTCTTTACTTAAGCTAAAGTAGTATCTCTTTTGTTGTTTTTAAGGCTACTTTCCCATTACTCACATTTAAATGGGGACGATTACATAATAAATGACAAAAATAACTATTGAACAAAGACAAACCAAACACCTGTGTGCATTTTCATAAAAAGAATCCCTGCTCAAGCAGGTTGCTCAGGGATCTTTCTAGTCAAGTTTTTAATATCTCCAAGCATGGAGATTGTGCTAACTCTCTGTGCAACCTATTCCAACATTTAATTATCTTGGCGATTGGAAGTGTTTTCTTGTGTTCAGATAGAATTTAATTTGTTTTCATTTGTGCTTATTGATTCTTGCCAAGTCAGTGGGCACTATGGCTAAGAGTCTGGCTCCATTTTCCCCAATGTCCTCACACCTTCCGCCCTTTCATGTATTTACATACATCAGTAAGAGAAACCTCAAGCCTCTTCTTCCCAAGCTAAACAATCCAGCTCCTCAACAACTCCTCATAAGACAAGTGGTCCAATGTTTTAATCACGTTGTTGGATTTCCACTGGACACACCAATTTATCCTTGACTCTCTGGTATTGAGGGACACAGCACTCCAGATGTAACATCACAAGGGCTGTAGAGATGGGAAGGATCACCTCCTTCAACCTGTTGACAATATTAGCCAAAAAATCTTCAAGTTTAGGCACTTATCTTTAATTTGACCTTTAATTATGCATTTGGGAGAAGGATTTTTCTGCTAAATTAATACTATGTACAAATTCATTGCTATAACTAAGGAATTTAAAGAAAAAATTGCCTTGGAGAAATTATTTTGAGTGAGTGCCACAGTTACTTTATTCTGGGTATAATTTTACTGTCAAGCTTTCTCATTGGTCATTCTATCCAGTGATGAGATGAAGTACTTGGAAACTGCAATTAATGAAAACTTCAGGAAATTGCTTAGATTAAATTTAGAAGCATAATTACTGTAAGTATGTCTTTAGAGAATTAATCTTCAAACTATAGTCAGAAGTCACAATGATGTCTCACATTAACATTAATTGCTGATGACCATTAAATAAGCTGCATCATTAGTACAGAAAAGGAAAATCATCCTGTATGTAGTAACATTTGGATAACATGCTTGTCTTCTACTTCTAAAATACTGCACTAGACAAATAGTAATAAGCAAAAGCTTTCTGGCCTCTGAATTTCTCTGAAACTTTCTGAAGATTGTAACTTGAGAGGGTTGAAAATACAACTAAGCTTCTTTAGCTCTCCGTACATTTCTATTCTAAGGTGTTTTCAGGACCAGAGACATACCTGCAGTAGTCTAATAGTTTTCATAGACAGCAGGCTTTAACAGAATAAATTATCAAATCTTAAGATATAATTCAATAATACTATAAAATACATCAGACTGGATTTAACCCATCCTCCTGCTCTAACTCATGATCAGTTATGACCTTGTTATTCTTAGTATTTTCTAGATGGCTTCTAAAGAATTCCAGTTTGTATCCTTCAATAGCTTAGGAAGTTTTTTTGTTTGCTTGTTTTTTCAATGTTTACTCTGCAGTTTTTGTTCAAATTAAACCCCTTGTTTCTTCCATTCATCATTAATTTAGAAAACAGTTTATTTCCTCCCTTTTTACTGCCAGTATACAAGCATTTGAGAGTCTAGTGTTCTATTGCTACTTATCTCCCCACTGTTGTTTTTCTACACTAAATAAATTCTATTTTTTGAGTGGAAGCAGGGAGAGATACCCAACTGTTCTTGGGCTCCTCTCCACGGGTTGCAGGGAAGTACCTGCTCCATCACCTGGAGTACTTCCTCCCTCTCCCTTTTCTCTCTCTGTCTGCAAAGTCACTTCTCACTTTTTGTCACTCCTTACTGCCTTTGCAGCTTTATGCTCTTTCTTAAATATCTTTTCATGGGGCTGACATTAGCTTTGCTGATGGGCTCAGCTGTGTCCTGTGGTGGGTCCATTTTGGAACCAGCTTCAACTAGCTGTGTCTGGAATGGGGTAGCCCATGATGTCATCTTATAGGAACCTTCCTTACATCTCCCCATGTCCCCCATTCAAAAATCTTTCCATCTGTACTCTACATATATATACAGTACACATATACTATAATACTGATATACCAAATCTCTTTATTGGCCTACATTTTTCTGGAACATAGAAAAAAATATTTTGGCCAACTAAAGTCTTGTCAGTTCTATATAGAATAAAAAGATGATGTACATCATATGTCTCTCAGAAAACAGCTCAATTTATACTCATTGTTATGATATTTGGCAATTTTTCAACAGTAAGATATTGACTCATTCCATTCTTTCATTCACTCTAGTTCCTAAACTCTGTTCTTTCTAGTTACTATGTCTCCAGGTAGTCTTTAATCCATATCTCTGAATTGGTGTTTCTCCAAAATAAACCTTATTAGAACATATTTATATATATTTTCCCTTTATTTCTCTATTTTATTTAGGTACCTTTCAAATTCCATGTTGTATAGCACTTTTGTTATTTTTATTGTGTAGGCATATAATAGAGACACAAAAAACTTGTGAAGTGCCACTGGAATCATTCTTGCATTTTGACAGTGAGCTAGTGGTAGCTATTCCTTGTCAGTGATCGTTTCAGTCCCTTTAATGGTATTTATGGACTAACATAAGCAGTATCTCCTTATCTTTCTTTTAAGAATTGCATGACAATCAGGATGAGAGTCTTAAGGAAAAATACTGTCTACTTGTCCGTACACTTTTTATTAAATTTAAAAAAAGTTTACTTTGATATAGCCTCAAAGAATAAAAGTAGGCACATTTAAGAAATAGTTAATCTCCTCTTAATATAGAACTGATCCTTACAAGTGTCTTAACCTTAATTCTAAAGCAAATATTTGTTGATTAACATTATTGTGCAGATTGACTTTAGTTTGGAAATTACTGAGATCTTTGAAATAAGTAAAATAAACTTGAATAAGGTGTTACTCAATATTAAAGTAAATAACAGAGACTACTTTTATGTCTGGAAGAGAAAAACATTATTTTTCCAGATGTAGTCATGAGCCTTAAGCATAAATTGTGACCCCCAGGAAAATCTCTGGAAGGTTACACTGTGTGCAGTCTATACTATAGTATTTGTAATGTACTAAATTGAGCACATTATATGGATTCCAATTCTTGTTTGTTAGGTTTTGTTTGTCTTTTTTTTTTTTTTTTTCTCTTGCATGGAAGCTGGTTCTCACTTCAGCTGATATAAATCTTGGTCTTCATCTTGTATGGCCATTCAGTCTCAGTGCAGAACCTTGAAGCATACAATCAACATCTCTTGCAGAAGACATGAAGAAGTGAGATCTATTCCTATTAGTCACACCATATTAACTTAGAAAATTCCAAGCCTGACAGGATCAAGTGTTGTATATATTATTATTGCAGATTGAGTTTTATCCTATACCTAAGACCAAACTGACTACCTACATTCATGGACAACCTGTGCATGTATTGGATAACATTCTTATTTGAATTAGGACCATATATTCATGAAACTTGTATAACCCATGTGAAGTATAAACAGTGGAATCTGTCTTTAAAAATTCAGAATATATCTAATTAAAACAAAGATTTCAGATTACTACATTGAAAAAGATAGAGAAAACAACTTTGCAGACATGTATACATTCTTCTTTGTTTTACATGACATATTCTTGATTCATTCAAGATACTATGTTGTCATCATTTTTCTTAAAAATAATCTTTAATTTTAATATGATTACACTGGAGTTTTAACAAAAATAATTATTGTATTTAACCAAATACCTTCTTTCTCTTTTGATTTTCTATATAAAATCAAACATAGCTATTAACAGTATGTGTTGTATCATTTTGCTTGATAAAAGAAGCACAAGAACAAACATAGTTTGTATTTAAAAAAAATGGGAATGTAGTGTTTTGATTGATGGAATTTTGTCTTATGAAGGTCTACAGAAAGAACAAACAATGTGATTTAATCTAGGCCTATGTCTTTAGACATTTATCTGTGTAGCTTCAGGCTTTGTCAAAGGAGACAAAATAAGAAACAATTCTGAAAATATTATTATAAAAATTGTTCCCTTATCAAAAATATTAACAAAGACAAATGAGAAAGCTTAAGAAGAGAGCTGTCAGTAGTATGTCTTGAGCCAATTAAATGACTTCATAGCTTGATAAGCAACAGAATTGTGATTCCAACCTCATGCCTTATGGCATGCCTCATGGGATGCCTCTGCTGAAAACTTTTAATGAGTCACTTTGAACAGTCTGTTTTCATTTTCATCAGAAGTTTGCAAATTCTCTTGAAAATTCCCTTGTTGCTCTTCTACTCTCTTCCTATGCTATGTTTGACTTAAATGAGCACATAGATATACATCACCTAACACAGTTCTGAATCCACTGAAGGATATAACACCAATCTCAAATATTAGAAATGCTAAGTTGACAACTCCTAAAGCAATCCCATACCAATTTATTAAATACATTTTTCTAAACAAACTCATTTTAAAATATACAAATCATTTTTCAGCTTGTCAGAACTAGACTTATGTGTACTTCACTGTTCCTGTATTCTAATGTAACTTTTTCTTTGGTTTATTTTGCTTCATTAAACTGAATATGGGAAAAAGCCACTAAAATTATGGAAGAGTGATGTCATCTTATAGCTATTGTACAATAGATTAGTGTATTGTGTATGCTTATATATAATAAATATGAAAAGATGGAATCCTAAATACAATTATTTTATTAAATTGATAGGGCTCAATCTCTCTTTCTTTCATTTAGAGTTGAGGCAACAACACTGAATACTTTTTGTATTAAATGCCCTTTATATTCCCTAAAATAAAAAAAAAAAACCAACACCCTAAAAGTCAGATAAACCAAGAAATAATGTAACTGAGTATTCCAGCAAGTAACACTCACTGTAGGAGACCTGGATTCTAGTCACTGCTCCAAGGACTATGTTTATTACATTAAACTTCTTTGGAGGACAGAATCCACCTCTGTGGAAGCACCCTAGTCACTCGTCTACAGCATCATGTCTTTTGTTTTATTCTACCCTTCTTCCATAAGGGATGTTGAATTATTTTCTGTAAATTGTTACAGCTGCAACAGCACCCACTGTAGAGCAGCCGGTAATTTTATTCAAGAAAACAACTTACTTTTGCTTATTGGATCTGTGTGACTAGGGAATTTCCCTAGGGAGTTTTCTGACATCCTTGGTTGATTTTATACAAGAAAAATAGTGATGGTTGCTCTACTTTTTAAAGAAATTACTTTGGATCTCTCTAACCCTTGAAAATTAGAACGGTGCTGAGTTCCAGAGACAGCAGAAATACAAAATAATTAAACTCAGGGCAACAAAGGAAAATCCATATTTTGTAGTGGTTTTTATAAAGTAATATATTAGTCCTATTATTTAACTTAAAATTATACTAAGAAACAAGTTTTAATGTTCAGAATGAAAAATATTTGGTATGAGAATGATAGGGGGGAAAGAAAGCCAAAGCCAAACCAACAAAAGAACCCAAGCAAACCAGCAGACCAAGAGAGCCTCAAAGATAAAGCTTTTCTGAGTTTTATTCAATTCAATACAGAGAAACTGCATGAGAATGTTGAGTCACAGGACATTTGAATTAGAAAGTTCAGGAAGGCTATAATAAAGCCTGCTCTGGAAATACATACTCCCTCTCTAAATCATCTGAGAGGAAAAAATAGGAATGTATGCTGTTTGACTGAGTTGTAGACAAATGTAAGAAGTTATAGACATAGCCAGAACGGCAGAGGTGTCTGAACTTAAAAAAACCCCGTTTGCTGGCGTGACACAAGTGATTGAGCTGACCTAGGTGCTGAGTGAAGTTACTTGCATGGAGATGCTTAGGTGTGGAGTTAGCAATGTTCGACAGAGTGAAGGAAGTCATCTTGACTTTGTTAATGGGGGTGGGGGTGGAGAAAGGAATCAACTCTTCCCAAAACTTTTCAAGCAGACAAAAATGTGTGCTGATCTATTTCCTACATTCATAGCAGGTTTTAGTAAGGAAAGGAAGAAATAGTGGGAGGGAAGGCTTGGACTTAAAAATAAAACCCTCAGGTTTTGCTAAGTAAGAGACTAACCTGGTTAAATTACAAGTTCTACATTATTCAAAGCTGAAAGAGAAAATACACAAAAGCTGTAACACTTGTCTTGAAAACACATATGGACAAAGTAAAGAGGCCAAGGCACAGATGAGACTTAATTATCAAGGAACCAAGAACAGAGGTGGGTTTTTTTTTCCATATATACATTAGTATTAATACAAACAAAAGAGTACATCATTATCTTCCTACTTGATGAAGAAAAAAAAATGCTAAGTGTGAAACATGTGAGACTTTGTTTTAGACTTCCAGATGTTTCCGATGACATTCAGAAAGATAATTTCAGTTTTGATTTCATTTAGGGTTTTCACTTTGTGTGAAAATGTATTCTTGGTCATAGTTCTCATGTGTACAGGAAATCATCAGGGGTGGGGGTGAAAGGAAGGAGAGGGAATCAGAACCCAACAACAGTATGAATAAACCTACTCACAGCATAGCCACAATACCTTAGTACCCTACATTGCTACAAAGACAAGCAATGTGACCTGAGCTAAACTGGGGACAGGTCAGAGAACTTTATTTCAGGTACCTTCATTAGAGACTGAATGTTCTTACTTGGCCAACTGAATACTTTACCTCAAACAGTTTGCTTGCATATCCTCTACGCATGATGTTTCAATTTATACTTTGCTTAATACTTTTTTTTTTAATTCAGTTTTGTGACTTGATAAGTCATTCTCTACCAAGCTTCTTCTAACAGCTAGGTCATCACTGCATTCAAAATTAACAACTTATGTGAATGCCTGCTGAAATTAACTTACAGTTTCCTTCTGCAGTCAGTTTTCTTTTTAAAAAAAATCTTTAATGGAGATGTGCTTCAGTATAAACATTCAATGTTTGTGAAATGGGAATATTTTTTCTCTTATTTAGATTAATATTAAACAATATGGTCTTATTTCTGTACACTATATATATGCACATTCATCCATTCATATGAAACAATGTTTGTTTATCTGATATATATATATGCACAAAGATACTCTACAAACAAACTCCTACAATATTTTTTGATATTTTTTTAAATAAATAGAAAAAATAAAACCTTTGAGGGTGACTCTGTAAGAGAAAAATCAGTGATATAGGGTAATCTATTTTGTAACCCATTTATAGAAATACACAGAAGTCAGTTTACTTTCTTCATTGTTATGAATATATAATAAACAGATTTTTTGCAAAAATTCTGAGTCAAATATCCTATCCTAGTGTCAGGAGACTATTGTCTTATATTCTTTTTTGCCCACAGACTAAGATATTCCCTGAAGCATAACAAAGAACTTCTTGTTTGTGGTTTAGTTCACATTTTAAATATATTACTGACTCTTACTGCAGAAAGAAATCTCAGCTGTGAACCTGGTAAGTTACTTAAGTCTTCAATTTATATAGGGAAATTAATTAAAATTACTTTATGTATGATCCAGCAATTCTGCTCTGCAACTTAATCTCATATTAACTACAGGATATATTTTCAAATAAAATCAAGGTAGATAGCAAGAAAATTAAAAAATCAAAATTGTCTTGAAACCTGTGACTTTATGTTATAATGAGGTTTTCAATGGCATGATGAAAGAAAAAAAAATCTTACATTTCAGTTTTATTTATTAAATTACTGAGTAATATGTGTAGACTACAAATCTGCCCTGTTCTGTGTGTACTCTGTACACACATTCAGGTCTTATCTCTTTTCCTCAGAACCCTCCAGTCACATGTTGAGTTACTCAAAATTGACATATACTGTTGCATTTCTTCCAAAATCGAATGCTAAACAAATATAATTTAGAAGTTTATTTAAGATGTTGAACTTTAATTGAAAACATATGCAGAGAAATTGAATAGTAGTTCATGGGTGATAATTAAGGAAAAAAAAAACATTATTTAGATATGTTGCAGATAAACTATATCATAAATCATATGAATATTTTTTTTTTATGCTACAAATACCATTTGTAATGAATGGTCCTGACATTTCCATTTTTTTCAAGCTAAACATTCATGTTAATTGATGACAAGTATGCTTCACATGGTGTGTTCTTTACATCACATACCTAAGTGTTTCTCATTGCTCCTCCTGGAGTGTCTTTCTAGATGAGTTTGTTGTAAACCCTGTTCATACAGGAAGAGTTAAACAAGGGGATTTTTATTCCCCTTGGAAAACATATATTATTGGTAAAGGTAGAATATAAAAAAACTTAGTACATGGCTTGAGCATAAACTGTATTTTCTGTGCTTAAAATTATAAGAATTTCCTTATGAAGACAGCTATTAAAACCTATAGACTCTTACTTTATCTTCAACAACTAACTAAATTTGAGTAAGTATTGTGATTTTCTGCCAGAATACCAATGTTGTGGGTTTTTTTTGGTTTTCTGGTTGGTTGTTGTGGTGGTTTGCTTGTTGTTGTTTTGGTTTGGTTTTCAATGTATCTTAGAAACCTACTCAAAGGACCACACATGGATTCCACACAGTGTAGATCTAGAAGTAGGATTTGTCCCATAAATTAAATGAACCTGTGAAATTCAAACAGTAAATCAACTAAAGTAGGGCAAATTTTAAAAAAATAGAAATAGAATCACTTATGGTAACAAAAGGTGGTTAAAGTAAATTATATTCTCTAATGAAATATTGTTCCAATCAGATGTCTTGACAACATACTTTAAACACTAGAAAGTGAAAGCTATAACATTAGGAAGGCCAAAAATATTAGAACAGCCAAGAGAACACAGAATAATGCTCATTACTTCTCTCTTGTCATTGGTCCTTATTTTTCTGTGGAGTATAACACCCACAGTGGTTGT
Source organism: Rhynochetos jubatus (assembly GCA_027574665.1). Lineage (NCBI taxonomy): Eukaryota > Metazoa > Chordata > Aves > Eurypygiformes > Rhynochetidae > Rhynochetos > Rhynochetos jubatus. The sequence continues at coordinate 86,107,748 of CM050649.1, read as the reverse complement.
TGCGATGCACCCCAGAGGAAATCAGAGCCATCAATACAAGACTAAAGTTACAGCTCCAGGAGTATCTAGTGAAATGCTCCACCTCATTACTGTTTACCACGCTGCTGCTGTTTGCAATCTAACCCAACTATTTTAAATAATGTAGATATAAACTTTTGAAAGCTGGTGAGAACTCCATTATCAAGATTAAATTAAGCTACTTCAAACACAGGAGATGAATTATGTATAAAAGAAAATGTATTCACCACAGTAATTTACTGGATAATAAAGTCATAAAACCATATTTTGAAAAACAGAAATACACAGTACAACACAAATATGTTAAAAATGTAGCTTTCATCTGCATTAACCAGTTGCAGTATTAGAAATGGATAGAGAACTAGAACTGTGTGTAATAAAAAAATTCAAGAATTTGAAAATTTGGGTAACTCTTCTTCAGAATACAATATTTCTGAAGAATAGAGGAAATAAGTCAGGAAATGTGAAAGAGAAAACCACTGTATAAATAATTTACTAAATAAATATTCTGATTCCAGTTCAAGCTGATTCTGGATGGAGACTTAAATTTAAGTACTACAAAAAAATAGTGAATCTTCTAAATCACTATTATACAGTTACTGTCTCCTCTAAAGCTGCTCTATCTGGTATAAGTAAGAAATAGCTACTGTATACACCTTTAGGACAGAGAAGATATTAGATGTCAGGAGAGAGGTCGTCTGGGAGCATTTCACATGTCCAGATACAATTTCCAGTCACACCTCAACTTCATTTCCAACAGCTCAATGTCTGCAGGAAAAGAGACACAGATGTTTCATGATCTGGAATTGAGGACTGATCCCCCTTTTATTTTAAACAGTAGGGACTGAGGCACTGTGAAGAGTATCTCTGTTTTGTTTAAATGTAGACAGAGATGATGTTATAGTTTAATATTTACATTAGTCTCTTAGGATAAACTTAGTTTCCCAAACATGAGTCACGTTTGTTCAAACGTAAGTCCTATTTATTCTAAGCATATAGCCATAACATCAAGAAAATGGAACCATAAATCAAAAAGTGAGAATATTAATTCCTCACTATAAAACGGTATAAAACTTATGTAAGATTAAGGATTCTGAATAAAAATATTTTAAACCTATGTGTAAAAATATTGTTATAAGATTTTCAAATGTGTCTTAAAGATGCAGTAAAGAAGGGAAGACAGTCATAATGTTGTAACATAAAATATTAGTGAAAGATGTCCAGAATTATCCTAGTTCAACAATTGAAGTGGAAAATTCCCTAAATTGCAAAAACCTCTCAGCTGTGGACGAGAGGAGTCCAACCTTTTGTGGAACACAGATGTACACCTGGGCTGTGTTCTGCCTGTAGGACATCACCAAAGGCTTTTTCCTCATCGCACTTTCTTCTTGACACTTCATTTCAGGTTGCCAGTGGAATAAAATCTTATGTAGGCAGAAATGGACCTATGCCCTACTTCTCTAAGTCTGAATCCTGAGAACGAGGTCTGTGTCAAGCACCAAAAATGCTACTTCTCATAAGAGTTTGCTGCCATCCAGAAACTAGGAACATGAAATATGGATTTATTTTTTTTTAAAGGAACAGTACAGTAGTTGGGGTTTTCCACACATTAACACTCAAGAACTCAAAACTAACATTTGTAACCCCTTTCTTTTTAAAATGCCACTGTCAAAACATCATCCATCTTTAACAAAATAGGTCTGCTTTGAGTTTCTTGTCTTATATCTTTAAGAATACTTAAATCCACATCTGAAATATTTGACTTACACCATTTGACTATCTTTAGTCTTTGTTGAAGATGAGTCGCTGACATGATTAGTTTGTAAATTTCCTACTGTTACAGGAAATAGAGTTGAAAAATGTGATTCTGCAAGCTAAATATGAAACCACTCAGCTTCTAAGGCAAGTTTTACATTCCAGCCTTTTTTGTCATTCTGTACAAAACAAATATGTAATGCTAAATATATTATTCTGCTTTTCATTTATTGATGGGAATAATGACATAGAGGAGTATAAATTATCCACAATCAGAGGATCAGAAGTGCGTTTTAAGCTAGTGTTTTGGAAATAGAATACCTAGAAAATAGAACGCTGAATTCCCATTCTTTAATACATCTTAATTAACTCCATAGTTTTTCTCACCTATCATTATGTAGAAATTAAAACAGCATTTTTATTGGTTCTAGTGCATTTTGACAAGCTTTAGAAACAACACTTTATCAAGAACAAGACTGTTTGTGTAACCCATCTCTGACATTGGAAGTGATTTCAGTAATTTACACTATATGAGTTAAGAACAAAATATAATTGTGTTAATTATCTATCCATCTAAGTATTTGCCTGAGTCTTATATATAATTCTACTTTGTTGACAAAAAGATAAAAATAATTTCTGTATTTCTGAATGAATATATGGTAAAATACAGAAATTCAGTAGCCTGAAATATATCCTCTTGTACAAAGAACAAATTGTGTTTAGCTGAAAATGCCTTGATTCTGAAAAGCAATAAACTAGGGAGACTAGTAGTCTTAGCTCCGTGAGATAAAACATCAACTGTGTAAATGCCTCAATAATAAATTTCTATATACTGAAAACTAAATGGCTGTCTGTGAAGACAGTAATAAAGACCCTTTTAAAGAAGATATATCAAGGTTAATTTCAGATTTTTAAAATACATATTCACAGGCATTTTGTCCCCATATTTGAGATTATACAAAATAATAATTATTTCATAAGGACTATAAAATGTTAGTATCTTCCTTGCATGTATTCAGAACTTGACTTTTGGTGTTGACACTAATTTTCCATGTTCCTTTTTCCAGAAGTTCTCAGCAGTCTGTGACTGAGACAGGATAAGCTTCCTCCAACACAACTCTTCTGGGATTGGTCCAATGTAAATTGCCTTCACAAAAGCAAACTCATTTCTGTGGAGCCAAAAATGTGACACCAATAGGGCATATGAAAATTAAAACTAGTTGTCATGGCTTAGACCTGGCTGGCAACTCATCACAACATGGCCGCTCATTCACAGCCTCCTTGTGGGGTGAGGGAGAGAAAATGTAACAAAAGGTTCATATGTGGATGCAAAGACACGGAGAGATCACTCACCAGTTATGGTCATGGGCAAAACGGACTTGACTTGGGGAAGAAAAGTAAATTTAATTAATCAAGTGTAGAATAATGAGAGATATTAGGATAATGGGAGATATAGGAAAATCTTAGAAACACCTTCCCCCACACCCACCCTTCTTAATGGGTTGAGCTTTACACACTATTTCTCTACATCCTCCCACCTTGTGGTGCAGGGGGATGGGGAATGGGGGTGGCAGTCCATTCATCACACGTTGTTTCTTCTGCTCCTTCCTGCTTGCAGGGACTGCTAACGCTCATCTCCTGCTCCAGCATGGTGTCTCTCCCACGGGCTGAAGTTTTTCATGAACTTCTCCAATGTTAAGTCCTTTCCATGGGCTGAAGTTTACCATGAACTGCTCCAGGGTGGGTCCATTCCTCAGGGCGCAATCCTTCAGGAGTGGATTGCTCCAGTGCAGGCTTCCCACAGGGTCGCAGCCTTCTTTGGATATCCCCCTGCTCTGTCATGGGGTTCTCCCCAGGCTGCAGGGGATCTCTGCTCCCCCGTGACCCTGCATGGCTGCAGGGGCACAGCTTGCCCTCTCACCACAAACTGTAGGAGAACCTCTGCTCTGGCCAGCCTCCTCCCCACCTTCCTGCACTGAAGTGGGTGTCTGCCTTATTGTCTCTCTCACATCCCACTCCTTCTGCTGCAGGTTATTGCAGCATGCTTTTTTCCTTTCTTAAATATGTTATCACAGAGTTGCTACTATCATCCTGATTGGCCCACCCTTGGCCAGAGAAGGGTCTGACTTGAAGCCAGTGAACATTCCAGCATCTTCTCATAGGAGCCACCCTTGTACCACCCACCCTGCTACCAAAACCTCACCATACAAATCCTATCCACTCATAGTCAGGTATCTCCAGGTTTGTCATAAATCTATCCACAAACCCCAGACTCTGGAAATTAGCATACAATGAAGGAAAACCAATTTCAGGAGATCTTGTCATGCTTTAATTCAAGTCAAAGTGCTTATGAAAATTTGTTTTGCTCTGTGTAAAACAGGATTAGTTACATATTTATAACTCACTGGGGGTTTAGTTTATTTTTTTTTTCTCAAATGTTTCAGCATTGATACAGTGCTGCAGGAGATATTAAGCCCTTAGGGTTACTATACTCCAACAGCTTTCATTCATTCGTCAATTGCTCTTGCTATTTCTGTTTTTTCTAGGGGATAAATTACGACCCTGAAATTTCATATTTAGTATCTGTATTATGCATTCTTTTTATCAAGTGAATCGGTTAGACTGTGGAATCTGTTATATTTGCTATCAACTCAAAAGAAGTGGTTGCAGATCCATTAAAATCTCATGTGTTGTTTTTCTATCTAGACTGGATTACTGAAGCTTTACATGAAGAAAAAAATGAACAATGAAACAACGATAAAGTGGTCTTATCACAAAGAAATGGTTGTTACTCTTGAAGAGCTCCTCCTTAAAGCAGAGAGAAAATCTCTAACGATAGAGAATGACTGAGAGATTGTGTTAAACTCCCTGTATAATGGCTAATGTTTACTTGTTGCTCACCCATTAGCTAACAATTCTCTTTCTTCTGGTTGAGGTGAGAATATAGGGGTTTATCTTTCTTATTTCTTGCTTATTTAATGGTTTAGGACATTGATGGATTACTTTCCTGAAGACTAGAGAGGAATTTTTCCCTGAGTTTCAGACTGCTTCTTTGTCTTCTCAGAGAAAATTCTGGATTTAGAGTATACTAAATCAAACTTGACAATCTAACAAGAGTACTAACTCCAAAATGGAGCAATTCCCTAAGCACAGTCAGGAATGGGTTGAGACAATAGTGTCTCACAGAAATAGCAAGGAGCGGTGTAACACCGCATGCATGCAGCTTCCTTTTCTTTGTATAAGAAGATTAATGTGTCCTAAGCTAGATAGACTACCTACAGGCTGAGAGTAGTCTGTCTCAGAAAGGAAGAAGCAAAGAAATTAATGAAGACCTGCATTACTAAATAATTCTTAGACTAATACGTAAGATCACAGCTTAATCAAATGTCATCCCTTACATCTTTTCTTTCAAACTGCAAATCAGAGACAATACCAGCAAGAAGACCAAAGCAGTTCTTGAGTATTTGGAAAACAGAAATGTTTGGTTAGGTTTGAAAACATTCTTTAAAGAAGTGAAAAGAGTTTCTGAAAGGTATCATTTTCTTATTTGAAAATGATACATATTCTCAAAACAGCAAATCAAAAGGCTGATATCCCAGTAGACCGTGTTTGATTACTTGCCTAGAGTGCAACAGAAAGATAGGCCTGGAACCCTTTTATTCTCACAAACAAAATAGACATAGTCAGTGAGGAGCTGACTGCTTTACTTAATGTATTTCAAAATGTCTTTGGACAAAATCCTATCCTTTAAAATTTTGGCTCTGAGGGTAAGTTATAGGACAATAGCACTAATAACAATGTAAGAGTCTTTCTGTCATATCCATTCGTGTGGGATTTCACATCTCATTGTTAGTGCAACTTAAAAGTAGGTGGGTTTTGATCCAGTTTGGTTCATGTTTATCAAATGGCAGCTAAAAAGATGTGTTATATTAAGATACCTTCTTTCTCTCTTCTGAGTAGTGAAATCTAATATTACCTTCTTATTTAGAAAGCCAGAAGTATTCCTTAGTGAATTACACAGAGGAGGGTGTGTATTTTTCCAAAGAATACAGTTAGATCTTCCAAATAGAAAGGTATACATTTTTTATGATGGACATCTACTTTTGAGGAGACTTTGCTTGCTCTTGCAAGGTTATTAAAGTTATGCAAGGAATCTTCTTGCCTGCATGTCTGTCCATACATTTGTCCCATAGGCAAACATCACAGATACAAGTCTCTGAGCACCTTTTGCTTTGGACTAACACTGTATGTACTTTTGCTTAAAACAACAGTCATGCAAAAGATAGTATGAACAAAATTTAAAAACTAACCTACTAAATTAAAATATTGAAATATTTAATGTTAATTTACACCATTAAATCTGTAATATAGTGCTGGCTAAAGAGACAATGATAAATGAGTTATGAGGGGAAAAAATGGGTGTTGCAAGCAACAGGGAAAAAAAAATAAAAGAAAACTAAAATTCAAGGAAATATTAAGTGGTCTTGAGTAGTATGATTTTTTTATTTTTTAGTAAAATATTATTTATTTTTTCCTTATATTTTTTTACAGTTTATCTCTTCTTTTGGAGATAAATTTAGATCTTTTTGTTGTTGTTTTCTACATCTAATAATTTTAGATTGAAGTGTTTTGGTAAATGAAACAGAAAACCAATTTTCTCTAGGTGAATATAATATACACATGCACATTTGAGAACTGAAGGTTTATATCTATGATGACAATTTGGCTAATCTATAAAGATAGACTGCCAGATTATTGCTTATTTTCCAGTATTTGTATTTACAGTAAGCTTCAATTCTATATAGGACTTTACTCAGAAAATTTTGGGTGTGTATATAGTATTTATATGAAGATGATAGGGGGCTGGAGTACCCCACTGATGAAGAAAGAATGAGAGATCTGGGGTTATTCAGCCTGAAGAAGAGAAGGTTCTGGTGAGACCTTATAGCAGCCATCCAGTATTTATATGGGGTCTACAAGAAAGAAGGGGAAGGACTCTATCAGGGAGTGTAGTGATAGGACAAGGGCTAATGGCTTTATACAGAAAGAGGGTAGATTTAGATTACATGTTATTAAGAACTTCTTTATTGTACAAGTGGTGAGACATTGGAACAGGTTGTCCAGAAAAGCTGTGGATGCTCCCTTCCTGGAAGTGTTCAAGGTCAGGTTGGATGAGGCTTTGAGCAACCTGGTCTAGTGTCTCACCACCTGTGCAGTAAAGAAAAGTCTGCCATGACTCCAAAATGCTTACCTCATTCAATATGCAAAACACATCTACAAGTCTCTCTTCATCTCTGAACTGAAATTCTAAGTAGCAAACATTCATTAAACCCTTATCTCTTCACATATCAAGGACAATAATCTGATTGACAGAAAGGCATCTGTAAGAATGATAAGATAGGTGTTTAAATTCTGCAGTGAGTTAAAATATTTTCTGCTTCCTTCCCTATTCTGAGAATTCACCCACAAGTGCTGTCCTAAGGGGAAGACTCTTTTGTTCCACACAGGGGTGTCCCATCATTGTTTTCCATGACACTGAGAACAACTACATATGTACTTCTGTCATAAAGTAGCAGTACTTAAAAAAAAAAAAAAAACCAAAACCAAAAAAAAAGCCACATTAAATGGTCTGGTTTTGTTTGGTGAGGGTTTTTTTTTTTTTTTTTGAATACAGAGTTATCACTGTTTCATGAAACATTATCATGTTGAGAAAGAGGACACATTTATAGTTTCTTTATTTTTCTCAAGGTTTTCTACTCAGCCTGTGCTAACAATAATCTCAGAAAATATTCCCAAAGCATATGTAGTCGCTCATTACAGAGTATGATGTTACGATCATTTGTGTTTTATTTATTTATTAGATGCCAAAACGCTTTTCATAACAAATGTCACAAAATATCATATAGTACTTTCACTTTCACACAGGAAATAGTAACAATAATGACCAAAATATTAAGAGGGGAAAAAAAAAAATAAAGCTTGCTTGTTTGTTTTGGCTTGTTTTCCTTCCTTTGTGACTTTTGTTCTTTTTACTCAGGTTAAGTTCTTTTTTCCAAATTAGTTTTTGAGGTTTCTGAACATTCATCAGGAAACAACGTGTCCTGAGAAAGTGCTGGTTCCAGTTGTTCCAGTCCAGGAGAATTGAAAAGGAAAAAATAACAATAAGAACCCAATTGATTTTAAGGGCTGTGCCAAGATATGCACAAGAAGACATTTACAGAGCTATAGTGCCTAGAGCAGTTTCAAGGTAAGACAGATTCATAGCATTTCAAAGCTTATTTGTGTAAATATTTGAAATATCATTGGGTTAGCCCTTCATCGTTCTGTAATGAATCCCCCCTCAACCCCATATTGTTTAGTATATTGTTCAGCCTTGGGGTAAGAAATGTTTCCCTTAAAAAAAAAAAAAAAACCAAAAAACAAAACCAAAACAAAAAAACCCCCACCAGCATTCTTCTGTAACAAATGAGGTAAAAAATAGTTTAGATAATTTGGATTTAATGGGAATTAAGTGCATATAGAGCAGTTTTCACAAACATATAATTCTGAACTATTTTTTGTCATACTTTAAAACATGCTGGTGATATTTATAATAATGACTGAATATTTTAAAGAATTTTACAATAAATTATGGTATTAAAATTTGAAATCTCTCCTAGAAAGGAACACTGTTACAGTAGTATGTACTGTAACTTATTCCTTATACAGACTTTGGTCTCAAATTCTCTGTCTCCTCTGTATTTTATCAAATTACTTTCAGTGGTTTGATTTTCTAATTATTTAGCAGTCTGTCTTATTTTGCTCTGACCAAATTATACACGGAGAGAAAAAAACACAAACAGTTGACAGCACATTGACAGTCAGTTACATCCGAGAACTAGTAGCGTACATGAAGGACAAGTTTTAGTTCTTGCCACTTCAGTTTTCCTTTCATGCAGTAATGAAATGACAGCTATACTTGTACTTTCATGAACAAGTAACCATGTAAATTCTAGTCCTCTATTCCAACAGAACTGGAAAAGAGGGATGTAACACAAAATAATTACTGTTTGGGAGGTTTTTTTTTGTGGGATGGAGTAGTTATTCGATTGTTTGTGTCCCCCACACCCTGCCACACTCTCAAGGATTTCTTGTCTTCCCTATTTTGTAAAAGATTGATCTAAGGTTTGGGAGATTTTTGTTCTTTCAGAAACCCTACTTCCTCAACACTGACAAGAAAAGAAATGAGGAAGGATGATACAAAATACTGAAAAACTATTAAACACAGTGTAAAAGGAAATCTGAATCTAGGATGAAAGAAAGGAGAATTAAAAATGCTTATACTTTAGGAATATTTTGTATCAGTATGATTGTAGTGCTGCCAGAAGTATCCTTTCTGTTCTGTTTGTCATTAGTAAATAAATGATGGTCTCTCAGAAAAATGATGTATCTGTTACTAAAATAGACCAAATGGTAATGGCAACAATGCAATTTAATGGAAAACCTCAAATGACCACTTATTATAAATTCAGATTTTTAAAACTTGCAGTTATATGTGAGATTCAGAATAGTTTTTTAGCTTTCATATTTCCACTGACAGTTCTTGTTTGCAAAAATATCTTCAAAAGTCAGAACACGTTATACATTTTATAATAGCATACTGTAGGGTGCATAGGCATGTTCAGTGTCTCAGGTTGAGTATACACATTAGTTGGACATTCCTGCTTGGGTCTCTTTATGCATTCCGTGGAGTAAAAGCATTTATGTGAATTATGTGCATGTATTTCAGTGAACACACGTGTATGCACAATTTTCATTTTTTTATATCCTACTTTTCTGGTTGAAATTATGTAATAACAAACAATGCAGTTTATTAATGGATAAATGTCCATGTATATGAAAATGATCGGTTGGTTTGTCTGATAAGCATAGTTTGTGATATAGTCTTTATTTTCTCTCTATCTGGTTTACCCAATGACTTGTTAAAGTTTTTCTTTATTTTGTCCAATATTCATAAAACACTTTTTGTTTGTTTTCTAAATTTCAGCTTTATTTCTCCTCAATTCCTATCTCAGCTGGTCTTGTGCACTATGAAAGACTTCTAGTTCTCGCTTTTTTAATCTTATACCTTGAAAATCCCAAGAAGCACACCTTGTGGAACTAGTTTACTTCAGCACATTTATTTTTTTTTTTCCTCTATTCTGTGTTTTATTTCTTCGTGAATTTGGGACAAACCCCTTATTTTTGTACATCTTTCTAATTTTTTGCATATTCTTGTAATTTTTGGAGTTGTGAATGGCATTATATTAAGCACTGGATATGGATAGTGAGAGACAATTTTTCCTGAAGAAGTTTCTAGACTGGGTAACAACAGAAAAACAACTCTTTCTTTCGTAAGCTGACTGCCCCTTTAGACTGCGTTATTTTTGATTCAGCTGCTTTAATGCACAGTATTAATGAAACCTGAGAAACCCTAACAGAATTCAGTTCTCTAAAGATAGCCACAACATATACCTTAATATGTTTTACCTTGGCTACAAATTTAGAAGATTTTATATCTCCCAGAGCACTGTGTTGTATTTGCCAGAGCCATCTGAATGTCAAAAAATGAAGCATATGGAATTGTATTACATGCCTGTGTGTGGGCAACTGAAATCAAACCTAGCTCTCTGACTATAGTCATCATCTGGACCTGACAGTTACAAAACAAGACCTGACCTTCAGGAGATTTATGCCCTTCTGTACTAAGATCTGCAAGCCATGGAATGCCCCTAGATGTATCTCAGATGCACTAAGAGACCAGTATTGCATGCAACGGCATCAAGACCTACTTTTCCATTAACTGTGGTACGTGCTTGGACACAAGTAGAAACCCAGTTTGCAGAGTTTACACACTGAAAGTGATTCCATTTTAAAGTCCATTAAGAAGAATTTTGCCCCAAAGCAGGTCAATTCTCTTGGCCTCTTAGCTTAAGAGTCAGTAGATCCCTTTCACTTTTAAAAATAGAATTCTACACTTTTCACTCATTCATCAGATTCTGTGAAATATTTGCCCTTTCCTCCATATTTCAGAGAGACAGGTATCTATACTCTTCTGTATTCCTCTTAGTGAAGTTATTATTTAAAAAATCTTTTCAGGTAATTTATAAAGTCTGATTTTAGCAAAATACCATGAACAAATATTTCAAAAATTGCTGTTGGATGAAGATGATTTTATGCTGATTTTATTTAATCACAGCTCTGACCATTTTCCTAGCTGTATATTACAATAGTAGGGCAGGGCAGGATGTAGATACAAGTAGCCATAATCTAAAGACTGGTGCATATGTATTACCCAGAGATCTGAACATCTTTATTTTGTATGCATAATTTTATGGACAAAAGACACAGGAACTGCAGGCAAGGCCACTTTTCTCCAGTATATGTACATTTTTATCCTTTATGCATATCTAAGGTGTATCCTTTGGAATGGAATTGACTTTTTGGACCAAACTTTTGTCTTTGGGTGAAAATACTTAATATTAAGTCTTATACTATATTTTTAAATCACACCATGGTACCTGTTATTTTTTATTACATGGTCCTTAGTTAGGAATTTTAATTTCCTGGGTTAAGTATTTGTGTTATATCCTCTTATCTTTCATCTGTTTACAACGTTTTTCACTTCTTTAATTGCATTCTGTAAAGTTACATTTTTAATCACTTTTCAGATAACATGTCCCTCAGTGATAACAGTTCAAGCTTGATTTATTTTGTGTAATTATTCAATGTTGTTTAACTGGTTTTCTCAGCCCTCTGAATAGAGAACATGAAGGGTGATATTGATTTTAATGTTTGTGTAGAAACAAATTAAAACAATATTTATCTTGGAAAGTGGTGATAGAAATATTTAATTTGAAATAATCTCTGTGTGTTTTGCAGGGCCTAAAATTCTTTTATCAATGCAGTATTTTCTTATAAGATCACTTTCATATGAATGATCAGAGCTGCTACATATAATATTAAAACAAATGGAAGAACATTTTTTTTTGTTAATTAAAAATGTGATTATGACACTACTAGTGGTAGTCTACTACATAAAAAATAGAATTTAATGTATAGTTTAAAGTGTACTTGTTAAAAGGGAACTTGCTAAAATTTCCTACTAGAATGGTTTTTTCTTCAGTCTTAAAATTATTCTGATAAGGTTGTGGTTTTTTTTTGTATTTGCAGTTTTTCTGTACTTTAAAATTAAATCAGGAAGGTTTTAACAACTGTTTATATATGACAGACTTAACATTGATTATCAGTATGAGAAAATAAGTAAGAATCTAAAAAAAATGTTTTTATGTCCACCAGTTATTGAATACCAAAATTAATATTGATTCTAAGGCCTTTTTAAAATTACTATCTCACATCCAGTAAACCATTTTGGGACTACAGCTTCTTTTTCTTTCTTTCCCAAGGCAAGATCCCATTAACATGGAAAATACATTGAAGTCAAGTAAGTCAAACAAATGCAAGGCACACATATTGCAAGAAACTTGGTGTTTTTTCTAGTAGAAAAACTCAGTAACTTACATTCATTTATCGTGTTTGTCATTTAAGTATCATCTTTTCTTACAAATCATAATTGTGCTGATGATTTTTGACTGCTCATGGCTGCCAAACGTACACAACTGGCTATTGTAGGTGAGACACAGGGAGTGATCATAGAATCATAGAGTCATTTAGGTTGGAACAGACATTAAGGATCATTTAGTTCTAACCCCCTGCCAAGGGCAGAGACACCCTTCACTAGACCAGGATGCTCAAAGCCTCATCTCACCTGGCCTTGAATACTTTCAGGGATGGGGCATCCACAACTTCTCTGGGCAACCTGTTCCAGTGCCTCACCACCCTCTCAGTGAAGAATTTCTTCCTGATGTCCAATCTAAATCTAACCTCTTTCATTTTAAACCTGTTACTCCTTGTCCTGTCACTACATGCTCTTGTAAAAAGAAAACCTCCAGCATTCTTGTAGGTCCCTTCAGGTATTGGAAGGCTGCTATAAGGTCTCCATGGAGCCTTCTCTTCTTCAGGCTGAACAAGCCCAACTCTCTCAGCCTTTCTTCATATCAGAACTGCTCCAGTCTTCTCATCATCTTGGTCTCTCTTCTTTGAACTCCCTCCAATTGGTCAATATCCTTCTTATGTTGGGGGCCCCAGGGCTGAACACATGGTATCAAATCTCTTCTCCTTTTTGTTCAGGAAAAGAGTAAACACATGTGATCCAAACAGTAATGGAGTCTGACAACATCTTTTAAATCAAATTTCATTGAGGCAGTAAGAAAGATGAGCAACAATGCTCCTGTATGACAAGTCACCCAATCACCGATAGCAAACACAGGGTCATAAGCAATACCCTGACTCCTCAGACTGCCAGGGACATTTGACACCTGGAGCAACAGCCAATTGTACAAATGCCTTCTGAATGCAGGCAAATGTCACAGCACCCCTCAGCTGCACCAGTAGCAGTCTGACTTGAGAGAATCATACCTTACATGAGTAATTCCTACACTGTCAATTTTAGTCCACAGACAGGTGTCAGGGGGCAGGTGTCAACATACAGAATTTTTCTGTGATTACAGACTTGTAAGTAATGAAGAAATGGAAAGCAGATGAGGTGCACGTAGATAGTAATGGCATTTGGATGTGCTGTAATTTCTGACCAATGTCCAGACTATAGACTATTTCTGATATCAAACAAATAGCCTGAATGCTTCTATTAGGTAACACTGTTATTTTGCTGTTAAGATCAACTCCTAAGTTTTAGAAAATATAGAATGTTTTTTTGAGTGAAACTCATGGATGAAGCTCATGGGTAAAACTCACAAGCTATTTATTATGCTTACATTTCTAGTCTGAGTTGTCAAACCATTGATTCCTTTAATTATAAAAAATGTTTTATTTTCAAAAGGTTAATTGGCTTATAAACCTAAAACACCAGAGAAATATTTCCTTAATTTACAGGTACTTGCATATTCCCCTCACTTCATTTTTTGCTGCAATTATTATGTACTTCATGTATATGTATGTGTGAAAATACGTATGTCTATATATTTTCTCTGCCAGTTTCACATCAAAGTTAAACTCTGTCTTGCGTGACTTAGAAAATCAGCCAAACCAATTTTAAATTTTAAAATGATTAAATAATTTCAAGTCATTTTATATCTTAATGGTCATTCCAAGAGTATTTGTATCTATATGAACAGGTAATCTGTTTAAAGAGATTTCTGGTAAAGAAGATGCAGAGAAATATCTTTTTTCTACAGATCAACTTTACACAAGTTCCTGAGAAGATATCCATGCACCGACATAAACAATCCTATTAATGGGTTTGCTCTCCACACAAAATAAACTTAAGCTTTTGATAAAAGTAGACAAAAATAACTTTCTAATAGTTCATCTTCAGGATGTTTCTTTACAATATTGACACTATCTTTTTTTAATTATAAAAGAGTTCATATTGTTTCTAGTTAATTCCTCTCTAGAATTTTCCAGTGTTGCACCTTTACTGAGGTCAACATTTGTCGTGGTTTAACTCCGGCTAGCAAAATACCACGAAGCTGCTCTCACAAATCCCCCTCCCCTCCTCCAGTGGAGGGGAAGAATCGGAGGAAAAAGAAATAAGGAAGCTCATAAAATTGAGATAAGAACTATTTACTAATTAAATCTAAATCAATACATACAGGTACTACTGCTAATAAATACTTAAAATAGTAGAAAAAGAAACATATAGTACAATATATACAATATGATACAATTTCCCACCATCCACTGACCAATGCACACCCAGATGTTGAGGAATGAAAATCAGACCCCGAGGGCCCAAGACCCACAGCCCGAGAGCGATCGTAGCCCGAGAGCAGCGGCCTGAAGGCCGGAGCCCGGGAGCCTACGCAGCAGATTCCGAGCAAACCTTATCACTGATAACACGGCCAGAAAAGTCAAAACAACCCACCAGCTCCCACACGAAGGAGCCAGCACAGGAGCTGGCAAAGCAGCTAACGCAGGAGGGTTAGCAAGTGCCTGGAGAGACGAGCAAGGGAGTAAGGGAGAGAGAGAGAAGGGAAGAGTAATGGCTACCGGACCCTCTTCCCCACCCAAAGAGACCGGAACATGACGTACCATGGAATGAAATACTTCCTTGGTTAGTCTGGGTCAGCTACAGTATCCGAAGCGGACAAAAGACCTTGAGTTCAGTACAAGCCATCCCCAGCACCAGCTGAGGCCTTATCAATGTTTTCACTTACTGTCCAGCAACAGAGTTCCCTGGCAACCAGAGTAAAGGGAGTTAGCCCTTTCCTGACTGAACCCAGCACAACATTAAACTATTTTCATTGAGCAACAGTGACCAATGTCTGAAGAAAAGTTCAGGCTCAAAAGGCAGTGAGTAACTCCCTGGAAAACAGCATAGCTGGAAAAGCTGTTATATATTCCCTGAAAAAAAGCATCACTAAGGGACAAGGGAAAATACCTATGAACAAAAGCTTGCAGCATTGAAAAAAACAAAACAAAAACCACAAAACAAACAAACAATAAACAACAAGTGGGCTTAGAAGTCGGTGAGTACTTACAGATCAATATTCTCCTTATGATTACAGAGCCACTGTGGGATACCTCTTGTGACTACAGTTCTGTAGTATATGGATACAAGTACTTTAGGAAGGACAGGTTAGACAGGCAGTGACTCTCTATGTAGGAGTCTTCAGTGCATGGAGTTTTGACTTGCAACTGGTGATTGGCCAGTCAAGAATTTATGGATAAATATCTGAAGACCAGTTTAATCCCACTGATACCTGCTAGAAGGAAAACAGTCATCACAAGCAACAGGGGATACTTCTCAGAAGGATCAAGGACTATTTTTATTCAGGTGATCCCTAAACCATTAGGAGAGGCATCCTGCCAGGCCTGCTAATTACAAATAAAGAAGAACATTTTGAGGATGTAAAACCAGAGGGCAGCCTTGACTGTTGTGAAAATAAGATGGTAAAGCTTAACAACCTAAGAGAAATAAGCAAAACTAATAGCTGAATCACAGCAAACTATTTGAAAAAAAAAAAAAAACATGCTTAATACTGTATGAGAAACTGCATTTTGAAGGTGGGTACATAGGGAAAGAGAAGAATAAAAAAAGATCATAGAATGATTATGATTTAGGTTGATAAGGACTTTCAAGATCATCAAGTCCAACTGTTAATGCAGCACTTGCCCATGTCTCTAAGTATCACATCTACATATCTTTAAAATACATTCAGGATAATATGTGTGTATAAATATATTTATATTCTTGAAGGTTAGGGGAATTAATTACAGACTACTTCTTAGTATATTTTAAACACATGAAGAAAATGATGCAAATTCACATAGCTACGTTTAACTCCAAAAATTCCTATTCATTAAGTGGAACAGAATCTTAGGAAAAGCATTCCAAACCCTCATATTAATGAAGACAGGAAAAAACTAGTGAGAGTGACTGAAATCACAGAATACAATTAAAACTGGTCATGCTCCCTACTGCTTCATCCTACGTGCTATGATGGACAAGTAGACTGGTTGAAAATCATTAGATATTTCTTTATTTACCACCAGAAATACAGCACGCAAGAACAGTCTGGAGTTCACAGACATAGAATCCTAAAAGCTTTTAGTATCGAAAGGTCCTTTAAGATCATCAAATCCAGTTGTTAGCCTGTCACTGATAATACCCCTACTAAACCATGTCCTTCACTAGCGTGACCACACATCTCTTAACTCCAGAAATGGTGACTCAGCCACCTCCCTGGGCAGCCTGTTCCATATCTTGATAACTCTTTCAGTGAAGACATTTTTCCATAATATCCAATCTAAATCTCCATTGGCACAACTTGAGGACATTTCCTCCTGTCCTATCACTTGTTACTTGGGAGAAGAGACCAACACTCACCTCTCTGCAACCTCCTTTGGGGTAATCGTAGAGACCCATAAGGTCTCCCCTGACCCTCCTTCAGCTTAAACAACCCCTGTTCCTTCAGTCACTCCTCACAGGACTTTCACTGGATTTGTTGCCCTTCTCTGGACATGCTTCAGCACCTCAATGTCTTTCTTGAAGTGAGGGACCAAAAACTGATCACAGTATTTGAGGCACAGCGTCACCAGTGCCCAGTACAGAGGGAAAATCTCTGCTTTAGTCCTGCTGGCCACACTGTTCCTGATGCAGGCCATGATGCCATTGGCTTTCTTGGCTACCTGGGCACGCTGCTGGCTGATACTCAGACACATATCATCCAACACCCCCAGGTCCTTTTCTGCTGGACAGCTTTCCAGACACTCTTCCCCAAGCCTGTATCTTTGCTTGGTGGTGGTGTCACTCAAGCACAGGACTCTGCACTTGGCCTTGTTGAACCTCATACAGTTGGCCTCAGCCCATCAATCTGGCCTGTTTAGATCCCTTAGTAGATCATTCCTACCCTCAAGCAGATCAACACTTCTGTTCAACTTGGTGTCATCTGAAAACGTACTGAGGGTGTACTTGATCCCCTCATCCAGATCATTGATGAAGATATTAAACAGGCCCCAGTACTGAGCCCTGAGGAACACCACTTATTATAGGCCACTAACTGGATTTAACTCCACCACAATTCTGGTCATTGGTCTGTCACAGAATCATAGAATCACAGAATGGTTAGGGTTGGAAGGGACCTTAAAGGTCATCCAGTTCCAACCCCCCTGCCATGGGCAGGGACACCTTCCACTAGACCAGGTTGCCCAAGGCCTCATCCAGCCTGGCCTTGAATACTTCCAAGGATGGGGCATCCAGCCCATCCAGTCTGTTTTTTACCCAGCAAAGAGGATGTAAGTAGGAATTAAAGCAGTCCTTTCTCGGGATTATATCTGACATTTTGTCAACAGAAACATTCAGATTCCAAGTGTTAAAAAAAAATCAGTCCTTTTTCCAGACTGACAACATAGGTATTCTGTCACTATATAAACCACAGACAATATTCTGTTAGATTTGCATGTAATGTCACAAAAAAAATAAGCAGCAGACTCTGTGCAAGGTGAAATGAGGGATGCCTGAGAACTACAATTTATTCTGATAATCATTTAACGTGAACTAATTACATAAGGGTTTGAAGACAGAGGGAGGTATTAGGTTTTACACCTGTTTTTCATGAGGATTAGACCCTGGCAGAAGTACTTCATTGTGGGTCTTAAAAATAAAATCAATAATCTCTGTCAAGAAGCAGACAGAAATATAGAAGACAACACCCTAATCTGGTCACTTTTTTCCCATTTATATGTCTGTGTGCCTTCAGCATCAGATTATTGATATATACAGGAGTTCATTCACTTCTTGGTTTTCTGTCTGAGAATGGAATTCCTGTCCTTCATTTAATAAAATGGTCTGTGAACCTCAAGAACGGCAGATATGCTGATATTTTTTTGGCCTTGAATATGCAATAGCGCTTTTTTTTTTTTCTTTTTTTTTTTTCCCCAGTTGAGAGCTCTCTGTCTCTTTGGCATGATCCATTTTGGGCAAACAGCCCTCATGCAGACTTCACAGTCCCCTTTGCAAACATTGATTACATTTATATTTGTATCTTACAAGCTGTAATATAACCATCTTAGCTTCCATATCACCCATGCAAATAAAATTTGCCCTGAGAAAGAGAGAAAAAGAAAGTGAGATGAAAATTTCAGTGGTGAAATAAATGAACTACAGTGTGAAGGATTAGTATGAAAACTATTAAAAAAAACCTACTTGGAAAATGATATCCAGAGGAAAAAGGTTTTCTTGAAAGAGAAACCCTGTAGTAGGTATTCTGTCATTTGCTGCCTCAAAAAAGAAGCTAAAATGTGGAGAAACATTATATTCATAATTTACATTCTTTATTTTGGCTTTAAACTTGATTTTAAGCATGTATAATATTTGCAATGAAAGAAGAACTTTTAAAGATATCTGGTTGTACAACTAAATACTGAATAGCAGTTTCTTGACTACTGTTTGGATTACTTCGTTCTCTGAAGTTGACAGAGGAAGTTGCCTCTTTCTAACACTTGAAAATAACCGAGTCCCTCAGTGAATGAGGTTTCTTTCATTAGAAAATATCTGTGTAGATCTGAGACTTTAACAGTAGTTTGGTTTCCTTAAAATATTCTTTTGCATAAAAGGAAAGTGCAGATTTTCAAATGTTGTGTGCTGCATTTTCATTTCTCTAAACAATCCGTTTCAGATGAAGGTAAGCTTCTCTGTGGTGTGTGAATACAGTTTTCAGGATGGGATCACAGAGGTCAGAATAATCAATCCATGTAGATAAACATATTTTCTGAGCACAATAATTACATGATTTTATTTTGGTAATAGCTATATATATCTTAGCATCCTTATATCTCAAAAATGTACATAACTTTTTGTCTTATGCAAGTTAATGGAAAATTATATTCTATAGATAGTATTAACAAATTGATAGAAAGTCATCAGGGTAGTCTTTTTGAAGTTTTTCTTTGTTTTACAACACATCTGAAAACAGTTACACAGCACTAAGATTAATCTATGAGTTGGATATTCATTCCTAGAACCTGCCATTATCTGTTGTTCTTCTAGGAAATCTTTTCTGGGGTTGTCTTTTAAGGGGGTTTGTTTGTTCTTCTGTACACAAGACACTATTTCAAAAGAAACATTTTGCATTTAAATCTACATAAAACTAATCAGGATTATTCTTGAATTTCAGCAAATCTGTCTTATTTTTTTCTATTTGCTGACTATCACAGACACCAAATGATCTTGACTGATAGGACAGGTAATGCAATCTTCCAAAAGAACAGAAATACATGGTTTTCTGAAATCTGACCAGGTGCTACTATTTGCAACTGCTACACAAGTTTTGGCCATACACATATGTTTGACCGTAGATTTTAGTGAAGGAATAGTAGACAGATCAATATATGTGCAATATACTGCACATAATATTTTGGGGCAAATGGCATAATTTACATTTATGCCTTGAAGAATTTTGCAGTAACTCTTTGAGCTGTGTAAAGTTTATGTGGAAGCTTACCCTTCTGATTCCTCAGCAGTTTTCTCCATTACCAGATCTCTGATGGTTTCAACAGAATATGTTATAGTATGTTTAGCAACCTGTATATACTATTATACATAATTTGTATATAACATGATTACAAAAAATAAAGAAAACATAAAAGGAAGGTAAAAACATAATATGAAAACCTCACTATGCATCAGTACAATGGTGAACATGTATTCAGAAAATAACATAGGCTAACTGATAAATATCTGTCATTACCTTATTTCAATAACATTTAAATATGTGGCTCTGTTCATAAAAATGAGTCCATAAAAATTGCATTAGAAAAGTTGAATGGTTAGCGCTTCACTGCCTTTGAATCAAGTTTGCTGATGTACATTTTCTATCTGCCAGTTCTGAGCTTTGACAATCCGGCTGGGTCCTTTCCACATCACAAACCATCATCAGTAAATTAGATCTTTCAGACAATTTATGCCCTGAGTTACACATCTTTCCCCAGTGTTTTTCTTCAATGACATTCCATAAAGACTTTTCAGGCAAAAGCACTGTGGGTATAATTTGGGTTCCAGGATGCTTACTATTTGTGAAATCAAGATAAATATGAAGTAACTAACAAGTTACTTTAATTAATCAGTTATGGATAATATAACTGCAAAACTGTAAGACCAAATGGCAAAGGAAGATCTGGTGCTGGAGAAGTCATTGAAGAAAAGAGAGGCTCTGTTTCCCACTGTTTCACACTGTCAGCAAGTGAAAGCATTGGGCTTAGAAAGCTTTGCATTTACCAGCACAGCAGAAAAGTAGTCAGTCATTTATTATATATGCTGCTTCACCGTGTAATCTCTTATTTTTTAGCAGTAGTAGAACTGTCAGATTAAAAATAAATGTTTTATGACTTGTAACAGTAATGAGTTCTTGCTTTGATGTATAATCCATTATTAAACTCACCAAATGTTTTTTAGACTAGCTTATGTGGGTCAGCATTAGGGCTTTGTAAAATACAGCTTTCTAGCCAGATGGTTAGAGGTTGTCATTAAATTAGCCTGAATCAGTCGGTACCCCATCAGTTAATCTCATGTACTATAAATGGCAGATGAGTTTTCTTTGTACTGATTATGCAACTTACAGCATCTGCCCATTTTCTGCTTGACTGTGTCCTGTCTGAAATGGTCATTTCCCCAAACCTGCTAGATCCAATCAAAAACCTGCTCAGTTTGCAAGAAGACTGCAGGCACATGGCTATCTAGCTTATATTTTCACCATAGCATACTTAGCTATTATGTATGTAGGAAAAAGTCATTAAAGTGCTGAACAGTAAGAATTACAGCCATGTTACTCATTATGACAGTACTGCAGAAAATGCTCATCTGTGTGTATTTTCCAGTTGTATGGTTATTTTATGAATGACATTTAGTTTCTTATGGCATAGGAGAAAGTTGTCATTATTGAATTATTTTATTCATATAAAAGTAATTATATGTCTTTGCAATTGTAACTTTCTTGTTATATTTAAGCCTTTTGGGGTCATAGGTTCATATGTTTGTTCATAGTTTTCTGAAAGAAATCCTCAGATTTTGAGAGCAGAATAGATTGGAAAGTAAGTAGGCCGAACACACCAATCCTTTGGTGGGTAGTGTCAGAATAACACACCATCAATTATTTTCCCATTTGCCTTCTGCAGAACTGTGTAACAGATGCAGAATTGCTATACAGTGCTAAAGATATAATCTTAGCATGAGAAGTTGCTCTTATTCGAGTGACAATCACAAGTAGTCTCCATAACATTTTTGCTTAATAATAACTCTTAAGTAGACCATAATTACTAAAAAAAGATTTTCTGAAGTACATCTTTTCTTATGCAAATATCATACTTGACATTATGGTACAGCAGCTATAGTAACAGCAGTATGGTGGCAATCAATAAAGATAGCATATTAAGTGTGAATTTATAAGACAAAACTGTTGGACTTGTAATAATAGTAGAGAAGTAGAAAGATATCACCACCCTGGGCTCCAGCATTGTTTTGGTCTTCTTTGTTCCATGGATCCAAGGTAGCGGGGCACCACCCAGAAAACAGTCAGATTATCTTTTATAAGCGTAGTTTTTGTAGGACAGCTCCCCTAGTTGGAGTGTGATTATCATATGTGCACAAAGGCAGTTGTTTGTTTAAGAATGGTCAGATACTGAGTCTGTGGTTTTACGGGTGTCCCTGGTGGTCGCAAGTCCCCACATGTTCAGTGATCTACATTTCAATTTTGTTGGTGCAGGCAAAGAGGAGACTGTTCCACTAACTAAAGGTTGCAGTATCATAGGGTTTTAAGATGGAGAGGAAAGGGGCAGGGGCAGAGCAATGTCCTACCTCCACAGGACCCATTACGTGCCCACCACCCTCCATTCTCCCAGAGCTTCCAGAGTTGTTTCAGGCAAGCACACAATTTACTATTGGTCTCTTACAGATGCTTCTCACTAAAAATGCAATCATAACTATCTGTCAATATGATAATGAACTGCCATCCTGTTCTGGGCTGGGCCGAAGGTGGAAGTGGTGTGAGGAGGTTTCAGAATATTTATATATATGACCAAGTGGTGGTTTGGTTGTGGTTTTTGTTTGTTTGGGGGGTTTTGTTTGTTTATTTTGTTTTGTTTTGGGGTTTTTTGGTTTGGGTTTTTTTTTTTTTTTTTGGTGAGCTCTGCTGCCTATTGCACCAGTTAGGGAAATTCCAAGGGAAACAACCAGTAATCTCTGGCATTTATATTGAGATCACTTTCACGTCTTTCCTTCTTCTATTACACTTACACTGAAAATCTAGGGTGGTTTTCAAAGGTACCCACCCAATATACAGAAGAGAAATGCTGGGTAGCTTTCTCAGGGAAGAAATGAATCATGAATAGCGCTGCTTTGAGATTTTCCATTAAGATATTTTTAAAGAAAATATGATTTTTTAAGGGTGAGCATATATGTAGCTAGATGAAAATATTATTGTAGACTAATAAGCAAACAGATACCTCACTATTTCTTTTTTATTGAACCGTTTCAAAAAACATAAATTAATTTTGGAATAATCTGGGTTTGTTGATCTGAAACAAAATGCAAAGATTTGTATTTCCTTTTTTTTTTTTTTTTTTTTTCTTGGTTAAAGTTACAATTGCAGCTACATAAAGTGCAGTATAGCCTTAGAGGCTATATATTGTTTATTCATGGAAATAAGCTCTCTGGATTGCATAACAGTCTGGGTTTGATTGAATCATTTTGTTGGGTTTGTAATACAGTGATGAAGACGGCCTGTGCAGACAACACAAGAAGTCCTGGAATGGTAAATTTCCTCAGGCACTCTGTCAGGGTGCAGCACAGGTTGGTGGCTCCCTGGGGCAGTGGACTGAGACAATCTGTTACTTCCCAGGGGCTCAGGCAGGGCAGGGCCTGCAAGCATGGACCTGTCCCACCCCTTAGATGAGAGCATGTCAGTCAAGGTGGGGCACTGGGAGTAGTACCAGGCCCAGGAATTAAGAACCTTCATGGGGATAGTAACAGTGGAAGGTTGGGCTGGGACTTGGGTCTGCAGGTGGACCTGACTCAGCAGGGCCCATGGCTTGGCAGGGCAGGGGTGTGGGGAGCTGTAGGCTGACCCTGCTGTGCAATGGCTGGGGCAGAGGCTGACAGTCCCAAGGAGCTGAACCAGGGCCACGTGCACTGTGGGGGAAGCCACAGGTAGACTAAGCAGGGACAGCCTGGCCTAGTAATGCCTGCAGGGCAATGGCACTCCGAAATATTATAGAAATATGCAGTAAGGGAAAATGAAATAAATTAATATTTTGAAATCAATTTAAAAAAATCACTGTATTAAAAAAAATAAAAAGATGCTTTAACTTTTTTCTCAGTTCATAACTGACTGAATCTATCTGTCTGGAGAAAATCCTATTCCCATAAAATTGACAGTACAAATGATTGCTAACTAATATATAACCAGAAGTTGCTTCAGAACCAGAAGTGGTGCAAAGCACAGACAGAAAAGAGTGCCAGTGTGTTGTCAACAGAATATGAAAAAGGATAATCATCTGCAAAGCAATGTCATATTAATAACACAGTAGCATATGAACTTCAACTCTTCTTCAATGTATCAACTACTACTGAAACTTGATAGCAAACAGTAGAAAATAAGGGCCATTTACTAGAAATAAACTGTTCCCTCTTTGTGCTTCCCTCAACTCATTTATATTAGGAAAGTACTTACCCAAGATACTTCTCAAGTAACTCTGTTTTCAATACTGCCATGTTCTTTTGGCTTTGTGTTGAGTTTCTCTTCATAATACAATTAATAAATCTTCTTCCATGATATAAAATAGAGAAATTGTTATCAAGAGACTTACAGTTTTGATGGTTTTAAAAAGTATCCTCTTCCATTCAGACACCAAATGAAATGATAAAGTGAATACTATATTGTTGAACAAAGGAATACCAGAAATTTGAATGTCAATAAAAGAGTGTATTCTGTATTATGAAAAATACAAATAACATTCAGCACCTGTATCCAAATCAAAAGGCAATCAATAGGACAAAGCTGAATAAATAACTTAGACAAGTATAAAATGTATGAAAAGTAATACAACTGTAATGAAAAATACTTTAATTTTAAAAATTCTTGAAGCTTTGAAAGTAGAAAATATTGTAAAATGGCCAATTACTTTGTTGAGCTCAACGTTGCAAAGAAAATAAGGAAAATCATGTGTAGGTTTTTGGATGCATAAATAAGAACAAAAGACATAACTGGTGAGACCAGTCACAGTACACAGTATGGAACTGAGGTTAAGACAAATATGCAAAAGTTACAAAATCAGTATTTTGCCTGATAGATACATAAGGTAATATGTATTCACATATAAATTATGTGAGTATAAACAAAACCTGGGTGAAGGGACTGGAATAATTACAATTATAGAAGACAGGTTGAAATAACATTTATATTGCTTATTATTACAAAGTAATGGTCCATAGATTTGCAAAACCATAACAAGGGCATTTCATT
Organism: Rhynochetos jubatus; assembly: GCA_027574665.1. Classification (NCBI taxonomy): domain Eukaryota; kingdom Metazoa; phylum Chordata; class Aves; order Eurypygiformes; family Rhynochetidae; genus Rhynochetos; species Rhynochetos jubatus. The sequence continues at coordinate 86,082,921 of CM050649.1, read as the reverse complement.
AAATCATCAATTTATGCTGCCTTACTAGAAAATCACAAACATATATAAATATAAATATATATATACACACCCTGAAAATTTATACTCCAATGAATTTTACCTCAAATCTAGCACAACCTTAGAACATATTTTGAATCAGGAAGCAACCAATCAGAGGGGCATGAATGAGGAAGGTGAATTACTCTAGAAATTTTATCAAAAGTAGATGTCATTACACTAACATTACCCTTTAATAAATTGGGTTTTTTTTTTTAGAAACAGCTATCTGTCTAAACTTAAGCAAAGAAAATGAGGATTCAGCCACAATTTCAGGCTGACAGCTAACTGAGCTCCCTCATCACAGTTGGATGCATCCTCTCTGGACCTATGTATGTCCAATTTGCTTAACTATTCTCTAAGTTTGCTTCTTCCACATTCCCAAAGAGACTTAGTAGGTTGAGAGGCTTGGTAGTCCAGAGGGCAGACCTTACTACTAAAAATCTTGGTACTTGGAGAAACCTTTCTTGTTTCTTTTCACATTTCTAAGCTTTGGTTTTTCTAACTCCACCCCTGTGTGTTCAGTCAGTGTCTCTCTACTCCTTCTGGGTAGCTCATTGCTGTTTCCACCTTCTGGGGAAGCTAATTTTTTCATTAATCTTTTCTGGGATTCCATCCATTCTGTCCTTCTGCCATGGATGCTCCACTGTCTGCACTTCAGAATATACTTTGTGATTTGAGAAATTTGTCCTGGAATATCAGCCTTGACTTACAGTCACTGCAGTCAAGGATACCTTTAGTTTTCAAGCAGTTCTTCCTTTTTTCTGTTTGTGAGTAATGTCCCATGTTAGTAATTTTAGTTACTAATTAATAATGAATGTGGCTTTTTCATCAGAAATAATCTCTTTCCGTTTCATTCAGTTTCCTTCCTGAATTAATATGCCTTGAGAAATGATAAAAGCCCTTTACAGGCATCTCCTCCATAATATTTTCTCTTGGCATCATTGTGTGTTTAGAACTTTTACTTACTTAAAAAATTTTTCTGTGACTCTGACTTATTGTTGACATCTGTGATCACTTTGCACAGAACAAAGAATAAAACAGTAAATAAAACTACAAAACCACTGCTGTGCAAACTGTTAAGTTGGCATGATGTGGAAGAACTTCTTATAAACAGTTAATCTTTCTTCCAACTTTTTTGCTTTAGAAGTTTCTCCATCATTTTTTTGTCTACCTAGAGTCATCAAATTGCTAGATTTCTACTCATTTAACATTGTTCTTACTAGACTGAGACTCACAAAACCAAAGAAAAATAAAAGAAAAAAGTTTAAATATCTTTCTCATTTCTGTAGAACTTTATCAGAAAACATCAGCACTCAATTATAAAAAAATAAAAAAACAAAACCCAAAACCTTGGTCCTGTTGCTAAACTAATTTTTCTTATTGTAAATGAATAGGAGTTCCAAAAAAATGAATGGTATAATATAACCCTTATGTAAGCCTGTTTGTTTATTCAACTTGTTTTATCATCTCTACAACCATTTGAGTTTTAGAAGCAGATGATGTCTAGTTTTGTCATTGCTAAACATCTAGGATGAACTTGCTTCACAAGATTCAAAAAGTCCTTTTGTTAGAAGGACCTATAGTGCTTCAAGTTGGTTACAGCTAAGTGAGGAAACCATATGAATAGCATAAGCTGAGGAATTATGTTCTAAGACACTAGAAAACATTTGGTTAGTGTGTCTCATCTCCAGCCTTTATCTGAAGGATTTATTCAAGGATTTTGCACTGTTTTTTACATTCATTTCCAAATCAGTGAAATTCTACTACAAATATGCTCTTCTTTGGTCTTAAGTAAAAAAAAACAAACAAACAAAAAAAAGCAGGCAGTGCAGATGTGTAGTGCTTGCTGCTGTTGAAGGGATTTATCTTGACTTTGTATAATCACAGGAATGGTGAGAATAAAATTAATTTTACAGATAGAATCATAGAATCACAGAATCACAAAATTACGGAATGGTTTAACTTGGAAGAGACCTTTGAAGGTCCAAAATCTCAAGCAGGGTCACCTACACGCAGTAGCCCAGGACCACATCCAGACAGCTTTTCAAATAATGTATATAATAACAGATAATGGAAATAACCCAGAAAATTATTTTTTTTCTTGGAAGAGATCAAATGATCAAACAATTGCTATATCTACAAAAACAGAGCAGAGAGAGAACAAGAAAAATTACAATGAAAATTCTCATAATGTATATATCTTTCTCTACAAATTGATAATTTATCATGTTTTACTCCTTTCTCAACAATGTCACGTACATTATAAATTTGTGTGGCATTAGTTCATCCTGTAGTGTCCATTTTCGTCAACACAAAGTACATGAATAGCTCACATATAACCTTAACTCAGAAGCATAGAGAAAACTAATAATTTCTATTTGAATTTTAGTATCATAAACAAATTTAATGAATTTTAGAGTTTCATGCACATCACGCTTCATTAGTGTATTATTACAGATAATCTCTTTTACATTAATACATCTAGTTTTTTAATCATTGCTTCTGAAGAAATATTTAAATTATGTTCTTCTGTTTACAAGTCTGCCAGTGGAATTTCAGGCTTTCCTGCAAGCAAAAAAGGTGACTTCTAAGCCATGGCCTATTAACTTTCTACAATAAAGGCTCTTTAGTCCAAATCTAAGATCTAAAATGTTTTAAAGAAAATTGGAATTGGTTAACACTGGAAAGAATCTTCTATACTCTCATAGTCTCAGTGCATGAAATGTTAACTATTTTTGCTGTTACAGGAGGAGCCATTATAATTTCAAACATTAACAGTGACAAGAAAATAGGAAAGAACTGTAGATCAATATATTAAGGAGTCCAACCATGGTAACTCAAATGTGGAGGAATATGCATGAATAAGAGAAAGTAAATTCTATGTTCATCTGTGTGTGCATGTATGTTTATTCTTCTATTTCTGTCATTGTTTCTATACATAAAACAATACCATAATACTATTTAATGTTGCTCACAACATACCTATGATTAATTTATTCATACTATCAATTTTACATCAATGAAAACAAAACTAATACACTTCACATTAAAAGCAATCTGACCATGACCCTAATTCAACAAAACATTTATTTTTTAATTTCAATCTCGCTCCAGTCTGTAGGGATCATGTACATAGTTACACGCATTGCTGAACTAAGAATTATTTATAAATCCTAAATGCCAACACTTCAATGTCTGCATACATCTATAAGCAGATTTCATATCTGGAAGTAAAGACTGATAGGTAAGTATCAAGTGGCAATAGATAACGTGGAATCAGATATTTTGTTAGTTTGCCTTTTCTAGCTACAAAACATTATCATACTGCAATTATTGGAGTAGTAACACCAAAAAGAAATATTGAGTTATCCTGTTATAACGGATTGTATTCAGCATATTAAAGGAAATGAAAGAGAAATATAAACAATAACAGAAGAAGCTTAATGTTTGAGCACATATGCTCAGTAGCCCACTTAATCTTGTTCAATTAAAAAAACATATTTATTACATGCTTCTGGTACCATACATACCATAAAACAAAAATATATGATAGAAAGATCTCATGAATTAAAATTTGACTGTCTAGAAAAAATCTTCATGATGACCAACACTGTAAGATAAAGGAACAAGGCAATCCAAATTACATAAAAAATGAAGCTTTTTCTTTGATGCCAGATTAAAGTTCTAGGACAGAAATTCAGGTCAAGTCATCCAGGTCTGGCAGAGACCCTGAGGGAATCTGCTGTCTTAACCAATCGTTTACTTGTTTTTTCTTGTGTGTCTTGACACAGAATACTTTAAAAAATGAAGACACACTGGAAGTCCAAAATTTAACATTTTTAGCTTTGACTTAATACCTGAAAGACTTTTGTCCAACAATCAGTTCATTTATTTTCAATTCCAAGTGAGAGGAAAAATCAAATGAGTTGGTAGATCCCTGAGGGATCAAATGTATATATCTAGGAAGGTACCTAGTACACAGGCATTTCCAGTCTTAAGGTATGTGCTAGGATAAACTTCTTCCATGTAGTGATGTCCACAGGTAGAAAGCAAATATGAAGAATGAAATAAATAGTTTTAACTATAAAATTAACTGTTCCCTGTTCAAAAGAACTGAAAAAATAATAAGTTCAAATTAGATATGACAGTTAATGTAGTGATTGACCAAAGACTCAATCTTGGATTGGGAAAAAAACCCACAAAATGACCAAACTTGAAGTGCTTTTAAGTTTGACCTGCTGGAAGGCAAACCACTATGTTTTAGATGTAGTGCAACAAAAATCTTGTAGGTAAAGCCAGTATTTGGCAAAGTAGCAATACACATAATAGTTGTAACTGCAGCTCCACAGGGGACAACTGTGCTTAGAAATCTGTTATACTAGCTGTGGTTTTTTTGTGAGGTATTGATGCTGCTTTGTGATAAGATGTGCCCTGGATCAGTTAAAAACTGAATTGGGTTTAAATGCTGGCTGTCATCTTTGATTAATATGTATTGATATGGTACATAAGAATTTTTTAAATAAAAATAAAACCCCCTAAAACTGAAAATTTGAATATTATTAGGCAGAAGCACTTCATTTTAATCTTTAATAGAAATATTTCCTATCTAGGACAAAAAACATGGACACAAACATAGGAAGAAAAAAACCAAAATACCAACTAGGGAAAAATCTGTTACATGAATATTTAAGCACTTCTGCCTGTAAAAAATACATGCAGACCAAATGTGTTTACATATTATTCTTAATAGAATCATACTTTACTTGCATACCCTACTTTAGCTGTATGCAGCCAAACCGTATCATTTGCTATATTGTATTTCCTCAGTAAGCACCGTATTTCCACACTACCAAAACCTCTTACATTTCCTGTATACAGTGTAATATCTCACAAATACTTATTAATGTATTTTTGAAACATTCATTTACACTAGAGGAACGCTTCATAATGGCAAACTCGATGCTTATTGTATATCTACCAACACTTGATTGTAATTGGATTCAAAAACAAGATGTTAAATTACAATTCAGATTCCTGTATTGAAGCTGAGGGAAAAAGACATGAACAGTATTGTATAGGAACTCAGACTTTTTATGTCACTAACCATGAGGCAGATTTTATATGACTCAGTATGAGTTATTTCTTCATAGCATGAAAGTAAATTAACTAATAATTTTGCATAACTGGATTCCAAGACATTTAGTTGACGTATAAGTCTTCATACTGTTAGCCAATACTGTATCTCTCAGAATGAATGAGCTGGACTTCTCAGTAAATAACATCCTCTATGTTTAAAATGGGTATTGCACTTAAAATGGGTATTAGACTTCCTGTTGAAAAGCAGGTAAATGTTTTAAGAGCAAAGTCCCTCAAGCTGCCAATTTATAGCATATCTGAAGGCAGAAAGGAAGAAAGACTGGAAATATAGTATAAAAGAAACAAAGTTCTCCACCATTTCTGTTGGAACTGACATATTTGCAAAAGGAGTCAAAAGGACAGCAAGATGAATAGTTTGTCTGCAACATAGTAGTTATATTGGCAAGACATAAACTTTTGGTATTGACTTCCTGTTACCTGGCATATTTATAATTATTTTGAAAATGAGGGGAGAAAAAGGGAACAACCCTAATATAACACAAACAAATACCTATTCCCACTCAAAAGAATCCACAGAAGAACTTTTGCTAACTAATCATTATTTACATGTGTACAGTTCCCAGATTAAAGAAATCACATCCTTCAACCATAATTGCATGCTGATAGTCCTGTGCAAGTATTTACTGAACTTTCATTCTAATTGTCCCAAAGCCTTTCCAAAAATCAGAATATCATCTTTCCAGTAAGGTATGTCTGTCTATAGAATAAAAAACATATTTTCAGATACAAATATTCTAAATACTGAAATAGTATTTCCTTGATTTGTAACCTTGTTTGACATGAGACAAGAAGTATGTATATTTTCTCAGGATATATCAGAGCTTAAGGAAAGAAAAAGGCTGTGAGTTTGGTGCCAGGCTGCTATTGTAGAAAATTCTGTGGTTTGTAGGTTATGTTTCTGGAAGCAGTATCAAAATGAACTTGTTTTAGTTTGCTTGCTATTCCTTCAGCTCAAAATGAGATGATTGTGAAAGGGTTATTCAATCTGTACTAAAAAACCCCAAGTTGTCTCTATAGAAGCACATTTAACTAAAGAAGAATAAAATGACCATAGAGAAAAACAAAAAATGTTTTCTATTCTCTTCAAAGCCTTGAGAAAAATTGATCATTGAAGTTAGGAGCGGTTCAGTCTTTTTGTTAAAGAAATTTAAATACGTTGGAAATTTCAGTTTCTTAAATCACAGTTCCTATCTATGAGTCAGATGAAGTGCTTACATACAAAATGATAAACTTACCTTTATGTGGAATTTGCTTCATAGGGGAAACAAAAAACTGTTTTCTTTAAGGGACATAAAGCTTCCAAGAAAATGTCAAGATAAAAATATGAATAGCAAAATAAATATATTTGATTTTTTACAAAATTTGAACTTTTTAATTTATTTTCCTTACATCAGTAATTTAAGTTTAATTTAAACATGGGATGTCTTTCAGGAGTGTGGCTGTTATTGTGATAAAGAACTCAAAAAAATAAAATTATGGCACTAAGCTATGTTTTGTCAAAGTTTATGAAGCATATAAAATGTCTTCAAATGAAGTATTTGTTTTCTTTTCCAGTATATAAATAAATATGATTGCCCCCTACAGCAATTTGCATTATACTTCTATTATTTTGTTAGTAGCATGGATTTTTACTTCAATGTAGTACAAGTCTCCCTGTAGAAATGCACTGTCTAAAGAGCATAGAAACAGTAGTGTAACAGCTTTTCTAAGAAAAATGAATACAAAAATGTAATTACATTAAACATAATACTAGATTTCTGATTTAATCCTATAAAATATGGACATCTGTGGTGGGTTGTCCCTGGCTGGAGGCAAGTTGCCCACCAAAGACTCTCTATCACTTCCCTCCTCAGCTGGAGAGGGGAGAGAAAATATAATCAAAAGTCTGTGGGTTGAGATAAGGGCAGGGAGACATCGTTCAACATTTACTTCATGAGCAAAACAGACTCAGCATGTGAAAAAAATTAATTTAATTTATTACCAGTCAAATCCGAGAATGGGGAATGGGAGTAGTGGTCAGTTCATCACACATTATCTCTGCTGCTCCTTCCTCCTCACACTCTTCCCCTGCTCCAGCATGGGGTCCCTCCCATGGGGGACAGTTCTCCACAAACTTTTCCAATGTGAATCCTTCCCGGAGACTACAGTTCTTCACAAACTGCGCCAGTGCGGGTCCCTTCTCCCAGGTGCAGTCTTTCAGGAGCAGCCTGCTCCCGCATGGGTTCCCCCCAGGGTCACAAGTTCTGCCAGCAAACCTGCTCCAGTGTGGGGTCTTCTATTTACGCATCCACAGGTCCTGCCAGGAGCCTGCTCCAGTGTGGACTTCCCACGGGGTCACAGCTTCTTGGGGGCATCCACCTGCTCCAACATGGTGTCCTCCAGGGGCTGCAGGTGGATCTCCACTCCACCGTGACCCTCCATGGCTGCAGGACACAGCCGGCCTCATCATGGTCTGCATCATGGTCTGCAGGGGAAATTTATGCTCTGGCCTCTGGAGCACCTCCTCCCCCTCTTTCTTCACTTATCTTGGTGTCTGCAGAGTTGCTGCTCTCACGTCTCTCTCTCTCTGTCTTCAAAATTTTTCCTCTCTTCATTTCTGCTCCCCCCACCTTTTTAAACATGTTATCACAGAGACGCTATGACTGCTGCTGATTGGCTTGGCCTTGGCCAGTGCAGGTCCATCTTGGAGCTGGTTAGCACTGGCTTTGTCAGACATAAGGGAGGCTTCTAGGAGCTTTTCACATAAGTCACCCCTGTAGCCCTCCCATTGGTCATGCTGCATCAGCAGTATTTCAAAGCCATGTCTTTAGGCTTCTTAAAGTCATTCAAACTGCTATGATGTTGTGTTTAAGAACCTTATGTGCTTTGATCTATATGAGAAGCAGGTGGTCCTTTACTGCAACCTTAATTACTATCTGAAAAAAAATGGTCCAACTGAGAGCAGTGAATGAAAGACTATCTTTTGGAATTTCTATCATGAGGAATAAGGAAAAAAAAAAAAAAAGGAAGAAAATAAGACCATTTGTGTAATAAAATTAAAACAGGATCAAGGCAAAATATTTAAGTTTTTGCTTAATTTTGGAAGCCTTTAAGTAGTGACTTGCTTCGACACACACCATTTAAAGTCCTGCTTCTGTGATGTTCAGGCTACTGGGATTTTAGAAAAGTCAAACATATGTAAATTGAAGTAGAGAGTGGATTCTCCTGTGTTAATATACTGTTGGTGTTACAACTATGCTAACTACCTTAGGGTGCTTTTTATTTCTCTTGAAGAGGGCATGACCACAGAATCACAGAATGGCTGAGGTTGCCGGGGACCTCTGCACATCATCTGGTCCAATCACCTTCTCAAGCACCTAGAGTTAGGTGCCCAGGACCATTTCCAGATTGCTTCACAACCTCTCTGAGCAATCTGTGAAAGGACTCGGTCACTCTCATAGTGAAAAAATGTTTACTGATATTCAGAGAAAACCTACTGCATTTCAGCTTGTGCTCATTGCCTCTGGTTCTGTAACTAGGCACCACTGTAAAGAACATGGATCTCTCTTCTTTCCATCCTCACTTCAGTTATCTATATACGTTGATAAGATACACCCAAGCCTTTTCTTCTCTAGAATAAGCAGTCCCAGGTCTCAACCTTTCCTCATAGGAGAGATGTTGTGGTCCCCAAATCATCTTGGTGGACTTTCATTGGACTTCACCCAGTATGTCTATCTCTCTCTCTTTTACTAAGAAGCCCAGAACCAGACATAGGGCTTCTGGTGTGGCCTCATCAGTGTTTGGTAGAGGGGAAGAATCACCTCACTTGACCTGCTGGTACCACTCCTAATTGAGGCCAGGATACTGTCAACCTCTTTGTGACAAGAACAAATTGATGGCTCATCATTTGTATGATGCTAGTTCTCATCTAAATTAAGTACGATAAATTACATCCTAAGACTCTCTGTTTCTCAGCAATGTCAATAAAGAAAAACTAGGGTAAGTAACTTATTAGATACAACAAAGTACGTACAGACCAATTTGTTAATCTGGTGACGGTTGAATTCCAAAGCATCTGCAGTGGGTTTAAACATCTATTTTTAAGCACTGAATGTAGACAGTTTCAGTACAGAGAAATCTCGTGCCTACACTGTAGGCACCTGAAACACCTGCAGGTGGGCTGGCATACAGGTGTGTTCTCCTTTGGGGAGAGTGGTGATCAGACAAAATGTTCCTGATATATAAAATGATACTAGGTCTAAGTTTAAGCAACAGTGTCTTCATAGACATTACGTAATTCTAGCAGATTACAACACATGTTTCCAACACCTATTTCCAACACATATGAAAATATGAGCGACATTCAGTTTCATGAATAAAAGTGTTGGAAAAACTATTGTCATAGAATCATGGAATCAATCATAGAATGGTTTAGATTGGAGGGGATTTTAAAGATCATCTCGTTCCAACCCTCTTGCCAAGTGCAGGGACACCTTCCACGGGACCAGGCTGCTCAAAACCTCCTCTAGCCTGCCCTTGAAGACATCCAGGGATGGGACATCCACAACTTCTCTGGGCAACCTGTTCCTGTGCCTCACCATCCTGCCTGTGAAGAATTGTTTGCTGATACCTAAATCTACCCACTTTAAATGTAAGCCCGTTATCCCTTGTCCTGCCACTACAGGCCTTTATATAAAGTTCCCCTCCAGCTTTTTTGTAGGCCCCCTCCAGGTACTGGAAGGCTGCTATAAGGTCTCCCTGGAGCCTTCTCCTCTTCAGCTTGAACAAGTCAAATTTTCCCAGCCTTTCTTCATAGGAAAGGTGCTCCAGCCCTCTAACCATCTTGGTGGCCCTCCTCTGGACTTGCTCCAACTGGTCAATATCCTTCTGATATTGAGGGCCCAAAGGTGGACGCAGTATTACAGGTGGGGTCTGAAAAGAGCAGGGTAGATGAGGAGAATCACCTCCGTCGAGCTGCTGGCCATGCTTCTCCTGATACAGCCCAGGATACTGTTAGATTTCTGGGCTTGCAGCACACACTGCTGGCTCATATCCAGCTTTTCATCCACCAGTACCCCCAAGTCCTTTTCCTCAGGACTGCTCTTGATCCGTTCTCTGCCCAGCCTGTACTTGTATTTGGGATTGCCCTGACTCAGGTGCAGGACCTTGCACTCAGCCTTGTTGTACTTCATGATGTTTGCACATGCCCACCTCTCCAGCCTGTCAAGGTCCCCCTGGACAGCATCCCTTCTCCCCAGCAAGTCAGCTGCACCACGCAGCTTGGTGTCATTAGTAAACTTGCTGAGTGTGCACTCAATCCCACTGTCAATGCTGATGTCAAAGCTATTGAACAACACCTGTCCTAATACGAATCCCTGAGGAACGTCACTTGTCACTGGTCTCCATTTAGACATTGAGCCATTGATCACAACCCTCTGAGTGCGACCATCAAGCCAGTTCTTTATCCACCAAGCAGTCCATCTGCCAAATCCCTGCATCTCCAATTTACAGACAAGGATGTCACGTGGGACTGTGTCAAATGCTTTGCATAAGTCTAGGTAGATGACAGTGGTTGCCTGTTTTTTATCCACCAAGGTTGTGACCCCACTGTAGAAGTCCACCATATTCATCAGGCATGATCTGCCCTTTGTGAAGCCATGCTGGCTGTCGCTAATCACCTTCACATTTTCCTTGTGCCTTGGCATGGTTTCCAAGAGGATCAACTCTGTGATCTTGCCAGGCTGAGAGTTGAGACTGGCCCTGAATCCTCCTTTTTTCCCTTTTTAAAGATGAGCACCTTCAGGTTCCTTAGGTGCTCCCAAACCTGATCCTTTCTAACAATGGGAGGTTCTCCATTCTCTGCCCTTGCCTTCCATGATCCAGGGGGTGTGGCTTGCACCCTCGCTAGTGAAGACCAAGGCAAAAAAATCATTGAGCACCTGGGCCTTCTCCATTTCCTGGGAAACCAGCTGTCTCGTTTCCTTCTGCAGAGGACCTACATTTTCCCTGATCTTCCTTTTACCCCTGATGTACCTATAGAATCCCTTCTTGTTGGCCTTGATGTCCCTGGCCAGGTTTAATGCTATCAGGACTTTAACTTACCTAACCTGATCCTGACTTTTTGGACAACTTCCCTGTAATCCTCCCAGGCTACCTGTCCCTGCTTCCACCCTCTGTAGGCTTCCTTTCTGAGCCTCAGTTTATCCAGGAGCTGCTTGTTCATCCACGCAGGTCTTCTAGCATTTTCACCTGACCTTTTCTTTATTCATTTTGATATATCTGAGAAGCAGGTAGTCCTTTCTGCAACCTTAATTACTATCTGAAAAAAATTATCCAACTTAGAGAAGTGAATGAAATATATTAATTCATGCCTAAGATATTCATTGAAGCTGGGAGATATGAATGAGGATTTCTGGAAAACCCTTGTTTCACAACAAGGAGACCTCAAATAGTATTCTAGGATCTAAGAAATGGCACTAGACACCATTTATATAGGCAACTCAGTCAAGGACTAGGTGTTCATGTCTGAACTCAAGATGATGATCACTCATGGAAACATGGCTAGCCTGCAACAGCTGCTCCTTTAACAACTCCTCCAGAAGAACACAGGGCTCATAGATCTTCTTCCCAGTTTAGCTTGAGTAATCCAGATATCTCAAGTAGCACTAGTGATTTGATTCAAATGCCCATAAATAATCATTATTTTTACCATTTGAGTTTCCCTAGGACATCTGATTCAGAACAAGCAGATAGCATATGGTATCTATGAGAATCTAGGGAAGGATTTATCTTGAGTGAAAACTGATTTCCAGGCAGAATACCCCAAAGCATCTTAAATTGCCAGAGATAGGTATGTGTGGTCAAATTAATCAAGCCCATACTAAATGCAGGCAGTATAGTAAAAGGCTTTCTTAAACTCTTTCATTACAGAACCTATTTATAGGGCATTTCAGCAGCTTTCTAGATTCTGTTGGCAGAAGTTAATGATAGGTTAAAGCCCTCCTCTGGACTTGCTGCAAGTGGTTGATATCCTTCTTATGTTGAGGGCCCCAGAGCTGGATGCAGTACTGCAGGTGGGGTTTCGCAAGAGCAGACAGGGAGAATCACCTCCCTCAACCTGCTGGCCACACCTCTCTGGATACAGCCCAGGATACAATTGGCTTTCTGGGCTGCCAGCACAAACTGTCAGCTCATGTCCAGCTTTTCATCCACCAGTATCCCCAATTCCTTCTCCTCAGGGCTGTTCTTGATCCATTCTCTGTCCAGTCTGTGCTTGTGCTTGGGATTATCTTCCCTCCAGCATGTTGACTGCACCACACAACTTGGTGTCATCAGCAAACTTTCTGAGGGTGCACTCAATCCCACCGTCCATGTCACTGACAAAGATGTTGAACAGCGCTGGTCCCAACAGTGGTTCCTGAGGAATGCCGCTTGTCACTGGTCTCCATTCAGACACTGAGCTGTTGACCACAACTCTCTGAGTGCCTTGTCTGAGTCCCTCCCAGAGATGTCACAGCAGATCCATCAGCCCTGTTGACAACACATGAAACCAATCAGGATGAGTGATCTGATGCAGGTTTTCAGAGCAATGTTCAGGATAAGGGGGGATCACTGTCAAGGGGTGTGGGATACATTATGGGATATAGGGAAAAAGCATTTTGGGACTGTGTAGAATTTTTTATAGGATGTTTAAAGGAGGCACCAAAGGTGGTAAAAGAGAGGAACTTAGGTGATTTGGGGAGGAGCAAGTATGGGAAATAAAGGGCTAAAGGAATATAAGGGCTCATTTGAGTGTAAGCAAAGGGTGATTAACATGCTTGTCTGGCCATGCCTTGTGCCTGATCACTGCAGTTGGTCATGTCTCCCCATTAAATTCTACCTTCCACTATTTTCTGTAAAGGGGCTCTTTACTCCCTGTGCATGTGTGTGCATGGGGGTCTGTGACGCCAGCAACTGGAGTGTGTGCAGGTCTGTGAGAGTCTGTGATCAGCAGTGGAGGAAGATCAAGCCAGGCTAGCTGGTGAAAAAGCCTGGGAGCTGGGCAGAAGTGTGGATCTCCAAGGGCCACCTCTGAGGGTGAGAGTACCTGTGCAACTGTAAGGGCAAGAGCAAGGAGGGGCTGGTTATTAGGACCAGGGCCAGCCTGGCCAGCTGTGTATGTGTGTGTGTGTGTAAGGACATGCCATAAGAGTAGCATGTGATGGATTATAAATTAAGTGAACTAAAGAAATAATGATAAAAAACCTTTGCAAATAATTTAAAAGCTAGTTTACTATTAACAACATCATCTTTTTCAGGTCATACACATCACTAAAAATATTGGGATATTTAACACTGGCATTTTCATCGTTGGTGTATTTCAATTTTAGCTTTTCAATTTATGTTCTTTGCATATCCTTCAAATTCTATCCCTATTTTAAAATACGTTTTGAACAGCTGAGGCACTAACTGTATCTCTTCGGTTGCAATGATTGACCATGTTACATGTCATGCTATATGTAACTGTTCTGTCTTTGTGCAGATGGAGATATCTTCCTGCTGACCGAGTGTTGCTATCCCTTCTTCTGAGTGACAAACAGTTTAAGACACATCATTAACATTTCCATTTCCAAGTGACTACATGAAAGAGTGCAATAGCCTCTTCTACAAATGCCTTGAAGCACATGCTTTTTCTAACAGTAGATATGTAAAATCTTCGAATCGTGTGCTCTTCCAGTAACTTCATTCTTAAAGTACATCAGACAGCTCCCCCAGTATATTACTATTTATGGGTCTTATTCTAAGGCATTTAATCCCTAATGAATTATAACAACGGCCTACTGACTATGAAGCACCTTTTTGCAACTTGTCTCAGTCTGTTTATCATAGAAAAATTGTAGTTTTCCATGGGTGAACCATTTACTAATTAAAACCTTCTGCAGCATGCACAGCCACCTAATGAATTTCCTAATGCAGCACATATTTAATAGAAACAAACCATATGTAGGCTTCATTCAAGTTTATATTTTGTTTTATAGCCATGTTTATGATATAGTTTAAAAGACAATGTTTTCTGAGCTGTGATTAAATCAGTTGACAGTAAACGAGTAAAATCAAATTTTCAGCTTTAGTATTTGAGTATGTCTTTATTGAAATTATTTCCATTATTATTTATGTTGTGTTGTTTCTTATCACTTTTGTTTCAACATAATCTTTAATAAGTGCTGGGTACCTTTTTTCCACATAGAGGACACGTTTTCTAATTGAAGAATACATCATTAGCATGTGTGTTATAATATTAGCATGTGTGTTATCACATTGATAAAGATATAGAAGTATTGGATATATTGAAATTTATCTCTGATATTATTGTTTAACTTAAAATTTAATAAATATTAATGTAGAAAAATAATTTTACTTCCAGAAGCACCAGTTAAAACAATTTAAATAAAGATAATAAACATTAACATCTTATAGAGAAAAACCTCTGCTTTCCCACAGATGCAAAATTGTATTCCCTATGACTGTATTTTAGATCTACATCTGTCTTTCTGAAATTTTTCTGGCAGAAAAAAGACAAGTAATTGAAAACTTTTTAGAAGAGTATTCATGTCCAAAACTTAACTCAATTTTAGTATATATTACATCATCATCTGAAAAAATATGAATTATGACATAATCAACAGGAATATTGTCATTTGTAAAGGGAGTTCAGTTGTCAAAGGTAAAAAAAATATTGTAATGCTCCTATGTATTATGTATGCCTAACGAATTTTTACTGATACTGGTACATAATCAGGCAATTCAGATGGCTTATTTTAGTCATGAAAAAAAGGTCCTGTCAGCATTTTGATATTTACGTGACTTAAGGCCAAGGCTTTAATTATGAGCTCATGTTTACTGATCACTTAAATGCAACAAGAAGATTTTTGTAGTTTTGATCCAGGTAGGAAGTGTCATTTTATTTATGGATGAATCTTGAAAAAAATGTTATGTAACTCCACTGTTACAAACAGGTAATTTATTTTAATAACTGTTCTTTAGAATTACTCTGAAGCTTTTTTTTTTTTTTAGAAAAAAATGTACTTTTTAGTCTTAGAAACCTTGCTTGAATTTCCTCGTATTGACAGCTCTCATTTAATGTAATCATATTTTTAATAACCCATCAGTGGTAATTTTATTTCCTTATGTCTGTTTTTTTAATTTTGTTTGTTTATTTGATTGATTTCTTCCAGTATATCTCATCTGAAAACATACAAATGGTTTTATTAAATGGAGAACTATCTGTATCTGAAAAGCCACAAAGCATAGGAAAACAATTCAATCTTGATCTGAAACCAACAATCACAAACCCCAAAAACCTGCAGCCCTAAGTTATTGTCATCTATCTAAAAATGAATCTTACAGCTTCATTTCTATTACAATGTTATTTGGATCAAGTTGTCTGCAGATTCTAGGTTAGTAATAAGAAAACTATAAACTTTCCTGAAGATTTAAGTGACACAGTTCAAGAGATCACCAGTTTGGGTGAAAGTCCTCATTATTGTGATCTACTGCATCTCTTCAGGCCTATCTATGCAGAACATTTCCAACATCAATGTTCTTAACATATTCTCTTTGTTTCTAAGGAAATACTTCCCTAGATATTCTGACATCCAGAAGATAACATTTAAATACCACACAGATTTTACTTTGTAAGAGAGGAAGTAAAAGCTCATTGTGTCAGGAATAAGCTACTGAGCACATTTCTCCTTCATCTCTGTAGTACTTGAAATCCACCAGTTCATGAGCAAATGGATAATCATCATGCCTGCATGAACAAAAATTATGAGCAGTTGTGTTAATAAATAAGATTATGGTGAAATAAGACGTAAGTTCTCATTTACATTAACAAGTAAATTATAAATGTTCATTATCACTAATGCCACCCTGTTTACTTTACAGAATCTAAATATATTATAAAGCCAGCTTCTACAAATCAAATAACATGGTTTTGAAAAATATTTAATGCAATGCCATATCTGATAGTAGAAAAGCTCTTCTGTATATTTTAAGAAAAGTGTGCATTGTGATTTTTTTCTGTTGAATCATAAACATTCGTTTGAAACATAATTTATATTTCAACTTTTATCCTTTCCACTCTTGATTCAATCAATGATATAGATAATATCTAAAAATGTGTGGATTTAAACAAACTTGTTGCTTTCTTCCTGCCCCTTCCCGCCACTGCCCCCCCCCCCCCCCCCCCCCCCCCCCCCGCATTCTGTTTGCTTCTGCTTGTTTGTTTGTTTGTTTTACTCTTTCAGATTCAATTTTTGAGCAAATTGTCTTCTAGGGAATACTTTTAGTAGCCGCTTTCAAGGAGATGTGTACAGTTTAATACTAAATAATGAATTGTGTGAGGATAGCGAATACTGAAGTGAAAGAAAGAGAAGCATTTGTAACTGCTCATACATAGTTTGTGTCTAAAATGTCCCATAAAATGTTATACAAATAGTCTTAGTGTACAGTATGTATTTCTTTGAAGCTTTCAGCTCTACTTTGTAGAAAAAAAGGAACCTATCCCTGTGTTCAGGGCTCTAGTGCACCTGTGAACACTGCTGCTTAGAATGTTATTCCCAGAACACATATTTTTTCCTTGTCTGGAAGTGCAAACTGAAAGAAGAACGTCTTAAAATACACATTGTTAGATCCAAAAAAGGCAGATAAGAGGTCATTTGATTTCCATAGAGTGGACAGAAATATGTGTTAGGGTATACCATGAAAAATAGTGTCCAGAAGGTAAAATATTTCAGACTTTTAAAATTATTATTCTTTCCTATTTTTTGTATTAATCATAGAAGACACTGGATTTCATGCTGCAGGAACATCCCAGAGACATGCTCTTGTTCTCAGTGAAGGATATGCTTGAATTAAACCTATTAATGCCTCCTTCTGTGATCTTGTTTAAACCTCAGTAGTGTTGTCATTGTGCCTGGGGGATGAAGAAAAAGTAAATAACGTCTGATCATCTGAAGAAAACCTGAAATGTTCTCAGTGCTAATTATGCATTTGTTGTTTATACTTTCATTATTTTTCTTCCACTCTTCAGATACTGTCTTCTGCATAATCTTTATCACATATTCAAAAGGTAAAAAATCACTGATGTGATGCTCCAACTTGGAATCAGATAGTAGGCTTCTGTCAAACAAGTAAGATGAAAAAGGAACTGACAGACTTAAGAATCTGAGAAGTGGCTGATACTAAAATTTAAGTTCAATTTACAAAATAAAGGTTCATTCTTGTGGCAGAAATTTTCATGTGCAATCTAGATTTTGTCTAGGTTAATGTTTTCAGTATTTCTGTTTCCTAAATCAGTCAATGTCCCATGAAATTTTCTTTAATCTCAATTTAAATAAAAATAATGTGGAACTACATATGTCTTTTGTTAAGGAATCATTTCAACGGTATACATTCAAAAATTTAATCCACTCCACTTAAATATCTTCTATACAAATATCTGCTTAAATATCTGCTATAATTTTAATGGAATTAACCTGACTTTAAACTCAGCTGACTGTGGTAATCTAGCTGTTTTGAGAAACACCTGGACAAATAACCCTGTATTTTCTGTAGTCAGAAAAAAATCCATCTGTCAACTAGCCATACATGCATATATATTTAAACATATATGTTATTTCTGTATTTATTAATTAATGACTGGCTAGAATCTGAATCTACTCAACACTAAATTATAGTGAAATAATTGCCATCTCACAAATCTAAAGCATAGAATCATAGAAACATAGAGTGGTTTGTGTTGGAAGGGTTCTTAAATGTCATCTGGTTCCTACCCCTCTGCCATGGGCAGGGACACCTTCCACTAGACCAGGTTGTTCAAAGCCTCATTCGGCCTGGCTTTGAACACTTCCAGGGATGAGACATACACAACCTCTATGGGCAACCTGTTCCAGTGCTTCACCACCTTCTCCGAGAAAAATTTCTTCCTGGTTAAGAGTTTTATGTAGGATAGACTATAATGAGAAGGAAATGTTGAGCCTTAGGAGAGCGTGAGAATGTCCTTTCCAGGTTGCAGCTATCAGGGCCTCAAGTCTCATTTTGGCTCAGCCAGGCCCTCTGTGACAACACTTGCCAGTGTGCCTGTGCCCAGCCCTGTGTCTAATTCTGCATCCAGGGCTGTCATCCATTTACTGGAATGATGTGTTTTAACCAGCACTAGTAGCCAGATAGAACAGGAGAGAATCAGTTTAAAAACAAACCCAAACAATCAACCAATTTTTCAGTTAGATGTGAAGTTAACAGCCCTTCTCTTCCTCAACATTTGCCAAGCTTTGTCAGCATGGAAATCCTGCACTCTATAGATGTCTGCTACTTATCAGTTGCATGAGAATGCCAAGCTTCATGTTTGTGAATAGGTCATATGGTAATATATGTTAGATAATAACTTTGAGCTTAGAGTGGTTGAAATGAGGAAGGGGAATGGTTCAATGCATGGAAATCTTGGAGAAACTATTGCCTTGACGAATGTATTTTTTGACATTTTTGTGTCCCTCACTTTGGCAGGAGAGGAGCTTGGGGAAAGAGAATGCTCCAGTTTCAGCTGGAGGAATGGAAAGAAATTTGAAGGAAAAATGTTTTAATTTAATTTCCATAAAATACTTCATAAAAATTGGAAATCTTTTTCTAAAATCATTCCAGCACATGAAATCTCTGCTTTTCAACCAGTAATAATGCTGTTTCACTTTATCACAGAACAACTTTCTGCATGTTTTTCTTTCATGTCTATTACATTTTAAAAAATTCAGAAGTAAGGTAAAAAGTTGAATTTAAATACAATTGCTTCTATGACTATATAAACAATAAAACCATTGCAGATTGGGGAACATTACTGTCTTGCTCGAAATTCATTAACAAAAGTGTTAATTAAGATAAGGCTATCAAAGCACTTAATGGTGATGGTGTATTAAAAGAAACTTTATATGTTCCCTTGAAGATTCTAGTCATCAAGAATCTTCTCAATGATTAAGAAAAAATGGGAAAATAAAAATAGATAATCTTTTTACTTATTACACCATCAGAAGACAAAAGAACTCCATGACTACAATTTTTCAGAGGAGGCTTTCAGAGGAGACTTTCAGAGTAAATTTAAAGAAAAAGGAGTTTAACATTTAGGCATAAATAACTTTATGCTTTATAAACGTTATAACACAAAATTATTTCCCATAGCTGTATGACATTAATTCCATTAATAGTTTCTATTAATTCCTTAGATATTAATTTTTTCCTGTGACCACTTACCAAAACATCATGAGGCTTTACATCTGAAGTTACTCGCTTCTCATAGTTTAAATACACCAGCTTTTACAACAAGGAATATCCTCTGAAAGTTGACTAGCTAAAAATGTCGATTCTAATTTTTGTAGCTAATATGCCACAATTTTAAGCACATAGTTTGCTGACACACATGTATTTAAAATATCAATAAACACCATTAAATTAAAACTCGCAATAGCAGAAAAATGTCTTGTTATATGATTGTCTAAACATCTGATTTTTAATTTTTTTTAAGGAGTGGTTCCTTTTCAATTAGTTGAGATACTGAACTTTTGCTAGTTGACACCCATCGTCTTGTGAAATACATTGGTGACAAGCATGTATTTTTTGAGGAACTTTCATTTCCCTTGTGGTTTTCTTGATTTTTATAATTTAAGAGATTTTTGGGGTTTTTTTCCAGCTCTTTCTTGGTAGGTTAAATGAATTATTCCATCATTATTAATAGAAAATGTAAGAACATCTGTAGTAGGCTTTATTTTGGACTTTGGATCAGAAAAGACTGTCATAAGTCTTCATCACTCAGAATTTGGTGTTACACTGTAATTCCTTCTGTTTCTAACCTGTACTAGTATGCTCAATTTGTAAGAATATGCTGAAAATTTAACTGGAATAGGATTATTTGGTTTTCTATATCTCCTTTTTTTTTTTTTTTTTTTGGTGTGTTCTTGAGGTATGTTTTTCTTAAAGAGCTAGCTACAATAAATAAAAAAAAAAAAGTGTAAAAAGGTCATTCTAAATGCATTCCTAGTGACAAAACATAACTTATTTTACCATGCTGCTCCTCTGTGTTCCTATGAAGTGCTATCACCTGTAAATACACCCCAGTGTCACAACTCTTACTCTGTGCAGTCTGGAATATCTAATACAATACTTAGATATTTATGCTAATTTCAATATCATAAGTACTACTCATCCAAACTAGTGTTGGTAGAATTTTCTGTTAATAGAAAATAATAAAGTTAATTTTCAAAAGCAATTTGCTTTGATTTGATTTAAGCAGTCAAAATTGAACTGCATTGCATTTGTTTGACTTATGCCCACTGTAGAAGTGCAAGTTCAAGAGGACAGGTCAGCTATTTACTGTATCCCTCCTCTATAAAACTTAATATATTTGCATTAATATGAATATTAACATTAATATTTGTATTACTTTTTAGTTCTACTTATATTTATATTTAATTTAGATTTATTTATATTTTACTATTACTATGAGTTATTATTCATAGTAATTATATAGTAGATTATCCCAAATTCTGTAAATGTATTATATAAGGAATAGTCACCAGCTCATTTGGAAAAAGTATATTGTTTCATTGCATACAATGCTTTCCTTACCAGTTCTGTGATTTAAGGAAGTTCTTGCTGTGGGGACAAAACCCCCAAACCCAAGAATCAAAGCACCCAAGCACACACAGGGGAAAAAAAAATAATTCCAAACACCAATCAACCAATGAAAAAAACCCACAAAACCCCTCCAGAAAACCCAACAAAACAAAACCCCACGACCAGAACCCCACAGTGATCCTTGGAACTACCTCTATATTTTGGACAGACCAATATCTTCCTTTTACAAAAGGAAATGAAATTTACAGTTCTTCCAAGAAAATGAACTATATCAGGATCTTCAGGGCCCCTGTCAATTTCCCATAAACCAGGAGATTAAAAATATCTTTTACTCTGATAGATACTAAAAGTTTGAATCCTACTTGCATTGTCCTAATGGGGCAGATTGTGCTTCCTGGTTATGTGTACTCACAGAAATGTTAAAATCCCTTCATCCAAGCTCTTGGAGGCATCAAGTTGTTCAGACTCTCAGGTAGGTTGCAACCACTACTGTAACTTCTTTTTGTTAAAAATTAAGATTGTTTAAATCACTAGAGGCAGGAGGAACAGCTGAATTCCTCTTTCCCTAATGATGAGTAGATACTAAGTAAAGATACATTACAAGGCACAATGCATCTATCATCTCCTCTATCTTACAGCTACTCATATGAAAGGAGACAGCTGTTTCATGGAGCTACATCAGTTAGCAAATCTCTGAAAGGGGAACAAGCAAATATCTGAATCTAACACAGGAGTTTAAACTAAACAACAGCCACAGGATTTGGGACAGGTTTGTTCAGTATCAGTGTAGGTCAGGACTGTGGAACAGTTACCTATGTGATACTCCGGAGGATCAGGCACACAGCTCTATGTAGGTTTTTTCCTCAAGCTGCTAGGAATGAGGGAAGCATTCAATCAATGATGAACCTATTTAAAAAATCTAATACCTGGTCCATATATGAAGTCCTGAAAACAAGAGAATACTTACATTCTGGTGGTTAGTTTAATTTCATTTTCAGACTGAATTAATTTTCCTTTGAAATATTTGTAGATTTGAGAAGGCACATTTTCTATTAATTTTTTTCTTTTTTTTTTTTTTTTTTTAATATGCAGAATTTTGGACTGTCATGATTAGGAAAAATAAAATAAAATATTATCATTTTCAGAATGCCAACATTTTCTAGGCCAAATTTATCAACTATTCAGGTTTTACATATTTCCTGTGTTTAGTAGTAACCTGGTGCTGTGACTATGCACATTCACAATTTTTGTATGTGTATATGTATGTGGCATGCATGTGCAATCACACTGAAAATAATATGAATTCTAAAGATCAAAGGAAAAATAAACTTCCATGGCTATCTAGTGGGAAGAACTGAGGATAATCAGAGTGCATTGAAAAGATAATTAGTAGAAAGTGCTGATATAATTGCCAAGGTTGGATACAGCTGTCTGTGCCTACAAGGAGACAGATATCAGTATGCACAACAGCTTCATTGCTGTATGACAACTTCCTTCTGAAAGCAGCACAGCTGATTTGGGAGGAAAAAGGGAGGGAAAAAAAAACCTTTTCAATTAAGCTAGTAATTTATTTGTGCTGTAATACTGTAGACTCTTTTCCCATCCTTTTTCAGACATGATTTACAGTTTTGTTCCTTTTTGATGATGAAGAGGACTAGGCCTGAGGGCTTGCTACCCTACTAAAATTATGTGACTCCATCTGTTCAGAGCCTTAATGCTTAAACAAGGCTTAAATGTACAGAATTCATGTTACCAGACATAGTTCCATTTAGAAAGTATGGCAATAAGTTGTAAGATCTTTTCCAGAAAAATCACTTGGAGGGGCTGGGAGAGCAGGGCCCTTTCATATTGGGGTTCAGGCCAAAAATGTTTAAGAAAATGTTCAGAAATAAGCTCCTCATAAAATTGTATTGCTCGTATATTTAATATAAGTGTGAATAAAGACATTTTACAGATGTGGATTTTCATCTGAAAGTCTTTCAATGTCCCAATACAAAAAGTCTTGTAAGAGGAATGGATACACTCTGATTATTGAAGACTTTAGTAAACTAGCAGCATTACCAGTAGAATAAGAATGATAACTTAAATATTGGCAGTCCATCATTTATCAGGAGCAATCTTATACGGCATGGCACAAGTAAGCCAGGAGGTTCCTGGAATGCATTGATGACAAATTCCTTCTCCAAGTGATAGAGAAGCTGATGAGGAGGGGTGCCGTGCTGGACCTTGTTCTCACCAACAGGGAGAGGCTGGTGGGGAATGTGAAGCTCAAGGGCAGATTTGGCTGCAGTGACCACAGAATGGTGGAGTTTGAGATCCTTAAGGAGGTGAGGAGGGTGCACAGCAAGCTCACTAGCTTGAATTGAGGAGTGCAGACATTGGCCTCTTCAGTGAAGTGAAGGGCAGGGTTCCATGAGATGAAGCCCTGGAGGGAAGAGGGGCCCAAGAAAGCTGGCGAGTATTCAAGGATCTTCTCCTCCAATGTCAGGAGATGTACATCCAATGAAGAGGAAGTTGGGTAAAAAAGTCAGGAAGCCTGCATGAATA
Organism: Rhynochetos jubatus; assembly: GCA_027574665.1. NCBI lineage: Eukaryota > Metazoa > Chordata > Aves > Eurypygiformes > Rhynochetidae > Rhynochetos > Rhynochetos jubatus. The sequence goes on along the minus strand of CM050649.1, from coordinate 86,059,542 downwards.
AACAAGCAGCTCTTGGACAAATGGAGGTACAAAAAGGAAGCCTAAAGAGGGTGGAAGCAGAGACAGGTGGCCTGGGAGGATTACAGAGAAGCTGTCCAAAAAGTCAGGGATCAGGTTAGGAAAGCTAAAGTCCTGACAGAAATAAACCTGGCCAGGGACATCAAGGGCAACAAGAAGGGCTTCGGGGACAAAAGGAAGATCAGGGAAAATGTAGGGCTTCTGTGTAAGGCAACGGGAGAGCCAGTTTCCCAGGACATGTAGAAGGCCAAGGTGCTCAATGATTATTTTTGCCTCGGTATTCACTGACAAGGACATAAGTCATAGTCCCCGAGTCACAGAAGGCAAGGGAAGGGACTGGGAGAATGGAGAGCTGCCCATGGTTAGAAAAGATCAGGTTCAGATCTGAGGAAGCTGAAGGTGCATAAGTCCATGGTACTTGATGAAATACATCCGTGTGCCCTGAAAGAACTAGCTGATGAGACTGTGAAACCTCTATCCATAATTTTCAAGAAGTTGTGGCAGTCTGGTGAGGTTCCCGTTAACTGGAAAAAAGGAAACATAACCCCCATCTTTAAAAAGGGAACAAAGGAGGATCCAGGGAACTACAGGCTAGTCAGTCTCACCTCTGTTCCTGGCAAGATCATGGAGCAGGTCCTCCTGGACACCGTGATATGCCACCTGGAAGGCAAGGAGACGATTAGGGACAGCAACATGGCTTTACCAAGGGCAGATTGTGCCTGATGAATATCATGGCTTTCTACGGTGGGGTCACAAACTTGGTGGATAAAGAACAGGCAACCGATGTCATCTACCTTGACGTCTGCAAAACCTTTGACACTGACGCGCTTGACACCCTTATGTCTAAATTGGAGAAGCATGGATTTCATGGATGGACTGCTCAGCGGATAAAGAACTGTCTTGATGTTCACACTCAGAGAGTGGTGGTCAACAGCTCAATGTCTGAGTGGAGATCAGTGATGAGTGGCGTTCCTCAGGGATCAGTTTTGGGACCAGTGCTGTTCAACATCTTTGTCAGTGACATGGATAGTGGGATTGAGTGCACCCTCAGCAAGTTTGCTGATGAAACCAAGCTATGTGGTGCAATTGACATGCTGGAGGGAAGGTATGCCAGCCAGGGGGACCTTGACAGGCTGGAGAGGTGGGCATGTGCCAACCTCATGAAGTTCAACAAGGCCGAGTGCAAGGTCCTGCACCTGGGTCAGGGCAATCCCAAGCACAAGTACATGGTGGGCAGAGCATGAATCAAAATCAGCCCTGTGGAAAAGGACTTTGGGGGTACTGATGGATGAAAAGCTGAACATGAGTCAGCAGTGTGTGCTGCAAGCCCAGAAAGCCAACTGTGTCCTGGGCTGTATGAGGAGAAGTGTGTTCAGCAGCTCAACGGAGGTGATTCTCCCCCTCTGCTCTTCTAAGACCTCACCTGGAGTACTGTGTCCACCTCTGGGGCCCTCAATATCAGAAGGATATTGACCAGTTGGAGCAAGTCCAGAGGAGGGCCACCAAGATGGTTAGAGGGCTGGAGCACCTCTCCTATGAAGAAAGGCTGGGAAAATTTGACTTGTTCAGCCTGAAGAGAAGGCTCCAGGGAGGTCTTATAGCAGCCTTCCAGTACCTGAAGGGGGCCTACAAAAAAGCTGGAGGGGTACTTTTTATAAAAGTCTGTAGTAACAGGACAAAGGATAACGGGCTTACATTTAAAGTGGGTAGATTTAAGTATCAGGAAAAACTTCACAGGGAGGATGGTGAAGCACTGGAAGAGGTTGCCTGGAGAACTGATGAATGTCCCATCCCTGGATGTCTTCAAGGACAGGCTGGATGAAGCTTTGAACAACCTGGTCCCGTGGAAGGTGTCCCTGTTCATGACAGGAGGGTAGGAACTAGATGATGATTAAGATACCAAACAATTCTATGATTATATAATTCTATGATTTTGATTCCTTTCCTTATCCGTCAAAAAAAAAAAAAAAATTGTAATTTGTATCCACAATTTGATGGAACAGCCATTTCAAAAGGTAAAGTCGTATTTTGGAAGGTCTTTGGAACCATTTGTGGGAGTGTGTCTTCAAGCTAAAACCTTCCCTCAGCTTTTGAGAGTGAGGGAAATTCATCCTTAACGAAACTCTTGGTCCAAGCACACAAGAAAATTTCATTCACTTGGTTTAATTATTCAAGGTTTTAAGTTTCTTAAGGTAACATTAATGGGTAGAAATATTTTCCCTAAACCCAACATTCAAGTGTAATCACAGGACTCCAAAAGCCTTACTTCCAAAATTTGGAAAACTAAGATAATAAAGGGGTATGTGATTTCTTTACTGCTTCAAGTTTAGCTCCTCCTGTTTATCATCAAAACTTAGTATGTAAAGGTGGTCTTTACGATTATTTTTGAGCTTTTAGATTCTATTTTAGGGGTACAATTGATACAACAGTGTAGTTAAAGTACTGACATTGAAAAGTTCTATGTTCTTTTCTTGTGTCCTCTCATTATTTTAATGTTATGAAAAAAATATACTTATAACAAAGTTAGATATTCGTGCTTTAGAAAAATCAACCTAAATTTTCTCTTGAAGACTTAATCTTTGTCTCTAGGTCTCATAATGTATTCTTCAATATTTTGGTGAAGTAATTCTGCTGAATTTGACACAAAAAATAAACAGAATATAGGTCTTTAACATATTGTAAAAATAATTAATTGAAATATATTTAAACAGAGTATTAATAAGCATATTTTCATACTGATGATAATATGCATAGAAAATTTGTTCGATGTAGAACTTATTTTGATTTAATTGACTACAGCACATGTAAGACGTAGAAACCAACATGACCAAAGAAAAGCAAACAAGTAAAGGGTTAATCATGCATAACAATAAGCAGATGAGCAACCCATCAGTCGCTTTCTTAGTTCCACTTCACAAGATATCAGCAATATACCTCACTAGACAAATAAACAGAAAACACATACGTATTATAGAAAACTACATATTACTATATAGTTTATTTAGTTTTAATTGAAGAAAAAATTTAGACGTACTGTTTCTGAAAGGAATAATAAACAAGTAACTGTAAATAAAGTCCAAATGATAGTGTCAGAGAGAATTTGGAAGCATTGTATGAAAACCAAAATCAAATCCATGTTATACAAATTAAAGTTTGACATTAATTCACATAAATTAAGGTTCTACAGTGTGGCGGTAGTCTTTCGAGTGTGGCATTTAATTTTGAAATACTATTTCTACATTAATATAGTTCCTATAATTTTATATATGAAAAAGCTACTAAACACTTCAATGTGAAATTAAGACAGAAATACTGTTACACATCCATCCTTGGTTAAATAATAAAAAAATAGTATCAATTCAGAAATTCATGTACCATTTAGAATAAATTTATAATAACCAAGTAATCCTTATTACACTCATAAGTATATTAAGTCCTTGATTCTGTCAAGAGGTCTTTAAGGGATAAGGAGTCTTTCCATGAAGACATGCTAGCACAATCAAGACTTACAGTATAATGTATTACTCTACTTTATCAAACCAACATCTACTCTACAAGGATTACCAGCACAAAGAAGGCATAGTTCAAAGGAAAGATGAATTTTGGAGAGAAAAAGAATCCAACAAAATAGTAAATATAAGACATGAAATCTCTTCCATCTACCCTTTATTGCATTATTAAATTACCCTCTAGTATTATTTTTAAAATGTGACTGGTATAAATATGAGAAAATATAATCACAATTCTTATTTCATTATATATATGAAGAATAATTGTTTCCAATTGCGTATTTTTGCTTTTATAAATAGAATCAGAGGCTTCATACTTCAAAAGAGAAAGTTTTAGGATGAGTTCATTTTCATAGATTAACAATTCCATTCTGAACCGCAACTCACAATGATGTGAAAAAGTGTAAGTCATAGAAGAAAACTATGTCTCTTTTCAGGCAGTCTCTGAAGTCTTCAGATACTCACTGAAAGGAGCTGTTTAAAGCATAGTTCAATTCATTATACACTCGTGCTCATATTTTTAAGCAGATGCTCTCAAGACTGCATGGCATGCAATGTTCCCAATGCCAAAGAACAGTGGGCAATCTGTTCTTACTTTTCTCAAGATGACTAGCTGATTATTCACCTCATTCCATAATTATTAAGGATAAATAAAGTTGTTTGGATTACCAAAAAAAATGAATCAACCTGAAATTTAGGCAGAATTAGGCAGAAACTCAAAATACTTTGGAAATTGAAGTAATGTTGGAATCATATTACGTATAGAAATAAAATATATCAGGAGAAAATCAATTCTGACAGTATTTCTGGCCTCAGAGATATACAGTCCTGCCGGTGTTGTCATTATTCTCTTCCAAAGGTGGTTTTCACATCTCTTAAGTTATGACACTCACCTTTTGAAATTTATCCAATAATTTTGCATCCATGTATGACCTCAGGAGTATCCAATGAGGCCCAGTTTTTATTATTCTAACATCACAGATTATCTATTATGTCTCAGAACAGTGTATATTATAAAATGTTATGAAGTATTGTACTACTAGCTGCTCTGAGAATTATTAGACTGGAAAGCTCATAGAATCTTATTAGTAAAGGAGGAGGATAACAAAATTCTATTCCATTCAGGACCACTGGACTGTAGTTTCATTTTAATCAAAGAATCAGCAGCATATAACAATGCTAATTGTCGGTTAATTTCCTAAAATTACAAAATCTTCACAGAACTTATAGTTCTAACATCTGGTAGTATAGTGTTAATACACAGAAGAAGGAATCTATATGGAAATGACATTATACTTTATCTTTCCAGGACACTAACATTATTCTGTCAGTATTTGATCTTAAAAATATTGGGAAGGTGTAATTTTTGGTGTTTTTTTTTTTTTGTTTGGTTTTTTTTCTGGGTTTTTGTGATGGCAAATTTTAAAATGTTTAGTTTCACATCAAATAATGCATGTGAATTTATTACTTAAATGTAAACATTTTTTGAAAGCCTATATATTACTGGCCAGAATGTAATAATTATGTATTAATAGATTCATAAATTAAATGCATTCACATAAATGAAATTACAGGTACTGACTAAACCTGGAACTGTAAATATATTCTAACTGATAAAAGAATTTGGGTTGGAAATACATACACTGGTCTTGCAGAGTGCTGAAATTCCTCTTTGGTCGTGTTTCTCAGTTTTACAATATTTGGACTGCACAAGCATCTTTTTTAGGAAGACCATGAAGGATTACCCTAATTTAAATGGAAGAAAAATGTTACCTTGTGGAAAAATCTGTAGAAATATGCTTCATAGGCATTTTCAAATGTTACATAACCAAGCAGATGGTGAATAGCATACTAAGGTATAGGTCTATCTATAACATCTCATAACGGTTATGGATCTTTGCATTAGTGTAAATGACTTTATTCTTGCTTTTTATATAAATGGAAATTACCCAGTGTGGTCTAAGAAAAAATCCTGACATTTTCCAATCCTGACTTCTTAATAAATTGACAAAAGAAAGGACTTATTAATAATTTTCATATGTTCTGAATAATGAATAACTTTTCCATAAATAATTATGACTTGATTTATCTTTGTGGGGGGTGTTATGTCTCTTGCATCCAAGATAGATTAAAGGTTGTGTACCTGCCTGCTAAGGAGGGACTTGACCGTGTGTTACTATCAAGCTGCTTGGCTCCTGACTTCTTCACTGCCACGACTTCATTCTTTTGTGAGCAGTAACAGGATATTAAAATCTTCCTGTATGTACAGAGTTCAGCTAAGGGCCTTTGCCAAAAATTGTTTGCTCCTGTGATGATTCCTATCCTGCCTGCTTTATGTGGAATTAAAGACTTCCAGTTGGGTTTCTACTTAACAAAGGCAGAACAGAAGGGAATCTAAATTTAATCTGCTTAAATACCCATGCTCAGTTTACTTTCTTTGAAGGAAGGAAATACTAAATATTAACTTTTGTTTTTTCGCTATCTGTTAATGCCAAAGAACTAGTTCTGCTAAATCTTGTTAAAAACTTACTCCATTTTATGTAAAAATAATCAATACTTGTTTAGAATGCAGGCCATTAAAAGGATTTTAATCACATGTGGCTTTCAGTGAGCACCTCACATGCAGTGATGCAGCAAGAGACACAAACTTGATTTCTGTCAATTATCACTATGATTTCTCTGTAAATCTTAATGTTAAAGAGAAAACTGGGTGTATTTCTGGACCTGGATAGTCAGATAATAATCAGTGGTACGAGAGAACTGAGTAAATGATTATAAGCTCTCATGCTGACTGAAGATCTACTGTTTACTGATTGTCCATTCATAATTCATATAGTAGGATTTGGGATTTTTAGATATTATTTTTATACTATTTAAAAGTTTTCCTTAAATACATTTGATATGTTTTTTAACAGCTGATTGAAAATGAAGTCTAAGATTAAATACTAGGCTAACTGAAGTGACTAATAAAACAATTAGCTTTGATTATGCCTTTAAGGATGGGTTCATTTCACTTTATTCAAGGCATTTAGAAATTAGATGGTTATTCAGAAGCAGTCATCTAAGTCCATCCTTAGTCAACAGAAAGGATTGGTACTTCCTCAAAGCAATTCTTCACGTTGTGCTTTATGTGTCTAACTAGGCAGACTGAATGGCTTCTGGGAGTGAATCTTCCACTGAGGAAGACAGCTTCATCAGCGAGGCTGCTAAAGTAATTCAGACAGGATATCTAATTGTAAATTGGTAAAATGAAAAAGAAGAATCTTATTCCAAACATATAGATGTAAAATACATATCTGCTAGGCTTCTGCAGGAAAATATTCCCATGAAGAGTTTTAAAAAGAATACCTCACACAACAAAATAATTTCACCTCTGGAAAACAAAATCATGACATTTTTCAGAATGTGTTTTAAAAGTGTGTATTTTTTTTTTTTTTTGTACCTTTAAACCTATATTCTAAGGTATAATGTACTCAGAGAAAAAAATATAGTAAAAAATTATCTAATTCACAAAATTCATGGTACAATAGATTTCAACAGTGTATATACCATAATATTAGCTCTTATATTATTTATTAAACAAAATAATAAAAATTCCATGTGAAGAACTACATGATGGGAAGCAGAAAACTGATCTTGGTCTCATTAAAGCAATGAAAGTCTTGCCCATAATGTCAGTTAGAAAAGAACTGTACCCTAGAAATAAATGCCTTAGGTTTTCTTTGAAAACCTGGGCTGAGATATTGATGTAAAAGAGTTTTTGGTCATAGAGGCACTGGAAATGTCAGTATTCATGTAGTCATTTTGTATGTACTTACCTTCAGTAGAGGTCAAATTAGCTGCTCAGTTACTTAACTTGTTCTGTTTACTTTTGCTACAGTTACTTCCAATATAGATTCAAACCTGCCCACTTTGTAATGTTTAGGAATTGGAAATTTAATCATGTCAGTATAATTATACTTCACAGTGTCACAAAAGGCCCTTCCTAGTAACTGTGTGTGACATGGCTGCTCCAAAATATTCCATTTGCTGGCTGAACATAGGCATTCTGAAAACTTGCTTCAAAGAATATTTTTAATATGTATATTATTGCAAACACTAAATATTTATTTTTGTCTCTGGGATATAACTAACATGCTGAAGATACATGGAATATTAAAATATTATCTTCTTACCCTCCCATTAGAAGATATATATTTGAAAAGAAGATATCTTTAATATCTTAAGTCACAGACCTCAATCATGTACTCAGGGCTGTGGTTAAATATATTTTTTTCTCACCTTTTTATTGATCAAATTTTGCTTTGCATGGCTATTGTCTTTTGCTGTTAATATTCTATTGAATTTTTTGACATCACAAGTTTTTTTAAGGCACTACCCCATCTCTGTTGTAGCAAGCATTTTCTTTCCATATGAGTTCAAAATTTCTGTAACAACTAAGTGGATATAATGCACATACTTTTCTCACTTCATCCTTTTAGTTTTCTTATGTATGTCACACTTTCTAATCTTGTTTGTATCAATGGCTGATACAGTCTGCAATTCAAATGAAAATCCTTTATTTTAATTCAAGCTCTTTCCCACTATTAGTATCTTTCTGTTATAACTGCAGAAATATTTTTTAAAATAATTCAATCACGTCTATTGCTTTTCCATTTGTTTGTCTTCCAACTATTCTTTACAGCAATATATAAGGAATTGTTTCTAAGTTTGGACAAGCCACAACCTTCCATGTCTTAGCTGGTTACTTATGAACAGGTTAGTAGCTGAAAGTCACTTCACTAATTCTTTCATATATATTCATTTTGTCCCAAAGTAACATCTAATACTGATGGAAGTGGAGTTATTTTTGTGTTTTTCAAGTCACTGTATCTGTATCATATATATTTGTTAAAAATAAAAGCTGGGGGGTGGGGAAGACAGGGATAGAGTGAAATAAGCTGCTTGTTTATCTTTCTCCTGCATTTATGTTCTGGGGAGGCAGATCAATACAGATGAAATACAGTTAGGGGATGCATTGTTATTGCAGCTGAGGTAGACATGGGCTAAGGACAGAAAAAAATGGGAAATTCACAGAAGAACAAAGATAGGTAGAAGACCAGAAGTTTCTCTGCAGTATGAAGGAGACCCAAAGCCAAAAGACAGAGGTGATAGGAGGGACTCAACAGACCGGAGTTGCCTCAGTCAAAACTATTAAAAATGCTGGACTGGTAAGAAAGACTGGCAGAAATATTTACCTCGCAACATTGTACATCCAAGGATGCTGTATTGGTTTTGAGAGGCAAGGTATTGATAGACAGACCTGACGCTGGCTAAGGTCAAGCCAGACAGCAACAGTCATAATGCCTCTGTGGTAACATGTTTAAGAAAAGAAAAAAACTAGAGAGAGTAATGGATTTTTTTTGCAGCAGAAAGAAAGAACAAGATGTGAGAGCAACAACTCTGCAGACACCAAGGTCAGAGGAGGAGAGGGGAGAGTAGGAGCTCCAGGCATTGGAGCTGAGATTCCCCACAGCCTGTGGTGAAGACCATGGTGAGGCAAGCTGTCCTCCATGTAGATCCACGGTTGATCAGAGAGCCATCTGCAGCCTGTGGAGGACCCCACACTGGAGCTGAAGCAGGCAGATGCCTAGAGGTTGTGATGTTGTGGGAAACCTGCACTGAAGCAGATTCCTGGCAGGACATGTGGATCCATGGAGAGTGGAGTCCACACCAGAATCTGTTTGCTGGTAGGACTTGTGGCCCTGTGGGGTGTCGTGGTTTAACTCCGGATAGCAAAATACCACGAAGCCACTCTCACAAAGCTCCCTCCCCTCCTCCAACAGAGGGGAAGAATCGGAGGAAAAAAAAAGGAAGCTCATAAAATTGAGATAAGAACTATTTACTAATTAAATCTAAATCAATATATACAGATACTACTACTAATAAACAACTATAATAGTAGAAAATGAAACATATAGTACAATATATACAATCTGATACAATATGATACAATTTTCCACCATCCACTGACCAATGCACACCCAGATGTTGAGGGATGAAAATCAGACCCAGAGAGCCTGAGAACCACAGCCTGAGAGCAATCACAGCCCAAGAGCCTCAACCCGAGAGCCGGAGCCCGGGAGCTAATGCAGCAGATTCCAAGCAAACCTTATCACTGACAACATGGCCAGAAAACTCAAAACAACCCACCAGCTCCCACACGAATGAGCCAGCACAGGAGTTAGCAAAGCAGTTAACACAGGAGGGTTAGCAAGTTGCCCGGAGAGACGAGCAAGGGAGTAAGGGAGAGAGAGAGAAGGGAAGAGCAATGGCTACTGGACCCCCTTCCTCACCCCAAGAGAGCGGAACATGACGTACTATGGAATGAAATACTTCCTTGGTCAGTCTGGGTCAGCTACAGTATCCGAAGCGGACAAAAAACCTTGAGTTCAGTACAGGCCATCCCCAGCACCAGCTGGGGCCTTATCAATGTTTTCACTTACTGTCCAGCAACATAGTTCCCTGGCAACCAGAGTAAAGGGAGTTAACCCTTTCCTTACTGAACCCAGCACATGGGGGAACCACAATAGAGCAGGCTGATCCTGGAGGACTACACTGTATAAAGGACTCATGCTGGAACAGTTTTTGAAGAACTGTAGTCCATTGGAAGGACTCAAATTGGAGAAGTTCATGAAGGACTGTCTCCCATGGGAGGGACCCCACGCTGGAGCAGGGGAAGAGTGCGAGGAGTCTTCCCTATGAGGGGCAGAGAAATTGTGTGATGAATTAACCAGTACCCCCATTCCCTGTCCCCCTGCAGTGCTTCGTGGGAGGAGGTAGAGAAACGCTGGACTGAATTTGAGATGAGGAAGTAGGGAAAGGTGGAGGAAAGATGTTTTTAAGATTTGGTTTTAGTTTTCTTTTACTCTGCTTTGATTGGAGATAAATTAATTTTTTTCTCCCAAGCTGATTCTGTTTTGTCTGTAACAGTAATTGGTGAACGATCTCCCTCTCCTTCTCTTGACTCACAAATTTTTGTTATATTTTCTCTCCCTTGTCCTGGTGAAGAGGGAAGTGATAGAGTGGCTGTGGTGGGAACCTGGCATGGATCTCTGGTAGTTATCAACCTTTTTTATTTAATACATCTCACACTAGTAGACATAAATTTCCTCTGTTTAAGAGCTCTTTTTAATGCTTTGCGTTTTACTACTATTCCAAAATTTTAAACACTTTAAAAGTTTTCTATTTTTTAGTAGGATCCTGAAAGGTGAACATTTCCATCATCAATATGACACCTCAAGCTGAGATTCACTGAAACTATTGTGATATTTGAGATTCTGTCACTTTCACTCTCATGTGAAATGTTTTATTTAAATAAAAGCAAAAATAATGCATTTCTTTGCCTTACATCACAGATGTAAACCTTTAGCTTTTTGGCAGAGATGAGAAAATGATCCTTTGATTGACAATCCATATATGATTTCTTTATTCAATTTTAACCAATTTGCCTCAGTCATTTGTTCACCTCAAATAGTTCATCAATTAATACAGCAATAAGAATGTTGTCTGATAAGAGAAAAAGAAAAAAGAAAAGTAAACCATATTATTTAACTTTTAAAATTAAGGAGATTATTTAATTTTGACAACTGACCCTTTACGGGGAAAGAACTAGTTTCTAGTATGCATACTGCATTGGTGCTGGGAGTGGATAGCATATTTTTTTACAAACATCAGGAGACCTTACACAAGCAAAGAAGTTTTAATTGATCATCTTTGTCCAAAATATACAATAAATGAGTAGGACTGAAACATTGTAAAGGAAAATTGTAAATGTCTAGTATGATATTTAATAATAAATATTAATGATAAAATTTACAAAATTACTATTTCAATGCAAGTTTCTTAAATGAAATAATTAAAAAATGGACTGAATAAAACAAGTGGTGGCTGTAATTTTCTTGTTTACCTATAATTTAATGTAGCACTTCACTTAAAGAGTGAATGCAACTAGTAAGGAGAAGGCTGCCTGTTTGCCTTTTCTTGGGTGTAGTGCTCTCATTGAGCTGTAAATCACTGTAGGGGGCAAAGATTGAGAGCAGCAATGAGTCCTTGATGGGGAAGAAACTTCTGAAATGAAGATGAGGCTGGTGGTGAGAAATCCTGTCAAGGGAGAAACAGTGACATAAATACATGAAGAAAAAAGGCATGAACTGAGACTCAGATGTAGGTGGAAAAAGAATATTTTCCAGTGAATCAGAGGGAACTCTTTAGACCTTGCTGATAAATGAAAGCTGCTTGAAACTGTTGGATAAAAAAGAAGTAAAGAGTAAATTGTCTGTCCTATGAGGTGATAATTAAAAAGGAAAAATACTCTTTAAATAAATTTATTACAATGTTTTCTTTTTAAGAACATCTGTTATGAAGATGTTTAGTTTGTATTTTTGTGAAGCCTAACTTACAAAATTCAAATGTGTTTGGGTTTTTTTCTTTATTTTAGAAGTTCTTACTTTAACAAAAAGCTACAGATAAATGCACTTGAAGGGCCCAGGTAAGTCAGATATGTTGTGATGATAGACAGAAGAGGGAAGCATTAGGACAAAACTTTTTAGGGGAACCCCAGGCCAGGATCCTAATGCAAAACGAGACAGACTGGTTCCTTCATTCAGAGACCAGTGAATATGATAATAACATGGGCCTATTTTTCAGTATCAGAATATTAGAAAAATAGGCTTTAGTGGCTGCTGCTACCTAGATAAAGGTGGCATATATGTGGGATAGTGTCTATGGGTTGGTGGGACTGTTTCCAGGTAGGCTTTTCCCTGGTGGAGCTGGAGCAGAGCAAGGATCTTCTAAATTCTGCTTAGGAGGTTTCCATTACCCCAGTAACAGTGGTGATTCCCATCACCACATTTACAGTGGTGGCCACCCTTGCTCAGCAATAATCCCTCCCACACAGACCACTAAGGTTTCTTGATGAGAGACCTTGAAAAAGATCATGGTTTCTCTTGGCTGCGTGCCTCTGTGTAGAGTTCCTCTACTGTATCTGTAACTTAGAGATAACCAGTGCTTTTAAAGTTTAATTTGGTCAGAGAAAAGTCTATTTTTAAAATAATTAGATTTCTTAAGTCAGTAGAAACTGTTGGAAGAGGAGTCTCTTTGTGATGAGCATGTGTCTTGTGATGTAGCTTGATCAAATGCATTCAAGGTTTCAGAATAAGTATAATTTTTCATGGTTTTAGTCACAAAAGCCACAGTCATTTTTAGTCTGTTTGACAGAATTAAATGATTCTCTCACAGGACTCTATAAAATCCTTTTCTAAGGTCCCAGGAGGTTGCCAAGCCTCTCCATTCCATTGTAACACTGAGTTGAGAATCCACAGAAGTATGTTAATTATATACAGGTGACCTTGGATTTTCTTCAGAGCTATGGCTTTAGAAATAAAATCTAATACTGATAAAAGGCTCTGATTGACCCAAGAAGTAAAATATTTGATTAAACCTGATAAACTTAAATATTTGGCCAAATAAGAGTGACAGAAATTTAGGCAAGACTTTAAAGATTTAGCTAAATATAGACTTGGTCAAAACTTTTCTTTATATCTTTTTGGGGCTTTTAGTTTGAAATTTTACAGATGTGCAGTCAGGGGGAGAATTAGAATTTAAAGAACATGGAGACTATGAGTTTTGGGTTGGTTTGTTTTTTTGGTGTTGGTTTTTTTTTTGCGGTTTTGTTTTGTTTTGTTTTGTTTGTCTTTTTGTCTAAATGAGTATCTAATCTAAAAGTAGAATTTTTATTTTTCATTATATGGTGCCAAAGTGTAATATAGAAAATGGCTTAGGTTGACCAGATCCATAATTTCTTCCACAAAGTAGCTTTTATATTACTCCAAAATGTAAATATGACAACATAAATTCATAAAATACAGGCACACAGTTTTCAAATATGTAGACTTGTCAGCCTAGTTGAGTTGAATTAAACATTGGATGATCAATTATTAATATAAATTATGTTTCTTTTTTTTAAAAAGAAAATATTTCCTTTGATTTATTAGGGTTTGCTATGATTTTGATGTTGTTTTTGTTGTCTTTTAGTCAGGTGCCCAGCATAATTGATTTGTTCCATGGTGCTTGGTTGGCATAGAGAAGCAATTACAAAGAAAAACAATTATTTAGAAGTCCATTTTGTATGAATTATGCTAGCTAATGTCGTATTTCTGGCTCTCCTATTACTCATTTGCTAACCAATTATCCGTATGCCATAGGATTTTGAAAAAAACAAGTTCAAAATACTTTTTCTTCATTCTGGCTATTATGATATTCCCCAGGAGATTTGGACTATTTTTAGATGTGGAAATGAGAATGATAAAAATATATATTTTGAAAGCTCATGAAAGAATTTTAAGTGTCTGTTGTGGTTTAGCCCTGTTGGGCAATTAAGCACCACCAGTTGCTCTACCACTCAACCCCCCCCAGTGAGGAAGGGTTGGAGGAAAAACAAGGGAGGCTCATAAAAGTTAAGAACTGTTTAATTATATAAATGAAACTTATGGAGTTACTAATAAAACTATTAAGTAATTAAAAGAACAGGAAAATAGAACAAATTATACAGGATCTCACCACCCGTGGACAGACACAGCCAGGTTCCAGGACAGCAAAGCAAAAATATAAATAAATCCCAAAACCTGAGCCAGAAAGAGCTTAGGGAGAAAAACCTCTCCCTGAGCCCAGAAGCAGAGCGCAGCGGGAAAGAAAACTTCCAACCCCGCCTTCCCAGAGCAATTTCCTTGACAAAATACCTTATTTCTCTGCTAATCACCAAAGACCGCATTGCGGAAAGCAAAAAAAAAAAAAACAAAAACGCGCTGTTGGCAGGAACCCTGGAGTCAACCCTCTCACACACCTTCTGGGTTGACAGCCTCTGCACACTTCCACACAGCCCGCTCCAAGCGCCACTAGTATGGGAGTAAGAGTGACCACTCAGCTTGATGTATTATGGAATTAAACAAATTCTTATAGACTGGCACCAGTGTAGTGTCTGTGGGGACAAATGACAATACTGGTTATATTGGCTCATAGCTTTAGCAGGTATATTTTAGCATGGTTTCACTGAGTTCATAGAAATAATGCTGCTTTGAAACTTATTTAAGAAAAGGAAAATGACACACAGCAGTGAGGACTGAGGGCAAAAGTGTGAACACATTGAAACAGACATCCACGCTGCATATCCACTGGTTTTTAAGTTCTCCTCTCTGAGGAAGGGAGATGTTTAATGGAGATTGTGAAGAAAAGTTTAAGATCTTCACTAGGCAGCACTACAATAATCACTAATTCAGAAAAAAAACTGACAATTCAGAATGGAATGTACACAAATTATTAGTGTTTGGATGTAAACAACTTAATTTGAAGAATTATTATTCATGTTAAACCTCTCCAAACCCCTGAAGTTTTACAGTTATTCAAAGTTGTACTCCTATCTAAATGGGTCAATATATTTTCAAGTTAAGGAGTGGGTTAGATAGGTTAAAATGCTTAAATCTGATTTGTTCATCTCGTATATCATTAAGACTATTTAAAGGAATGATGCAACTACTGCTGAGGTTTGCATGTCTGGTGGCAAAACACATACAAGTGTTTGCATGTCTTATGGCCAAAATCATTACATTCATAGAATCACAGAATGGTTTGGGTTGGAAGGAACCTTAAAAATCATCTGGTTCCAACCACCCTGCCATGGACAGGGAAACCTTCCATTAAAAGAGGTTGCTCAAACCCCCATCCAACCGGACCTTAAACACTTCCAGGGATGGGGCATCCACAATTTCTCTGTGCAACCTGTTCCAGTGCCTCACCACCCTCATTGAGAAGATTTCCTTCTTTATACCTATCCAAATCTACCCTCTTTCAGTTTAAAACCATTACCCCTTGCCTTGTCACCACAGGCCCTACCACAGACCCTTGTAAAAAGCCACACCCCCACAGCTTCGCTGTAGGCCCCCTTCAGGTACTGGAAGGCTGCAATAAGGTCTCCCCAGACACTTGTCTTCTCCAGGCTGAACAAACCCAACTCTCAGTGCTCCAGGCCTCTGATCATCTTCGTGGCCCTCCTTTGGACTTGTTCCAACCAGTTGATATCCTCCTAATGTTGAGGGCTTCAGAGCTGGATGCATCACTCCACGTGGGTTCTCATAAGAGCAGAGTAGAAGGGCAGAATCACCTCCCGCAACCTGCTGACCACACTTCACCTGATACAGCTCAGGATACGGTTGACTTTCTGGGCTGCCAGTGCACACTGCCCGCTCATGGTAAGCTTTTTCTCCACCATTACTCCCAAGTCCTTCCCCTCAGGTCTTCTCTCAATCCATTCACCACACAGTCTGTACTTGTGCTTGGGATTGTCCCAAACCAGGTGCAGGACCTTGCACTTGGCCTTGTTGAACTTCATGAGGTTGGCACAAGCCCACCTCTCCAGCCTGTCCAGGTCCCTCTGGATGACATCCCTTCCCTCCAGGTGTCAACCGCACCACACAGCTAGGTGTCACTGGCAAACTTGCTGAGAGTGCACTCAATTCCACCGTCCGTGTCACTGACAAAGATGTTGTACAGAACTGATCCCAACACTGACCCCTGAGGAATGCTACTCATCACTGGTCTCCACTCAGACACTGAGGCACTGATCGCACTTCTTTTGAGTGTGATCATCCAGACAATTCCTTATCCTCGAAACGGTCCATTGTCAGTTCCATGTCTCTCCATTTTAGAGACAGGATGTTGTGTGGGACAGTGTCAAGTATTTTACACAAGTTCAGGTAGATGGCTTCAGTTGGTATTCCCTTATCCACCATACTTTAAAGATTTCCCCATGTTTCACTTATTAATATGTGGACTATACATGCAAATGTAAATAGGGGATATAGACTTTTGTTTAGACCATCTAAAGTTTCACATTAATGTTCGGATGGGGAAAAAACAAAAAGAAAAAAGGTATTTGGTAAATTAAGAAAGACTTTTTCCCTCCAAGTAATTTATTTTTGTTTTGTTTGATCAACAGAAGATACATGCAGTTTCAAGCTCTTAAAATTCTACAGAGGTATTTTGTTTCTTTTTTCATTATAATTCAGTCTCCACCTGAACACCTTGGTTGTTTCTCTATCCCAATTTATCAAATAATTTGGAAGCTACAAAGATCTGCTGTCAGTAACCAGTTCTGTTAAAAAGTATCTGCAACCTTCAAAGCCTAAGAAGGTTGTGGATCTTGCTCATGGGAAGGCACAATAATAACCAGAAATGCAAGCTTGCCAGGCTCTCTTATCCAAAACCCTTAATACTTTTTGCATGCTTCTCTTCTTCTCCCTCCTTTTCACCAAAATAAAAAAGCAGCTGTTCAGTTAGATTAGTCTCTCCTTCTTTCTTTTTCTCCTTTTCATCCTGTCCTTACGCTGAACTTCTAGAATACTATGAAAACATAATGCTATCACTTTCTACGTAATTTGCTTAACATTCGTTTATGTTATTTTTATTCAACGTATAGGATTTCACCATAATCATACTGTAACATTTTAAATACTATATTCTGTTATGGAAAGAAACCTCACAACACTTTTATATAGAGTCAAATATTTAACGTCTAAATCAACATACAATTATCATTACTTATTTACAAATAATTGTAATAGTTATTGTAATTGTAATAGCCAAACTAATACAAAAATCTTCATTAGTGATACCTTTCCAAGTTTTACACAAGAGGCATGTGTGCTGTTGACTAACACCAACCACACTTCTCTGGTGTTACTTGTCTCATGTAACTCCAGGGCTCCCTGGCTGACTTCACTGGTCTACTTCATGCAGTGGAAGATGTTGCAGTAAAGGACATCACCAAGCAGTCCCAGCCAGGAGGAGTATGGTACCAGTGGTGGGTGCAGCCCTCTTGTCCCAGGGCCTCTTTCGGGATATGTTTCTCCACACACATCTTCCATCAACTGCCTTTTCCTTTTATTCAGGCAAAAGCAGCCAAATTATTCCAAACACGTATTAGCACTGCTTTAGAAACTAAGAATGGCTTGGGTTCTGAAACTTTGCACTTTGTTCATGTTCCTTGTGGTAATTGTTCATTTAAATCTATCTGTAGATCCTATTTGACAAGATTTGATCTGCTAGCTACTTGAAATGGAGTATATTTCTATATATCCTATGATATTCACACCATGATTGCTGATGCTACTGTCACACGAGTCACACCGTTCCTTATTTTTTTGCATTTTAACCACTTTTTCAATATTGAAATCACATTATATTCAGCTTCAGATCATTGTGAAGCACTAATAAGCCATTACTTTTTTTGATTGTTTAACTACATCACCTCCAGAGGTTTCTTCCAACCTAAATTATTATTTTTGCTCCTAGACTCAGAAAAGTCCTTTACGTATTTTATCTCTCTGGTTTTGTATGCTTGATGATTCTCTGAACCTTCTAAGACTGTTTATTTTATTCCTTCTTCTGCCAAATTTCTGAGCTGTGAGGCTGATGTGATCTTAAGGGAAATGCCAGTTAAGCTGTCAAAAAAAAAAAAAAAAAAAGGAAATATTGTTCTTTTATCACATTCCCTCTCAGCAGAAGTCTTTGTTTTTACACTTATCTTTTCATTCTTCCCTTTCGTTTCCACATTTTTTGTGATTCCTTCTTCCTAATAATGAGTTGAAAAAGATGACAAGTAATTCAAGAGGCCTGAAGTAGAAGTCTTGTGCCCATTTTTCATTTGTAAAATCTTTTGATGATAAATGTGTAGCTTTGAGTCAAATAATGGTTACAAAGCAAAACAGGGCATGGTTGTTTCTATATCACACCAGTGGATTAGTAAGCAGGATTTGGGGGGATAAATATGTCTGTGCTGGAGAAGCTAGGGGAATTGCCAGGTCCAAGCTAATAATTGCATGTCCTGGTACTAAATAATCTATTGCTTAGCTACAAGAAAAAGAAGCAAAGAAGATAATTATTTAGGAAGGCTAAAGAATATGTTTAATTTACCCAGAAGGAATATTCTGCAGATGTTACTGAATTGAAAGAGAAAGATTAATATGTAAGTAGATATTTATCATGCAGTTTCTCATGATACTAAAGACACAACTACTGACTTTCAGAATTCTAAATTCTACCTTACATTTTCTTGAAAATACGTGTGAAGATTACTGAAAGCCATTTGTAACAACAAAAAAAAATGCTTAAGGCTTAATGTCTTTACCTTCTCAATTCTCTAACACCATTCCACTATGAATGTCCATGTGTGTATAAATTTTCAGCTGTAAAGTGTTCCCTCAAATAGTTTTATTATTAAAATATATCTAATAAAAAGGATAGGTAAATTTATATCACACATAACTCAGAAATTGCAAAGGTAGATGGTCTGAAATATGAAACAAGCAGTTTTATATTAGAGTGCCACAGATTCGTTCTCATAAAATGCATTGAAAATTGTAATTTCTAGATGCATATTGATCAAACTGTGAAGGAAACTCATTCAGATTTTGTCTAGTTCTGATGAAGTTCTACTTAGTAAATAAATTAGAAGGCTTTCTTTGTGATTTTATTGTTTTGGAAAGGAAAGGTTAAGGAAAATTTACTGCCTTCTGTACACAGAGACAGGAAGCAATTTGCTGCTGTGATTGCCCCAGCAGGAGATGAATAAGAAAAACAAAAAGGATAAACTGGAAGCTCTCCAATATCACTGATCTGAAAATCTGGATGGATAGTTTAAACATGGTGGGGTTTTAGATTTTTTATCTTGAGTTTTTCCAACCTTTTCCTCATTCAACCTTGCTAAATATAGGGATGTCATCTCTTTGGCTGTTCCTTTGCAGCAGTTTTCTCTATGCACTTATACTAATGTCAAACTGTTTTTCATTATACAAGCATAAAATGACAAATGGCTTAATTTATGCTCCCTGCCAACATTTAAGCAGGTAAGTTGCAAACAGTCTGCTCAGCAGATGGGAAGGCAGGTAAACATATCAGTTAATCTATGGAAAATGCAATCAGAATAGATGGTAACTGGAGGACTGCTATACAAATGTGAAATAGTGATTTTCTGATACAAATATTAGTCTGCTTTAATTTAATTTGCTGTTAACATAACTCTCTTTGAAGTAGGGTTATACAATCTACATTATCTGAATAGTTAATTCATGGTAAGAATTAAAGTGTTTAAACACAGGCCATTTCAGACAGACTAAAGCAAAGCTTAGTAAAAGCCAAAACCTTTTGAGTAGAAAAGATTTCAGATTTTGGTGAATAATTTTCAAGAAAGTCACAATATTTTAGTATCTTCAAGTACAAAGAGTCAATATCTGTTTGATTTTGGACCATATTTTCTCTAGTCATGGCTTATAAAATAAAATAATGATAACAAATAGGTGTTGAAACAGCCATTTTTACTCACTTTGAAGAGAGTGACAAATTTCTTCTGAGTATAATGTACCTTACACTCTCACTCTTCTCTGGTAACAGAGGTGTATTTTTACTTTACCAGGAAAGAAATAACAACTCCTACTTTTGATTTCTCTATTTAAAGTGCTTGCACTGAAAAATTAAGGTCTGAAATTAATCATCTGCTTAATAGTAGAAAAAATAATTATATATTTCCCAATGAAATTTTCATATATATTTCTTTTGAAGTGTAGCGGTTATCTTCCATTCAAAAAAATGGAAATGCTACAAAATACTACAGATGTAAAATTAAGGTTTATCTCAGAAGAATAATGAGAGGACATATGACTCTTCTCATTTAAAAATGCCTATCAGTGGCAATTGCAGTGAAATTAGTGCAGATTCAGTAACGTAAAAGTTACATGGGTTCGTCAGGTCTTTTATATATTATACCCTGTAAATCAGCTCCTGTTTTTAAGCAATAGCTGATGTTTCTTATGAGCATTATCATTAGTCTGCACACTGGTTCATTTCCTTTTTTACAAGATTTAAACCACTTTTAAATGCCTCATGAAATAGCAGAAGGTCAATTGCAAAGGAATCTCTGAAACTAATGAGGGAGACATGTCTGAACTATATTTCACCTTCACTCCTTCAAGTCAGGTAAGCATACTGAAAACCATGGAAATATTTTGGTTACATTTAGTTTCATGCAAATACAACATTTTAACTGAATAAAGAAAATCAGATTAAAGAATAGCTGTACTTTGTCTTGGGAATTTGTTAACTATAAGCTTTTGTTTTAGTTAGTTTTTATAACAGACTATACAGTTTAATTTATGGTAAGAAACTGTGCAATATGATAAAGTGAGATCCAACCTGAAAGGTATCAAATAGGCCAGTTGTATTAATAATAACTTGAAATAACAATGTAGGAAGTCTGAATTTTGCAGTGCTTACTTATCCAACCCTAGACTTTTAAAATAGTTTATTATTTTTCTCAGAAATTTCTGAATGTTGAGGGTTTTTTAAAAAAATCTTTCCAATTAAGTAAGAAAAAACAAAGAAAATCATAGTTTTAGAAAATATTGCCTATTACGCATACAACAGGGCTAAAATAAATAAGAACATGGAGACTAAAGTGCGTAACATTGATTTGGTATTTTATATTGCTAGTGATTTTAATTCTAGTAAGGAATTAATACTACTGAAATTAATATGTTTCTTAGAATATGCGTTTCTCAAGTGAGTAAGGAAGAACTGTATATTTGAACCTTGTATTAACACGGAAAAAAATATCTGAGCTGTATGACCTGGGAAGAGCATTTTATTCATGAGATTAAGTTATATGACTTCCAATAAAATTTTCCCACAGCATTTCATAGCTTTGAAATTACATATCTAGAAAAAGAGTGATTCCCAGCTGTATTCCCTCCAGCCACCTACCCTCCTTCACCCAGAAAGGAGGGGGGGAAATTTACATTTTTAGAAAAATGTTAAGCATTCTGATTTTCAGAGGTACTATTTTCACTATTGATACAACTTTCTATTAAGGTCCTTCTATGCAAGAAAAGGCAAGCATGTTTTAAAGTGCATTAAAATAAGAAAGATATTTTGCTCTCCTGAGATGATTCATTTCAGACCTTAATTATTCAGTACAAGCTCTTTAAACAGAGAAATCAAAAGTAGGAGTTGTTA
Organism: Rhynochetos jubatus; assembly: GCA_027574665.1. Taxonomy (NCBI): domain Eukaryota; kingdom Metazoa; phylum Chordata; class Aves; order Eurypygiformes; family Rhynochetidae; genus Rhynochetos; species Rhynochetos jubatus. Next base: position 86,037,916 of record CM050649.1, on the reverse strand, counting down.
TTTCTTTCCTGGTAAAGTAAAAATACACCTCTGTTACCAGAGAAGAGTGAGAGTGTAAGGTACATTATACTCAGAAGAAATTTGTCACTCTCTTCAAAGTGAGTAAAAATGGCTGAGTTTCAATACTTTTTTGTTATCATTATTTCTCTGAATTAATCTGAGCGGTTATACTGTTGTTTTTAATTAATCCCAGGTCAGTGATGACTGAATTTTGTTGTCAATTCAAAGGCCTGTAAGAATGAATTTATTTGTCACAGGACACTTCCAAAGTGGTAATTTTACACACACACCCAAACAGTAATTATAGTTCATACCAGTTACCAATCTTGCCGGTAGTGTTATCAGAAGTCATTAATTGAAATGGTGTGAGTAGAATCCAAGTTACACTTGTGGTTATTTATATATAAACACTGTTAGAATTTTTCTGCTATGGAAGTATTCTTAGGTCTATGTTTGAGGCACCATTTCCTCTGTGTGTGGTCCACATGGCGTCACCTTGTAGTTCCTGGCAGCTAGAAAGTCCTACATTCTAGAATTCTTGCAAGACAACAAGATAGAAAGGAATGTTGGGAATGTATATACATATTTTGAAGAAGAACAGCTGTTGGTAAATGACAGCTTCTCCTCCTTCAAATGTTGCATTAGTGGAGACACACAGACACTTTCAAATCCTTGAAAGCCTCTAAAAAAGAGCTTGTGAAAAGTTTGTATGCCATATGTTCATGTTTGATGCCAAAGCATGATCACAAGAAACCACATTTTGTATGTGGTTAATATGTAAAAATATTGTGCTTGGCTTTTGTGACAGAATATTAGCTGGTGCTTCCCACTGCAGAGTGGTTTTCACATACTGATAACCTTCTCGGGATGGGGTCAGGGTCTAGAAGCTCTTGAAGTGAAGAAAGGTAGAGATGGAAAAGCAAGGCTTGTAGTTAGCATCTTATATAGAGAATGGTCCCCATAATGGTTTCTCTGTCAGATGTTATACACAAGCAGGTGTTTTCAGGGATGTGGAAATGGCAGATTTCACCTTTACTGCATATTTCCATACAGGACAGCTCAAGACCATGTCCACTCAACTTGTGGAGAGTTGGGACTGGAGATGCCATTCTTCATTGCTTTTTAGTTCAGACAGGGAAATGGAGCATCTGCTTTTAAGACCTTCATCCCTGAGGCTACAGTTACAAAATTGTGAAAATCACCAGAATAAACATCAACACCCCACAAAAACACAATTCTATCATCCTGTCAGGGAAACAAAAGCCATACCTACATGAGGACTTTAGAAAAATATTAAACAAAATGGCAAACCTGAAGGTCATCCCTTGGTCAGTTTATTGAAACAAAAGTAAAGTTCAGGGCTCCAAGGTATCTAAAAATGAAATGAGAAGACCCTAAATTGGCTAGAGATGACTAGAATTATTTCTACACTCAGGTATTCGAAAAGACTCACTCTTTAATTTTACGTTTTCTGTAGTAGCATGTATTATTATGCAAAGAAAATAAAAAAGCAATGCTCTCCCCGCCCCCCCCCCCCAAAAAAACACCAAAAAACCCCCAAACCACAAAAGCAAACAAATAAATACCCCTGCAAATTAACTAGAGAAGTTAGACCAGCAAAACATTTATACGTACAAAGTAAAAAGAAGTTTGCATGGTGTTTTCCCATCATTTTTTCTTGTGAAAGAAGTGTAAGGAGAAGAAGCCATAAAGAGAGTGACCACTTTCCTCTGACATCTCCAAGAGTTCCTTCCTTGTATCTGTGCCCTGGCTCTCTGGCCCTCTCAACAACTCTGTGAGCTGCAACATCCTATGTTATCACTGTGGCCATCAGATTCCTTCTCCTGTCATATTCTACAATGTCTCAAACTTTGTTTCCCTGAATACACTCAATCATTCCCTGGGGGAAAAGCTATTCAATTCCACCTTCCAGAGGAGACCAGCTCACTCAACCAATCCCTTCAGGGGTATCAAAACAAGAAAAAACTACATGCAGTCCATCACTTAGGCACTCAATAAATAGCATTGAGTCTGTTCTCTGAAGCTAGAGAACAAGTGGCAGAAAATTAATTCTCTAGCTCAATCAGTTGGTGAAAAGTATTAAACAGTGTACTGTATGTCTTCTATGTATGTACAAAAAGAAAAAAAAAGAGGTTGCCACTCACCTCTGTAGACACAGATGCAGAAGGATCTCTGGCTAACTAGTACATGTATACCCCCGGCATAATTGATGAAGGAATACATACAAAATCTTCATGGTACAGTTACAGTCCCTGGTAGCTTTCTGTTGTTAGTTTTTGAGCTCAATCCATCCCTGAATGCACAACAGGACTGCAAAAGAGGAATGAAATCAGATGAATAGTCTAGCCTTCAGCAGTCTCAATTTCCCCATCTGTACATTTGTGAAATTATATTTTCCTAAATGACCTTGAGGTACACTTTCAGTACACAGAACACAAGTGTGAGTCTTAGTGCTTGTGTAGCACAATCCCTGTGGCTAAAGTGTCTACATTCTTTTTTGAAGTAGTTAATCTGCAACAGTAAGATATTTAGCCAGAATTATGTTTAAAGGAAAGAACCTTTTCCTAAAGTGGAAGAAACAATATGACATTCCAAAGTAGGCATAGTTCACCATGCCAGCTCAATTTGTATTACTAAACTTTGAAACACTTAAAAAGTTTAAAACATGAAGTCTGTGTATACCAGCAGAGAGTTCTAATTCCACAAAGAGTCAGAATGGGAATATGACCTGTCTGTCATCTTGGCTTAGCAGTCTGGGTATCTACTGAAAGGAAACCCCCATAGTGACATTGGGTAAAATTTACAGCATGACTCAAGAATGCCTTATCTGGCTTGCTTACAGGGCAGATCAGCCTCATGTAGTGGGGATACATTGATATGGTTACTGACTGAAGCCTAGATACAATTGCTGGTTCTCCTTAAATTCACAGCATGTGAGGTACTCAAAACTAATAGTCTGTATTATACTAAATTGATAGAAAATTTCTTAGTAGTTTATGGTGACATCAAACTGTAGCTAGTTATCCCCTCAAACAAAGCTTATAGCCTTTATGGAAGGCTTTCCTTCTTGTTGCAGACATGGGAAGAGAAAGAGGCAAACTGTAAGTTGTGAAAACCGAAAATGGATTAATTATGTCTGCATATATCCATGACTACTTCAGCCATAGGTGGCCTTTGAATCACGTAGAGAAATGCCAACTTAATTTTGAGGATAATGTCCAAAAGTTCCCAATGTCAGTACCTACAATATAGTCACTAACATAGAAATACTGTTCTCCAAGTTTTAAAAATGAAGATTTGTAGATTTTGGTATTCATATGAAAGGTAAATTTGAAGGGATATATTAATAAGAACTAGAACATTGACAGTTAATGGAAATGTGTGAAAATGCTAAGCTTAAATTTAAATCAGTTAAAATATTAGTTTAAAACTGATTTATTTGAGTATTCATTCCCCTTTGGGAAGTTTCAGAAGACAAACAGAAGGAAAGAGGTAAACATATTTGTGTGTGTGTATGTATGTGTGTTCATAAAATGTTCTTCATCTTGGACATTAATAATCCAGTTGCAGTATGACCAAAAAAATAAGAGGCTGTCAAGAATTTTTCCTGTCTCCAAAAATTAAGTTAAAATAATATTTAGGGAAACTGTGAATTTCATTCTTTTTTACTTTCACTCATTTTTGATTGTGTTGTTTCAAGTGTGATTTTGAAACATAAAGCTTCTCAAAAGGTCAAGAGATGGCTTGGTGTTTGATTAAATTTAAAAGAAATGTGAGTCTGTACAGTATTTCATGTGAAGTAACTGCAAATTAAAGACCTTCAAGGGACACTGTAATGTTCCTTAAATCTATGGAAGAAAAAGACCTAAGTCCTCTTAAACTAAAGATGAGCATGAAAGCAGTATCTGGAGCATAGATGACAACTAGAAAATTTGTGTGTCTGTGAATTATGCATAAGGAATACAGAAACACAATCAGTAGGAAAGAACAAAGAAAATTTTAATACCAAATTTCATGCACGTAGAATTTAAGTGATGTGCAGAGAATAGTATGGGTTTTGGTATTTATATTCATGAAAGAACCCATGTTGAAGTGTTTTCAAAATTGTATTGGAACAAAAGTATTTTTTGAGAAATATAAGAGGATAATACTTTCAGCAATATAGTTTTGTCAGTCTTTAACTTTCTTGCTGAAAATTTAACTCAAAATTTCTTTAAGATAATTGTTGCTTGTCAATATTTGGTTCTGGTTTGTTTTGGTTTTTTTGGTTTTTGGTTTTTTTTTTTAAATATCAGTCATAAAAGCAGGAACAGAAAGAACATATTTTAATATTAAAATTATTTATGTTATTTATTTGAGCAGATGCACACTGACAATTTGAGTATGAATGGTTGATGTAAGAAAATATTACCCTTGCTTAGAAGTTTTTATTAAATATCATGGTTGAATGGATTTGATTTGATCACGTTTCTTTAATAAAGGAATGAAAGAAATCTGTGGTGTCTTCAAATACTATTGAATGTATCCATTGCCATCTTCAGTTTTATTATATGAATGATGGTAGATCATGAAATCTTTTATTTTTCCCATTCTTGGGTTTTTTTTTACTTGAAATAAACTAATAAACTGAATATCTTAAATATTACTGTTATATATAAGGTTCTTTAATCCTGACTGATGAAAATTCAGTGGAAGATTCCAGAACAGGTTTCCATAAGAGATTACTGTGTTGCTGCAGCAGTCAATGTCTGGTTTTGCAACATACTTTGGAGTAAATACCAAATATACAGTTTTCTCTACTGGTGCTCATCAATGTAAAACATGTCAATTACATTGCCTTTCGACACTGATTTCTATGTGTTGTGTTCAAATTCTAGATTAACATATAAATGCAGTCATCATTGTTAGAGACTGAAAAAATATGTTGACAAATATAAAGTTCTAACTGGTAAGTTACGTATATCTGTGTGGTACCTGATAGCTAATTTCTCAGGTATGGCCATGTGGTGACTTTGGACAAATATCAGGATTTTAATTGCAGCTATAGCAAATAAGGTGATAAGGTTGTGGCTTATATTTCAGGAGGGAAAAAAAGCAAAAGATAACCACATATTCTGTTCTTATTTTGTTACTGTGAAGAGACTTCCTTCTCTGTTCTCCCTACTAATGCATCAGTAAAGAGAAAGTAGAATTTTTCTTTTTTTTTTTTTCTTTTTTTTTTTTTTTTTCAGGTAGATACTGCATAATTTATATGGATGAAAGACTAAAACCTGTTCAGAAAACAGTTCATCAGGCCTCAAGCATTCTCTGAACATGTAACAATATCTGTCTGATAACAAATACTTGAGGCAAATGAAACTCTAAACAATATCTTTCATATCCTCCAATTTGAAGGAAAAATATGAGCTGATAGCTATAGGATTGTCTCGGAGAAGGCATTAGCAATGAGGAGAGAGTATTCCTGCAGCTTGTTAGTGTTCATATTGACAGCAAAGAGCTCCATATCCTTCAGGAGCTGCTGTTAGTACTTTCTATTTTCATAACTGCCATAACTTTTGTCAAAGACCTATTGCAAACTGGCATGATCACAACAATGGTACAACTCTTCCAAATCTGGAGGGAATGTACAGCTCTTGTAGCAGTAGCATGTCAATTCATTCACTTAATAATTGGAAATAAAGGAAATAATATTGACTCACTTTCATCCAAGATCCTTGGATGGAGTATTGTGTGAAATGAAGAAGTCTATATTGAAACTACAACTGCTTTTAATATTAAAAATTAAAAATAGATAAATCTGTTCTTAATACAAAAATAATCTGGTATGTAGGACAGTTTTTACTTCAGTCCTATTATGAATATTTAAGGAAAAAGTAGATACTTTTCAAGATCTTACATCTGTGCTATTATTATCTTACAAGTTCATCAACTTCTGATGGTAGACATACATCTTTATATATAATGATAAAGAGTAATTGTTTGAAATTTAAAAATTCTGCATAAATAGACACAAGTCCTGTGCTAACAAAATTTGTCTAAATCTGGCTACCCACAAATCAGATCTGCAGCATTCCACATTTATAAGTAGAGAGAAAAAGAAGCAAACAGCAAGTGAAATCAATTTCTTGGTAGACTATTTGTCTCTCCACCAACTGTTGAGGAAGTCTATGAAGCTGACTTAGCTCCTAATTTTTAGTTGTCCATATTTATATAACATCAGTCTGGAATCTCATATAAGGAATATGATTGTTATTTTATTTAATTTTGTCCATTTCTATATAGAGCACTGTGACCAGGCTTTTTTAAATCTAACACTAGTCATACTAAATGTATATAAGTGTACTTTTATAATAAGCAGAAGTGAACGTAGTCTTGATTTTGAGATTCAGATTATATTTTTTCTGATATTAGTTTTAATTTTTTTTTTTTTTAATTAACTTTGTTCCAGTGATCTGGAATCAACGTGCTGAATCAATGCTAAAATAAAGAAACAGAATGCAGTGTACTTAGGAGAATTTAGCTGTTGTTCTTAAAAAGAACATTCTGAGGTTGAGTACAGTTTTAGTGTTGTTAGAACTCACAGTGAAGAGTAGGTAGACATATTTAACATAATTGCAACATTATCTTGTAACTAATTTATCAAGACAAGTAACATATATAATTTTATTTTGAAGTAGACATTATTTTTCCTTACTTTTAAGCCTCTGTAGCCTGATAGACTATAATATTACAAGGCTGTTTGAACTGATCAAATTCTAACTACTGTTAGATTAATATGTAAGTGAATCCAGTCCTAGTTCTTCCTGCTTTTTATATATGTATCATAGTCTTTCTCAAAATACATTTCTCATTTCATGAAACAGAATCTGAATGGTTCAAAAATTTCAGAATGGTCTGTCGATAGCCATTCTATTAATTTTTAAATTAAGAAAGCTATAAAATATTCTCTTTATAAGGTCTGTAGAGCCAAAATAAAAGGAGAACTACTGAAGACTGAGACAAAATTAGAACATGATTTACATGCATAGAAGTATTTCACAAATATTATTTGGTGGATATGACATTTGAGAGAGAAAGAAAAATGTTCTCCTCAAAAGTGAGTGCAGAGAAGACATGAAAACCAAAGGTTACCTGGTAAATACCAGTGGAAAGGTGGTCTCTAGAGAGTTTTAGTTTAGAATTTCTGTGGTCACAGTTTCATATCTCTTTTTATATGATTTATGCAGCTATCAAGGTTAAAACAAAATTTGTTTATATGTAAGCAAGACTGAATTAAATTGGACAGTTCCTTAGAGGAAGTATCTTCTCATCATTGATAAAATCTGCTGGACTCCAAATGCTGGCTAATAACATGCATCAAAAAGAATAATGTTCTCATGCTTATAACAAATCACCATGACAGACCACTTTGGATTTCCAGTCTAGCTTATTTCATAGATATGAACTATGCAATATTATAACCCATGCTAAGTGAAGTGACATCTTACTCATGTTACTGACTTCAGATGGACAGTTAAGCTTCCTAAGGCAGCATTGATTTAGGAACCAAAAACGAACCATAAAAAAAGATTAGGTTACTGATGCAGATCATATATATAATAGGTCATATTAGTGCCAGAAAATAAGGGGATGAGGTACAAATTTTAATTCCTTGAAATATTTTGAAATAATGGAAGATTGAAGTTAGATTATCACATTTATTTAGCAAGAACTGGTAGTTTTCTTCTTTTTTTTTCCCCCCCAGGGAGAAACCTTACTAAGAGCATCAGTTTTACAAGTTACGGAAAACTTATAGCCTTGTGAAGCTATAAATTACCCTGTGTCAAATATCCAGTTAGTGTTAAACAATCAAAAACTACAGTATTTGAAATAAATTGTGGTTTATTTTCAGAAGGTCTGTGTTTCACCAGGGTTAAGGCTTTTGAAAATAGGTTGTTGACCCTTTCAGTATGTGTTCTTCAGTACTCATTTAAGTGTTGGAATGGAAAGAGAAAGAGGTATAGAAAACGTCAGAATACCTACTTATAGTTTTCTATGTGTATTTTTTTTCTAAATTAGCATAGAAGTTAGAAAAAGTGTTGACTATTAAAAAAAGAAATCTTGAGTAAGATGAATCCTTATTACCTGTGAAGTATGAATGAAGAAATTTTCTTTTGTTCCAGACGAGAAACATAGCTCAGATGATACACTGCTTAAGTAATTGTCATAGAAAGTCCTTCTGAATACGTTTTCTGGAGGAGGAGAAGTGTAGGGGAGAGGGGCTATGAACAAACATGTAACTTGTGTTTATGCTGTAACAGAATGTTTCTACTAAAAGATCAGAGAACATGGTGTATACTTCCCCCTGTTGTGTAATATAGCCAGTAGAAACACTTCAAGACTTGAAAATCTAGCAGTCTCTAGTGCAGTTAGCAATCAGTGAGGACACATGAGAATATTCTATTTACTATTCAAGATGATGTGTGGTAAAAGATGAAAAAGTAGAACAGAAACATAAGTAAAATTTCAGCATAGGTCAAAAGTTATCTTTAGAAGTTTTGGTTCAAGGTGTTTGTATCAAGTTCTCAAGAACATAAAGTGAAAGGGATACAAACCAATCCACAAGCAGTCAGAAAGGTTCCACAGAAACACAAAGAAACCGTCTAAGAACACTGAGAAAAACATTAGCAGTTTGATCTTATTTTGTCTCAGTCTCTTCATTTTCCCTTCTTCTGCTCTCTAAAGCCTTCTATCAGTAAGTGTCTTTGTTAAGTAAATATTGCATTATTTTCTATTTAAAAGGCCTCCCAAAATTATGTGCTCTTTCTTTATCATAAAGTGCTTATGCCTCAACGATTATTAAGTATCTAGGCAGAAAATATAGTCAAGGAATCTATTGACAACACACAGCCAAACTGGGAAAAAAATTTACTCCATAGTTTTAGCGTGTTTCATATTTCATTTAACTATTCACAATAAAGATGAAAATGAAAGAGGACAAAAAAGTGGACAGAAGCTTTATTGAGAAAGAAAAATTAATTTTAACTGTAATCTAACTAATTTATACAGCTGAACATCACCCAAACTGTTGTCAATCCAATAATCTGTTTAACTTTCTAAATGGAAAAACATACAGCATATTTGAAATCTTATATTTGCTGGATTTTATCTTCTGCCTTATTCACAAGACAATAAAGGGAAAATGTTTCAAAATCAGGAAAGTTTTCATGCTGTTTCTGAAGGAAATGTGAGATAGCACTTAACACAAAGAGTTCTTCACTCAGAAAAAAATTGTTGCCTGCAGCGCTACAGATGCTTTTAGAATAAACACTCAATGGTAGGCAAGAATAGCAACATTTGCCAAAAGTCCCAGCTGCTTTCTCAGTTCCAGTAAATTGTATGATTTTCTTCTGGGTCTACAGATTTGTTACTATGAAAGTATTATTCTGCTGTTAGAAATGCAGAGTGATTCCATTCTGATAGTGCCTTCCCATCCCCAGCATCTGAAGCTCATACCATCCATCTGTGTAAAAATATATGGGCAGAAACCCATCCATTATGCAACTGCAAATAACTATGGCAGAGATTAATGTGGTTTCAGGCCAGGTTTAAGAATGTTTTGTAATAACGGAGGGAGAAACAAATAAACTGAAAAAAATCTTTCTGAGATTCAAAGCTGAGTGCTAATACTTGCTTTAGTCGACAGTGTAATGATATTTTATGTAAGGTTAGTAATAAAATTCTGCTAAGGGTACAATAGGTCTTAATACAAATTATCGGTCATGCCTATTTTAAGTGATTGGGAAGACTGAGATTAGCTTATTGAATTCTGGTTTATTGTAAATAAACATGCATATATGTATCTTATATATGTATATATACTTGTATGAATGTATGTACAGTACTGTATATTTACGTAATTGTAAGCCACATGAAATAAAAAAGTAATCTTAATTATAATGGGTTTGTATATATAAATTAGGACACCAGTCTGTAGTATGTTTTTCTTTAGTAGAGAAACCTTACATTAGTTAATAATTTGTTTTAAAGAATACAGTTTTAGTAAAAAAAATTGTCTTTGAATAGCTTTCCTTAAAAGAGCTCAATAATATATTGTATCACTGGAGATAATTTAGACAACAATAAATAAGATTTTATTAATCTGCATTGCTTAATATTAGTAGTAACAATATATTTTATCATATACTCCAAAACATTTCCTAGATTGTTTACAAAAAGCATATCAGAATGACAGTAAATAAGGTAAGAGTGAATGTGTACCTTATAACTCAGTTGTGAACATTTAATTAATGTCTAAACAAACAGGAATATATTGAGATCCTGAAGGAAACTGGAGTTTTTAAGGTAAAAAGTCACAGTAAATGAATTGTTATGTCTTAATATGCATGGTATAAATGTCTCCTTTTTTAGGCAAAACAGTGAATATGTATGTATATAAAAAAATATTTCTTTATTAATTTGTCATTTGTTATGAAACTCTTTTCCATGACACATGTGGGCTTCCTTTGAATATCCAGGATAATTACAGAAATACCCACTGTTTCAGCAAACTTATTGATTTGAGAAAACACATATGTTTAGAGAAGGAATTTTTTTTGATTCCTTTAAGACTGTGTTTCAGAAGAATTGCAAATATAATTATACTTAGGCTGAGTTTAGAATAGTAAATGCAAGATTCAGTGAGGTGGACCATACTTTATTGAGGTTCTTAGATTCTGAAGACCACTGCACTAGTCTATCTAAATAAAGAACTGCTTTTGATTTCAGACTAGTAGTTAATCCAAATGGAACAATACTGAATTGTGATTGTGTAAATTATTTTCATTTGTAACTATGGTTGAATGGCATGCACAAAATTTGGTTTGTCTCATTAATTTTCTTTTAAAACATTTCTAAGCCAATTTACCAATGGCAGATTTAGCGATTCATATAGTAGATAATCACTTGCATTCTTCATATGGAAGATCATAGAATCATAGCATGGTTTGGATTGGAAAAGAGTTTAAAGATTATCTAGTTCCAACACCCGTGCCATGGGCAGGAGCAACCTCCACTACACCAGGTTGCTCAAAACCTCATCCAGCCTGGCCTTGAAGACAGCCAGGGATGGGACACCCACAACTTCTCTGGGCAACCTGTTCCAGTGCTTCACCACCCTCTCCATGAAGAATTTCTTCCTGATATTTAATCTAGAACTCCCTGCTTTCAGTTTAAAGCCATTATCCCTTGTCCTGTCACTACAGGCCCTTGTAAAAAGTCCTGCCCCAGCTTTTGTGTAGGTCCCATCAGGTACTAGAAGGCTGCAATAAGGTCTCTCCGGAGCCTTCTCTTTTCCAGGCTGAACAAGCCTAATTCTCTCAGCATTTCTTCATAGCAGAGGTGCTCCAGCCCTCTGATCGTCTTTGTGGCCCTCCCCTGGACTCGTCCCAACTAGTTGATATCCTTCTTTTGTTTAGGGCTCCACAGCTGGGTGCAATACTCCAGGTAGGGACTCATGAGAGCAGAGTAGAGGGCGAGAATCACCTCCCTCAACCTGCTGGCCACACTTCTCCTGATACAGCCCAGGATACGGTTCGCTTTCTGGGCTGCCAGTGCACAATGCCAGCTCATGGTCAGCTTTTCGTCCACCAGTACCCCCAAGTCCTTCACCCCAGGACTGCTCTTGATCCATTCTCCACACAGCCTGTACTTGTACTTGGGATTGCCCTAAATCTGGTGCAGGACCTAACATTTGGCCTTGTTGAACTTCATGAGCTTGGCACAGGCCCAAGTCTCCAGCCTGTGAAGTTCCCTCTGGATGGTATCCCTTCCTTCCAGCATGTCAACCACACCACACAGTTTGGTATTGTCAGCAAACTGCTGAGGTTGCACTCGATCCCATCAACCATGTCATTGATGAAGATGTTAAACAGTACTGGTCCCACCATCGACCCGTGAGGAATGCCGCTCATCACTGGTCTCCACTCAGACATTGAGACGCTGACCACCACCATCTGAGTGCGACCACCCAGCTAGTTCCTTATCCACTGAGCAGTCCACCTGTCAAATCCATGTGTCTCCAGTTTAGAGACAAGGATGTCATGCCAGGACACAAGGATGTTGTGAGGGAAAGATGATGGGACATTTTGCAAGAACTCAGTATTCTTAGAAATGCTCCCAAATTATACTTAAGTCATAAAAGCCAGAGAAGATAATATAATATAGAAATTATTACCTATGATTTCACCTTAAAATATCAACAGAGAAGTATCACATTCCTAGTCAAAGCCATGTGGTATCTTTAATTTAGTACATTTAAAGAGAAAACTGTGTTTTCGTTGAGTATATTACCAACTACTTTTCTTTTCAGAACAGTGGTGTGTTTGCAATTCAATTTGAAAATTCAATTGCAAAAGAATTCCTCCTCCTGGCTTTTGACTTTCATGTTTTCTACAAAGTTGCCAACCCAGCCGAAGCATCTGCAAATTAAATGAAAGATCTTTCTCACCTCCAGGTGCTCAGAGCAAAGACTTTGCAAGGGGAACTGTTAGGATAGACATCCTCAGGCTGAGGCATACTTCAGTCTAGACTTCTGACTTTCTGAATTAATTACCATGGTAACAACCAGTGCTTATGCAAAAGTGGATCTATTTGCCATTTCTGTGCTATAAACTAAATTTGATTTTGTCAGAGTGGTTTAAGCATGCTTAACAGACTAGACACTTCTGAAGGCTTCAAAAGTCTATAGATGCCTCTGCATTGATTCTTACCACTTTTCTAAATAATAGCTGCCCCATAGATGCCATACAGGGAGCCCTAACATAGAGATCCCAGCAGATTTTTAAATACCATGGGAATTTGTAAGAAATTAATATGGAGTTTACAGTCACTTTCTCGAATGTGAGTATTAGAGTCTATAATTTTTTGGGTGGAATTTTTAAAGAGAGTATGTAGTCTATTTTCCTTTCATAAAACCTTTTATGTGTGTGTGTGTAGTAATGATGACAATAAGAGCAACAAACAAGAAGTTTCCATGTTAAGAAAAATGTGGGTTGCTCAGTTACATTCTGAAGAGTAGTAGCCATAGATAAGACTTGCTTATAAGTATTAAAATCCTACATATTATTTTTTAAGTACATATAAACCCACAAATTATTTGAATATTAGTGTCTGAATTTTTTATATGATTGTATTTTTCTCCATTACCTTGCTTCATGGGTGCCGAAAACTGTGAAATAGTATATCTATTCATAAATTAATTTCAGTAGTTTAACTCAGCATATATGCAACTTAGTTTTAGTAAAAGAGTTCCTAATAGTCAATAAAAAGCTAATGAAATCGATTCAATAATATATTATGTGACAATGAACAGATGCAATTATATACAGAAGTAGTTTTTGCATGCTCAGTTTGCACAGATCGGTTTTCAGCAGCTGTAATATGTGGTTCTCCAAACAAAAAAGAATTTATTAATTTGGCAGTTGCTTTTAATACACTTGATGAATCAATGTACTGCACACCATACCAGTCAAGGGATATTAATCATCAGTAATCACATGTTTATGAATGTGACTATATTTCAGTGACTACATTTCTAAAAATGATATTTTTATTTATTTTAATAATAAGCTTTATGAAAGAAAATAAAAAAAAGTAAGAAAATAATCTGTTGAAAGGGAATGTTTGAAAACTCACCTTGGGTATAAAATATTAAAGCTTCAAATTAAAATCATTTGTTAGTGACCTGGGTGGCAAATGAGGAATTTAAAGAAATGCTGCTACTTATAACTTTTATCAGAAATTCTAGTCTTCAGTAAAATTCAGATTTCTAGACAAGAATTAGATTGTTTCTTTGGGTTAAATTAATTCTTTCCTTTCTATTGTCTGTAAAGGATAGTGAACACAAACTTGAATGTGACTACCACATCCCTTGTATGCTTTGATCATGGAAAAGGTATTGTCTGGCAAAAAGACTTGATGTTGAAAGTCTGGTCCCAGGCTTTCTACAGTAAGATGAGCTGTATTCTCTTCTGTCAAGTTCACAACAAAGGCAGTTTTGTTTAAGGCCACATAAGCATAAAAATGGTAGATGTCTTTACTTTCAGCAGCTTCAAGTGATCAGTCTAGAAAAGCATTCATCAGCAAACATACAATAGAGACTGCTAGATGTCAAAGAGAGATGGTCAGAATGATCAGTGTTCCCTGCATTTCATCAAGCAGTGGCACTATGTTGTTCCCTGGCTGTGTAGTCTGGTCTCTCTCTCAGTATGGTGATATTTATCTCACTGGTTTCAATAACAGAAAAACAAACCTTCTGGATATAAAAAAGTATGTTAGAACCACTGATCAAGAGATGTTAAATCAATAAAATATAAAAAGTAATAATTAGGGAGGTAACTTTATGAGACTATTAAAATTCTACCTTTTATTACTGCTGTTCTACTTGTGGAATTGAAAATAATTAAATACTTTTTAAAAATGAATAAAGTACATCACTTTTTTTTTTTTTTCATTGGAGTAAACAGAATTTGCTAGAAAACTAAGCTGGTCAAAAGGGATACACATATTTTGAGTTTAATTTAAGAAAATAAAAGAGGCTTTTGAGCTTCAAAAAGAAGACTAAGTAGCTAAGGTTATGGCTATTACTAGTAATAAACAATTACTACCATGCTTGGTCTTTGTGTATGATGAATTTTGCTTTCAGTTACTACTACCAGCTACTGTAGTTTTTGTGCTGCACTTTATATTTTTTCTTTTTTCTTTTTTTTTTCAAATGTGTTTTATATAAAGCAGCACCTATATTTCATAGGCTTACACTTTTATGTTCCAAAACTGACTTAAGACACATGTCCAGGTGAACACTAGTAGCATTATCTAATTCACAATAAAGTGTTTTAAACTGTTTAATGAGAATCATATCCTGACTATTGGAAAGAAAAGATTGTATAGCACAGACAGGTTTGCCTCTAAAGCACAACAATAATGGTCAAGAGTCACCTGTTCTGCTACTAAGTAAGCTTGGTATGATCACTGACCATAATAATATATGACGTCTAGATGGAATTGGGCAACACGTGGAAGTGAGCAAAATCCCAATCTCAAAACAAAGAGCTTGGCTCTAACAAGAAGTGCTAGATAAAACAAGAGGACTTCCTTCAGATAGGTTTTTTGCCTTTAAGTTACAACAGTTCACTTTATATTTATAAACACTTATAAAGTTAATAAAAAGTAAAACATGTAACTGGGCCCTTAAAATAAAAGTAATTACATGACTGTAGCCAAATCACAGGAATTATTGTTTTGTGCTTCTACTCCTGTTATGGTGATCTCTCATTTAGTTCTCAACTCTCCTTTAAGCATAGGGAGAAAGGTCATTTGTTTGTTTTTATTGATTTAGTTGACATGAATGTCAGAGAAATTGTGTAGTTAAAGTTATCATAATATGAAAGTGTCAAATTTGGATCTAGACATCATAGGATTATGAAATCATATAATAATTTAAGTTGGAAGGTACCTCCAAAGGTCATCTGATTTCACCCTCTGCTCAAAGCATGGATAACTTACTTCAGGGCCAGCAATAACACCATGTCCATGTAATAAAAATGAAAGTGTAACTCGTTCATCCAATACCAATGTCTACAGATGAGTTAGTCATCCTTAGGTCCTTCTATCAGCAACTGACAGATATATTTCAAGAATATTAGAATTTTGACCATGCTAGAATTTCCTTCATGCTGAGGGAATCATGTTATAAAAATGTCTACAGTTTTTCATCAAATATAGAATGATCCCAGGTAAACAGACCAGATGCAAGTTCCTATAGTGCAGACATCGAAAACTCAGTAGGGTGGATCGCATTATGAATGGAGCAGGTTTACCATAGCTACTTAGTCCTAAAAGACTTAAAAAATAAATCATACACCACTGAGAGTATATGGGTAGCTTCTATGATAATGTTGCAGATATTTAAGTAGTTTTATTTAAAGATAAAATACAGCTATTCTTGTTTTCACATCTTGATGCATTGTAGTAGTTTCATTTTTCTCAAGTTGTGACTGTGTTACTCTCTGTAGTTGATATTTGAAAAACAAAGCCAGGTAAGTAATGTATATGTTGTGTTGAACGTGATGCTTCATTGATGTCATGATGATGCACCAGCTCTTTCTGAGTGCTTGAATCACTTTGCTAAAGGGAAACAGGTTGCTAAAGCTACAGTTTTAACCAGGGTACAGCACCCTGCTCTGCCTCAACTTCTCTGTTACAGACTGTTCATACTAGACGGGATTATTTTTAGACAATGAACCTCTCATGAGAGCTTAAGAACATTCTTCCAGAATATTCTTTTCCAAGTCTTTTGTATATTTTTATACAACACCCCACCTCAGCTGCTCACAACTTTAGCAAACATTTCCTTCCATATGTACAGCTTTAGCTTCAGGTGAAGCCTGCTTTCTGCTCAGCTTCAGGTTTAATATGTTGTCCTTGAGTTTTGCTGAATGTTCTGTTCTTGGATTGTGACATCTCTCCTTCATCATAATTTCATGAAGCTTACTCCATAGAATACATTTTACTCCTTAGGACCTACAGAAAGGGAATGCATCAAAACAAGAATTTCAGTCAGTAAGAAAGGCTTAAAGATTATTAATTATTAATTTCCTATTGTACAAAATTCTAAATGCTACAGAATACGTGATCAACACAGTATAGAGAGACATGCTTGTGGAACATCACAAGGAAGGAGAATAATAGTTCATAGAAAATGAGATGATCTTGGGTCATATGGATCACAAGTTGCTGTTCCAGGGAGATGTATTTGTTATGCAACTAGCATGTTAGGTGACCTGAAAATGTAGACTTCCAGTCCCTCACGGGAACTGTGATTAGAGATTCAGATTAGTTGTTTGTCTGATTCCCTTCAGAAAGGGTATTGCAATAGTCATCATGCCAAACTACATGCAATTAAAATGAATGTATAAACAAATCTTCCATTTAAAAATCTCAGTAAGTCTACACACAGAACTTGTCTGTGTGAAAATTAAACAAGAACAAGAAATTAAAACCATTAACAAGCCAAATTCAACATCCTAATAAATTACACAATTAATAGGACATGCTATGCAATTTATAAATAACATTATTATTCTTTCCAATATCCACATTGATCTTATCCTTCTGAATCTATAGTCTCCATTATGTAAATTGCACACAGCTGCAGGTAGGTACATTGAAAGAATATAATTCTCTAGATGCATATTTTGTATACTTGGAGCTCTCTTGTCCCCTCACCCTCTGTTCTTGTTCTTATAAAGTGTATCCATTAAATTCTGAGAAGGAACCTTCTCAGAAAATGAAATCTGAGAAGAATTTATAAATATCAAAACCATCGTCCTGCTGTCACTTTCAAAATGGTAACTAAAGTAAACACATAAGAAAAATTATTTAACGTGTATCCCTTAGTCAGAATGGTGATTTTCCTACAGATAGTTCTAAGTTGGATCCGATATTTAACAATGTGCAGCAAAGACTCAGTGTTTCGGAGAGGACATCGTACAAACACACAGAGCAATGCGTAGTGTAATCTCCAGGCCAGAACAATAACACTCCCACATGACTTAGCAGTCAACATGTTTGAAGCTGGCTATAGGGATATTTGTGTTGCAGATTCCTGGGATGATATGTCCTGTCCTGTGCTTATCAAGGTTGCTAGAATCTGGAAATCTTTAGTCTTTCCTAGAAATATTTTGATGATGCTTGCTGTAAGGGTGAATGGGATTTCTAGTCAGACAGAGCTCAGGCTGAATGTAGGCAGCTTACAAAATACCTTACCTACTATTGATTCCAGGAACTGAGGATGTTGGGGTGTCAGAGAGCTTCTTTAAAATCTTTAGCAAATACAGAAGGCACAGAGTTCAACAATTCTCCATATCCACTGAACTGGTACAAGAGGACATCCCTTCTTCATGCCCTTTACATGGAATAGCCATGTTAAAGTGGATGTATTATGTTAGCAATAGAGTGGGCTAATTTTCTATCTGCTTTCCACTATCCTAAAGTCCTGTGCAAGATCAAAAGCATTAAGGAATCAAGCACAGCAGGGGCAGAGATAGTGCAGACATAGCTTTATATGCCATATTGGCTATTTGGAAATCTAGAATCAGCTCTTATTTGAATGTAAAAAAAATGAGTCAATTGGTAATCAACAGCATTAATATCCATCTGGAATAATTTAATTGAGGCAGAATGAGCCAATGCTTAATCCAATCTAATCGTTAGCCTTAGTGCTGATGCTCCCGGAAGAATGCAGCTTTAGAAAAACCTAGCATGAACTAACCGTGGTTAACAATAAAATGTTAAAATTCCTACTTCTACAGGTGGAATATTGTGAGACTACAGGACTTCACTAAATATGTTACTGAAAACAAAATCTTAACATCATAGCTGCATCACTATTACAACTTCATTTAGTATCAGTAACAATTTTGAGCCCCAGACTATGAACAGAAGGTTAAAGAAATAGTACATAATATTCCAAAAGTCCTAATTAGAACCTGTTATTTAAAAGCCTTCAGAAAAATGTCTTGGATAAAGAGTGGTATTTGTATATCCACACAGTAGGTGATAGTGAGGATATTTATTCCTATCTGACTCTTGATTAGTTGAATTATTATTCACATTAAAAGCCCAGGGAGAGAGAAGAGATGGTTACAGTTAAGAGATCACAGTTACAGAAGTGGAAATAAATTGCTAAGAGGAGCCTAGTCCAAATTTTACTGTGTGCACAGCTAAGCAACTTTCTTTGCTGCAGGACCATGTGAAATGAATGATGTGACAGTTAATATTGGATACTTCTTCTGACCTCAGCTAGAAGAGCATTCTCTATTTTGAAATGTTTGACTTCACATCTAGCAGCTATTATTTATTATTTCTGAGGATGATAGAGAAACTCAGATGCAATATCTAAAAGTCTGGAGAAGATTAAAGACTTCCTGCATGTTAACAGATTTGTGGCTCTATCAGCCAAAAAAATCTACTGCTTCAGACATACCTAATAAAAAGCAAATTTGTCTAAACTCTAGAAAATAGTAGAACACTTTAGCTGACATACTGTTTGTATTTTACTATATATTTTGTCATAGTTTATCCTCACTTTTATTCATTAAATATAGATATCTACTCTGATTTTCTGTACTTAATATGCAAGGTAATATTCTACTTTTTTTTTTTTTTTCAGGTAAATATTTAAAAAATGGAACCTAATGTGGATTTGATCTAGCTTAAAATTCTGTAATGATGGTTTTCTATATCCTGAAAATAAACACTCTGACATTAAAAATAAGACAACATACTTGACCTGGAATTTTACCTGGAAATACATGTGAAATTATTACATAAATAGTATTCATAATATAGGGTAATGACACAATACCTTGAAATACAGGCAGTGGATGGACAACATGAAATTAATATTCTAGTTTAAACTATGGTGATTCAGGAACCTGTAGTTGTCCTCATAGCATTTTCTTTTCTCTCAAATATGCAAGAATACATACAATAAAGATTTAGTATTTTAAAACTATTTTAAAGTATTTTAAAGCAGGTTGGAGGCTTGAACTTCTATAAGGTACCTAATTTCTGAATTTATTGATAATGTTCCTATACCTGAAAATAAGTAAACTATTAACATGGAAGCTTTCTGCTTCATATGTACCAATAGAAATTTTGTTTAGTTTTCACTGACATCCCAAGAACAAAGTGGCCGTGCATCAGGTAGAGATGCTTTCAAAAGAACTTGCTGTTTTTATGTACAGATGTGCATTCTACCCTTTAGCTATCATTCTGTGAATTATTTTTTCACACACATGTGCTAAACTAATTAACAAGTTTGTCTGATTTGAGTTCTGAGTACCACAGAATACCAAATATATCAAAGACTAGATGTCATATGTTCTGACATGCATTACAAGCTTTCAGAAAAATGGAACCTTTATTTTATTCAAGGCACAGGACTTATGCAAGTTAATCGCGAAAGCACCATCATCTGTTGTGCATAATGTTTTACTATTTTCCAAATGAGAAAAAGAAAAATGAAAATAATAATAATTCAGATAGAATAAATTCTAAACCCTTACTTCCAGAAGTTTTGTGATTGTGAGAAAAAAAATAATTCAGCCTTTAACTTGAAATTGTTTTTGTTCTACAGAGTTAAAACCAAACAAGCTGTGCCAGGAATGCCTCTACTAATGAATGCCAGAATCAGAAGTTATTCCATGCACAATAATGCAGCGTAAGACCTTTTGTATGCACTTTTTTTGGGGGTTGAAATTAGTCATCCTTGATGTTTAATAGTATTCCATGTATCAGCAGCCAAGTACAATTTACAAGATTCCTGATTTCTGAAGTTCTGTCTGTTCTTCAGGGGTCAGGAATCTTACAATTTTCACTGCTCATCAACAAAAAGCAGAACAATGTTGAAAAGAACAGCAGGGGAGAGAGACAGGAGGTAATGATCAAAACGTAGCAGCAGGGAAGCAAGTGAAAACAGCATGAAAAAGTGGATGACTGAAAGTACTAGAGAACAGGAGAAGAAAGTGGAGCTCAGACAATCCATTTAAAATGAGCAGCTAGTTTAATGTCTGCATGGTTGTCTGGAGCATTTGTACATATTTTTCTGTTCACATTTTTTAATCTTTTTAGTGTCCCCAGATGTAAAAGAATACTTTGTACAATCTGAGGAATTTTAGTATACACGTTTTTTCTTTCTTTTATGTCTGAATGCATTTTTGGTTACTGAAGAAAACTTGCTAAAAAAGAAATATATTGTGATTGTCTCACTGTTTGCTTATATACTTTCAGCACATCTTGTAGAACACATAAGACAGTCTAAGACAACACAAAATTATAAATCCTTAGACATGAGATGCAGCACTGGGATAGAGCTCAAGATGAATAATGATATAGAATCATGGAATCATAGAATCATTTACATAAAAAAAGACATTTAAGATGGTCATCAAATTAAATGGTTGAGGCTGGAAGGCATCTCTGGATGTCATCTGGTCTGGCCAACCTGCTCAAGGAGGTCAATCTAGAGCCAGTTGCTCCTGACTGTGTCCAGACACCTTTGAATATGTCTAAGGAGAGAGAATTGGTAGTCCTTCCGGGCAACATGTTCCAGTGCTCAGTCACCATCATAGCTAAAGCAGTGTTTCATTATGTTCAGAGGGAACCTCTTGTGTTTCAGCTTGTGCTCATTACCTCTGGTCCTATCACTGGGGACCACTGAAAAGATCCTGGTTCTGTCCTGTTTGCACCCTCCCTTCATGTATTTCTTTACTTTTCAAAGATGTGCCTCCTAAGCTTTCTCTAGTTTAAATACCTGCTTTTAGACAAGTAGTGTGTCTAAATTATCATTGCAGAAAGACTTATTGTGTTTTAGCTATTTTGGTTTTCACTGTAGAAAATATAGTTGTTTCATGAGTCTTTATTAGAATCTCCTGATGTATTCCTTTTGTATACCATTTTATTATTTTAATAGCTATGAAAACTTGTGGGGTTTTGGTTTTGTTGTTTTTTTGTTTGTTCTGGTTTTTTTTTTGTGTGTGTGTGTGTAGCACAAACTGATCTTGTTATTGATTTGAAAAGATACAGCACATTATCACTCTCAAATTCTTTTACCATTTTCAATAGCTGATTTACAAACACTAGTCATTGTTGTAGTGTTGTATGAACTTGTTCCTCTGAATATCTTTTATTATTTAATCTTAATCTTCTACATTATGAAAGATGAATTTGACCACAAGAATTTATATTCCTTAAAGGATATGGTATATCTTTAAATGTATGAAAAAAATAATGAGGGGTGTTGTGGGTCAATATTCTTTCATGTCACAATGAGGACATTTGTTGTTGTCCTGGTAAATGTGTTGTACTATGTAGTAGAATTTACATTTTCTGTATCATTTCATAATATTGAGACTTTGGTCGATATAAGAACTGTATTTTTTGGCAAGAATTTTGACACTGAATAGAACAGAACACTTACATTTCTTGAGTGCTTTCTAAACAATTGACTTCAACCAGAAATATATTACCTGAAGCTGCAGAAGTGTAGTTTGTGCCTCTGTTAACGAGGAGTAATAGAAGTAATGGTAGGCAGAAGAAAAAGAGAAGTTCTGAGAAAACTGGGATGACGAGTGGACCCATAGTATCAAAGTATGGATTTTATTGTTCTAGAAGAATGATCACAAATGTATCATATCTTCCTATACTAAAACTACATCCATCTGTGGGAGGAAAGGACACTGATTAAAAGAAATCTTTCTTGAATACTAGACATAATGGACACAAAGACTGAACTTCAGTTTCAGAGCATATACTCTTGTTCCAGTCTATAAGATTTTGTTTCATTCCACAATACATCAAGCTAGTGGTCACCAGCAGTGCTGGGAGCGGGCTGGAGGGGACCTTGCAGAGGCTTGACTCGGAAGGTGTATGTTGGGGGTGTCAGCTGGGAGGATTTTTTCTCCTATTGGCAGCACAATCTTTGTCCGGACCTCGTGGCAGGTGATTAGCAGAGAAGTAGCATCTTTTGTCAGGGAAATTGCTCTGGAATGGGAGGGTTGGAAGTTTCTTTCTCCCTGCTCTCCGCTCCCTGTCTCTGGGAGGGGTTTTTCTCACTCCGCTTTTTGGACTCGGGGTTTTGGATTTATATTTTTGCTTTGCTGTTCTGGAACCTGGCTGTTTCGGTCCACAGGTGGTGAGATCCTGTATCATTTGTTCTATTTTTTTATTCTTTTGATTATTTATTAACAATAGTATTGTTAGTAACTCCATAAGTTTCATTTATATAGTTAAATTGTTCTTAGCTCAAATTTTGCGAGTCTTCCTTATTTTTCCTCCAACCTTTCCTCAGTGGGAGTGTTTGTGGGGGTGTGGTGTTGGAGTGGTAGAGAGACTGATGGTGCTTAATTGTCCAACAGGGCTAAACCATGACCATATATCTTAATGATTGACACACCCCCCAAAAAAGAAGGAGGAAGATGAGAAGTTGAAGGGTAGCAGAATTTAGTCAAATACATAAGAAAGCTACTTTAACAAAAATTACCAGTTCTCTGATAAATTTCAAACCAGGAATGTTAAGGAGGTTTGTTATTTTGTAGCTCTGTATCTAATGGATATTTCAGAAAAATTCCTCAGGTGTCTGTCAGCCAAAAAATTCTGAGAATTAAGCGGCCAAAAATTAATGTATAATGTGATGGACTTGAGGACAGGCAGCTGGGTGTAAAAGAAATTGGTAATTAGAATAGTGTTCTGGGTTCAGTCAGGAAAGGGTTAACTCCCTTTACTGTGGTTACTAGGAAGCTGTGTTCCTGGATGATGTGACAAGCACTGATTAGGTGTTAACTGGCATGGGACTGTACAAATTCAATGTCTTTCTCCGCTTCTGATACTGCAGCTGCGTTCCCAGCTCTGGCTGTCTCGTGAACAGCATAGGGGACACAGTCCAGATAGCTCACCCAAACTGACCAAGGAACTATTTCATTCCATAGTACATCATGTTCCGGGTCTCTTGGGTGGGCAAGGGGTCTGGTAGACATTATTCTTCCCATTACTCCCTTGCTCGCTTACTCCTGGGCACTTGTTGACCCCCCTTACATTAACTACTTTGCTAACTCCTGTGCTGGCTCATTCGTGAGGAAGTTGATGGGTTGTTTAGAGTTGCTGGCTGTGTTATCGTTGACAGGATTTGTTCAGAGTCTGCTGTGACAGCTTTCGGTCTCCGGTCCTCAGACTGCGGCCCTCGGGCTGTGATCACTCTTGGGCTCTCTGGATCTGACTCTCACTACTCAGCACCTGGGTGTACATTGGTCAGTGGATGGTGAGAAATTGTAACATATTGTATTATATTGTATCATATGTTTTATTTTCTATTATTTTAATTATTTATTATTAGTAGTATTTGTATATGTTGATTTAGATTTAATTAGTAAATAGTTCTTATCTCAGTTTTATGAGCTTCCTTATTTCTTTTACCTCTGATACTTTCCCTCCACTGGAGGAGGGGAGGGGGAATTTGTGAGACCAGATTCATGGTATTTTGCTAGCCAGAGTGAACCACAACAAATAGTTAGAATGAACTTACTAGCATAGTGAAGAAGAGTGTTTAAAAGTTGCATCTCCAAGAAAAAAGGTTGTGCTGAAGTACTATAAAATGTCTTAGTAAATAATGAGAAGGAATACTAACAGACTTTTGTGACAGCAACAGAGTGAGAAAAATGAAATCTGAAAAACAGACAAATACACGATACTTATCCAACAGAGAAGGAGCCTAAGAGTCAGGGAAAATGTCACTGTCTGTGGCAAAAGATATTTTTTTCCAAATTGAATGGGAAACAACAAAACTGATAAACGAAGGAATTAGATAAAATTCCTTGAGCAGTTAGAATATGTGTGATTATTTTCTGCTCTAGGAATCAGCACAGAATGTATAATTCTTAACCTTCAAAATTTCATCCACACCGCTCATGTTAACTTTGGCCAAAATTTAAAACAAATTTATTACAGAGAAGCTGGCATGATTTCTGCGTATTTCAAAATATTGTGTCATAAATAGAGTACATTTCTAACTCTCTGAAACCCACAACTGCAACCCATGGTCACAGCATGGGGGTTATACAATAGATGTACAAATTGTACCATATGCATTCAGCAGTAAAAAATACCCAATGGGAATCCCAAACTTCCTTTTTAGGAGCTCAAATCAGGCTTAAACCCAATTTTTTCGTTACCTTCTGACCTTGTTTCTTTCATAATAATACTGTTATTGTTCTCTACTTTGTAAGGAAGTTTTGTACAATTCCATATTTGTATTTTAGATAATTGTAACATTGTATCTTGGTGTTTTGACATGAGGTTTTTATACTATCATACTACCCAGTATCCCATATCAACATTAAGTACATTAGATACATATTATTCAAATAAGCTTTTTATTTATTAATGAAAACATGACACATATTTATCTGAACTTTATATATTATTACATATATAAAAAAAATGATATTTTTGTAAACATCCTATAAAAAAAAAGTTCTTCAAAATCCCAGGAATTTACTTATCAGAATATTACATTTGTATGAATGTATAATGACTTTTAAAAATTTTAAGCAGTTTGCATGCACGTTAGATTTAGATAATTCTTCAGGTCAGAAATCTTAGAAATAAAGTCCAAATAAAATCTAAAAGGTCATGAAACATGCAGAGAAAGCAAGCAGCTATTTTACTCTTGCAGAACCCCCTCTAAAAAGTACTGAGAGCTAAAAGCCAATGAGTTTAACTTTTTTCTGTTGTATACCGGTAGAGGGAGATTCATGTTTCATCTGGGAGGCCAAGCCACAGACTTTGTGGGTTTGTGTGGTGTAGTAGGTTTGTGGCAGTGGGGAGTGAATCTTCTACTGCTGTGCAGAGTGTACCCAGCCTCTGCTGACTCAGAGACAATGGACCAAGACTGACCACTGACACCCATTGTGGATGCCATGGAGTATGGAGGGATTGGCCATACAAAGCAGCCAGGCTTCTACATACTCCCCAAATAGCATTTCCTGTTACCACAGTAGTGGATCAGTACTGAAGCAGATGAATCTTTTTTTTTTTTTTTCAGCAAGACAGAATATTTTTCCCTTTAAAAGTTATAGAAAAATGCCACATAGTGAAAACTGAAGTTTTGGTTACCAGTTTTAGAAATGCTTAGATCTCAAACAGAAAGCTTTTGGATTTTCAAATGTTCTTATAGCCCGGAAAAGTCAGCATAAACACATAATATAAAAATTAAACCAAAACCAAATCTTACTGGTTTAAGTTGCTGCTGTCAAGGATGGTGTAAACATACTGAGTGGGTCTTTATTTGGCCACAGAACATTTTCCTAGCACCAGCATATTTACACTATAAAATTATATTAGTGATTGTTTCAAAGTCTCTCTAGGGGTCTATTTATTTTTTTAAATAATATGTGTTGCCTGCATAAGGATCATTACTATTTATTTCCAAAAATGTCTCTTTTAGTTCATTCATAAATAATTATAGCCATATTACCATGCTTTGAGGATGGCACAAGACATGACTTTCCAGATAAGTGTTATCCTACTGTTATAGACTTAGAGCTGGCCTAAAAGAACTTGTCTACCTTCTGTCAAACAGGGAGATTGACCCAAAAAATGAAAGAACAGCCATAAAATGTTTACTACTTGCCTCTGAGTCAGCAGAGGCTGAGTACCCAATCACTTTCAACAAGAGGTGAAAACTGTTGCTGGTGTCAAATATTGTTAATACTCATTCAGTCTCTGATATCTAGAAAATTTTGGCAATGGATAGAAGTATTAACTAGAGAGGAAATAATAGTATTTGAAGTGTCTAAAAATAAACACAGGCTACGTTTATTCCACTGAATCTTCAAGTATATCAGAAAATTTTATGAGAATTTTTATGACTTGATAGTTTTATGATAGTAAAAAAAAAAACCAAAATATATTTTATACAGTCTTTTCAAACTATTTTGAATATTTCACAAGAGTAACACTCTTAAGAATACCAGAAAAAAAATAATTTAAAAATTCTGAAAGGGACACGGGGACTTCATTTACCTCATTCTCCTTCCTGTAGGAAAAAGTCACATACACCAAGTACATTCAGTACATGTGCTTGTGTAGACTCTTTCTAAATGCTATCTATGATAGAAATTTGACACTTTCCCAAATTATGTAATCCAGTGTTTCCTTATATTTCCTTCAGGGGAAAAAAAAAAAAAAATCTGTCATTCACAATACTTTACTGTAATCTTCTTTGTACTGTCTAACATAAGTTTGAAGAACAGATTATTCACTTCTGTGCATCAAGCATTTGCACCTGGAGTTTTTATTTCTCTAAACTAATTATCCCCAAGTCCCTAATCCATTCTGTATACATCACATTTCTAGATCTCTGACCATTTTCTTTCTCTCCCTGGGTTCTTTCCAACTGGCTTATATCCTTCTTGAATTGTGTGTGTCCCAAAATTAAATATATGACTGGAGCTGATGACTTACCACTTGCCATGTAGGATGGAAAAATCAATTAATTTTTGTTTCAAACAATACATGTATTGTACAATCCAGTATATTTTCCGTTTCACAACAGTGTGAATCAAACATTCGACTTATTCACTGAAACTCGCAGTTCCATTGCTCATTTCTACTGCTTATCCACTATTTGCCTCTTTTAGTTAGTTTCTTGCCCAATTATCATAACGTATAAAAATTTTGGATTTTGCCTTATCAAATGCAATATTTTCTGGGTTGTCGGTATGCGTTTGACCTAAATTTATCACATAAATGGCTTTCAAATCTTCCACTGAGTATCAGAACCAAAACAATTAAAATACTCAATTTTATGGAAGTTGTTAATATTGAATATTACAAGAGCCAGGACAAAAGAATAATTCTTTAGTCTGACAATAACTAACCAATACATAATCTCAGAAAGTAGCTTTCCTATCAGTTATATGTACATCTAACAGTGGTTTATCTTCCATGGAACAGAAGATAGGTCCTGTGGTGGGTGAGTCTTGTCTAACTGCCACCCCACTTCCAGATGCATGTTCAATCTCCATCCTCAGAGGAAAAGGGGAAGCAAACAGGATGACAAAGCTTGTGGGTCAAGATAAAGACAGGTAGTTTGCTTATCAGTTACTGTCGTGAGCAAAACAGACGACTGTGGGAAAATTTAACTTAATTTATTCCAAATTAAAGTAGATTCTGGTAGTAAGGAATAAAGTCAATCATTATCCCAACATTGTTTCTCCCTATCCCCCCTTTCATATGCCCAACTTCATTCCTTCATTCCTGATTCCTCTTACCCACACCAAGTGACACAGATGAACAGGACTTGGGGAGTTATGATTATGGTTTCCTGCTCTTTCCCTAACACACATATGTCTCCTATGTAGAAGGCTCTTCCAGAAACTGCAGTTCTTCAGGAAAAAATTTGCTCTATCATGGAGGCTTTGGAAATACCTGTTGTAATGCCACTGATTACCTTCTCATCCTCCCTCTCTGACCTCTGTTTTTTGTCACTTACATTTTTTTTTTACATACTTTAGGATTAAAAAACTGTATGTCTGACACCATTAGAGTATCTGAAACATGCATGCATGTCTGGCAGATATTATACAATATGTGCAAAATATCCGTCTTCTTCTGTAATGACAACTGAAGGCCCAACAGGATACCCTAGACTGTCTCTAATGGCATTAGACACCTAACTAAAACAAAAGTCTGCACTTTAGACATCTTGAGGTGGAGGGAATCAACCCTCAAGTTAGACTGCTAGAATCAAGAGTCTCAGCTAATGTTTAAGCTCTCATTATTCTCATTGAAGTACATAGTTATTCATCACATCCTTAAAGAGAAACCTTAATCTAGCCAACTGAATGACTTAATTCAGACACCATTGACTGTTCTGATTAGATTATCACTGACCAAAATAACAATATAGGTATCCACCTTTCAGTGTAACCTTATATCTATGTGTCCTGAAGTAGACACATATCTATACTGTCCCAAAATCGTGCAATACTTGCTGACCACATTTAACTGTATCTGGAAACATGTTTGAAATAGGTCAGATGATAAGTATCTTCAAAGGGCCATTTCTTGTCAAAAGACTTAAAGGGGTTATAGGATGACTAGTTTAGATGCAGATTGCATCTAATCTACATTGCAGATTTCTAAATTCATGTGTGATGAATCTTACTCCTTCAAGGAGAGGAGTGTTTGCTTTCTGGCCTGACTCTAAACTGGACTTCAGCATATATAAGATTAAATCTCACTCTACTGTAATCTTCTGTGTTGGCTGGGATAACAGTGTTGTAGGTTCAAGTCCTAAAAACAGTATAGTAATGCTGGCATGACACTCAGACTGTACTCATTCTGAAGCTTATTTAGACCTTGCTGTGATCTGTGTCATTATGCCACATAGACACCTTATTCACACTGGAAGGGGACAATAATGTTTATTATTTCATGTTCAGATTTTATTTTCTTTCAGAAATGGGAAGTCCTATGTGTTTGTATAACTCATACCACAGTAGATCTTTAGTTTCAATGTTATCTAATCTATGTTAAAATCATAAAACCAGAAGATTTCTAATTTTATTTTTTCTTCCTAATTGCCTTCTTTACAAAGCTTTTATAAAGCAAAGTCATACATATGTCTTTATAAAGCTAAAATATAATACCTAAACCAAAAGGAAAATGTACCATCATTATTAATGTCTTACACTAAATATAGTTTTACATATCTTAAATTACAAGGTTACACTTGAATATTGAAGCAGAGAGTCCTTATTAAGAAGACTGAAATGAATAAATTTACAGAAAATATTTTACCACTGTTCATGCAGAACTAAGGAAAAGTGAAGGCACTCTGAATTTTTCAGAGAAATGTTTAATGTTTCACATTTGACTCATTAGTAGTGCTCTGTCAACCTTCTTTCAAAGAACTCCCTTCAATTACCTTACTAGCGTTCCTTCAACCGAAGGAGCCTTGACATTTTGTAGGGGCAATATACTAGCTGAGCTTTCCTCATCAAACACTGATCTCCACACCTCTTGCTGAATGATTTATAAAGAGTCAGTGAAAACAGATTACACAACCTGGCTTAATGGATGGACATACTTTATCCTATTTAAGAGGTTTGTCATGGGGACAAGGGGAAGGACGGCCTTAAAAGAAATAGTCCTGCATAAGGTATTAAATTTACACCAGCATATCAGAAAATGCCAAATTGACTCATTTCCACATCATTGCTTACGACTGTGTCCCTTAAGAATTAAACTTTAAGAATTAAATTTTAAGGATAAAGATACTATAATACAAAATCTAACCTATTGCTTAAATCATTGTCATTAAAATGTAAAGCCCAATTAGAGAATTGCTAACATTTCTGCTTCTGTCCAGCTTCATACAGATCAGACTACAGTACCTTAGAGCAGCATAAAGGGAAGAACACTGACCTCGTTTACAGATTTATCCAGTCTGTAGAATGAACAGATAAGGCCAGAGATTCTAACTTTAAGCATTAAAAACATCCAAAGAGAAGGAAGACCTGAACCTTAAGTGTTAAGGTGATAGGGAAGGAAGATCACTATTATTGGATTACTGGATTAAGAGGGTTACTTTGGGAAATTCTTTTTCAGTATCCATTTTGCTGCAACATTAATTTCTCAACAATATTATTATAAAAATGTCTGCATTTTTTTTTTCTTTGAGCTTTACTACCATCTTTCTACATCTTGTAAAGAATAGAACAAATAAATGATTATATGTTGCGGTATAAAGTTTCTGTTGACACAAGTTTGGAATGTCTAGATCTTTGGCTTGGTGCAGGTCATTCTGAATGAATGTTTCATATCCTTCTATCATGTAGGCAGCAAACACTGCAACCTGAAATAATCTAGTTATTTATTCATTGTGCGTTTTAAAATTATATATAACTTATCCTACAAAATATTTTCCTAGTTTCAGTAGGAGCAGAACAAAGGGCAAACTAGCAATTGTTTTTAAAAAATAGCTGTAGAACCTTCCCTTATATCACTACAGGTTGAGTCCAGTCTGTAAAGCCTGAAGTAGGATTTAACTTATATGTCTTCATACAGAGTGTGATACAAATGTCTCTGCAGCTTTAAGCATTGAGTCATCTGAAATCTTTCTAAAAAAGTTACAAGTTTCTTTGATCTGGATTTGGAAGGTTCTGAAGATGTGCTATTGTACCTAGCTTCAGGTAGCTGCAGTACAGAGGAAAAAAAGAACTATACGTATTTACGGTGAGACCCAGCTATTTTAGAGAGATACCTTAGCCAGGGATCAATCATAAACATGAAGTGACACTTTCCATTAACTCAGAAGTAAGACTATACCTCATATCTAAGATACAATTATTCACAACAGAGGTGCCTAAAACTAGTGCAGAGACATCTCACATACAAAAGTCCTCATTCTATTAATGTTAGAAACGTCTCCAGACAGAGTAGCTGAGCATATGGCTCACCTGGTTGTTCTTTTACCTAAGATTCTTGAGGTTTTAAATTCAGAATGCATCAATCTGAGTAAATAAATAGATAAAAAATCAAAATTCATTTGTATATTAAAAATTAATATAAAAATAAATACAATAAATAAAAAGCTTAAACATGTCTGATGCACAATTTATATAATAATTTAGTAGTGATAGTATTTACCAAAAATGCAATTAGCAGCAGGCTTACTCATCACCACTCTTAATCTATAAACTAATCTCCTAAGTATATCCCTTTTAAAACTTTGCGATGAAGTGAAGGTAAGAGAAATTGAATTCTCTCTCCCTCTCTCCCCCTCTCTCTCTCCCTCTTTCCCTCTCTCCTTTTGTGCTGCACTGCAACAAAAATTCAAGGTCTCTGGGACTGGAAGGTGTCATTATGGTTGGGACGATGATTCTAAGAATGACACAGACCTACATATTCTACTTCAAAATCAGGAACACCTGAATTGTAATTAAAAAGGCCTTCCACTAAGCATAGTCTATTAAGTAAGTAACTAAATAAGTAAATAAAGAAATCAAACCTCTAAAATTGGGGATTGATGAGTTCCAGATGGGACCCTAGGTCAGGTTTCTTTGTTTGCATATTTTATTCAAAATTTGCAAACTTGTATAGTAAAATTATGGTTCTCAAAATGCTTATACATAAATATGCTTATTTCACAACTTTGGGACTACTGAGAGAAATGTCAAAGATCTATAGAACTTTAAATAAATCCACTGAATTTATTAAATACATTTCATTTGAAAGTAAATAATTGAGATACAAACTAAGATACAGTAAGACAAGTTTATACATTTGATGTAATTCCATTTTAAAAAATGAATTTTATAGCTCACAGTTACTGCAGTAATGAAAATGAAAGACTTTAAGACTGCATAGTTAAAAAACTCAGAAATACATGTTGTGGGTAGATTAAGACAGTAAAGACATCCATGGAAGCTTAAACCTGTGACAATAACAGAAGTGTTGCTGGACATACTTAACTTAGAACCAGTAAAATAAAGTGCTATATAAGTAAAACTAATCATCCTTCTCCAGTATTAGCTCTCACCTTGGTCTATTTTTTTTTTCTTTAATTCTGAACACTTTGTGTTCTTTTTCTGTGTTTGATTTTTATTCTAGCTCACTTTCTCTTCTTTCCTTTTTTTTTTTTTTTTTTTTTTTTTTTTTTTTGTCTATATTTATTTCTATTTATCTCCCTTTCCTGCTTTAAAATCTTTGGGTTTGGGTTTTTGTTTGTTTTATTTTTTTTTCTTTTAAAGTCTCTTTCATTTATCTGTATTCAAGTTCTTCTCTTTGTTTGTGATATTTCTGTTGGCCTCATTTCAGCGGTTTTAGATATTATTTTTTATTTCATCTTATTTTTTACTTTGCATTAGCCTGTTTTTTTTAAAGCAGCTTGGCTTATGCAAACATAGTACTTGCTCAGCTGTCTATCTGTCTCACATCGGCAACTTCTGAATCTGATGTCTCATTAACCAAAACTGACAGAAGAGTACAGAATCTTACAGACAAGGCATTTCCCAATAGGCTTGGGAAAGTTGGCATTTGGCTGGAGGGCAAAGATCCAAATCAATGTCCCATCAAATGAAAGGAGGTTACAACTGAACCCAGTTCTGGGAAGCAGCAGCTCTCTGATGCTGCCGTCAGCCAGCCCAGTACATGCTGCAACTTGCCTTGCCGAGCAGGTGAGGAACATGGGTGGGCAGCAGCCCCAGACACTAATAAGATGAGAATGTATGTCACCAATCTGCAGGAAACTGGGCAGCTTATTGAGTTTTGTTATTCATCAACTTTTATTTACTCCTCTTCCTCCTACACCACTGAAGTTAAGCTAAGCCAAATGCTTTGGTTCTGCAGAAAGAGGTTGCAGTGCTCAACGTGTTGGGTTTGTCCCAGATATACATGACAACTGAGTATGTTGACCAGGGCAAGAAACAGGCCTCTATTCCACAGTGTACAAAATGCATCTGTTTACTGATAATGGATGAGAAAAGCAGATAGTTAGAATTGAGGTTACCAAATAAATGCTTTTTGAGGAGTAATGGTCCAAAGTTGTTCCATATGATAAGTCAAGTCATGGGTACAGTTTCTATAAGCAGGAACCTTTGCATTTCTGTATTTTTATTGTACCAGAAACAAGAACTTTATGTTGTTCAATTTTGCCACATTTTCCTTCATTTTCATAGAATAATAGTACGGTTTGGCATGGAAGGGACCTTACAGATCATCTAGTTCCAAACCCTTGCCATGGGCAGGGACACACTTCACTAAACAATGTTGCTCAAAGCCTCTTCCCGCCTGGCCTTGAAGACAGCCAGGGATGGGGCATCCACAGCTTCTTTGGACAATCTGTGCCTGTGCTTCACCACCCTTTATTTTAAGGAATATTTAACAACCTCATCCATTCCAAACAGTGAAACAAACAAATGAACTCCCGAAATCTAATTCAAACTAGAAATTTGAGATTCCCAAGTCATCTGTTGCAACAGCTGAAGTACAACAGAAGGAGAAAAATCATTCATTAGGCACACTATAGTGCACATGGCAAGATTGATGCTTCAGGTAAAGATACTGGGTTCAGTCAGGAAAGGGTTAACTCCCTTTACTCTGGTTGCCAGGGAACTATGTTGCTGGACACTAAGTGAAAACATTGATAAGGCCTCAGCTGGTGCTGGGGATGGCCTGTACTGAACTTAAGATCTTTTGTCCACTTTGGATACTGTAGCTGACCCAGACTGACCAAGGATGTATGTCATTCCATAGTACTTCATGTTCCGGGTCTCTTGGGTGGGCAAGGGGTCTGGTTGACATTATTCTTCCCATTACTCTCTCTCTTACTCCCTTGCTCGTCTACTCCAGGGAACTTGCTAACCCTCCTGTGTTAGCTGCTTTGCTAACTCCTGTGCTGGCTCCTTCGTGTGGGAGCTGGTGGGTTGTTTCAAGTTTTCTGGCCGTGTTATCGCTGACAGGGTTCATTTGGAATCTGCTGCGTTAGCTCCCAGGCTCCAGCCTTCAAGCCATGGCTCTCAGGCTGTGATCGCTCTCGGGCTCTGGTTCTCAGGCTCTCTGAGTCTGACTTTCATCACTCAACATCTGGGTGCACGTTGGTCAGTGGATGGTGGGAAATTGTATCATATTGTATCATAAGTTTTATTTTCTACTATTTCAATTATTTATTATTAGTAGTATGTGTATATATTGATTTAGATTTAATAAGTAAATAGTTCCTATCTCAATTTTACGAGCTTCTTTATTTCTTTTTCCTCCAATTCTTCCTGGAGGAGGGGAGGGGGATTTATGAGAGCAGTTTCATGGTATTTTGCTAGCCGGAGTTAAACCACGACAACAAGCATGAATCTTCTAATAAAACACATGCAGCACAAAAAGTCATCAAGAAGTAGCGCACAGAAAACCCAGGAAACAACATATTTTATAAATTCAGAATTTTACAAATTAAAACAAACCGATATCCACAGGTAACACTGCAAGAAGGGACCAGAACTCTGTTCTCTGCAGAAAACTACACAAATACATACAGATTGCTCTCGTTTGAACTCCCAATGACTTTGTGAAATTACAGCTTTTCTCCATAACAGTATTTAACAGATAAGTTTTAGAGTTCCCCACATAACCTAATTAAAGCCTAATCAATAGCTGAAATACTACAGACTCTTGTAAAAATAAGGAATTTTATACTTAATCCATATACACCGGAGAAGGCATAGAATTAAGGTTACTAATTTGTGGCCTAACACCGTTGTTCTAAAGAGTATGTAAAAAGTGGGTGTAAATTACTTTTCTTCCAGGAACCTCATTTTGAAAAAGATGCATCTCAGTATTTTTGAAACAACAATTTAATCACTGAACAATCCAGTCAGTATATATGAGGTGTATGCAGAATATATCTTAAACCAGGTTTCACAACTGAAGTATGCAATGTTTTATTTACTTTCTGAATCATTTTATGGTTCAGCTGAGAGCCAGACAACTCCATCTAGATAGGTATGAAAGAATTGGAGAACTCCCAGATCAACGGGGAAAGAGGTAGTATGTTTATGAAATGTCAAGGGCTGATGGATGTCAGTGTTTTCAGATTTATCTTGGACAGGTGAGGGCAGGAAAGAAAGTGGATTACAACTTTGATTTTCAGAAAAGAATTTATAAGAAAATTATCTATGTTTTGGAGTTATTTATGGCTTTCAGTGGTCTTCCCCATGGTTCACTGGAAAAATATTATTTTGTTACAAACTCAGTCTCATTTGAACACGTATCTGTAGATCTATAAAAGTAAATGAGAATGCACTTGACAATACTCAAAGCAGACTTTAAAAATAGATGATCTGGAAGAAAAGGAAATGTGTAACACACATCCACCAGTGACTTACAGAAATGATTTGTCAGTTAGTTCTCTATTCACACTTACCTCTATAATTGTGAGTCCTCTCCTCCAAATTGCTGGTGTTTGCATTCTCCCTTCACTACTCTGCCAGAATCACAGAATCACTAAGTTTGGAAAAGACCTATAAGGTCATCCAGTCCAACCATCAACCCAACATTGCCATATCCACTAGACCATATCCTCAAGTGCCACTTCTACACGTTCCTTGAACACTTTCAGGGGTGGTGACTTCACCACTTCCTTGGACAGCCTGTTCCAACGCCTGACCACTCTTTCAGTAAAGAAGTTTTCCCTATTATCTAATCTAAACCTCCCCTGGTGCAACTTGAGGCCATTCCCTCTTGTCCTATCGCCAGTTACCCAGGAGAACAGACCAGCACCCGCCTCCATACAACCTCCTTTCAGGTAGTTGTAGAGAGCAATCAGATCTCCCCTCAGCCTCCTTTTCTTCAAGCTAAACCACCCCAGTTCCCTCAGCCACTCCACAGAAGCATTGTTTTCCAGATCCTTCACCAGATTTGTTAGCCTTCTCTGGACACACTCCAGCATCTCTATGTCCTTCTTGCAGCGAGGGGCCTAAAACTGAACACAGTATTTGAATTGTGACCTCACCAGTGCCGAGTACAGGGGCACAATAACTTCCCTATTCCTGCTGGCCACACTGTTCCTGATACAGGTCAGGGTGCTGATGGCCTTCTTGGCCACCTGGGCACACTGCTGACATATTCAGCCATAATCAACCCTGACTGATTCTTATTTTTCCATCCTATTCTCTACTACCCTTAATCCCACTGTATTAGAAATGCCCACCAGAATGCATTCATTTAATAGACTTCTTGGCCACTGATCCTGATGTTATAGTTATCACCACCTACAATTCTGAATCAAAGGAAGATTTTTTTTTTAATGTTTGTATTTTTGATAGTCTACCTAATTCTAGGATGATCACTATCAAAAGCTTCTTCTTCATAATTAGACTGCTGAGACAGACATGAACGAGTACTGTTTAATTTGCATTTTATATAACTGGAAAACCTGAAATTGTTCCTAAATTATTTAACGTATTTACATTTATTTCATAGGTAGATTTCCTAGACTCATAGAATAGTTTGGGTTTGAAGGGACCTTAAAGATCATCTAGTTCCAACCCCTTGCCATGGGTAGGGACACCCTTCATTAAACAATGTTACTCAAAGCCTCTTCCAGCCTGGCCTTGAAGACAGCCAGGGATGGGGCATCCACATGGTCTCTGGGAAACCTGTTCCAGTGCCTCACCACCCTCTACGTGAAGAATGTCTTCCTGATATCCAATCTAAATCGCCCTGCTTTCAATTTAAACTCATTACCCCTTGTCCTATCACTACGGGCCCTTGTTAAAAGGTCCCCCTCTGCCAAGCTTTCTTTGATACCAAATAGATTTACCCTTAGGTGTCATAAATCAGTCTAATTTAGATAGTTGCTTTAATTTAATTTTTTTTTTTTTTTTTTTTTTTTTTTTTTTTACATTTTTTAAGCTCTGATGCATGGAAGTACTCAACAAGTGACACACTTGGGGCACCAGATATCCTAGATTAGAAATTATGAGCTAACTGATGCTCACCAAAAATCACTCAAAGTGGTTAGGATATAAGCTTGTTTGATCAAAGGTAAAAAGATGTGCAACTTTGTTGCAAACTACTAAAATCCACTGAATTGGATTCTGTATTTAAATATTAATCTGAATTAAAACCAGCAACAACAAAACAAACAAACAAAAAAAAACCAAACCAAAATCAAAACCGTCCCAGGAAAACCTTTAGGATAGCTTATCAATCACTGTGCTAGGTAAACAAAATACTCTTTTTCCTCCAGCAACAAAGGCAGCAACTACTCCCAGTAATTAACATGCTTACAGTTTACAACTGTAGAATGTTCATTTTTATATTTAAAAATTTGCTGTTTGAAAAGAGGGGATCATGCTCCTCTTTTAGATCAAAAAGACAGGAAATAGGGTATTGAATTTCAAAAAATCTTTCTGTTGAAGCAGAAATAATGACTAAATGAGAAGTAACAGCTTTGTTCAGTTGCTGTAACTGTCATCACCCTGTTTACACACTGAACTGAATCATCTTTTGTGCATTATCTTTGTGTAACTCCAGCAAAACAGCCATAGCTGTAGCTTGTTTCACTACAGAGTCAGATACAGCCTAAGTGCCTGTAAAATGCTCTTTGCCTACTCTTGTTGAGATGCTAATAGACATGGGAAGAAAATAATTCACAGTTTATCTAGAAATGTGCATGCCATTGTAGGAAGCACAGGATACACTGAACTAAGGCATTCTTCTTTTCAGTGATGAGACAACAGGGTAATTGAGAGTAAAGTTCATCATATGATGATCTCACTGTGACCATAATTTAGATTTCTGGTTTGTGCGTGTCTGAAAATGAACACTTAAGCTTGCAAAACAACTTCAGGAAAGAGATGCAATGATTTTTGATTAAAATATTTCATGCTAGTCCTCTCTTTTTTTTTCTTAAAAATGTAATCGATCCCAAAATCACAAAATTAAACTAATGAAGGCTGTGACATGAGCATTAATTAATCACTACAGAAACACATTCTGACATTGACAGAAAAACAGAAACTTACCTACACTTTAGGTAAGATTGATAATTTAGCACATATTCATTCACTTTTTAATGAGTATGTTTTTATATTAAAATTTTGAGACCATACAAGTGACCACCTTTTAGGGAAGCCACACCATGAAATAAACTGGCAGAAACCTCATTATTCCACTACATATGTATTTGGGAAAAAAACCCAAACAAACCCCCCACATTTTAATCCTACGTTGCTTCTTTCTCTCTCTCATCTTTATCAGTGTCAGTCATGAGAGTTTTGGGTTTTTTTTTAACTTGGGAGTTTTATAACATTATTATGTAAATGTTTCCTTATCCTCCAAAGCAGCAGTCCTCTGCTGAGAAGTCGAGCAACACTGCAGAGCTCTGCAACAAGATTCGAGGGCTTGAGACCTAACCTTTGGGTAAATACATTTTAACCAGAAAATTTGATTACCATACATAAGACCACTAGGGACTGTTTCTCCTATGCTTAATTTAAAAAGGCATGGATCAACTCCTCCATAAGCTCAGGTTAACAGTACCTATTTCAGAAAACTCTGCTCTGAATTCCTTAAATTATGCAATGCCAGATTTGTCAGCCTTCATTGTAGTCACAATGGGAAACACAGAAGGCGGCTCACAAAACTTGTTGAGCAGTTCCACCCATATGACTGACCACACTCTGTCCATCAATCAACTTTCTCATGCAAGGCATCATCCTCAACTGCTGAAGCTGAGAAATACTTCTTACTATGTTGAAACTATTCTTGAGCTTAAAAGCTACGTTTCAGGCAATGCTCAGAAGTTTACCACATTTACAATGAAAAGGACAAAGGATGTCATAAGGAAGCAGTTGTTCAGTCTTGCTCAGCTCATTATCTTACATTTTTTGACTCATCCTTCAGAGGCTGAGTAGCTTGAGACAAAGCTAAATAATTCTTGGAATCTGATTTAGGTTCATTCTTTCTCTAGTCCTTATTAGTGCTACATTTCCTTGCTTGACAGGGTAACAAGCAACTTAGATTCTCCCTTAATTCACTCCAAAGCATGTTAGCCTTAGAGACACATCTGAAGTGAGTTGAGAAAAAGGACATTTTTTTCCCTTTCTTCAACTAAGTAAAGCTATAGTGTTTATCCTCATGCATTTTGTCCTCTTAACATATTTGAAAATAAGAGAAGAATATGTCCAATTCATCTGGAGG
Source organism: Rhynochetos jubatus (assembly GCA_027574665.1). Taxonomy (NCBI): domain Eukaryota; kingdom Metazoa; phylum Chordata; class Aves; order Eurypygiformes; family Rhynochetidae; genus Rhynochetos; species Rhynochetos jubatus. Next base: position 85,998,595 of record CM050649.1, on the reverse strand, counting down.
CTTCAGACAAATCAGATAATTGCCATCTCATAAAATCTACTTTTAGTGTTTGACTTTATTTTACCATCAGCAATTCTTAAACTATCCATTATAAACACTATTGAGGGGAAAAGAAAAAGTCAAATGAAACCCTTCTAGATTTTGTAGAATTTACCACTGGAGTTGTAATTATGTCCTCAGAACATAATTATTTAGAATCTTTGCATTGGCAGATGTTCTGAACAGGCAGAATTATTAAGAACTTTAATTAATTAACATCAAGCCTTTATTATTTTTAATATACAACTTTGGAGAAGAGAGAGAAGGGTCAGTTTAAGGCCAGGACTTTGTAGCTTAACATGCTTGTTTCTGTTGGGCATCTGGGATGTGGGTAGCTTTGCAAAAGACAAAAGCTTCTGTGTACAAGCCCCAGAATTATTAATATAAATTTTGATGTGTAAAATACATTAGAAGCTTTCAAACCAGAATTTGCAATCTCAGAATTAACATTAACGTTATGCCAAACTACAGCAACATACAGGTATGATCACAGAGTCATTGAATATTTTGGGATGTAAGGAACCTTAAAGATCCAACATCCCTGCCATGGTCCGGGGCACCTTCCACGAGACCAGGTTTCTCAAAGCCCAGTCCAACCTGGCCTGATTGTTAGAGAATTACTAATATGGAATTGTTAAAAGCAACCATTGTTCTATATAGTATAGCCAGTAAGAATAAATATTATTGATGGAATATTATGGCCTGGCAAAATCTTTTATAACTCCAAATATAATACTTTACAATGCATACACCAGATTTACTATTAAATTCAATGCCTTTACTTGTTAATTACCTAAGTTCTTACATTATTTTGCTTTTTTTTTTTTAAAAAAGATAGCATTTCTATTCACTTTAAAAGTGGTAGTAAATAGATTTCAGTCACAAGCTTATGCTTCTATGAATTGATGCTGCAAATTAGTAACTCCAGTGGTTCATCTTGATTCTCTTAGACACTATATTTAGAATAGAATGAAGTATTCCCTGAAAGAGTTTTCTTCACTGTCTACTGAAGGATCCTGGACACATATCTCAAAATAATTTCCTAATTACAATGAAAAGGTGTGGTGAATCATGTTCATAAAACCCTACATTATTTTTCAGAACTGTAAAGGAAAGACACTCCTCATTCACTTTTCAGGATCTCCCTAGTATCAAATATCAGAAGTGACCATATTGACACAGCCTTTCTATTTATATTCCTCAATGAATATTTGAGTATTCACAAGGATGGTCAGCATTATTCTCGAGGTTTGCAATAAAGGACTGAAATGGGATTCACCCACAGGATCTTCATTAACATATTCTGGATTTAGAAAGTGGGGAGGGTTCCTACGGTTGCTGGGTAGGATTAGTTAAGGCATGTGCAGTATGTTGGCCCAAGGCTGTTTAGGGCTTGTGTTGTATAGAGGCTGCAACAGAAAAATATAACTATGGTTAAATTAACAGGGATATGTTTTTTTTCAGATATTCAACTATCAGCTTCTGATTGGAATGAAATTGAAGACATTTTATATGTCCTTCCTTCCTTCCTTGCTTGCTTGCTTGCTTGCTTGCTTCCTTCCTTCCTTCCTTCCTTCCTTCCTTCCTTCCTTCCTTCTTTTCCCAGGGATAACTTTCCTATCCCTGAAGTTGTGTGGAAAAAGTTGAAAATTTACATAAGAACAGACATAACATTGAAGAATCATGTCCAGGTAAGATGCATAATCTGACCCTATTTAATTATATTTGAGGTATTCTACATATTCATATCAACAGTCAAAGTAATTTATTAAGAATCATTTTTCATTCTTATGCTTTACGTTTCCACTGAAGTAAGCTATGATAGGTAAAATAAATTATTTTTTAATAAAAGATTAGGTGCCAGAAAAGTGTAGTTTTTATGTAAATGTTACTTTGACTACTTTATGAAAAAGAACTTTACATTCCCTTCCCTTTCCTCAAAAAAGAACCTACAAAAAAAGGTTTTTCTTTGCCAAGTGCATCCTGAATCATCAAGTGTCGTATGAAAATATCCTGAAATGTGTTTTGGAAATCTCAGAACTTCCTCATATTTCAGAAATTTCTTACTGGGAGATAAGTTAAGAACAATCATAGCATACTTTAAACTTTGACCTTTCTTGTGGTGATGGAATGCTTTTTCTTTACAGCTTATCTACAAATGAGACTTGTACTGACCACAGTACATCATGTCTGCCTTATTACTTTGAGTTAATAGTAGCCTGAGGACTCCTTTTTTTCTCAGCTTTACTGTTTATTCTTTTTACCCAGAGGTCAGTAGCTGCTCAAATCATCAGGAACTGCTGAAAACGTTCACATTTTCTTCTGAACCAGCTGCTGATGCTGAGACAAAAGGTCCTATCTGAAAATCGTTAACAGTGAAAAGCTTTAAAAATATAATTTTCAAGCCTATATTAAAGAAATAAGGGAAAGTTTTACAGAATTATTTTATAAGATTTGTAGTAGAATTGGACATTGTTCAAAAAACCAAAGGTTTTGTATACAGAAATGGAATAATAATTCACAGCATGGTTGACCAATGAAGTTACCGGTACGGTGAAATCATTAAATAAGTATTCTGATTTTTCCAAAACTATGTTTAAACTATTCTTTTAAATATTACAGATGGAAGAATGAATTAAAGCCTTATTTTCTAGAATTTTGGACAAAACCTAAACTGATGAACTCTTTAAAAGGTAAAAATTAGTTGTGAACAATTGAAGAGCTTATTTTTCTATTGAAGCCAAATAATTGAAAATTCTCTTTCTTCAATTACACAAATTGGCTGGTTTTAAACAGTGAAGGAAAATATTTTTGCAAGGATAAACTTCATAACAAGGTTATGTAAAGCAGGAAAATGATGTTTTCTCATGTAAATCAAAGGCAAGAGGTTTAAAAACTATTTTGTCAATACAAAATTCACCACAATTCTCTGGATTGCATAAGGTTAAATTTATTACTTAGAGCTCACTGAAAGGTCTAATTAAACAGCACTGGCATAGTACTCCTCAGTCCTGAATATATCTAGAAAGTTGCCTTATTTAATACTGTAGCTTTCAGTTTTAACATAAGGATAAATCCTAGAGATGGATTCAGAAAAATTTTATATGTCTATCAAGTGGTACTCAGCTAAAAATAGGTCTAAGAGCTCACATTCTGATCACTCCAAAGACATCGGTGGTCTGCCACCCTTTACATTTTTTAAAGCTACCCCAGTAAAAGTTCCTCTGCCCAAGTAAAGCATAATAATCACTAATCCTCCCCAGAAGGCCCTAGAGGAGCTTACTTAGAATATGCTTATCATATTGGTTCAATCAGGACCACTGCAGGAGGGTGCAAAAATAGTAGGAGGCATTATTTTCCAGGGTTCTGCTATAGTCAAATTAAACTGCAGAACAATAGCTATTTCCCCTCAAGTCTCATGTAGATTGCGTGTGTATAAAAGATGGGCCTACAAAATAAACAGAGCAAAACAATTCTCTTCCTAAAGAGAAGTTCTTCTCACCAATACTCTGCTCTATGCCCTAAAACATGATTCTGTCTTTTTATGATTTTGTTTTTATTGATTTATTATATATTCCTCAGGTGAAGAGAAAACTGACAGTCCATGAACTGCAAAAAAATTCTGCTATTAAGTAGTGTTGGCTTACTGAAATCTAAATAGTTAGGAATGAAGTATATATTAGCAAGAGGCGTTTGTTTTGTATGGTTTTAGAATAAAACTTGAAGAGTTGCAGATATCTTAATATTTTCTTAATGTTTTGATTTTTAATTTGAAATATATGGCTTTAATATTTTAACAATTTAAAATATATTCTCTTTTAGCAACTAGAACTGAAAATCATTTTAATAGAATTAATAATTTTAAATAATTTTCTTCTAAATTTATTTTGAACAATTTTAACATTTAATATTTCTGTCAAAGAAAATGAATAGTTTGTACAGAATATCCAATTCTTACCTGTCTGTATTAAAAAAAATATATATGTGTGCATTATATATTTGTAATACACTCATGCACATACATACTTCTATATAAACCCATGAAGAAGAATGAAGCCTATTGTCTTCATAGACTAAGTCCTCTGTCATTCTTACTGACTACTGCTGGAGCAGCAAGGCTGGTTAAAAAAACTCAAAAAAACCCAAAAAACAACCAACCAACCAACCGAAAAGAAAAAAGAAAATAAACAAACAAACAAACAAAACAGCAAAACCAAAAAACCCACAAAACCCAGAAACAAGTATACTAAGTATCAGTATTGTAATATGCAATTTTCTTCAGAAACTTGAATTAATTTACCATGATGATAAAGTGCATGAGATCCGTTTACAGATCTTCTCCTTGAGGATCTGCATAACAGAATTGTAAGACACATGATGGAATGTTGCAGCATTCATGACAGACAGAGAGTGAATTGACTTGTCAGTCTCCTAAGTATAGCATTTCAGGATTGCAAATGGAATCTCATCAAACTTAATTTCTATTCCACTTTGTATATCAAATGCCCCAACTGAAATTCCACACTGTACTCTGACTGAAGGAACTTGCTCTTTCTGGACAGCAACATTCCCTGAGTATATCAGTACCTCTCAAAATATAACGAAATTATCTTTAAGCATTAAAAGCGAAAGATGAGATAAACAGAGGAAATTTTGCTGATCTTTAGTGCTGTGGTTTTGCGTATCTAATTGCAGAGTGAGAAAGACAGAGTCATTCAGTTTGCATTAAATATCCCATCATCAAGCCCTATGTGCTGTTTGGTGGAATGGTGTGGAATACTTGATGTTATGGCAAATTCCATTGTAAATAAAGACCAAATAGGAAAACAATACTTCACCATCCTCTCTGTTTTGAGTCTATTTTATAAAGCTTTCATATTCTTGGTTCTCTGGAGAGCAGATTGTATTGCTCAGTTCCTTGTAGATCTCGGGTTTATCTGAGGTGGTCTCATTTGCTGTTGAAACTGCTAGCCATTTCTTAAATCACCAGCAACAACAAAGAATGAACTTTGCATATATATTAATTTCAAAATATAAATTGAAGTTGGACTTTACTTAAAGATCATCTGATGAGAGCTAGCAATGTTGAATTTCACCTTCAGCCTAGTCTAACAATGGTGCCTAAGCAGACAATAGCTAGCAGTACATCTGAGAGGGGACCAGCACAAGAACGTTTGTATTTCATTTATTTACAAAAGAAAACTATGATTTCCTGGTGATCCTAATTGTGATTTGCTAATGACAAGTTTAATATTTGCAATCATGCTCAGCAAGTCACATGGTGGTCTGACAAAGCCTTTGAAACAGAGAGCTTTGCTCTGCAGCAAATTGCCACCAATGACAACTCTGGTATGGAGGTAAGATGGCACTGCTTAGCTCTCAGTGATGCATTTTGTCTCTGAACGCTGTAATTCTGGGCTTCTGATTATTCCTTGTTTGGAATTCTGTGGTTTTAATCACATCCCAGCATCACTTCTGATTTTCAGACAGCCTTGCATAATAACTGATAAATTAATGTATGTACATTGTAAGTAACATACCTTTATAAAGAAATATAACAGTTAAACTTTCAAATAGCACTGCATATATAAAAAAGAAACAAATCAGTATTTACTGATAATGAAAAACAAAAACAAAGCAAAACTATATTGAAGTGGATTCAAGATTCAAAGCAGATAATAAAAGTGCAGGTGTTAAGAAATTAACAGGATATTATCCTAACAACAAATCCAGAAAATGTAGTAATTATTTAAACTTTAAAATCCAATTAATGTTTGAAGATGTATTTTCAACAGCTGTAATTATAGGATGCAGATAATTTAAGTTCTTCTGATGTCAGAGAATAACCATTTAGAATGATGGCTTAACTTCACATTTAATTGTAACATACATCTATATTGTCTGATCTGAGGTAATTTTCACTTAAATGTAACTTTTACAAGAGAGGAAGTGTGGAGAAGATACTGTAAGCATGGAATTTTTTTAGTGACACATTTTTAATAAGACATATTAATTTAAAATAACACATTTTAAATAAATCCATAAAATAAATAACAGTCCTACATTCTCAGAATTTTTTCTTCACTACTTAAAATCCTCAGTAAAGGGAAAATGCAACTATTGCAACATATGCTCATTTCTAACAAAGGAACTTATTCAAAGCTGGTACTGGTATCTTTTTGACATTTGACATACAATGTGCATGAGAATATAATTTAGACTGCTAATTTATGGATGAAAAAGTTAGAAGAAGGAAATTCAAGTTTGCTGTAGTAGTGTTAAATTATATGTGTTATTCTTATTGAATGTATTGAAAAATAACTTTAGCTGTCTTCCCAGACAATGACAACCAGAAACTATTTTTAAAGTGATCTTGATTTTTTCTGAAGGAAGCATATATTTCTAGTGCAAGATTTGGTTTTCAGTCAGTCAATTCTGCTACCTATTTATAAATAATTATTAGAACCCAGTGAGATTATTCAAAATGAACAAAATGTACTCTTGAATGATTTCAGTTAATTATACCAAGATGAGAGGCTGAGAGGGTCAAGTGTGATAATATGTACTCAAAGTGCTCAGTATACTGGAATAAAATTACTTCGATCTTTGAAAAAAATTGTTAAAATGGAACAAATGTCACTAACTGCACAATTATGTATTTTTCCAATATACATATTTTCCTTTAAAAAAATTCATATAGAGGTCTGTGACTCCATAAAATCAATCTAGGACTATTCACAAAATATTTACTTTCTTGTCACCTAAGCAGAATTTCACAGACCTACAAAGGTCCAGAAAAAATAAGCTGAAAATAAAAAACTGATTCTTTCCAGAAAAGTAATTTGAGTAGAATGAATTATTTGCCTTACAGGCCCAAATTGCATATATTGAGGGGAAAAGAGTGTTGTATGTTATTTTTCTTTGCTTCCAATATACAGAATATACCTTCCTATTTGCAGAACAGAATAAATGCACTGAGTCATCTGGAAAGCTTAGGGTTTAATGTTTGCTTGGTTTTATCTGATGTTCATGTGAGAGTATGGAGACAGGGGAAAAACATGCTGTGCACATGGACCACAAAGCAAACTCAGAGCACAAATGGCTACACCTGTCACCTATCTGGGCAAATGACAATAAAAAGTTTGTTCTTCATTCTAGCAATGAGATGTATGGGAAGAAAAGGGATTGTATACACTTAGTATATAACTACGTTTCATTACACACATTATTTTTGCTACATGTGCATCTGCTTAAAATTCTGAATGCCTCGCATGAGGTATTTTAGATACAAACAAATATATGTTTTGTTTATTTAACACTAATGAATAACTGACAAAGATAGAACGTTAATAATCTTTTTGCCTTTATAAAATGCCAGTGCACAAAACATATTTTGGCTCTGTTTCCTTAGCTTTCTGGGACATTATCAGCCATGCAGGACCATATGTCACCACAAATAATCATAAATTATAAGCTTGTTAGTCTTCTATTTCAGTGCTGAGGAGGAAAGAAAAAACCCAAAACCTAAAACTGAAAAAACTCAGAAACTTAGATAAAACAAACCTATTTTCTATACATTAAATGGATATTGAAAGAACTCCAAACTATTTTTTTAAGCTGAAATATTAAGATATATATTTCAGGCATGCTTGATCAGATGTTTGTGCTGGGTTCAGTCAGGAAAGGGTTAACTCCCTTTACTCTGGATGCCAGGGAACTATGTTGCTGGACACTAAGTGAAAACATTGATAAGGCCTCAGCTGGTGCTGGGGAGGGCCTGTACTGAATTCAAGGTCTTTTGTCCGCTTCGGATACTGTAGCTGACCCAAACTGACCAAGGAAGTATTTCATTCCATAGTACGTCATGTTCCGCTCTCTTGGGGTGAGGAAGGGGGTCCAGTAGCCATTACTCTTCCCTTCTCTCTCTCCCTTATTCCCTTGCTCGTTTACTCCCAGGCACTTGCTAACCCTCCTGCGTTAGCTGCTTCGCTAACTCCTGTGCTGGCTCATTCATGTGGGAGCTGGTGGGTTGTTTTGAGTTTTCTGGCCGTGTTATCAGTGATAGGGTTTGCTCGGAATCTGCTGCGTAGGCTCACGGGCTCCGGCCTTCAGGCCGCGGCTCTCAGGCTGTGATTGTTCTCGGGCTGTGGTTCTCGGTCTCTCTGGGTCTGATTTTCATCCCTCAACATCTGGGTGTGCATTGGTCAGTGGATGGTGGGGAATTGTATCAAATTGTATCATATTGTATATATTGTACTGTATGTTTCATTTTCTACTATTTTAATTATTTATTAGTAGTAGTACCTGTATATATTGATTTAGATTTAATCAGTAAATTGTTCTTATCTCAATTTTACGAGCTTCCTTACTTTTTCCTCTGATTCTTCCCCTCTGCTGGAGGAGGGGAGGGGGATTTATGAGAGCAGCTTCATGGTATTTTGCTAGCTGGAGTTAAACCACAACAATGTTGAATTCAGACCTTCTAAGTTCCAGTTTGCACTGAAGAGCTAAGCACTTGAGCAACAGCTTTGTTGGTATGATTCCTCTTCTCCTCATATCAGACACATTCACAGATTCCTTTCTATAGTGGTAAAACTGTGCATCATCCCAGACAAAATTTAGAGTGGTTACATAGTTAGATGGAGCAAAGAAATTCCCACAGACGCCATTTGGATGAAATGATAACTGTGCATTTAAAAAAGGAATTCAACTTCAAATTCAGACCTTTAAATATAGATGTCTATAAAGAATTTTACTACGTGTGACTTAGGTATCTAATATTTCATTAGATCCAGTCAAGTTTTGCTGAGTTGCCAGACTCCCTGTATACTTAATTAAAGTAAATTATGTCACCCCTAGCCATTAGAAAGCACCCTCCTGCAGAAGGTTTCAGGTCTTAACTTAGGAATCCCTTCAGTGGCACCAAGTGTTGGAACTCTTAGGCACAAGTTTGTAAGAATGGCAACTTTTAAATAAGCAGCTGACTAGTTTATAGTCTCAGCAGCTCAGGGTATTGTCTTGGGGTAGCAAACTTTGGAGAACCAACAAAACAATTTCTTCAATATGTACACTATTTGTAGATATTTTTCTTTTAAAATGCTAATTAAGAAAACTTTATTTGAAAAATGTGTTCCTAAACATCTTTGTACTCCAGATATGTAGTATGAGCAAATCTGAGCCCTGAGGTAATTCTGCAGTACATTAAAGCTTAAAAAAGGAAAATATTTCTCTATACAAGTCAAAGTTTCAGTACTGAAAAATATTTATTTGTCTTTTCCCAAAATAGTATTTCCCTATTTCACTGGAAGAATCTGAACTGAAACAGGAAGGTTTGTAAGCATATTTCCTTTTTTAATTGATATATAATTTGACTGTGAGGTTTATAAATAGGTATGTGAATTACTTGTGGGTATTTTTTTCTCAATTAAAAAAACCGCAAACACCACACATTAAAAACAAACAAACAAACAAACAAACAAAAACACAGCAAAAAGCCAACCCAGAATAAACCACTGATGAAAGAAATATGCTCCTAGAACGTATTATTAGTGAAAAGAGTATTACATAGCTGAGCTGGAGAGAAAGTGAGCCTTAAACAAGAGCTATGTTGAATTAATAACGTAGGAAGAGTGGTTTCCCATGAGTTCCTGAGACAAAGATTTATCACTTGCTTTTTGAGCCTGACTGGTTGTGGAAAGAAACCAGTAATTTCAACTCTGAGACAGCACATCTTCAAAATTTATTGTAATACCTTAGCTTTCAAATGTTTAAGTCAAGTCCTCAGACAAGAGGCTTATGATTCTGTTTGCCAGAACTCAGGCTCAGAGTGAAAGTCAAAAGTGAAATTTCAAATTTTCAGCTCAGACTGTACCAATGAAATTATTCAGCTTAATACTGTCTCTGAATTTCATCAGGAGATTTACATTTCTGTTAGGTTGTTTTATTGGCTCTATAGGATTCTTACTGTTAATATAACACGTTTGGGGTTTTTGTTAGTACTAGCATTCCATTTCCTAAACCTCAACAGAAGTTTCTGGGGTGCTTTGTTCAAGACAGAGGATTTTCAAGGGGCTATTTATGGATCAGAGGGCTTTAAAAACTGGACTGTTCTGTATGTGTTGCAAGGGCAGTGGGGTGAGATTTTATGCAGCTGAATAAGAGAGCTTAGCCATTGAAGCCTGCAGACGTTCTCTGGAGAGCACTTACAGAAAAATTACTTTCCTCAAATCATATGGGTTTTTTATTTTTAAATATTGAGAGTCTGATTTTATTTCCGATGGAAATCAGGGTCAATGTGAATGGTTCTTTTTTTAGTATGTTCAAGATGTGACAGGCCCTGGAAGGTAGTTCCTCAATGTCTGGTAAATCCCTCCAGGGGATAATACAGAAGCCAAATGAAAGACAAAATGATTGAAATAAAAATGAATTTGCTTTTTCTGCATATTTTTTCTTAAAAATAAATCACTATTTTTCCTTTTTCTAGTTATATGAGAGATGGACAACATATATTTAGTGTTTTACTGATTTTATTACTTTCAAAGAAATGGTGCTTTTCTTGGAATTTATTTAAATCTGATTATTTGTGTGCATTTTTACACAATCTATGGATCCGAACACAAAATGATAATTGTGCACTAACATTAAGAATATCTCAAGTGTATTTGGGACCCTTTTGATGAAGTTACTTCTGGGCTTAACATTCTCAGATGTGCCACTGTTGCTGTGACTTTGGACGTGACTATTTTGAAGTTCTTTGCCAGAAGTAAAGATTTCACCATAGTGTCTTTGTCTATACAAAAATAAGAAATATTTTTATACCATTCAGGCAAGAGGGAAGAAAGAAGTAAGAAAGCTAACTGTCAAATATATCAATTGGTTGAAAACAAATGAAAATAATTGCCTTTTGATATTTTCTATTAATCATTTTGCACTAATGTCTGTTAAGAGACTTGAGTACCCTATAATAATTATTAGAGTTATTAAGATGGAAAATACACAAAGAATAATGCAGAGAAGCATGTGTCTTCAGGAGAATTATTTTATTCTTACACAATGTGAGAGGTTATGGCCTTAAGTATATTAAGTATGATATAGTAAGGGAAGAAAAAGATAAGAGAAAAACTATTCTTGCAAATAGATGTAGAAAATAAAGGAATTCAGTGTTTTATTTTAAAGAACAATCTTTCTATTTTTTCATCTCTTTTTTTAGACAACCATTAAAAATATCAGCACAATAATAACTTCAGAACAATTTTTTTAATAATCTAATAACCATATCTCTGGTTAATAAACCACTATGCTGAGAAAAAAGCACTGGTTCCATAGCTGATTTTGGTCATAATCCCTGTGTCAAAATAATTTAAATTACAATATAATAATAATAATAAATCTTTGTTCATTTTAGATTCCTCACTAAAATGAAGGTAAGCCTTATTGGCTGAAATATAGGTGCATTAATCTGCCAGTTGCAGAACTGTTTGCACCCTTGTTTTAAATTTACCCATCAGAACAGTATTGTAACTAGGAACCCAGATTAGAGATCTCTGGTTTGGTTATGCTTAGCGTGTATGAAAGATTCCTTTCATTGGAGTCCCTAGCTCTGACTGTATGATACCTCGATTGTGCAGATTCAGTGTAATGGTATCCCCTTCCTTTGTTATGCAAATATTGAGTAAATACCTCAACTAGAGTTACAAAGGTTCATACTTGATTGTTTTCAGCTTTTATATATGTAGTTGACTAGGTGAGAAGGAAGGCAATGAAGCATATACCTCCTAAATGAGAGAACTTCAATAGGATAATCACAGATTATTCTGAATAGAATCTTAAACCCTCTTTCCACTTATGAATTTCTCAGAAGGAGGCTTTAAAAGACATATTTTTCTTTAACAGAGGGAGATTGTTAAACTGACTTGTTAGAAGAAACAGTAATGTAACATGCCGTTTTTACCTTCGTAATTAAAATTTGAGACAGTATTGTAAAACATGCTTATAAAAGCCATTTTGACAGTTAGTGATATATAAAAGCTTTATTTGTTTATTTTCAGTTTATGTAGACACTTGCAAGTAACTCCATCAAGCATAGATTTCATATCCCAACTATTTATTACTAGTTCACTTGTTTAGCACACATAGAACTTTTTATAATTATGTTATTAAAGTATTATTGATCATATCCTGTCCAAATGTTGTGCTAGCAATATTCAGCAGCCTTTTAGGTTAGAGTATAGATCCCTGAGCAAAACCCAAGCAAACTGAATTTCTAATCATTAATAATAAATCCAACGTCATTATTCCTGTCTATAGCCTACCAGTGAAGGTATGTGTTACTGATGTCCTTCACTAAATTCACTAAAGGTATGAAATACTATAATCTCCACACAGCAAAGTGTTATTCCAAGCAGAATCTAACCAAAGTGTTGTCTGGTCAACACCTTCCTTGTGTGTTCCTGATGCTTTAGGAACCCGTTCCATCAGGCTTTCAGTTAGGAAAATGACAGGATTCTTTTTTTCTATTCATGGATGTCTTCCATTAAAATTGTTGAAATTCTGGCTTGAACTATGGAGTGAGATGTCAGTCAAGTAATGGATACACTTGTTTATATTTTGAATGAATAACTGGCTGGATTTCCAGTTCACTATTCAAGTGTACTGAAGGTAAATGTTCCAGTTGATTGCATTTGATATCAACTTCCAAATGGTAGTGCATGATAACAAAGTGTCGCTTGGAAAACAATCTGTGCTGTAGATTTTTAAATAACAGTTTTACAGTGTTAAAGAACATCATGAAAAGAACTATTCTTTTCTTGACTAAAGTTCAGAGAGCTCCCTCCAGGCCTGAAACAGTAACTGTCTCTCCCACTTCCATGCCATTGTCAGAATTAAAATCTTCCTCCTTTTTATTTTGAGAAGTAAAAATAGTTTTAATACCACATCAGAAGACAAGTTCCACTCAGAGACACAATGAACTGTACTTTCTGTCATGGATATATTAAAGATAACTAAAAAAAAAGACTAATAGTGATAAAGAAAAGGGATATGAGTTTCTTCCTATTCAACTGACTTCAAAGGGTAATCTTTGAAACTAAAATAAAAACTACGACACATATCTCATAAATTATTTTGGGGTGTGTGTGAGAAAGTAAGGTTTTTGTTCCACAGTAACACCAAAATAAAACATGTCTCAACTGATCAGTATTTGATTGTTAGTTAGGTAGTTCAGAGAGATTCATTATTGGCTTCATAGCTCAGTGATACAAAAGATCCTTTGTGGTAAATACTGAAAAAGCGTCGGTGTGTATTGACTTTTCAGACAAGTAAATACTGATATTCACCTTAGCTGTAGGCAGTATAAGGGCAAGGTAAGTATGCTTTTTTATTTTCTTTCTTATGGAGGTATATGCAGATGTGTGGATAAAGTCATTACTTTCTGTGACATATGATGTGACAGTTTATATACTATTACATTCTGCTTATATATCGTATTTAATTTGATCTAGTATATATCAAGCACATTTAAATGATCTAGATAATTTTTAGTGGAAATGGTTTTGTAAATATTAAATGGTAAAATAAAATTTATAGCCCGACATGCTGTCTTATCTTAATGAGCAGAGCAAATTTGGGAGAAAATATACAAAATGAGCTTATAGTTGGTATGTACTTCAGTGTGTGGATCTCCAAAACCAGATGTTTAGGCCTCGCACAGTATCTTCACCTTCTACTTGCTTTGCTAAGGTCAGGGATTCTTGCAGTTACAAAGACCCTATCTTTTTTACATTGATTATTTATAACTTTAAAAGCTCTTTTTGTGATGTTATGCCTTATTAGTATATTTAATCCTATGATGTTGTAAATGTATATGTATGTATGAATTAGTTAAATTTGTTCTGTGTGAAGTAGCTCATTATAGTATGTAAATGATTACATCTGCAAAAGAGGATATCTTTACTTAAGAACTTAAATTTTTGCCATCATGGTCCCATAGATATCTAAATATGAATTAAAATGACCACTTATCTGGAACGTGAGGGAAGTTTAACAAGGACACTCTACAGAAGCCAGGTTGGAGAGTCCTAATGTTAGGATTTATCACCAAAGCAGTTAATAATGTTTCTTTCTCAAACCTGTGACAATAAACCTTTGGAGAGCCTAAAACCAGATCCTGTCTCCTCCTATAGGGATAAGTAAATAACAAGCACAATTTTAGTGCTGGTATGAAAATAATGCACACAAGTTTCAGAAAAAAATACAAGAATTAGACTCAGAAACAGAAGGCAGATTTTTTTCCATTAGTTTTCTTACTTATGTAAAGAAGTAGTTCTTCTTATGCTACAAGAGGGAGAAAAAGATAACTTTGCTCAAAAAATAACCAAAATCTGTCCTATAAAATGGTAGGTTCAGTAGATTTTCCATTAACTATTTAAAGTTTTTAGGTTAAATAATACAAAGTAAATGTTGAAGTTGTTGTCTAACTCTAATGTTGAGACTATGTTCAAATGTGAATTTGTTGCTTTAAGAGTAATTTCATAAAAAAAATCTTCTTTACAGTTAAAAAGAAATGTCACCTATGATATGTAAAGAAGTTTATTCAAGAAAAGAGTATCCTGTTCTAAATCAGTCTTGCTGATTCTAAATATAGTTTGAAAGTCCAATGTTCTGAAAAGTTTTCAAAGAAAAGGAACTAAAACAGTTCAGATACAGATGGCTTGAAATGATTATAAAGAGGCTTAGCTAACAGGAGTAAAAATTTCCATGACTTGGATGGCGTGCATTTGCCATCCAAATGAGGGCCTCATTAGAAAATAAAAAACACATGTCGGAGCAGTCTGCAATGCAACTTCTTTATTACAAAGCATTTGATTATGCCAACCATGTAGTCATATCTTGATCCTTCCCACAATAGTTCAAATGTGTCACTGTACAGACATTCATGTAGTTATTGACTACAGAAGAACTAGTCTGAGTACAAAAATTAACCCCATGCTTATATTTGTGCAAGACCAGGTCAGCTATAGGGTTTAACAGTGAAGATTCAGAAAGCAAAGCATAAACAAAACCATTCAGAAGTCATACTTTAAGTGACAGTAAAATGAGTTAGTGTATGTGATGTTAGATTAAAAGATTTCCAGAATTTGACTGTGAACACCCCAGATATTTTTTAAATTAACAGAAAAACAGGTGTAATAATAACATTAGTTTTCAAGCAACCTATTTGAAGATACAAAAAGTAGCTGTGAAATATTTAACCAATTATTTTTAGGAATAATAAAAAAAAAAAAAAATGATGTAGATATCTGCTCTTGTTCCTTAAGGTAAAAGTGAATTAGAAAAAGTGTTAAACAATGTGCATATAGTAACAGGGAATCATGGTTTCTGTGGTACACAGAGGAACAATAAATACTGCAATAAGCAAGAGACTTTTATAAATCAGTAAAAAATTACAAAAAAAAAAAAGGTTATTTGGAGGGCGTAGTAATGTCCCAGAAATCAGACAAATTAGAAAAGGAAAAAAGCCTGATAAATAATACAAAAATTTGAAAGAGACAGTAATATGTGAAATATCAAAATTCAAGAGAAATGTATTTTAAATATGAACATAGTATGTTTGGATTACTTTCTACTATATGGGTTTGTTTTAAATTACCACCATGTATACAAAATCAGGTAGGAATATGACACAAATGATTTAAACATAACTACAGAGACCGTTTTGTGTATTGAAGATGCTTTATTACTCATATTTAAGACCATGTGAAATAAACTTCTTTTAATTGTGAGTAATCTATATGGATCATTTACAAATAAATGGAATAAAAAAAAGTGTTCTAATTGAAAAAAAATAGAGATTTTGAAAATTACAACCATTTCTAAATCTTAGATGCACAGGCAGATCCTATAAAAACTTTATTGTAGGTTTTGATTATACTTTTTTTTCTGTGTTTCCATTTCAGTTAAATCGAAATATAATTGTTTAAAACTCTTTATCACCATAATACCAAGGTGTGTATCCTGTTTTCAAATTTCTTTATTTCTTCTGCATTCACTGTCTGCATGTGGATCATTTGAAGTGATTTCTGGCTTTTCAGACAACAATGGTGTACGCTGTTATCAGAAAATATAACCTGAATATAGCTATTGCCAGGCTGGATGAGGCTTTGAGCAACCTGGTCTAGTGGAGGGTGTCCCTGCCCACAGTAGTGGGTTGGAACTAGATGATCTTTAAGGTTCCTTCCAACCTAAACCATTCAATGATTCCATGATACTGGCACTGAAGAGTCATTTGTTTCAGATTCAAAATGCATTTATCTTTACTTACCAAACATACATGAATGTTCTGGTGTCATCTAAAAATCAAACCACCTTGCTTTTAATTTACTTTAAAGTGCATTTTTGTTAAACTTTGAATGATGCTTGAAATGTCACCTATGTAAGTAACTTTTGAATTCAAACCTGAAGAAATTAATTTTGCCTCTTGAAAGCTTTAATTGTACATGGAAACCATCTGTGTTTTGACACAGATATTAAAGAGCATTTTCTTGTACTGATTGTTCAATCATCTGTGAGAAATTCTGCTTTGAACAGCTTTGGATTATGGAACGATGTACATTTAAAGTGCACAATAAGAAAATGCTTTATCCATTTCAACAGAACAAAATAATAATATGAATTTTATTCTAAATAAAATGTGCATGTTCAATACTTTACTAACCTAAATAATTGTTAAATGACTTGAAATTTAAATGTTAAAAAATATTTATGAATCTGTCTACATTACATAGTGAGCATAGGTGTACATGTGTGTAAGGTGGTTATTCTGACTAATTTTTATAATTTCTTTTGCTTTAGTTTGCTCCTTTCTAATGAGACTTGAGAAACCAAGTTCCTTGTAAAACATTCAAGAACCTTTGATATATATTTTCCTCCCTTCCTTCCTTCCTTCCTTCCTTCCTTCCTTCCTTCCTTCCTTCCTTCCTTCCTTCCTTCCTTCCTTCCTTCCTTCCTTCCTTCCTTCCTTCCTTCCTTCCTTCCTTCCTTCCTTCCTTCCTTCCTTCCTTCCTTCCTTCCTTCCTTCCTTCCTTCCTTCCTTCCTTCCTTCCTTCCTTCCTTCCTTCCTTCCTTCCTTCCTTCCATCTCGAATTACATATACTGTTATGAAAGATCCCACACTGAAACTACTCCAGACATTTACATCTTTACACCACACCTTTAAAAACATATCTTCTGTCCTAGCTTGTATATTCACTTCTACCTCTTTGGAATGCTTCTAGGTAGTCACATAGTTTCTTCATTTTTGCAAATTGTATATCATTAACTTACGTTACAGTTACAAGAAAGTAGAAGTAGTAGTAATAGCAGTAATAATAGTAGTAGTAACAGAAATAGTAATAACATCAATATGTTATTTTTATTCTTGAGTTTTCCAATGTACATTGAAAAACATTGGGATATTTACAGAACCTTATGTTCATTTTGACTAATTACTATCTTCCTAAAATAATTCTGATATTGCCTAAAATATTAACCGTTGGAGAAAAAAATCAAATGTGTTTCCCTTAATATTCAATTTATACTGAACACAGGTAAGAAGTAAAAGAAAATGCCAAATGGAAGAAGTTCATCAATGATTGTAAGGCTGACTTCCATATGCATTTCCATAATTATGTCATATACTTATATCTATCTCTTTCTCACTCTTCACTTTTCTTCTGTTCCTACTGTTCTTTCAACATCAGGAAGGGTTCTTGTATTCTTGTATAATATGTACAGTATTATTTGGTTCTCTCTATTTTCAAAGCAGCCAGATCGTACTTGGCACTGGTGAAGCCACATCCTGAATACCGTGATCAGTTTTGGGCCCCTCACTACAAGAAAGACATTGAGGTGCTGGAGCTTGTCCAGAGAAAAGATCAACAATGGTGGTGAACGCTCTAGAGAGCAAGTCATAAGAGGACAGCTAAGGGAATTGGGGTGGTTTAGCCTGCAGAAAAGGAGTCTGAGGAGGCCTTATCACTCTCTTCAACTACCTAAAAGGAAGTTGCAGTGAGGTGGGTGTCATTCTCGCAAATAAGAAGTGATAGAACAAGAGAAAAAAGGCCTCAAGTTTTGCCAGGGAAGGTTTATGTTAGATACTAGGATATATTTCTTTACTGAAAGGGTTATTAAGGTCCGGAACAGCCTCCCCAAGCAGCTGGTTGAGTGACCTTGAAGGTAAAAGACATGCAGATGTGGTGCTTAGGGACAGAGTTTAGCAGTGGACTTTGCAGTGCTACGTTAACGGTTGGACTTGATTATTTCTAAAAGTGCATTAAAGGAGTTTCCTCTTTCAATTGCAGGTCTTCATCAGGTTATTGCCCACCCCCCCACCCCCCCCCCCCCCCCCGAAATATCTAATTCCTTACTGTTTTTCAATACCGTAATTTCAATTTCATTTTTTGAAATTAGAAGGGGCCTCTGGAGGTCATTTGGTCAATCCTTCATGCTCAAAAAATGCCATCTAGAGCTGGTTGACTAAGACCATGTCCAATCAGGTTTTGAAGATCTCCAAATCTCTTGGGAGAACCGGCATCTCTTTGGACAACCTGTTGCATTCTTTGACCATCTGCACAGTAAAAAAAAAGTAATCTTATATTTAAATGGAATTTCCTGTATTTCAGCTTGTGCTCATTGCCTCTTGTCCTGTCACAGGGCACAAATGAGAACAGTCTGGCTCTGTCTTTGTCATTCCTCCCTATCAGGAGTTTATACACACTTATAATATCTTCCTGAGCCTTCTCCTAGCTGAAAAGTCCCAGCTCTTTCAGCACCTCCTCCTGTGTCAGATACTCCAGTCCCCTAATCATCATGGCCCTTCACTGCACTTCCTCCAGTATGTTCAAATATCTCTTGTACTGGGAAGTGTGGACCTAGACCAAGAACTCTTTACCTATGTATTTCTACTACCTTTCTGTTATTAGTTTTTCTATTTCTACCATGAGAAGTTTCAGTCAAAATCTGTTTGGTGGTGCTGCGTAATGCACAAATCTAGGGTTTAATATACTCTTTGATGTACCTGGGATGTTATGTAGCTTTGTTTTATCCAAATGTTTATGCATGGTTAGTTATGGTACATTGCTTTATTGTCAAGACAGACTTGCCTTCTTCTTTCCCTGTCTGAGGTCATGTTACACAGATTAAAATGGTCCATTTATAGTAAAACAGGGGTCTGACTCCTGACTCTGAAGAAGATGAGGCAGATGGAAACCTTGCTCATATAAACCTGCAAAATCTAATCTATGAGACACCAAAGACTGATTCTTTCTTCTATTTTGTAGGACCAAGTTAACAAGAGGAATAAAAATCAGTTAATGTTTTTCTTGCTTGCAATAGAACCTGTCTTCTTTAAGAAGAAATGATTGAAAATTCTGTAACTGGTGAAAGATCAAGGTTGTTTCACAAAGTTTTATATTTATAAGGAACCACCTCATCAGAAGAGTTTTTTAAGACTTGTTCACAATCATATATACATAGGTTATAGGTTCTGTTTTCCCCTATCTAAAATGCTCATGTGAGGATTTGTCACCTCCTGGGCATAAAAGAGGAACACAATCTGGAAATGAGTGGATTTTCCTCCCCCCTCCCCCCCTCCTTATATAATAACTGCTAAACTGCTAAAGGGCTTTTTTTTTTTTTTTTCCATTTTTAAGCAAAAATTTGTCTGTTGGAACCAATGTACTGTGTCACTGGAAGCAAACTGCAGTCATAATAAAAATATGTTCCTTTTTGTGGTTATTTGATCTATGAAGTCTGATAGGGTTATATATTCTGTTAATTTATTTTACTAACTACTAAAGACTAACCATGTGCTATTATGTTGTGATATTTACTAGAAAATGACTGAGTTAAGAAACAGATGAAAAAACCTTAATATATGAAATCCTTATGTAGAGTTGTTTTTCTTTCTCTTTTCATCTTCTTTTAGTTGCTATAGAACATCAACTCATACTGAAGGAGAAAAAAATAAATGAAACAAAATGCAAAGAGAAGGAGTCAGTCATCAGAGAGATTTAAATCCTACAAATTACAGTGTGTTTAAACAGAAACAGTGGGGTTTTGGGAGAAACTACTGTTCACAGCATACTACTGATTTAAATGGGTTCTTACAGGAAGCACTAGAGTCCGTGCCTTTAATAATACAGCACACAGTGCTCAGAATTCCTGGCCCCTGAAATACACCTCCATATAATATTGCCATGATAGAAGGGCCTCAAACATGGTTTGTCTTACAGCTAATAGCGTTGTCCCTAACAGTTTCTGGGCATGATCTGGGAGATTGAATTTTCCATGGGTTATTTAACATGGGCTGTTCTCATTCAGTAATGTTATGCCATATGCAAAAAGAGTGTACCAGGGCAGATGCAGGCTTCTCTGTTTAGCCAGCTTCAATGCTCATAAACGCTCTTGGACATATTTACCTTACTAGTATAGACACAGACAAATATTTTCCACCACAGTTTTCCAGTAAAATATCAATGAATATCAATTAAGGTATCTCTGAGTGGAAATAATGATGGTTTATTTTAGGAAAGATTTGACATTTGCGGCAGCCAAGTAGTTGCAAGTGATACGGATTTAGCCAATCTTCCTATTAGTGGTTAAAGGAGATTAGTTCAAATAGGTTTTAGCTTGACATATAAACAAACAACAATGTGTATTACCTTTGACTTCAGAAGAAATGGTCAGCAGAATGATTGTTAGCTCTGACTCTCAAGCAAGTTGTATTAACAGTCTTCAGCTATTTGTGGAATGAATCCTGACAGTTGTTTGTGGAGTGGGTTTTTCCCTCCTTGAAGCTGTAATAGCGTTCATTCAATTAGACTTCCATGACACAAAACATGTCTTAAAACGATCTTAATGTTTGTAAAGTATCAAATAGTCTTGTGTTACCTTGTCACAAAGCACTGTTTCAAAGAACTTTTCATCTATGTGATCTAGGATTTTGCTCTTGTCTGCCTGAAAGAAAGAAACCCTGTAATTGAAGTATCTTGGTGCTTGATTTACGCTCCTGCCATGATCTCAGAATATATGTACATACATAGTATATTCTCCCTCTCTTTCTGTTTTTCGAACAAATACACTCAGACTGAAGTTTCCTTTGTTTACTTTTAAAATAAATAAATTAATAAATGGACATTTTTCAGAGGAAATATAACTTTTTACACCCTGCTCTAAAAACAGCAAGCAGATTAAGAAAGGGGAAGCAAAGAATAAAAAGTTTGCTTGCTAGTTTCACAAAATATGATAATGCAAATCATATAATAGCCTGTTTTCACCATTTACTTCAGGTCTTGAATACTAGTCAGAATTCAAATAAGTTATAGTCATAGTCAAAAAGGCAATATATGTATGGGGGTGTTGTGGTTTAATTCCGGCTAGCAAAATACCATGAAGCCGCTCTCACAAATCCCCCTCCCCTCCTCCAGTGGAGGGGAAGAATCGGAGGAAAAAGAAATAAGGAAGCTCGTAAAATTGAGATAAGAACTATTTACTGATTAAATCTAAAACAATATATACAGATACTACTACTAATAAATACTTAAAATAGTAGAAAATGAAACATATAGTACAATATATACAATATGATACAATTTCCCACCATCCACTGACTGATGCACACCCAGATGTTGAGGGATGAAAATCAGACCCCAAGAGCCCGAGAACCACAGCCCGAGAGCAATCGCAGCTCGAGAGCAGCGGCCTGAAGGCTGGAGCCCGGGAGCCTACGCAGCAGATTCCGAGCAAACCTTATCACTGACAACACGGCCAGAAAACCCAAAACAACCCACCAGCTCCCACACGAATGAGCCAGCACAGGAGTTGGCAAAGCAGCTAACGCAGGAGGGTTAGCAAGTGCCCAGAGAGACGAGCAAGGGAGTAAGGGAGAGAGAGAGAAGGGAAGAGTAATGGCTACCGGACCCCCTTCCCCACCCAAAAGAGACTGGAACATGACGTACTATGGGATGAAATACTTCCTTGGTTAGTCTGGGTCAGCTACAGTATCCGAAGTGGACAAAAGACCTTGAGTTCAGTACAAGCCATCCCCAGCACCAGCTGAGGCCTTATCAATGTATTCACTTACTGTCCAGCAACATAGTTTCTTGGCAACCAGAGTAAAGGGAGTTAGCCCTTTCCTGACTGAACCCAGCACCGGGGGGTTGGAACTAGATGATCTTTAAGGTCCCTTCCAACCCAAATCATTCTATGATTCTATGATCTCCAAAACTGATACAGATGATCACAACTAGATGCACAAAAAAAATATAGTCTGAGCTATTTCCAAAATATTGAGGAGAGTGAAATAGACTAAAGATGACAATGATGCATACTGTAAAAAACTTATGATTATAACTTTCCAAGCTGAGACGAAGATGGAACTGATAAAGACTTGTGCAACATGTGAGAAAAATTGAGGAAGATATATGTGACACAACATGGTAAACAGTCCATAAAGCAAGAAGGAAAATAAGATATTGTGAAAAAACATATTTTTTTGTGATAGGCAATAAATATATGTGTAACTAAAAAATTTTAGCCTATATTTTTAAACGTACAAATAATATATAATTAATTACCATATTTGCTTCCAGATTCAAAATGTGATTGCTTTTTTTTTCTCTTAATAGCCAAACTGACATATTTCAATACAGTTACTTGAGTGAGATAAATTGACAAAACTGAGAGTGTAGTGAAAATGGGAATCATATTTTCATTAATAGCTATAAAAGCATTTTAGAGAGTGAAGAACTGGGGAAAAAATATAGCAAATCCCGATTTTATCACTGCATAGAGGAAAACAAAGATTATTTTCTTTTATTTCAAAATAGATATTGTGCCTGTCTTAGCCAGAGAGTATACAAGTGCATCATTTTCAAATTGCTTTCTATCACTTTTAGTGTATGGCCTTCAAGAGATATTTGGAAATACATATACACAAAAGAACATGTTTATGGGTATGTGTATAGATATGTAAGTGTGAATCAAGAAAAGCCAAAGAATAGACACTGATTTCTGATGTAGTTAATCACTTCAAAGAAGATGAGCAATCTTTACAGATTAAGAAATTTTTTAATAGCACAAAAGAGTACAAGCAGACAGGGAACATGCACAAAGGGAAACATGAGGAGCAATTGTTTGGAAAAAGGCTAAATGGAAAAGGGAAAAATGTAAAAACAACAAAGTAAATTAAAAAGAAAAGCTGAAATAAAATATTTGAAATGTCACATTATTCATACTTTGAAATGAAAATACTGAAAAATTCCAGACTTAGACATATTTGGGGGAAAGAAGAAAGGGAAGGAAACATAAGTGAGTTGCTCAGCAAGAAATCTGACTTTTGTCACATTTTGCAAATTTAATTCTTGGTAGGAGGCAGAAAACTCTTTCATCCCACTTTATTATACAATTTTCCTTCTAAGGTTTTGGATGTTTCACTTATTACTTTCTCATTTTGAATGGATTTTCTCTCTTACTTTTTTATTCTTTTAACTTTCTTCATATCACTCAGCCAATATTGCTATCACCATATTTATTTTTGTTATCAAGGCTTAGATGTTTATAATCATATGCTAACATTGAAGCATCAGTGCTGTCAAGACCAATATTGAAGCTTGTGACATGATTAGAAAGTGGGTAGAAAAGTAATGTAGAGTAATCAGAAAGGGAACACTAAATTAAGGAACTTTTACAGTCTTGGCTAAATATAAATTTCATGCTTAAAATATTCTTTAGTAAACCACAAAAATGCTACTTATTGTGCTTTTAAAATACCTTCTATCCCTTTTGGTACCTTTCAGATAGTATTTTTTTTACTAAGCATTTACTTTTGCGTTTATGAAAGAGGACACAATCTGATCCCAGACCTTTAGCAGAAAACAATGAAGAGATACATTTTTTTTCCCTTCACTTTTCATAAACAACAGTGGATCAAATCAACCTCTTTATCATTTTGCACATGGTTCTGCACATTTGCTGAATGTATGTAGCAATTCGTGTCACATGTAATATTATGATTATAATAATTATGATTATAATAGCCTGGATTATTTTTGTTAAAAAAAATCAATTTTCATTACTTCCCACTAATAATTGGAATGTATTTTTGACAAAAATAAGAAATTGTTCAAGAAAGTTGTAAGATTAGGGCACATTGAGCTGAATGCATACATTGAAGCATGTAAGATAGCCTCCAAAAATTTTCTTGACACTTTTCATTAGGTACTATTATGTGGATAAATATAAAGAATTTTAAATTAAGTTTTTTTCAGATAAATTGTAGAATGGATCCTCAAGAATGTGGATAACCTGGGAATGGTATCCAGAAAACATTATTCTGTCTAGAAACAATCATCAGCTTCCTGGAGGAAAATAGAAACACAGAAGTCTGCCTTAAATGTTCAAAGAGCTTTTAACAGTAGTAGCTTTAAAAACTGAGAGCAGATTGGCACAGTGAGGTTGTAATTCCTGCAATACATGATGTTGATATCTATATCTGAGGTAGTTACCTACAGTTTTCTTATATCTCAAATGGAGTTTAGACCTTTATATATGGTAAACCTCATCCCAGTGTTAACATCTAAAAAAAGTCCAAAATCACAATTAAAGTTTCTATTTGTCTCCATTTCCTGTGAAGGAAACCTAGAGGTAATTAGTTCAGATGCATATACCAAAGCTATGATAGACACATCCCTCTGAGAGACACTACAATTTTGTATTGATCACAAGCTCTCACAAAAGTCTTTGTCTGGGTTTAAATTTGCTTTGATGTAATGAATTAGACATTTCATAAATAACAGATGTAGTACTCTGACCAGGTTAGTCAAAAAGTGATGTCTTATGGAAGTCTCATCTAAAAGATTTCACTTAGAAAATATTTCTTGACAGACATTTGTGGAGAAGAACTTATTAATTTCTGTGCTACAATAGATTTCATTACAAAAATAAAGGCAAAAAAAGCTTGTATGTTTCGTATTTTCAGATTAGGATCGTGAAAATCATCCTACACACAAAGTGCAGATTGAACATGTTTAACAAGTAGTTTTATTTGCTGTGCACTGGGAAGCCCTTTGTGAGGCTGTTTTGGGAAGTTTGGGTGTTTGTTTTGGGGAGTTTGTTTGGTTTTAATCCAAGAGCAATATATTAAAAAAATAGTACTAATAACTGCTGATGTAGTAAATAAGAGGAGAAAGTAGAGGAGACTTGAAAACTAATATGGAAAGAAGGGTAAGTAAATACTTCACAAGGCGTTTAAAAGCTGAATATGATTGTCTATGAATCTTGAAAAAGGGGAAGGGAGATACATACAATAAGAATATAGAGATTCTTGAAGGAATTTAAACAAACAAACCAGTTATGTGAACTAGAACAATCATATGCTTCGGTAATAAACGAAAGCAAGTGTTCTGCATCTGAAGTTATTAGATCAGACCTTCTTTAATTTTACAAGCCAGTGTGAAACTACAATGAACAGGTGTTATTTGTAAGGAATCTGAACTTAATTATATTTGGATTAAAACTGTGAAACAGATATCCAGTATGATAACACAGCAATGATACCTAAAAGATAAGTGAGAAAAAGTAATTAAATTTTAATTAACAAATTTCCATATAACATGTAATATTATGTAATATGTCATTGTAATGCATTCATTAAAAATTAGACATTGGTCTACAATATGAGCATTTTAATCCATTCACAGATTTTACTATCAATTTGGACATGACTTAAAATAGTCTTATTCAGTACTATAACACATAAATACTCTATCAGTGTGTTTCTGGAGAGACCTTATTGCAGCCTTTTAATATATAGAGGGTTGATAAGAAAGATGGAAAGGCTTTTTACCAAGGACTGTAATGATAGGACAAGGGGTAATGATTTTAAAATGAAAGAGGGTAGGTTTAGGTTCAGATAGGACATAGGGAAGAAATTTTTTACAGTAAAGTTGGTGAGACACTGAAACTTGTTGCCCAGACTTGTGGATGCCCCATCATTGGAAGTGTTCAAAGTTAGGTTTTATGGAGTATTGAACAGCCTGATCCAGTGGAAAATGGAAAACTGGCCCAATATTTAGCTACTGTGGAGTCTCTGTAAAGGCTCTGAGAACCTTTTCCAGTACAGTCAAAATAACTTAGTGGGTGGCTACTGCCAAAATGCTTACAGATTCACCAGAAAGTTATTAGAAAACTATTAATGCTGCTCTTCCTTTATGTTAACATTTTACTCTGGACACATTAAAACTGGTAGTTCAGGAAACAAGATATTAGCTACCCAAAGGACATCTACTGCAGATGGTTTGTCTTTGGTAACCATATGTTGCACGCATTTTGGCAAAAAGGTATGTGACATTATATTTGCCAGCTACTGTGCAGTAGCCAGACATTTTTGAAGCAGATCTATAAATAGCACATTTCTCCACCTCTTTCTCTCTGTCTCTTCCTTTTTCTCTCTCTATATTTTAAAGCTAGTAATATTGTCTAGGAAAAAATGTGTGCTGCAAAATTACAGAAAACTGAGGTCATAAATTTAAAACAACAAAAAATAATCTTCAGATTTCTTTTTTTTTTTAGAACTCATTTCACAGAACTTGAAACATTGAAGAACAGAAATGTCTCAAATCTGATAACATATAATTTCATGTGAGCAAATAGGAAATATTTCAATAGGGTCAAACCAGAATATTTTCTTTGCAAAGTATCTCTTATTGTAACAGGCTGCATATGTATAATTGGATCTAGAGACCTTTCTTAAGATGCATGTTGCAGTCATGTCATGACTCCATACTGGGACACGACTTGGATGCTGTCGCTCTTTTTAACACCTCCTCCCTGGGAAAGAAAATAACCTGTTGTCGTGGTTTAACTCCAGCTAGAAAAATACCATGAAGCCGCTCTCACAAATCCCCCTCCCCTCCTCCAGTGGAGGGGAAGAATCGGAGGAAAAAGAAATAAGGAAGCTCATAAAATTGAGATAAGAACTATTTACTAATTAAATCTAAATCAATACATACAGGTACTACTGCTAATAAATACTTAAAATAGTAGAAAATGAAACATATAGTACAATATATACAATATGATACAATTTCCCACCATCCGCTGACCAATGCACACCCAGATGTTGAGGGATGAAAATCAGACCCAGAGAGCCCGAGAACCACAGCCCGAGAGCCGCGGCCTGAAGGCCGGAGCCCGGGAGCCTACGCAGCAGATTCCGAGCAAACCTTATCACTGATAACACGGCCAGAAAACACAAAACAATCCACCAGCTCCCACACGAATGAGCCAGCACAGGAGTTGGCAAAGCAGCTAACGCAAGAGGGTTAGCAAGTGCCCAGAGAGACGAGCAAGGGAGTAAGGGAGAGAGAGAGAACGGAGAGTAATGGCTACCGGACCCTCTTCCCCACCCAAAGAGACCGGAACATGACGTACTATGGGATGAAATACTTCCTTGGTCAGTCTGGGTCAGCTACAGTATCCGAAGCGGACAAAAGACCTTGAGTTCAGTACAAGCCATCCCCAGCACCAGCTGAGGCCTTATCAATGTTTTCACTTACTGTCCAGCAACATAGTTTCTTGGCAACCAGAGTAAAGGGAGCTAGCCCTTTCCTGACTGAACCCAGCACATTCTCCACCCCTTATTTCATACCATTTACGTCATGCTTATTTTCATATCATCCATAAATTCACATGAACCAGCTTCCCCTTTCCCATCCCATCCCACACAGATATCATTCCCTTGGTCTATGAACCATATGGGCAAAATGTCCATTAGTCCATGACTTTGGGTTTCATCAGGTGGTCACTCAGGACAGAAAAGGTGAAGTGTTGCGTGGGATCGTTGGACGCCGATGCCAGCTCAGGTCAGGTCACTACTGCCCTTCTGGCAAGGCTGGACCTCTGTAAATTCAGGTGATCTCTGCCAGAGTGATTTCTACAACATAGAGCTCAGAACAAGGGTTATTTGCAGCAGTTAATGTCCATCATACAATTTAGTTCATGGGCTAGTTTCACCCAGAATCAAATCTCCTTGAGGCACACATCGGACTTGCCCATCTTCTCTCATTATCCATCAAGTACATCCAGGTCCTTGAGCGAAAGCAATTCCACGGATGGGTTTGCCTTTGCCCGAGGCAGGAATAACCCAGACTGTTTTTCCCAGCATGTTCTTAACATGCACTACAGGGACCTTATCTCCTTCCACAGTGCGCAGAAGTTTTGATTGAGCTGGGCCAGCACAGTTGGCAGATCCTCTGGTGTTGACTAACCAGGTGGCCTTTGCCAAATGTGTATCCCAATTTTTGAAAGTTCTACCCCCCATTGCCCTCAGGGTGGTCTTTAACAGCCCATTGCACCGTTCAACCTTCCCAGAGGCAGGTGCATGGTAGGGGATGTGATATACCCACTCAATGCCGTGCTCTTTGGCCCAAGTGTCTACGAGACTATTTCGGAAATGAGTCCCATTGTCTGATTCAATCCTTTCTGGGGTGCCATGTCGCCACAGGACTTGCTTTTCAAGGCCCAGGATAGTATTCCGAGCAGTGGTATGGGGCACAGGATATGTTTCCAGCCACCCCGTGGTTGCCTCCACCATTGTGAGCACGTGGCACTTGCCTTGGCGGGTTTTAGGCAGTGTGATGTAGTCAAGCTGTCAGGCCTCCCCATATTTATATTTCAGCCATCGACCCCCATACCAAACAGGCTTCACCCTCTTGGCCTGTTTGATGGCAGCACGTCTCACATTCATGAATGACCGGCGCAATAGCGTCCATGGTCAAGTCCACCCCTCGGTCACGAGCCCACCTGTACGTGGCATCTCTCCCTTGGTGGCCTGAGGTGTCATGGGCCCACCTAGCCATAAACAGCTCACCTTTATGTTGCCAGTCCAGATCCACCTGAGCCACTGCAATCTTCGCAGCTTGATCCACCTGCTGGTTGTATCGATGTTCTTCAGTAGCTTGACTTCTGGGTACGTGGGCATCGACGTGACGCACTTTGACGACCAGGTTGTCTAGACGGGAAGCAATGTCTTGCCATAATGCTGCAGCCCAGATGGGTTTGCCTAGGCGCTGCCAGTTGCTCTGTTTCCATTGCTGTACCCACCCCCACAGTGCATTTGCCACCATCCAGGAGTCAGTGTAGAGATAAAGCACTGGCCATTTCTCTCGTTTAGCAACGTCCAAAGCCAGCTGGATGGCTTTTACCTCTGCAAATTGACTGGATTCACCTTGTCCTTCTGCAGTCTCTGCAACTTGTCGTGTAGGACTCCACACAGCAGCCTTCCACCTACGATGTTTCCCTACAATGCGGCAGGACCCAACAGTAAACAGGGCATATTGCTTCTCATCTTCTGGCAACTGGTTATACAGAGGGGCTTCTTCAGCTCGTGTCACCTCCTCCTCTGGTGACATTCCAAAGTCTTTGCCTTCCGGCCAGTCCATGATCACTTCTAGGATTCCTGGGCAACTGGAATTTCCTATGCGAGCTCGTTGTATGATCAGGGCAGCCCACTTGCTCCATGTAGCATCGGTGGCATGATGAGTAGAAGAGACTCTGCCTTTGAACGTCCAGCCCAACACTGGCAGTCGAGGTGCCAGGAGGAGCTGTGTTTCAGTTCCAACCACTTCTGAGGCAGATCGGATTCCCTCATAAGCTGACAGTATCTCTTTTTCGGTTGGAGTGTAGCGGGCCTCGGATCCTCTGTATCCCCGGCTCCAAAATCCAAGGGGTCGACCTCGGGTCTCCCCTGGTTCTTTTTGCCAGAGACTCCAGGTAGGGCCGTTCTCCCCGGCTGCAGTATAGAGTACATTCTTTACCTCTGGCCCTGTCCGGACTGGTCCAAGGGCTACTGCATGCACGATCTCCTGCTTGATCTGTTCAAAGGCTTGGCGCTGCTCAGGGCCCCATTTGAAATCGTTTTTCTTCCGGGTCACTGCATAGAGAGGGTTGACAATTTGGCTGTAATTTGGAATATGCATCCGCCAGAAACCCACAACACCTAGGAAAGCCTGAGTTTCCTTTTTGCTTGTTGGTGGGGCATAGCTGTGATTTTATTGATCACGTCCATCGGGATCTGGCAACGCCCATCTTACCACTTTATTCCTAAGAACTGGATCTCTCGTGCAGGTCCCTTGACCTTACTTTGCTTTATGGCAAAACCAGCTTTCAGGAGGATTTGGATGATTTTCTTCCCCTTCTCAAAAACTTCGTCAGCTGTGTCGCCCCATACAATGATGTCATCAATGTATTGCAGATGCTCTGGCGCTGCACCCTGTTCCAGTGCGGTCTGGATCAGTCCATGGCAGATGGTAGGGCTGTGCTTCCACCCCTGGGGCAGCCGATTCCAGGTGTATTGGATGCCCCTCCAGGTGAAAGCAAACTGTGGCCTGCACTCTGCTGCCAAAGAAATGGAGAAAAAGGCATTAGCAATGTCAATCGTGGCATACCACTTGGCTGCCTTTGACTCCAGCTCGTATTGGAGTTCCAGCATGTCTGCCACAGCAGCACTCAGTGGTGGCGTGACTTCATTCAGGCCACGACCGTCCACTCTCAGTCTCCATTCCCCATCAGACTTACACACTGGCCAGATGGGGCTGTTAAAGGGTGAACGGGTTTTGCTGATCACCCCTTGGCTCTCCAGCTGACGAATCAGCTTCTGGATGGGAAGCAAAGAGTCTCTGTTAGTACGATACTGCCGCCGGTGCACTGTTGTGGTGGCAATTGGCACCTGTTGATCTGCAACCTTTAGCAGTCCCACAGCAGAAGGGTCCTGTGACAGACCAGGCAAGACAGAGAGCTGCTCAATTTCATCAGTCTCTATAGCAGCTATCCCAAAAGCCCATCAGTACCCTTTTGTGTCCTTAAAATACCCTCTCTTAAGATAGTCAATGCCAAGGATGCACGGAGCATCTGAACCAGTCACAATAGGGTGCTTTTGCCACTCCTTCCCAGTCAGGCTTATTTCAGCCTACAACACAGTCAATTGTTGGGAACCCCCAGTCACACCAGAAATGCTGATAGGTTGTACCCCCTTATAGCTTGATGGCATGAGGGTACACAGTGCACCCGTGTCCACTAGAGCCTTATACTGCTGTGGTTCTGATGTGCCAGGCCATCGAATCCACACAGTCCAATAAACACGGTTGTCCCTTTCCTCCACCTGGCTGGAGGCAGGGCCCCTCTAAAAGTGACCTGATTCACAGTCACTCATGTCTTGGAGGAATGGATTATTGCTCCACTTTTGTTTGGCTACGGGAGCAACGGTTTTCTTGGAAGAGTCCTTACTGGTGTGCTTTTTCCCTTTCAGTTCACATACTCGTTTCTCTAAGTGCGAGGTAGGTTTTCCATCCCACTTCCTCATGTCCTCTCCGTGGTCACGTAGGTAAAACCACAGGGTACGGCGTGATGGATACCTTTTATATTCCTGTCTTTGAGGAAAGGAACGCTTCCTCCTAATGGCTGAGACACTGGCTTGTGCAGGTGGGGATTGGAACATCTCCTTTCTGAATTGTTTAAACTCTTTGGACAGCTCCTCTATAGCTGAGACACAGGCCCGCATGGGGGAAGAAACAATGTCCTCATATCCCCGGAACTTTTGAACTACCTCCTCCACTATTGGGTCTTCATCCCTTTCCCAAGTGAATACTGCAAATGCGGCGGTTACCGAGGGTGGTCCATTCTGCATTAACTTCCGCCACATGGGTCGTGTGCACCTGATTCTATCTGGATCTATCCTCCCATCATGACGACAAACTAACTCTAGCACAGCTAGTTCCCTCACGTACTGGATAGCTTTCTCCATGGTGGTCCATCTGTGTACATGATATGGCATGTCTTCCTTAAAGGGATACCTTTCCCTCACACCATCCAGGAGCCTCCTCCAGAGGCTTACATTCTGTGTCTCCCTCCCAACTCCTCTGTCAATGCCACTCTCTTTAGCAAGTGACCCCAGCTGCTTGGCTTCTCTGCCCTCTAAGTCAATGCTACTGGCCCCGTTATCCCAGCAGCGGAGCAGCCAGGTAATAACATGTTCACCTTGCTGACGGCCAAAGTCTCTCCGGATATCCCGGAGCTCCTCAAGGCTAAAGATCGCATGGTTATGTCTGCATCACTCTCATCCTCTGTCCCTGTCACTGCCACTTGGGATGGCCCTGCTGTCTCCCCATCGACCTGTACCAGACGCCCTGATTTATGCTTCCATTTCTTTTTCTGTACTGGGTCAACTAACACTGGTGCTGGTTGATGCTGGCAGTACCACACAGGGGTCTGTACGGCTGCATTGCACCCTGCAGTGTGTAGGGCTGTTGTGGGAGGCGGAGCTGCAGCAGGAGGTGGAGCTGCTGTGGGAGGTGGAGCCGCAGTGGGAGGCAGAACCACACTGGGAGGCGGAGCTGCAGCAGGAGGTGGAACCACAGTGGGAGGTGGAACTGTAGTGGAGGGCGAAGCTGTTGCAGGAGGTGGAACCATTGTGGAAGGTGGAGCCACACTGGGAGCTGGAGCTGCAGCAGAAAGTGGAGCTGCTGTGGGAGGTGGAACCACAGTGGGAGGTGGAGCTGGCGGAGAGGGTGCAGTGGCTGCTGCGTCTGTCGAGGGGAGTTGCCATCGCCGCGGAGGTATAGGTGGCGCAGGTGGTGCAGTGGCTGCGGTGCCCATCGAGAAGATGGGCACTGCAGATGCTGCTGCAGGGGTGCAGGTGGCGCAGGCGGTGCAGTGACTGTAGTGTCTGTCAAGGGGCATTTACGTCGCCGTGGGGGTGGAGTCGGTGCAGAGGATGGGCTACTTGTGAACGGTGATGTAGCCATGGGGGATGAAGCCGGCACACAGGGCCTGCCTCTTCCCCAAACACCAGTAGCAGATGGGGCAGTATTCCAAAACATTTCTTTGACTTTACACAGGAGCACAATAACATTCAGAAACAAGCTGATCCCTAGCAATAGGTCACCCCGGGACCATGAAAAATTTCCCAAATACTCATACACTTGCGCCATTGACCATAGAGAAGAAGTAGAAAATTGGAATAATTTCCACACATCCACCCAACTGAATAATTCCTTCACATGCAACCCACTAAATGATTTCTCCTCTACAGGCTGTGTCCCAGAAGTGAAAAGCGAAAAGGTATAATTAGTGAAAGTCCCTATGACAATACTTGAGAAACATGCAAACGTTGCCAGTACTGCATACAGATACATGATTATTCCCCAAACCAGTAGTATACAGAGCAGCCAAATCAGACTCTTCAATCTGGTCAGGGCATACATGATCACTATCATAAGGAGCACCCAAGGCAGTAAATCTCACCGTTCTATCATCCACTTAAAAATCCAAGAACTTAACGTGCTGACCAGCCACCACAACATCTCTATAACCAATGCTTATCACACAATCTGCTTTAACACACAGTAATCAGATCTGTTCTTATCTCAACCCTTCGAGCCCCACGTTGGGCACCAAAAAAGACTGTCGTGGTTTAACTCCAGCTAGCAAAATACCATGAAGCCGCTCTCACAAATCCCCCTCCCCTCCTCCAGTGGAGGGGAAGAATCGGAGGAAAAAGAAATAAGGAAGCTCGTAAAATTGAGATAAGAACTATTTACTGATTAAATCTAAAACAATATATACAGATACTACTACTAATAAATACTTAAAATAGTAGAAAATGAAACATATAGTACAATATATACAATATGATACAATTTCCCACCATCCACTGACTGATGCACACCCAGATGTTGAGGGATGAAAATCAGACCCCAAGAGCCCGAGAACCACAGCCCGAGAGCAATCGCAGCTCGAGAGCAGCGGCCTGAAGGCTGGAGCCCGGGAGCCTACACAGCAGATTCCGAGCAAACCTTATCACTGACAACACGGCCAGAAAACCCAAAACAACCCACCAGCTCCCACACGAATGAGCCAGCACAGGAGCTGGCAAAGCAGCTAACGCAGGAGGGTTAGCAAGTGCCCAGAGAGACGAGCAAGGGAATAAGGGAGAGAGAGAGAAGGGAGAGTAATGGCTACCGGACCCTCTTCCCCACCCAAAGAGACCGGAACATGACGTACTATGGGATGAAATACTTCCTTGGTCAGTCTGGGTCAGCTACAGTATCCGAAGCGGACAAAAGACCTTGAGTTCAGTACAAGCCATCCCCAGCACCAGCTGAGGCCTTATCAATGTGTTCACTTACTGTCCAGCAACATAGTTTCTTGGCAACCAGAGTAAAGGGAGCTAGCCCTTTCCTGACTGAACCCAGCACACCTGTGATTGTAGTACTTGACAATAGGTGTTCTGAGAGATGGCAAAGTATCAGAAACCAAGCCTAGGAAACACTACTTCATGACACAGAGTTGCAGTATAAGCTTCCCAATTTTTAAGGTGACTAGACATCATAATCTAGAAATCTCTATAGCAGCAATATGTTTGCCCTTAAAATTGCTTCAGACAGTTAAACATGGGCAGTGATGCCATTTGCCTTTTTCTTTGTTTTTTTAGTTGCATGGAATAATCTACTTACCTGTCCAGCATCAGCTGTGAAAGAATACTTTAGTAAGAAAGTGTGAAAGTGTGTTTGTTTGACAAAATGTAAACTTTTGCAATATACAGCTGATGTAACCAGCCAAATTTGTCTTTGATGTTGACTCTTTACAGTATAATGCCTTTTCTACAAATAAGACACATAATTCAGGCCCTAAAATTGTTTTTTCCCTGTATTGACACAAAGATGATATGGTTCAGAAGTAAAGCATGCTGTTGACATGTTAAATGACTTGAACCACACTGAGGGTGATCTAATTGCTATTTCCTAATCAATTGCATTGAAATATCTGTTTTTAACATAATTTAATAATCAGGAACCTTTGAGCAACTACATTTCATGTTTTCTCAGGGTTTGTAAAAACAGAAGATACATTCCACTCTAAGGAGGATAAAAGTTAGAAAGAACACACCTATAGTTACACAAAGATAGTGAGTGTGAGAAACAATATTTTGTTTAAAGAACTTTCCTGAAGGAAAAAATGTTAATGCTAAATTTGATTTTAAAATGTTAATAGGGTTATTTTCCAGATGGGTTTCTGGAGCAATTTGATACACCAAACAGAAATAGTATTTTATAGTAGAAATATTGTCAGTAGGAACTGACAAAGCCTGATTTTCTATGGCTTATTGTCATGTGGTGGGATTCCTTGGTATGTGGTGCAAACCCAGTTAAAAACTTGTTTCTCTAGAATCTTATTAGGTTTAAACATTCATTGAAGTCTTTCTGTATGAGGGATGTATGTAAGTTTTTCTTCTTATTTGGCTGTCTGTTTTCAGAAGCTTAAGGCACACCTTGATGACTATGATGTCTATGACATTTTGATCATCTTGATCTGTATAACATCTTGATCTTTCTACTAATTCTGACTGAGATTGTCCAGAGAATTCAAAAGATATTGAGATGAAGTAAGGCAGACAGGGTGTTCTGTGCATTCAGCTGGGAACAGAATAATCACATAAGTTGGATTTCCTTAGGCTAAAAGAAATCAGACAAAAAAAGATATGTTTGCAACTAAAATATTCCACCATTTTAACTTAACCTGTGTAAGCATAAAAACATGAAAACTAAATATTAAAATTGTGCTAAAATGAGATCGGTTTTGTAAAATAACAGGTAAGTAGTTAGATACTGAAGAAAGATTTCTGATGTTGAAAGTGAAAGTGTATGCTTACTGCAAGACAAGTGGCATTTTGAAGAGTAGGTTTTAAAAGACCCTGAATGTCTCTGTACATCTTTTAAAGACCTTTAGCATAAATGAACACAAAATAGTGACAGAAACTTCTCTACATACTTCTTTGAAGGACAAAGTAGAAATTAGAAATAGAATGTGTATGATGAAATCATATTGAAGATAGTAACCGTATAGAATAATGCACCATATAATGGAAAAACAGCTGTTTTAAATATGCATAAATTGCAGCTGAATTCTCTGAATTTAAGTTTCTGAACAGTTTAACCCACTGTGTAATACTGGTGAGAGCATTACAATTTATATTTATCCTATTGACATGAGTGAAGAAATGTCCGTGAAAGTGTTCAATAAAATTTTGCTGCTAGGCAAGTCTGGAAGTCTGGTTTCTGGGGATATTCTGGCACAGCCCATTGTCATTGGTGTCATGCTCCACCATGAGCTACCATAAACAGTTGAGTCAAACAGCAGGAGAGTAGGCAATTATTGAAATTAATGGCTGATGTGTCAGCTGCACGTAGTAGCCAGAAAGAGAGGGAGACCTTGGAAGGAGCTATCAACACTAGTAAGTCTCCATGTTTTTTTTAAGATTTCAGAATAAACCTAGTGTTACTGAGTGTTCATAAATCACAGTGTGATTCTGTCCTCATACAAAATCAGGTTTCTTGATTCATGCTTACCCTTCTAAACATAGCTGAACAACAATCACATTCACCTAAAATGTAATAATCTTAAATAGATAAGGGAAGCATACATTTTTGCTATTCACCTAACTAATGAAGTACAATCCTTACACATGAGCTTATTCTTGTATTAAAGAACAATCTTTAGAGAAAATAATTCTCCTGGTTTAACCACAGTTGGCAACTAAGGTCCACACAGCTGCTCACTCACTTTTCTCCAAGTGGGATGGGGGAGAGAATTAGAAGGGTAAAAGTGAGGAAACTTGTGGGTTGAGATAGAATTTAATACGCAAAGCAAAAGTGCACACACAAGAAAAACAAAACAATGAATTCATTCAGTGCTACTCTTTGGCACGTGTTCAGCTATCTCCAAGAAAACAGGGCTCCATCGTGTAATGTTTGCTTGGGAAGACAAACACCACAACTCTGAACGTCCCCCTCTCCTTCTTCTTCCCACAGGTTTTTACTGCTGTGCATGATGTCATATGCCATGGAATATCACTTTGATCAGTTGGGGTCAGCTGTCCTGGCTGTGTCCCCTCCCAACTTCTTGTGCACCCTCAGCCTACTCACCAGTGGGGCAGTGTGGGAAGCAGAAAATACCTTGGCTCTGCATAAGCCCTGCTTAGCAAAAACTAAAACATCCCTCTGCTATTCACCTGGTTCTCAACACAAACCCAAAACATAGCTCCATAATGGCTACTATAAAAAAATTAACTCAGCCCCAGCCGAAACCAACCAACCATACACAATTATTCTGAAGTGTGAATAATCCTGGACTGAAATCCTGGAACAGCTAAAATGAAAGAAAACCATGCAATAATTTACAACAACAACAAAAAATGTTATCTCAACTGTCAGTGTTTATGAAAGCTTGATCTTGATCAGTTATTGCCAAATATTTTTTAATATTTTTTAATGCAAAACAATTAATATTGTCTGCCTTTTTCACTTACTGCACTTAGACAGAGACAGCCTGGAGTCACGTGGCTGCAACAAAACAGTGGATGCTATCATAGCAAGGGCTGAAGTAAGAGGAGAATAGAGCTTTGCAGAAGCAAGCTGGTGGTGGTCCTGGCTGTCTTCTAAAACGGAGTCTGAAGAGTAGGAAGAAAACAATAAACAAAGGAAAGCATCACTGCTCCTGCAGTAAGAAGATGGACTGTTAACCTATTCTGAAAATGTCTTCCTCCATTTTTTGGTTTTGTATTTGGTTTTTTTATTTTTTATTTCACTTCTGTCAGTGATATATTCTTTATTCCCAGCCCCTCGTTTTAAAAGCCTGAGGAAGAAAAGCCAATCAGAAGTCAGAAATACAGTACACAAAAATGGTTACCACTTGGTCATGTAAGGAAAGCAGCATGATGAAGTAAAACTATCATCTTTCTGCTCTCAAATCCTTCCAAACTTTTGCTTATTAGACTTATGAAGCCACCTATGCTGCCACTTCTGGATATCAGTCAAGGTTAGACTTTTCCTGCTTACTAGCTTTTGAGAGTAATAGTTTACATTTAGCACATTTTTGCCTTCTTCAGTGAGCAAATTCATGAAGTCATTTGGGTTAAAATGACTGAACAATATTCAGTTTCAGTAGGCCAGACTGGGACAATTTGCAGATGTGTCATGTAGTTATAATTACCTTTCTGAAAAATTCTACATAAAGATTAACACAAAAGGTAATTCCCACAGGAAATTTAAGTAATGTGAACTAATTATTGTGAGCAATATACATTTTTATAAATTAAAAACAATGAAATATATAGGTTTGTTTCTGGGAGGAAAGTTAAGGTATTTAAAAAAAAATGAATGAGTAAAATTTCAAAAGTAAACCACTGTGATAGTCAGGAGGTAAGCAAAAATTCTCTGTTTTCCTTTCTTCATGGAACATCTCAGACTTGTTAAAATATATTATTTGTTAATAAGTTGTTAAAATAAATACTTGAAATGCAAGGTTGATCCTTTTCTCATTTTTACCATAAAAAATGTATTTTTACATGGAAAAGCACAACTGTGATGTTAGTTACTAAAACCAAATATAACTAAAAATGTCTAAATTAAAAAATGCTTTCTTTAGATATGCTTATTTTTTCCCCCAAAAAGCTATATAATTATCTTTTAAAACAAATTGAAGTAGTATCACCACTCCATGTTAAGATGTTTTAAATAACAAATCATTTTACCTAAAGGGTTTGGATAATTTCCACATAAAATTGGCCCTTAAAAAATGTCAGAACCATTTACAGTGATTAATGAAAAAAGTATTTTTAGCACTCATAATATTTTACAGTGCCTATTGCTTCAGCATGTTTCAATAAATAGGTTATTTAAATGCCTATCTTTTGGAACACAGAATATTACTGTTCTCATTATCCACCAAAAGTATAAGGTAACTTAGACATAATGGGATGTTAAAAAATAAAAAAATAATAATAAAAAAAAAAAGAATAAAAGTAACAAAAAATCAAATATTTTTTTTTTTACTTTACAACATTATTGAAAGAAGTTAAGTGTAGAGTGGAAGAATATTCTCAAAGTGAAAAGATGAGCAGTATTTCCATATATTTTTTATAGAGAACAAGATAAAATTTCCAGTGTCATTATTTAAATACTCAAGTAATTGTTTTTAAAGGACTGAAGTAAGACCATTTTCTAACAGCATGTCTTGAAAACAAAACACAGAAAACAACAAAGAAAATATTTTAAACTTTTATTATTTATTTTCTTGAGAATTCACCACTACTCTTGTGCAAGGCTGTGATATTAATGGCAGTCTTACAAAACAATGCAAGTTTACAGATTTATGCCTAAGTATTTATGTTTTGCAGGAAATTAGTGTTTATTTTCATATGATACAGATTTTCTAACTCCTTGCTGAAAGCATCTGACTGTGTTCACTCCGAGGATAAAAATATGTCATTACGTGGGACAGAGTTCTTAACTGTTATGGTGAGACCACGTTTCTGTAAAATTAGATCTCAGGAATCTTCATTAGATATATTTTTATATATTTTAGACAAATTTTTCATGATGGGAAATCATAGGACACTGTGCTGGCTTCAGTCAGGAAAGAGTTAACTCCCTTTACTGTGGTTGCTAGGGACCTGTATTCCTGGATGCTGAGAGAAGTATTGATAGGGTCTTAGCTGGCACTAGGGAATGCCTGTACTGAATTCAAGATCTTTCTCTGTTTCTGATACCACAGCTGCGTTCCCAGCTCTCGCTGTCTCACTACAGGCAGTGTAGGGGACATACAGTTCAGGCAGCTGACCCAAACTGACCAAGGAAGTATCTCATTCCATAGTATGTCATGTTCCGGGGCTTAGGCAAGGAGTGGGTCCAGTAGCCATTACTCTCTCCCTTACTCTCTTGCTCACCTACTCCCATACACTTGCTAACACTCCCCGACTCCCGTGTTAGCTGCTTTGCAAACTCCTGTGCTGGCTCGTTTGTGGGGGACTTGGTAGCTTGTTTAGAGTTCTTGGCTGTGTTATCTCTAATAGGGTTCGTTCAGAGTCTGCTGCGACAGTCCTTGGGCTCCGGCCCTCAGCCTGCGGCTCTTAGGCTGCGATTGCTCTTGGGCTACAGCTCTCGGGCTCTCTGGGTCTGACTCTCACTACTCAGCACCTGAGTGTGCATTGGTCAGTGGGTGGTAAGAAATTGTATCATATTGTATCATGTTTTATTTTCTATTATTTTAATTATTTATTAG
Source organism: Rhynochetos jubatus (assembly GCA_027574665.1). Classification (NCBI taxonomy): domain Eukaryota; kingdom Metazoa; phylum Chordata; class Aves; order Eurypygiformes; family Rhynochetidae; genus Rhynochetos; species Rhynochetos jubatus. Next base: position 85,958,407 of record CM050649.1, on the reverse strand, counting down.
TAGTAGTATTTGTATATATTAATTTAGGTTTAATTAGTAAATAGTTCTTATCTCAGTTTTATGAGTTTCCTTATTTCTTTTTCCTCTAATTCTTCCCCTCCACTGGAGGAGGGGAGTGAGATTTGTGAGAGTGGCTTCATGGTATTTTGCTAGCCAGAGTAAACCACGACAGACAGATTTTCTTTTGTTACCATCTGCCAGCTGCAGAATAGCTTGCTACTTTACCTCCTTTCGCTATTTCCATGCAGATAACGTGCAGAATCTGTAGCCTAGGTATGGGAAAACAGCCCAGTGGAAACTGTTTTGTCTATGGTAAAACAGCTCAAATGTAAGAGGATTTGGCTAGCAGATCCTGTAAGACTTGTAACTGCAAAGCAGTGGATTCTCCTTCAGTCTTATACCCACTTCAAAGGACACAGTGACTAGTTGTGGCCTCAAAGGCTGTCTGTGCGGGGACCGTCAGTCTTCCCAGATGTGATTGATGTAGACTGTCTGCTCCTTCCTACTGATCTTACATGAACCAGCCTTGTGATTTTGCTGTGCATGGGATCCATAAGGCTCTCTGCATAGATGTTCATACATGTAATGAAGGAACTAGGACTCTGGAACACATTGTGATGCATGTTAAAAAGTTATGGGTCCTACCTCTTACCATAAGTATAACAGAAGATGATCATAAGATGCAGCTATCCCTTTTTTCACAGAAAGGTAAACTTTATTTATCCAATAACATCTAGGACGCTGAGGATAGAATTGGAATTCTTCATGACTAGCTAGGGTGATAAACTTGCTGAAGCATAATACATTCTAGGGTTTATTATCCAGGATTTCATAGCTAGTGATTAGCAGGGTTTGGGTTTTTTTGTTTATTTATTTTTGTTTAACAGTATTTGGCATGTTGCTGAACTTCATGTATAGCAAACGGGCGTGAAGCTGGCTAAGGGTCTAGAAAACAACTCCTATGAGAAGCACCTGAGGGAACTGGGATTGTTTAGCCTGGAAAAGAGTAGGCTCAGGGGAGACCTGAAAGGAAGTTGCAGAGAGGTGGGTATTGGTCTCTTCTCTCAAGCAACAAGTGATAGGACAAGAGGAACTGGCCTCAAGTTGTGTCATGGGAGGTTTAGATTGGATATTAAGAAAAATTTCTTCACTGAAAAGGTTATCAGCAATTGGAACAGGATGCCTAGGGAGATGGTTAAATATTAATTTCTGGAGTTATTTAAGAGACATGTGGACAAGGTACTGAACGACATGGTTTAGTAGGAGTATTATCAGTGGCAGGTTAACAGCTGGATTTGATGATCTTAAAGGATTTTTCCAACCTAAGAGTGTTGCCTTTGCAAGGCGTGGCGACCTGGTTCAGGAACGGCACGGCGACCCCCCCCGGGCCGCTCGGGCCATCTGCTCACAGACACCAACGTGGTGGATGGCAAATGGTGTTTATTGATGTGTAACACTGCGTTATATGGCTTAGGTTTGTCACGTCACTTCCGTCTGTTTACATTGCAAACTACACGCTACTGGTTATCAGGGGAGGGTCCCTGTCTTTCCGTACAGCACGTAATCTTCCGGCCGCCAGATCCTAACTACCCACATTTCCCCCCTCCCTATGCGTAAGTAAATTGGCTAAAATGTAACAATCTTGAAAATACGTATATCGCAATCTTGGAATTGTATCCCGTTCTTAAGCTATGCTTTACAACAATTTTGACACATATCATGAACTTGAATAAAAAATATAAGGCATGCTAGGTGAGAGGCAACAGGGGTGTTACTGGGAATAGCAGGGTATGACTGGAGATAGCTAAACAATTCTGAACAAGAACATTTTTATAGCAATTGTCGGTATTCTATCATCATGATATTAATTGTTTCTAGCCGGCTTTTAACAAATGACACGAACTTATTCAATACACGGGGTCCAAAAATCAGTGCTATTACAATTATTATAATTGGCCCTATCAGGGTAGATATCAGGGAGGTCAGCCATGGTGAATGGTTAAACCATGATGCAAACCAGTTTTGTTGTGCTTCTCGTTCTTCTTTTTTCGCTTCTCCAATCCTTCTCGCACTTTCAGGTGTGGACAGGATGCTTGTTGACTTGCAGTCTTCTCCTGCTACCAGTGCGTATGGGTTATAGGGGCATCTGATAAACCGGTTCTGTGGATAAAAACTCACAATTTTTGTTAGTTTCATTCTGAAGATTTGGTTTGATGGATTTAAGTGGTTACTTTAAGCCCGGTTACTTGGGCTAGTTGCCTCACGCAGTTGTCCTCCCATTCTTGTTTAAAAACAATCATTCCTGCCCCATCAAAGATCAATCTACACATTTGTTTTATATCAAACGGGAGTAGATCGTCTCCCCCGAAAATACCATCTATGAGGGTGCAGACCATGGCAGAATTAAGCCCTTTATCTGCAATTGCCTTAACAATCGCTTGTATATCCTTAGGGTTTATTGGCGAGTAGACCCTCTGTCCCCTGTCTGTCACCTGGACCGGGAACGCTAGCGTGGCTGATGGGGCCCAATCGGCACACGCAATCTTTATTTTCCTTCAATCAGTGAGAGGAATATTTTCCTCTCGGGGTCCCTTTTTATTTCGGATGGGAGTATTTTGACTTTTGAATGTATCTAGTCTCATTTCCTCCTCCTCTGAGTTTGAATCAGTTGCGAGCCGCTCGTCCCAGCTAGTGTCTGACTCAGAGTCGGAGCTCGACTGACCGGGTACTTCCCGTTTTCCGTACCTTTTTGTTGGGCCCCGGCCCCGCCCGCTTCTTCTGTGGGCGGGTTGTTCCCTCCCTCTTGACTCGGCCCTCCTTCCTGTGTTGCCCCGCCCTCTGCGCGGCGGGGTGTTCGCCCTACAGGGGCGTTTCTCCAGATGGCCGCTCTGATTGGCTTTCCGCCCTTCGATCACGCTCCCCTCCTTCCGCCTATCGCCCCTGCCCTCTTTCTCTTTCCCATTCTCCTCCCTTTCTTGTTCGCGCGCGCTTGTTAGTGCTAACGCTTCCTCCTTATCTCCACCACAGGCATCTTCGCCCCGCCCTTCTTCTTTCTGTCCGGCGCCATTTTGGGGCGTATAGGGCGGCGGTTTAACCCAACCCTCCTCCGACTGTGGTCTCTCCGCCGCGCCCCTGGCTTCCTCGGCTAGCCCACCCCAGAAAGATTTAGCTTGTTTCTGCACTTCCGTAGGCGGGTCGGGGTTCGGGAGTTGAGGGGGCGTGTCGCCCTCTTGCCGGTCTTTAGGCTCAGCAGAATCATTACCGTCTGGGGGGTGCAAAGTCTGTGTGGCTGCCCCGACTGCCGTTTTCGGGGCGGCCAACAAACGGTCCTTTGCCACCCTCCAGGTCTCCTGTTCTTTTAAGGTCTTCTCCAGGGCCTGTACGACTCTCCCCCACGACTTAAGGTTTTTCCCACAGCCCGAGGACATCGTCTCCTCGGCTAACGCTTTAGTGCATTTATCCCACACCTCAGGGTGGAAAATATCCACTGGCTGGTCAATGACCCCAATTTTTAAAAGCCTCGCAACTGCGAGAGTAAAATCTTTGGGCTTACAATCAATACCCCACTGCTCATGTAATAACGATACGACCTTCACAAGGGCTTCCATCCTCCTTGTTGGTCCGGGAGCGTCCTCCCCGCCGGGCTGGTCCAGCCGCTCCGGCCGCCGTTCACCCGAATCCAGGCGAGTTTTCCCAGGTTTCGGCACCACTTGTTGCCTTCGCAAGGCGTGGCGACCTGGTTCAGGAACGGCACGGCGACCCCCCCCGGGCCGCTCGGGCCATCTGCTCACAGACACCAATGTGGTGGACGGCAAATGGCGTTTATTGATGTGTAACACCGCGTTATATGGCTTAGGTTTGTCACGTCACTTCCGTCTGTTTACATTGCAAACTACACGCTACTGGCTATCAGGGGAGGGTCCCTGTCTTTCCGTACAGCACGTAATCTTCCGGCCGCCAGATCCTAACTACCCACAAAGAGCTTTTAGGATTCTATAACTGTGAACTCCAGACAGTTCTTACGTGCTGTATGTTTGGTAGTAAATAAAGAAAAGTCTCATGAATTTCAACCAGTCTCTTTGTCTATCATAACATGTACAATGAAGTAGTAGGGAGCATGACCAGTTTCCATTGTATTCTGTGATTTCAGTCAGTCTCACTATTTTTTTTTCCTGCCTTTGTTAATATGAGGGTTTGAAATGCTTTTCCACAGACAGATACTGTTGCTCTTAATGAATTCAACTTTTTGGAGTTAAATGAAGCTATGTGAATTTACATAATTTTCCCGATGTGTTTAAAATGTGCTAAGAAGTAGTCTGTAATTAATTCCCCTAACCCTCAAGAATATATTTATACACACACAAACCATATGCCTGCATACATGTTTGTGTGTCTGTGTGTGTACAGACATAAATTTAAAAAGTTAAATATATACTATCAGCAATCAGAAAATCTATCACATAGGCAAAACCACATTCCATCCAACTAATACTAACTTGGCACATTTCAAAATGATGGCAGATCCCTAAGAATGAAGAAACAGCTTGAAATCAAAAGTAGCTCTGGGAAATACTTTCTTATTTTCAGTTGTTAAGTTGTAGTGAAACATGATCTCAAGCTTTTCTCCTCTGCAGTAAGACCTAGAAATGTAATTTTATTCAAGGGGGAATCCTCATCAACTATATAGATTTGGGTAAGAAGGCATTAAGAAAATAACTGCTTGAAGTAAGATCTGGCAATGTTTTAACATCTGTCTGCAAAGAAAAGAGAGCAAATATTGTACCATGTGTGATACACCTTCAGGCATAAAATGAGAAGAGATTAATAACAGCATAAAATGCACTTGCAATCAATCTACTTATTCTTTAAATAAATGGTTTCACTCAGATATTTTGAATGATCCGTTGCATGAATTTCTCATAGTCCAGGATAACACCATACTGTTTGTTGTGAAGATCATTCCCGTGGGTTATATATGCTTACTATTTTTGCTCAACAATTCAGAGCATAACTTTGTTGAAGTAAGCACTTCTACTTCATTCTTGAAGTTGAATTTTTTATTATGTGATTTTTTTCATTGAAATCCTTACTTTGTTAAATTTTGTTTTTCCATTGCTGTGAAGTTGCCGCTAAGGACTTTGAATACACGGTTAGTAATTTGGGTTAAATTAAGCATGTCGCTAGAACATTCTCACAGTTCTTTGTAGGACAAACATGGTCATACTTGATAAATTCTACAGTTTGTTGTAAGTGACCTACTTACACATTTTGTTTAGTGAAGCCAAGCTGTACATCTGGTGTGTGTAGGAGGGACTTTCTTTTTCATGACCCAGTAGATTTCAGGATACCCTACGTGAGGTTTGCCACTAGGCACCCTGTTATGCTACTTCAAATTGTGGGCCTCTCACAGAATATCTTCAACAGAAATATATAATAAAATCTTCGGCAGAGATACATCCACAGTATATCATAAACCTATACAGCAATGTTGCCAGATTCGTTTTACCTCACTTAAGAAATTACTTTCCTTTAGTCTCACTGCGGAGAATAACGTTTCTTAAAAGCAATTCAACCACTGATAATCTAGAAACAAGGACAATCTCCTCTCCAGAAAATTAAAGCTTAATTTAATTTCCCATAAAGTTATATTACAGTATGCTAAGTAAAAGCTATGCCTTTTGTAAGCTCTTTAAAAACTGGATTAACTTCATGCAGAACATGTGTAGCAGTGAAATCCTTCAGCTATGTCTCATCTTGTGTCTTTTGATAGGGGGGAAATTCGAAGTTCTTTTCATATATACCTAGACCATCATTTCTGTTGAGATGTTTATTTGCAAATGTTTGTATCTTCACGTGATAACTCTCTGACGGTACTTTTCAACTAAATAATGAAATATTTTCTGTATAAATACCATGAAGTCATTGAACAATAAAGCTAAATAACTATGTGAGAATGGTAGTATTGGAATAACTACATTTTGAATCATCAACCACTGTAAATTAGCTACTTACTAAATTTGGAAAGATAAAAAGTCTCTACAAAACTTGTTATGAAGAAGACTTTATGTCTTATTGAGTATTTAACTGAAAAGATTTGAAATATACAGGATTAGAAGGAATATTTTGAGTATTGAAACAGCTCTGGATAATACTAAAACTAACAAAGTGATCTGAGGCAGGAATTTAACTCATGCCTGTGGAGCTGAAAGAATATCTTAATATACAAAATGGATGAAGAAAAATAATACTTTACAAACATTCTGAGAATTCTCGTTATAAGACCAATGATAATTATCAGATTGCAAATTCATATGCTGAATAGCTAACAAAAATATCCTACAAATCCAATGAAATATTGATAGTATTTGATATGTAAAGTATCCGTCTTTGAAAAAAGTATCACTACTTCCTTCAGTAAAATGATAGAAAGAAATAAAGAAAATAAAAAATGTGAAAGTAAAGCAATATTCTGCCACTTTTTTCTTCCAATTGCAACAAATCCATGCAATTTCAAACCTTCAAACTCTTGCCTTGTAGAGAGAGCCAACAGCAATCAAGCAATAGTTCTTGAGGAAAACAGATGCAGAACAGCTCCAGGCTCATTCCAACTTAATACTTAAGCAACAGCTTCACCTTCTAGAGTCATTTGTCAGACAGTACCTTCAGTTACAAAGATCTTTAGAATTAAATTTAACATAAATGTACTTAAATTAATTTGAAAAATAGTCAAAGATGTTTGCACTATGTGTTTCATCACACATGAATATTTTTAAAATATGAATCTATGACAAATTTGTCTTCAGAGGTCACTGTCATCAGCTTTTGTATTTGTGTTACTTTTCGATATTTGGTTTCACGATAAACTTCTGAAATATCCACTAGAATGACAACAATATAAGAATGGAAATAAATGTATAATTCTTTCCTTTTTGATTCTTCTCAGTGTTTTCAGGATGTAGTTGTCACTGTGGATAGTTTATCTTTTCCACTTTTTATAAATTGATAGGTTAAATTAAGTAGGTATAAATTCAGAACATGTGTCAAGCAGTATCTCTCTTTGAATATATGTGCTGGTATTTCATATTCCTGTATTCTGAATCTATTTTATCAGATACAAAATTCATGGCATTATTACATTAATCAGTTATATTGCTTCTGTAACAAAATACAGTAGTTATACCAGTCTGAAGCTTATATAAATTAATAAAAATTACAAAATTGATCAATTTATTGTCTTATTTTAACAATAGCCTTAAATAGGATAGCATTTAAATATTCATCTCCACAAATGAAGTGTGAGTTTTTAATATTAAAAATTCCAAACACGTTTCCTCCCTTATTGAGTTTACTGTTTATATCTCATAACATATTCTGAGTTTTCTCTGCAGTTAAATAATGCAGGAGTTTACTATTTGATCCTTCACTGAACAATATGTTTCTTTTCAAAAACACTGCAGATAATAGATTTGGAAGATTATATATATTAAAATAAAACTCCCAAAATTCTTGAAGAGACAGACATACATTCTTATAACATCTGTGCCTAACACTGTGTATGAATACATTGCTCTGGTATGTGGTCAAACAAACCCACTTATTGTAAAGTTAAGCATTAATAAAATCTTTTCCTTTGTAGTTTTAGACTTTATTTCTCTCCCTTAAGTAGGCAGCTTTTCCCAAACATTTTTCCTCAGCATTTCTAACTGAATGCCTAAGAATACGAGGATGCTCTTGTCTATTGGGCTAAATCAGTTTAACACTGTTTTGATTTTTGTTTAACAATTTTCCTCCCACGTTTACATCAGTAGAATGAACCGCGGACTTAGGGAGTTTTCTCCCAGATTATTGTATCTGAGTGAGTTGGTTGTTAAGGTGTGATCAGAGAAGATGATGCCTGCACCTTACCCTGGGGACATGCAAGTTTTCACTGGAAAGGAATCCACCCAGTCACAAAATGCTTTACTTGTGTTTTGGATCAAATAACTGTTTTCAACATTTTCTACTCTACTTCCCCCACAAATTAATCATCCTTTTTACAAGGGAAAATTGATATTACACCAAGCAAAACCTTTCCATAACCTTGTTAGAACATCTGACAGATTTTTTATAAGTGAACAAAGATGAATGGTAAAGGTGACTGTCAAACTGAACTTTCCTTTGAAAGAAGTTTGTCCATGGAATTCTTCTATCTTGAACTTGTAAAATAACATAGGTCTGTTTCTTCCTTTTTTTTTTTTTTTTTCTTTCTCATAAAAAATTCTTCACACAAATACAGATACATAAGTCACCATGGACCCTGATTAATTACAGGGAAGAAGTATTCATGTCTCTTTTTATGACTTGACCAACCTTTTAATAGGCATAAAATAACTTAACTTTTGCATAATATTATGGAACTTTAATGAAGTATGGCTGAGTTCACAGCAATGAAGATTCCAAATATCTTTCTTTAGGCCTTCACATTGCAATGCAGAATAATCCTCACTGTTAACTTTCTACACCTTATGAGATTTGGGGATTTATCTACTCTTAGTACTTGAATAATGAGCAAAAGCAAAATGAGCAGCAAAGTTATTAAGGAATTTTACATGCTGCAAATTCCAAACAGACAAAGGCATCAAATTAATTCTTGCAGGCAATAAGCAACCTACAGAAAAAACAAATTTCAGGCCAATCCTCACACTTATTGGCTGTTTCATGGAACTAATTAGATTTAAACAATATTTCATTTAAATGTTTGCAATTTTACAATTGTTACTTAAAACCAGATGCTTTTTCTACATACTGCAGCCTAAACAATTCTTTCGGTATTTCATATTTCTCTGCATAGGCCAGGTACCTATAACTTAAGGTCAAGTTCCTTGTTACATCCAGTCTTTCTGTGGTTTAACTTCTCGTCTGTCAGACAGGGGATTGTAACTGATTAAGAGGTGACAAGAAATAGATAAATTTCATCAAGCACTGATATTAACACAGTGGGATAAGGAAAATAACTCACTTGGCTGAATTCTGATTTTGAATCGGTTTTAATATTAGAATGAAAACAATAAGGTACTCATTAAAAAAAGAGTGAAAGTCATGTCAATTCTTGTACATGAAAGGATGTCTTAATGTGTTGACTTTATTTTCTGTGTAACCACACTGAAATATTTTCTATGTTACAAAGTACCTCTTTTAGCTGCTTTCTGCAAAATCAGCTTCCCATGGTGAGTTTCAACTTTTGGAACTTCTGTAATGCAGATTTAAACAAAGAGTCCATGCAGAGTCAGGGTCAGAAAATTGAAAAAAAAAAAAAAAAAAGAAAGAGTATAAAAGAGGTGGTCCAGAACTACTTGAAAGCTTTGCAGAATACAATATTGCTGTTTTTTCTCAGGAAAAAGACTCTAACGTAACCAAATTAATTGTAGAAGGAAGAGTCTCCTATTTACAAGCAATAAGAACTTCAGAAGAAAATTTTATGAGATTTAAATACAGAAATGCTTGTCATTTTAGGTGACTTAATTGGCAAGTACTCTTTCTGTAATATTTGTTACTGGCTGAAATTGGCAATGATGTCTGTTGTTTTAAATTTTTATTGCCCTCCCCAGTATTATAAGGCAATAGGACACAATTTCTGAGACAGACATACCATGAAAAAAAACCAAAACAGAATGCAACCTTTGTATCACTAATCTTTTTCTCTCAACTCTTCTTGCAAAGATGCTTATGTAGACTTTGACTCCATTCTTTCCAGAGTAGTGAAATCAGTGTAAGTATACTATGATAATTTATCATCTTCTCTGCCAAACAGTCATCCTTCAACACCTGATTGATAGTTCTCACAGTAGTTTGCGTGGGGTTTATGTCTTCTTCTGTGAAAATATTGGAAGGTTTTTCAAGTGATTGAAACCAGTCTAGGGTGGAGGAACCAGAAGTCCAGTATGCCTTTTTGTCTGATCATTAGACTGTTGTGGTATGAACCACATCTGCAGAGATATCAGAGCATCCATGGAGCAGCCAGGGGTAGGAGGCACATCAGCTTTTCAGTCTGGTGAAAGGATGAGGTGTTGCTTGTGTTTTGTGCTGATTCTCTCCATTATAAGAACTTGCTTACATTCAGAAGACTTTGTAATAAGTATCTTTTCTCAGTCTGAGGCATTTCATTTCATAGCTGCAAAGATATACAGCTAATGAATATTAATCCACAACAGAAATTAGATAAGTTGTTTGTCTTCTAAGGTTTCAGTACCTTTGAGCATATGGCATAGCAAAACTGCAGACACCAAAGTACATACCCTAGAGAAAGCAAGTGTCCTCTTGGTTATCCAAGCAGTTTGTTGGTTATTTTTCATCACTCTCATTCTTGCTCACTTATGTAGTGTTTTCTCAGTCCTTATTCCAGTCTCTCAAATTATAATATGTAAAATAGACATCAATAATCCATTCTGATCCCTAGGGAATTTAGTGACTATATAGAGATACAGGGGTTTTTGCTAGTAGTTAACATCATGTAGGCAGCTTGGTAGATGTGAATTATGTTTAGCTTTGAATTTTGTAACAAACATGCAATTCTGAAATTCTTGGCAATTTAACAATGTATTTGGCTGGCAGTAGAAGTTTCAGCCAAAACCTGCTTTTTATTACTTTTTAATTCCTGCTTGTTGGTTTGTACTTACAGATATGTACCAGATGTGTAGTATATATCTAAGATCATTTATCAGATGTACTCTTGGCAAAATTACTTTTTTACTTTTGAATACTGAAATTCAATTGTGATCAAAAAGTTAGGGAAAAAACCCACCTTTGTCTGAAATTTAGCTGACCTTGACCTTTTATATACATTTTTCTCACAGAATCCTGTTATATTTGCTGAGCCAGTATAATGTACCTGTGACTGAACATGATTCACAGTTTTCAATTAAACAGAATTCCCAGATAAATTATTGCTGAAAAACTGGTAATGATACCTAAAATTGAGAAAGCCAACCTTGATTCGTAGACTCCATGGTGAATTTGCAAGGCTGGTGCTTAACGATAGAAGATTCTGTTCCTAAATTGGGGGGGGGGGGGGGGGGGGGGGGGGGAATAATTAGAAATACAACACACAGAACCCTAAGATGACATGTTTAGCCACTTTTAAAGAATATAGCGATTCAAACCTACTTTCTCTGAAAATTTAGTCTTTATTTTTAACATATGCAGCCTCCAATTTTTGTATGTTTGCTTTTGTTTAAGTAAAGCAACCTGACATAATTACAGCTGTTTTCATAGTTCTTGTAAGTAGCTCTCTCCATACTTTCATTGGTGACAATTTGAATCTCTAAAGCTATTTCATTTTCTGATTAAGCTTCATTGTACAGAACTGTCTCTAATTATTTTGTCTTTACCTCACTTTCCTTCAAGCTATCCAAACTATTTTTCCTGTCTGTCATTCTTTGGTAATGCATTGATCTTGGCTGAAACTATTATAAGCTGTTCTCCATTGAGGTCATATAATTAGTGACTTCTAGATAGTAACACTTTAGTCAGATCCTTTTGAAGAATTATTTCTTGTTTCTGTGAGAGCTGATCCTGCTTAATGTATCTGCAACACAAGGAAGACAGGGTTACAAACTAACAGGCTGAAATGATGTCACTCCTGTTTTTGCCAAGCAGAAGCAGAGCATTGTCCTACTGACAGCAGACCTAATGTCCCCAGAAAGGTCAGTTTCTTGTGGAGTGTTTTCTCAGGATGAGGTAGCATATTTTCCTCTACAAAATAGATAGGGGTCTCTTAATTGTTGATATTCCTTAAGGAATACTTTTACACAAGAGTCAGAGAGACTGATGTCCTGCCCATATATTTTTTGCCAGCTTTTCTGTATCTTCTGAGACAGTTTCCTTCCTCTGGTGGTAGGTCCTTTGCCTTTGTCAGGACTGAAGAAGCACAGTCACTTTCCCTGTTGGCTGGCAGCATCAGACTCCCTCTTGTTCATTCTCTCTGATGGTGTCAGTCTTGCATTCTTTACAGGGCAGTTCAGTTTCAGCAACAGGAGTAATGAATGTGTGTTTCTTCTTTTCTCCAATCTAATCTGTTATATAGCGTGCTAATGTGGGAAAGCTCTGGGAAGTGGGAACAGAAAGATGCAATACCCCGAGGGTCAGAAAAACCTTACATAAAGTCTCCATCTTCCTAAATGCTCTAATCACTAGGGTCATTCAGACTGCAACTCTGTAACACTGGGCTTGAAGTGGATGCTAAAGCCCAAATCAAGCGAGATTTCAGACTGTTGTCTCCTAGTGTCCCAGTCACCTCCTGTGTGCTAAAGGAACTCCTCTAAACTACTTCTTAGTTGTCTCATTTTTGAAACCTCCTAGTGTTCATTCCTAACACCAGAGACTTTGATTTATGATGTTCAAATAATTTGAGTGACAATGCCTAAAGATTTTCTCTAAGAATAATGTCAATATTTTGAGTGAGGATGCCCAAAAAATTTCTCTAAGTCTAACATCCATTATGTCAGCTACAGAGGCTTAACTCGATTCTTGCCTTAAACCACAAGAGAAACCAAATCTTAACACATTTCCTATTACTCCAACACACAACAATCCACATGGTTTAGTGCAATTTTAAAGAGGTCTGTATCAGAGGTAGCTGGAGTACAGAATTTCTGTTCAGAAGCAGATTTATGCAGAGAATTTATAGATATTTATTATTAGCTTAAAAAGTTAAAGTCACATACTCATGGGTTTAACATGTGACTACTTATTTAAAGCCACTATGCCACAGGTCTGGAATATTTTTGGAGGCTGCACTACTATTACTTACTGGAAGTGACTGAGTGGGGGCTGATGGTGCACCTCTTAAAAAAGGTAATGCTAACAACTAGTACCTCTATACTCTGCTACTGCTCTACAATGAATGCAAGCAAAAGAGTGAAGGTGAAAAACAAGCAATAAAAAATGTGCTAATGCTATTTTCAGAGAGACAATTCATATGTGAAAATGATTTTTCACAGCAGCAGAGTAACTGAGTATGCATACTGTGCCAGAGCTAAAGAGGGTGTTTCCATCTCAGACTGAACTGTGTGTTTTGCCAGAGGGAGAGGATTTCGTGCATAAGAATGGCTATTATAGCAGTCAAGAGCTTAAAAAAGAAAAGAAATGGGAAAAAAAAAAAAAAAAAAAATGTACTAGTAAATATAGAGACTTGTATTTCTCAGAAATTTCACGTTGCCACCTACTTCTCTGTATCAATTCCATTGGACACCTGTTGCTGTCTCTGACAAGTCCTGCAGAATGCTGAGCCATGTTCTAATGCTACTATTAAGTCCTCAACAAGTATAGACAGGTTGGTTTTTTTTAAGATAATGTTAATTTTAAGTAAGTAATGTTGTACATTTTGTCATTCTACTTATCTTCTTATGATCACCTCAGTTACATTGTCTAAAGTGGAGTCATTCTCAGCTAGAAAATAGCAGCATTGGTTTACAGGGCAGTGACTGATATCAATCAGTAAGGAGATGAAGCTGACTGACTGACAAATTATTAAAAAATCCAAAGACAGGGAGCCAAAATCCAGAAAAAAAACTGTGGGAGGAGAGGGAGGAGGGTTGTAAAGGAACAATAATGTGATCTTTTGCTTTACTTCTTATTAAAGTATCTCTGGTTTTTACTCCAAGAAGACTTGAAAAGTGAAAGAACCCTTACTACTTTGGATTTTCTTACAAGCCTTTCTCCCCAAAAGAGTGCCAGCTTGAATATGGAAATACTGACTCCATCCCTCTCTTTGAAAATATGGTCATGCAACAGTGGGAAGGACGTGAATGGGTTTGTGACACCTAATTCTTAATTTTAAACATCACTTTTTACTGATGTCTTTCATGCAGAAATGACATAAAATTGTCAGAAACCACAGTTTCTCTTTTTCTTTAATATGCCTTTGCTAAATCTGGAATTTTTTTTTTTTTAATTTATTTGTGTATTTGGTTTTTTAAAGTATATACTCTTGCAAGCTCAAGTGACTATAACTGAAAAAATGTTATGTCTGCATGTTGCAATCAAAACCTCTATCAGCACTTTGATATTAAGGGAACTGTGCTCTGTATGAAGTCTGTGTAGCTAATGCTCAATCATCAGCTTAGAGAAATGTTGCAGAATCATGTAAAACAGAAAAATAATTACACAGACTCATAAATCTCCTAAACATATTTAATGGGGATTTTTAGACAGCAGCCTTTTAATGTCAGACAAGGTTTTGGACATCTTCTGTTTATAGCAAACAACAACAACAAAAAAATTGTGTATGAAGTTCCTGACTGTTTCTGCTCCAGTTTAAGAACAGGAATCCGTATGCAGACTAATGTTATATGTTTGGAAGGTACAATGTAACTGTTAAACTAGAGTAAATCTTAATGCACCTTATGAATTAGACAAGCAGACTGATAAAAAAGTGATTTAAATTTACAGGATGGGTAGTGGGGACTCATGATATTGTATGAAAAGCACTACTGAAAGTTATGGAAGAGCTAATACCTAGATTAAAACAAAAATCTCTTCTAAAATAATGTAATGAAGTATAACAGTATGCCTTTAGAGTGGTAACGCTGTTTATCTCCTCCTTTTTGACTTCGAACATTAACTTGATATTTGCACCATACAAATGTCTTTCATGATCCTCTATCTCTTTCTTATGCTACACAATGCAGATATTAAGACTGGATCCTCAGGTGGCATAAATCAGCAGAGCTGCTTAGGTCCATAGAATTTTCAATGACTGGACCAAACAGAGAAGGAGAATATTTTTGTCAAAAATCAGTTATTTCTTAATTGTTAAGTACCACAAGTCAATTAAAGACACTAACAATGGGACATGAATTATTAGTTTAACAGGAATTGGTACCTTTCAGTTGATGTTTATTCAGTTAACTTTTTTCCACTTGACTCTGCCTCATTTACTCTAAATAGTCCTTGCTTATAAGTTTTAGTATCTCATAGTATTTCTGAATTGCTATGTATCCTTGCACTTTCATTATTGTCTTTGTCCCCTAGCTAAATTACACGTACTTGACATTTTAATTTTCCCTGCAAGTTTTCATCAATTTTTCCATCTCTATAGTTTCCCAGCTCTTCCCAAATCATTTTAGAATTAAGATCTAAATGTTAAATTTTTCAGATTATTAGGTAAGAAAATTTAATACTCCAGATGTGATCACACTAAAGATTTGAAATGAAGGCTGTGTCTTTCCTGTGTTAGAATAAACACTTATTGTGGACACAACCCAAAATTCTTTATTGATTTTTCCTATAAATAAGCATAACAAAACCATATACTAGAGGTTACCAGAGCTGTGAACTTTGCCCCACACTTCCGTCTTCTCCCTTCTCTTCTTCCTCTCACACCACAGGCAGTAAAGAGTTTAAACAGAGAGAAGCTTTAAAGGTCAGTGTTCTACCAGTGCCCGAGGCAGGACTGGAAAGTCCCTGACTCTTTCGGGTCATGACCTTGTCATAAAGTCTCAGGTACCACTTTTTGTTTTAGCAGAATCCATTTGAGTTATGTCAAAAAATCTGATATAACTGATTTTTGATTAAGGTTGACTTCACAAAGTCAGAGGCTTCTCTAGTTATTGGTTTTATTCTATTAAAATCAAGGTTTAGCTGCTGGCTGAGAGCCCTGGTACTGAACAGTAAAAGAGAAAATTAATGCTATTTTAATGAAAACATTAGCACCTCAGTGATGTGTGAAAGATTCTGACTTATGATGTGATCTCTTAATATAAAAGAATAAAAGCAATGTGAACTAAAGAGCAGTCTACATTTTCATGTGAAGCTGCAGGAAGACAGTGTAGTGTAAATGCTTTTCTGATAAGTATCTAGAAAACATAATTAAAGTAGCTACAACCTGGAGCAACATAAATATTACCCCAAATGGTACTGAGCTGTCTTTTCAAGCAGATCAGAAATGTAACAGTAGTTGAAAGTTACATTGTCTTGTTCTTTGTATCTGGGAGGTAAAAGCATTGAGTAAAAGCATCTGGGTAATAATCCATGAAGCCAAATTTTGAATAAATATGTCACAGCCTGTGGTTCAAATAATATCCACTCTTCAGACTTTTTTTTTTTTTTTTTTTTTTCCCCTGGATGAAAATCCACACATAACTAATTTTTCCTTGTTTTTTTCCTCCAGTAAAACAAACCAATTTTACATAGTACTTCTTTACTATAAACTCACTTTTCAGAAACATTTCATCTTCTTTTCAACAGTATTTCCAAACCTAAATCCAGTCCAAAGATGTTTGAATCAGATTATATACTTAACAGCTTCCTCTTATTATCTGTCTCTGGCTTACTGTCTGGGCAAAATGCCCATGGCAGACCCAGCATAGTAAATCATGATTCAAGTCCTTTCATTTTTGTCACCTAGATTAGCTCCTTTCTCAACATCTGCTCTGAGTTAATTCTTAAAGCAAATCTGAATGTGAGTCTACGCTTGCCACAATTTTCTAATTTTGTTTGTTTCACTGTCTTGAAAGTTACTGTATCAAATATGTTGCAAAGAAGCCTTATCTGACTTGTCTGAGTACCGCAGATAACAATGGTTCCTTCTTAGTTTTCTAGTTTCACTTGTTTTCTTAGGTACTCAACACAAAACAAACCTAAAGCTCTCTTATATAAGAAAAAAGTGACTGTAATATTATTTTTTACTAGTGTATTTATTTATCTATCTATCAATTAAGTGTCATACAGTCTCCTCCCTTTTCTTCCCTTTCCATGTCTCAACACAGAGGATACATAGCGTTTCTTGTGTCATTAGTCACTCAATATTTTATACCTTTGTCGGGGTTACTTTCCCAGATATACATATTCTATTCTGTATTAGCTGCATTCTTCCCTCTGAGATGTATGTCTTGACTTTAGGCCACAGTAAAATTAATCTTTTCTGATTGTGCATATTTTGCTGTGAAAAGCAGACTTTTTAATCTCACTAAACTATTTCTTCAACGTAAATTTCATAACAATCATCATCTGCAAATTTCACCGTGATTGGCTTTTTTATGAATCAGTGATAAAAAGGTTAAATTTTGGAGGCACACTATAAAACATATATTGTGTGATATCACTTAATGAAAGAAGATAATATGTTAACAGTTTATATCTATATAAAGGCTGACACATAATACAACCTGCATAATATGTGCTGTGATAAACTTACTAATCTAGTATCACATCGCTAATCTAAATCATTCTCTTAAATTTTTACTCTTAAATATT
Source organism: Rhynochetos jubatus (assembly GCA_027574665.1). Classification (NCBI taxonomy): domain Eukaryota; kingdom Metazoa; phylum Chordata; class Aves; order Eurypygiformes; family Rhynochetidae; genus Rhynochetos; species Rhynochetos jubatus. The sequence goes on along the minus strand of CM050649.1, from coordinate 85,941,175 downwards.
TGAATAAGTATATCATTCAATTGTTTCTACTAAACAAAGTTAAGTCTTCACAAAATGAAATTCTGAAGATATAGAAAATCAAGTCTTGTATAAGCTCTGCCATTACTTTTTGGATCAGTGTCATAACTGTAATGGCATAACTAACCTCATTTATGAGTTTTTAATGGCCTAACTCACCCTATTCATGGTTTTTAGATATTGGCACCATACTGGTTTTCTCCCAGGCAAATGTAATTTCATCAGTTCCAGACACTTAGTGAAAATTGACCTTTATCTTCCAAAGCTTCCAGCAGCTAGTTCTTTTAAAATTGTCTAAAGCATATTATCTAGATCAGATAACTTTAAGATTCTAACATTAATAGATGTCCTTTATTGGATTCTTAATTATGATGAAGTGGGAAAATTTTTATCATGCGATGTGAAGGTCACCTTGCTTTTTCTCCCTAAGCAGCTAACAAGGTATTAATATTTTATATATGTGGATCTGTAATGTGGAGATATATATATATGTGTATACAAATATAGTAGATATTTACAGTTAAATGTACATCCTGACATTTTCCCCAGTCTCTCTCTTACTCCTCAGTTCTTTTTTGTGCTTCCTGCCTATATTTTCACTTCTCTTATTAATTTTCTTATATTTTTCTAGCAGTGAACAAAATCATCAATATAATATTTTCAGTTTGCTATATGCATTTGTAAGTGTACTTGCATGTACGTGTATGTGTGCCCATTTATAAATGTACATGTATACATATTTTTGATATATGTACATTTAATGTGCATTAAATGTTATCACAAATGCAGTGGTAGCCTACCTATCACTGCCTCAAAATGTTCATAATGCTAGTGAAGACTAAATAGAGACACTCCCCCAGCATCTTTTTATATCACAGAATCACAGAATGGTTTGGGTTGGAAGGGACCTTAAAGATCATCTGGTTCCAGCCCCCCTGCCATGGGCAGGGACACCCTCCACTAGACCAGGTTGCTCAAAGCCTCATCCAGCCTGGCCTTGAACACTTTCAGGGATGGGGCACCCACAGCTTCTCTGGGCAACCTGTTCCAGTGCCTCACCACCCTCTCTAGAGAATTTCTTTTTGATACCTAATCTAAATCTCCCTGCTTTCGGTTTAAACCCATTACCCCTTGTCCTGTCACTGCAGACCCTTGTAAAAAGTATCTCCCCAACTTCCTTGTAGGCCCCTTCAGGTACTGGAAGGCTGCATATAATTTATGATGTTTATCTTCTTTCATGAGTGCTTGTTTTCTAGAGATGCTTCTCAAGATACAGATTTTTCTGGTTCTGAGTGCACCCTTTTAATTTCAAACATTGTTTTGTATCTGGATCTATTCTTTAAAATCTCTGTAAATGTTAGTAACATGAGAGTAGAAATTCTCCAAAATTAAAATCATTATATAAGATGAAGTATTAAAGAGTCTGGTCTTATTTCTCTCTTGAATGATTTTATGGCTTGTGAGGCACACTTTGTTCTTCTTCTTAGACTGCTAATCCATAAACAATCAAGATTATTTTTTATTTGCCAGTGACTCAGGAAAAAGTAATGTATTTTTCATATTTATTATTATTTTTCCTTGTTTTCTTCATCTTCTTAATACTTTATGGTCTTTTTTTCTTCACTATTTGAGTCACATTATTCTTTCTACACAATCTGAGTAATACTGCTAGGACATTTATTCTCATAAAGCTAAGGATTGTGGTGTATAAGTAAAATTTGTTTCTTTCTCACTTAGTCTTGTGCCTTGATTTCTTTACTTCTAAATGCATCGTCATGAATGTCATCGTAAGAATTTCTGATTTGCAACTCTGAATATAAAGTAAATCTGGAACAATTACATGAGAATTAAATTACATGCGCATAGTACATTTCAATTAAGCTGACTGTCTATATACTTAAACACCATAAAAGGGTACAGGAGCTTGAGTGGGAACAGTTGTCCCCCTGCATCATCTTGCTATTTAAGGCACTGAAAAGGAATCCAAGCTTAACTTGATTCTTGTCTTTCCTATTTGAAAGGTTAATTGGAAAGAATATATGTCTTACATCTTTTATCAGAACTGGATGTCTAAAGCAGTTTTTCCATAAAGCATTGAACACAAATATAAAGTGTTTTGCACCATGACTACTGCTACCCCTGTGGTTTAGGTGGTTAAAACATGACTCATAATGCAAAGGTCAAAGGTCTCAACTAGCCAACATTCCTATGATTCCTATCATAATTGCTACCAGAAATAATCTTACCTACATGCTATATAGCATTAACCACCAGGCTACACATGGAATTAAGGCCAGATGAACCCCGGCTAGCACTCTTCCTTATTTCAGTTATTAAACTGCAGCATGATTTTAGATTATGAGCCTACGAGAGTTTATGTCTCCACAGGTATCGTGGTGCACCTGCATACTACAGTTTTTGTTCAGTTAGAGCATAATGTGGAGGTGTCTCAGAACACAAGAACAGAATTTTATTTGGATGAAAGTGAGCTGGAAGTTTTTCCCAAGAGTGTGTTTCATGAACACCAGTTGCAAATGGGCATCAGACTAGCTCATGTGAAGTTAAAAAAAAAAAAAAAAAAGGAGAAAAAAAAGTATGAGACTTTTGTATAAATTTTTTACACTGTGTCAGGTAAGGTTTTTAACATCAACAGTTCCTTGCCATAAAGTACCTTCTTTCTCATATGTGAAATTGTGTTGGATTTCTGTGGTGGTGTTTTTTGGTAGTGTACAAAAGGCCACAGGGATGGCTCCTGTGAGAAACTTCCAGAGAAGCCCCCGTGGCTCCAAGTCAGACTCACCTCTGGCCACGCCCCGAGCAAGTCAGTGCCTCTGTGAATTAACATATTTAAAAGGGAAAGACATAAAAAGTGGCAGCAGAAATGGAGTTAAGAGGAGGTTGTAGAGAATCAGCAAAGGGAGAGGAGTGAGACTTGAGAGAGACAATCAGAGAGACACCCAGGTCAGTGCAGAAAGGCAGGCAAAGAGATGGGCCAGAGCAGAGGTTCCCCTGAAGCCCATGGTGAGAGGGCAGGCTGTGCCCCTGCAGCCATGGTGGGTCACAGTGGAGAAGAGACCCACCTGCAGCCTGGGGAGGACCCCACGCTGGAGCAGGCATCTGTGTCTGAAGAGCCTATGACTCTGTGGGAAGCCTGTGCTAGAGCAGTCTGCTCCTGAAGGACTCCACACCCGTGGGAAGGACCCACACTGAAGCAGTTAGAGGAGAAAACAGCAGCCCGTGGGAGGACTCATGCCGAGGAGGTTCCTTGAGGACTCTCCCATGGGAGGAACCTCACTTGGCAGCATGGGAAGAATGTGAGGTGTTCTTCCCCCCTGAGGAGGAAGGATCTGCAGAGACATGTGGTGAACTGACTGGGAAATCCCTGTCCCCTGCAGGTTGTGCTGTGGGGGAAGGACGTAGCCCAGAAAGGAGTAGGGGAAGTTTTTTTAAGATCTGTTTTGTTTTGTCCCTCATCGTCTTATTCTGATTTTGATTGGTAACTCAATAAATGGATATTTTTCTTGAACCTTTCCTTATATTTTCTCCCTACCATCCCACTGGGAGGTGGAGTGAGCAAGTAGCAATGTGGTCTTTTGTCCAGCTGTGACCTAAACCACGATAGCAATATAGTTTCACTGCATATGCATGAGCCCTATCCCCACGTCTTGTGCATGAGGCAGTTTATAGTTCATGATTTCTAAACCAGTATACATGTCCAGGGATCTTTAAAGTAAGGCCTGAGGTGTCCTTTAGTATAAGACCTCAGATGATGATGGCCCTCAAATTTCCTTCTTGCTTTTTAGAGACTGTATTTTCTTGATGGGAATAAAACTGAACGATATTGCTAACAGATCCATTTTTCATACTCTTGCTTGAGGATATAGGAAAACATTTAGGCATATGTATACTCCTGACACTTTAATCAAAGCCTACATGCATTGATTACGTGTATTTCTTATCTGTTGTCTTCCTGATTACAATAATTTGAACAAGAGTTACTGAGAGGTAATTGTTCTTTTCAGCATATGGTCCTATAGAAAGGTGACTGCATGCTTGACTGCAGATTGCCTATTTACTCTTCTTCATGGTCTGCCTGGCAAGGTTAATTACAGCAAATCAAAGAAAAGCTTTTTGGCTTTTCCTACTCAGATGAAGACAAAATGTACACATGATCCTCATATTACAGCTATTGAACACACTTGACCCTTTGCCTGGTCATTTAAAATATCATCAAATAAACAACAAGGGCAGCAAAGGCAGAATCTGTATGTGAAACTACCAGAAGAACTAATACGTCACTGATCTAATTAATTAAACCACAGGTCTACTTACTGAGGTTTACCTCACACATTTGAATTCCTGCTCTTTAGTCCATAGCAAATTCCTAGGAGAAAATGAATGCTACTCATTATACAGAGTCCCCATGTCAATGTTTAGCAATTCAGATTCATCCTGGCAAATTTTATAATTCGCAGCACCAGACCTGTGCAGAACTACTTCTGCTGCTATCTTCATTTACAGCTTAGCACTTGGGTCAGTTGTGGCAACTGCTTTACACCATCTTTGAGACCATCATTAATCCCCAACTTCTAACAGACATTTAAAGTTAGCAGAATTCCTGTAAAACAGTAAGGAATACTCACCCATTTATATAGAGAGAGATAGTGTAAAGGGATGAGGGGAGTTGTTTTTGGTTGTGTTCCGTATTTAGAGACTGGGAATCTTAGGGATAAGATTTGCTTTAATTAAAAAAATAATCCTTTAATGCAAAGGATGTACCAAGTGTCAAAAATCTAGAAAAGAAATCTGTGTCATAATAGGGTGAGTATATAAGAAAGTAAATTTATTTTAATTAGCTGAAATTTAGTTTTAAATCTGTAAATGTTGCTTTTAAGATTGTAAACCTAACTTTGTTAGAAGTTGTTTTATAATTTAAATGTTGCTGATAACCTAAATTGAACAAAAATATGCATGCAAGTGTGGAACATCATGGGAAACATGTCAAAAGATGTGTTTTTTATGTGGAGTTATTGTTATGAAGCAGCTTGTCATCTGCACACAACTCCCTAGTGGTTGCTTGGACAGGAACTAAAAATGAATGGACCAGCTTTGGGTGCATTGTGCAGCCTTCAAGGAGGACTGCATTCATTAGAAGTGTCTCACTCAGTCAAACAGCCTGGATGATCTTAATTCTGCCCTTCCATCAGAGACAGTGTGACAAGGAGGAAGGACACTGAACTTTGAAATCTGATGTTAATAGTTATTATATCAATTCTCTACAGAGAGACTACATTCATACCTGGAGACAGAATTTTATCTCCCTTCACCTTTCACTACTACATCTATTCCTTGTCTGTAGAGAAGTCCCTGACTCCAGGACTAGAAAGTTTATGCAGAATTTTCTGTGGAAAGTCAGCCTTAAAGATTGATTTAAAGCTCAAATATGGGGACAAGGGGTTTAACAAGGGGTGTGAACCTTGGGAGTGCAAGACTCTCAGAAGGACTCAGGTCTAGGCCTGCTTGTTTGAACTCATATCTCTCAATCCCTGAGAAAGCAACAGAAAAGCTGAAGATGGGACTTCAGAACTACTATATACTTTGTAATGTTAAACTGGTGTATTCAGAAAATAAAAAAAAAAAAAAGTGGCCTGATTATGATTAGTAATGAGGACATTGTCCTGTGAGTTTCTTTTTTCCAGATCTGTGACACACATAGTTTAATGAGTCTTAAATCGTAAATGTAAAATAATGCCTTTAGTAAGGACCCCTGACCCTGTTTCAGTTAGGAGAGTCTTCTAAGTTTAGCGATTTAAAAAGCAGTAATAATAGCTCATTTCAAGACCTCAGTATTTTCTGTTATGTAAGACATTCACTTCTCTTCAGAAGTATTAAAGTTACGACAGATTAACATTTGTCCAGTAATGCAGCCAGAACACTCCAAAAAGTAAAATCCTATTCCCCAAAATTCTAAAGCAGAAAAGGTTATGCTGTTTATGAGCACATTTTAATATCCTCTTTTAACCATCATCTTAAACATTGGATTGACCAAGTCATTAGGTATTTTGATATGATTCTGAGAAGAAGGGGGATAAATTGTAAAAATAGATGTTTCCTTCTCCTTTATCTTGACTTTCCAATGAAGTGGTTTCAGGATAGTTTTTTTTCCAAATGCTCATTCTCTTTTTTTTTTTTTTTTGGATGCATGTTACCTGCTTACACAAATGCACAAACTTCTGAGGCAGTGTAAAGGCAATTGGAGCAGTAAAGTTAAGCTATAACACACATGATGGCTTTCTGTCCATTGATCAAACTAAAGCACTGGAAAGTAGTAGTACACAGAAACAAGCACTGTTCCTCATAAATCAATACCAGGGTTTCTATTTTACAGTCTTTACTTACGTTGACTGCTATTTATGGTCAACCTGATTTTAGATTGCAGGTGTAAATACAGTTTAACTTCGGTTAAGATTGTCAAATAAGGTCCTGTACATTGATTAGCATTGTGCCAATATATGCGGTGCTGACTGGATACCAAATAGAACTGATACTTAATTGAATAAGCAATCACTTAACAGGTGATCTGATACAATAAAAAACCTTCCTAAAGTTCAGGAAATTAAAAAAAATCTAAAAAATCCACCAAAACAACAACAATCAACCCTGTCCAACTCTAAAGACAGAAGATAAAATACAAAATAAAGTCACTAGGAATTAATTTCATATGCAAAAAAGAAAGCTTAAAGGTGTAGTTGCAGTTAATTAAATATATACAAATATATATCTGGAACAGAATTAGAACAAATTAGAAGTTTCCTGAAAAGGTTCACATTAAAACAGCACTCAGTAAAATGTACATTAGGACTATTCCTATGTATAATATCAGGTCATTGAAACTTCTACTGATTATAAAGAGAAGATTTACGTGTATGTATCATCATGTGCATTTCAGTCCACCCTGTATCCAGGGCTAGTTCTGTCTTTTTGAATAAAAAACATTGTATGCTGCCACATTTTTAAGTATCTTTTCAGTTTCTGTGTTGTCTGTTTATGCAAATGTCTGGATATTACTTTGTTTACTAACAGAGAAAGAAACTACTTGTTTTCTAGTTTGTTCTCTTAAATGAATTTTGTATAATGTCCAGCTGCTCAGGAAAAAGGAAAAAAACAATAGAAAGAAAACAAATGCAAATCTTCATAATCCTAATATATTACTGAATTACAAAGTCAAGTATGTGTTTATGGAAGGAAGACACAACCTATTGCTGAAATTTTTGCATGGCATTTGTAAGTATGCTGAAAGAATAACAATATTAAATAGTTTCATACACCTATAATTAATGCTAGGAGATGTAATATCGATTACTTCAAGGCTAACAAGCCAATAGCTGTGGCTTGTGTGGTGGGTTGACCATGGCTGGATCCCAAGTGTCCACCAAAACCACTTTGTCACTCTCCTCCTCAGCTGGACGGGGGAGAGAAAACATAACAAAAAGCTTGTGGATCGAGATTAGGGCAGTGAGAGATCACTCACCAGTTACTGCCACAGGTAAAACAGATTCAACTTGAGGAAAATTAATTTCCTTTCAAATGCATCATAGTCTACTTTTTGGAAGGTACTAGGTGTCTAAACATCAGAAAAATTAGAAATTACTGCTGATGAGTCTGGCAGGAAATCTGTATCGTGTTGATTAATTTTGGGCAATGCTGTTAGAGCTAATTGGGACTGAAGGGCTGCAAACACACTGAACCAAGCTGGAGTTGCAGCAAGCGTGCCTGATACCCCTTTATATTATAGTGTGTCAGTTTCAGCTGGGAGAGAGTTAATTTTCCTCATGGTAGCTAGTATGAGGCTATGTTTTCAACTTGTGCTCAGAATAATATTGGTAACACATGATTGTTTTCAGCTGTTGTTAAATGTTTATACCACAACATATACCTACATCAAAAGGCCACTAAAAGCTGGAATATTTCCAAACATGACAAGAATGCATGACATACATAAAACCCACTGCTGTGTATGTATAAAATGAACAAAAGTATTTTTTAACCAATTAGCAAATGGGTAATGCAATGCATGACAGTGTAAGATTTTCATAGGGAAATGTAGCAAAGTTCTTTAGCTCACAGAGACGTAAAGAACATCTCTTATTCTTTGGTCAACCCTTTGGTACTGTCAGATTTAGAAACTAGGAAGGACAGTGGTACCTGGCTGATGGAAAACATATCTTTTATAAACAGCTGTACAGAACACATCCTGCAGAAAAACATCTGGAGAAAATATTACCATCTAAAGAGGAGTTTGTACAAAATATGCGTGCCATCTTGCTTTTTTGGGGGGAGAAAGGAAGGAGTAGGTAATAGCACTGTTAGAAGTGCTGCAGTTCTTCCATAAAAGAGTGCAGTGTGTTTTAAATCTATTACTTACAACTGGAGATGAAAAGAAGTATTTATGTGTCTTCATTTCCTCCTTTTCTTTCATTTTTGTGACTGTAGTTTGCTTGTTTTGGTGGAAGTCTGGTTTTGCAGAAATTACACTGGGAAGAAAAGACAAATTTTCTCAATTGCTGTATAGCCGGTAAGCAGATAACAATGTTAAACAGAAATAAAACCAAATAAATTAGAGTTTGGGGTTATCTGGTAGTCTTGAAGTTCTGTGTGGACTACAGAGTAAACTGATAGGAACCTGGATGAAATAGGCACATCTGAATGCTTTTTGATTTTGAATTGGTTTATGAAAAAAATGCTTGCCATATGATTTTGTTCAGAGGAAGAGAAATAAAATGTTTCATACACCTCCCAAATTGAAGTGTCATGTTTGAATAAACTAGACCCCTCCATTATCTGGAAACAATGCCACAGAATACCAGTGCATGGTCTCATCTGACAAAATGACTGTTCAGCTAGTAAAGCGAAATGAGGAAACCATTCATGGTTAGGTAGCATATCCTTGTGTATATCTTCCAGATATCTTATTTCCTTATTTTTTTTACAATATTAGTTTATAAGAATTAAAAATAATGTCATTTAACTTTACACTTTTATGCCAGGTTAGTTCCAAGGCTCTGGAAACTGGAGTAGCTTATGGACTTTGAATCTAGGCAAACCTGACAAAGAAAGCTGCAAAGATAGATGGTCCGGATATAAAAATATATTACCTTATTGTTCCGGTTTGATTATAAAAATTACCTAACTGAACTGATGCTGGAATAGCAAATGTTGACAAACACTACTTTCTTTCCCAGCAAGACAGAACCTATGGAGCTACTAGCATACAGCTAAGAAAGATTAAGCTACCATGTCTTCACATCTTGTTCATGCTTAGTTTCCTTGATGTGGGTATTTTAGTTTAATATACTTATTTTATAATTGAGACTGACTCAAAATTTCTTCACTGTCAACTACAGCTTTACAGTAGATATCTTAATACATGGTAGCACAACCGTTCTGTCATGTACCCTTACTTGCAAACTAACTGTGCAAGCGTGAGACAGAGAAGGATCTTCATTTCCAGGCACCAGTCCTCTGCTTGGGAAATTCCTTTAACAGGATGTTATTGTTATGGCAAACAAACAATTTCTTTAGTATTAATTATATAAACCCACTGACCCTGATGTAAACTAAGAATCTAGACATGCAGGAACAAACAAGAAACAAAACGTTTGAATGTCCTTTGACTATTGCTTTGTTTTAAGCTGAAATCTTCCAGTTTGACACGGAAAGCCTGCTAAGTCTGAGATTAATTTGGATATTTATTTTGCCCTTTTATAATTGAATAATGTTTAGTTCTAGGGGACCTTTCCATTCTAATTTAAACATTACATTCTGCATGAATAAATATTTATTCATTGCATATGGTCTTTTTCTTACATGAAGACAGTTCAATTTTTAGACTGAAAAAAGTCAGTTCATCAAAGAATACAGGTACCATAACGAAACAAAAGCAAACATTTTTATATTGTAATAGCAGCAGGCAGTCCAAGGTAACAGTATGAATGACTAATTTAATTTATTTCAAAGGAAAAGGTGAAACATTTCTCATAAGAGTGTGTTAAAACTGGGTATCTTTTAGCACCTAGATATGGCCCAAGGCCCCATTTAGTCACAAAACTGGCCCAAACCTGAGACTACATTTATGTTTGTATACTAAACAGAGATTTGGAATATTTCAGAGCACTCTAAAGGGATTTTATGTTATATCAAAGTGTCTGAACCGTTCCTTACATGCTTTTAGGCTATGTTGATGATTACCCCAGTCCTTTATCCAGTCTGATAGTACCACAAGTTGCAAACACATTGGTATCACCTACACATCTTGAATTATAAAGCATATTAATTCTAAGAGGCACACCAAATTAACAGAAGAAACATTCTCCCTAATGAGAAGTATATTTTTTTGTTAAAGGCAGGAATACATGTGGTTTCATGTTCATTATTTTTATTACTTGCACTGATTTAGGTTAGTATTTATTAATAAGATAAATTGTAACTCACACCAAAACAAACATCTTTTTTCTCAAACGATTGACTCAAGCTACTGAGAGACACAGACACTGGATAGAAAAGGGCTCCAAACCCACAAGTGATAGTGATAAATTATGTCATTTTTTAGTTACAGTCTAAGAATATACCCATATAATTTTTATGTTATATAATCCCAGATAGACGTCTGTCAAGAAAAGAATAAAAAGTTTGGTACAATATAAATGAAGACTCTAATGTAATACCTCTCTACAAGGTTGGAATAAGCTTGCAAAATTTTTAAACAAATTTCTGAATGGATAAATTTTCAGAGTTCTTTTTTAAATTTTACAGCAGTACTCATTCAGAAAAAAAAAAAAAGTTTAATATTTATTTTTAATTTTCCCTTTCCTTTTTTCTTTTTTAAATTTATTTTCCTATTACATTTACATTTTAATACACAGAAATGAGGATATATATGGAAGTGAGGTGTTTATTCTCTTATCCAAAACTTCACAGAGCATAAAAAATATTTTTACTTAATCTTCTAAAGCACAATATGTTTATTAAAGAAAGATGCAGTGCAGAAATACCCTGAGGTTCATGAGTAAGAAACACATTACTTTAAGTGACTGTACATACAGTGACCACCTCTCGGAGTATGTTTTACAAAGTACCTGAAAGTCAGAATGCTAACACTCAGTTTCATCAATACCTATAACCATACAAACCCCAAAATTTAACTTGAACATCAAATCCTGCTCAGTGATGAGATGTCTATTTCTTCCAACTAGGGGAAATTAGTTAAATTTAAGCAAAAGAAAATAATTCTAACAGTGCAATATAGACGTTTTCATTATACCTTCTGTGGAACTAGAAGGAAGTAGTCAGTCAATGCAAAAGAATGGTAGGGTATATAAATATTGCCCTATCAAATTTCCCTGCTTACACTCCAAAACCTGAATATTGTTCAAGAATAGACATGGAGAACTAATATAGCACTGGGATTTGTTTGACAGGCATAAATATGTATGTTTATTAGAAAACATAAATACTCAGATTTTTTTTTTTCCTTTTGCAGATACATTATGTTTAAAAAAATAATAAAAAATAGTGCCATCATTTAACAGTTATGTCTTGCAGGTGCAATCATCTAGGAAGAAAAATATCAGGACAACTTCTTGGGGGGGAAAAAAGACCCTTTCCAACCTGACTTCCTCAGTTAGTGGACTTCAGTTAGTGTTTTATGATCCATTGCAAATTTTTCCCCTTCACCTTCTGCTAACCCTCATTATTCCACAAGAATCAGTTACATCTCTGTCTCTTGCTCTCTTCCCCCCAGTGTGTAGTTTCATAAGACAATGGTTTTTCTTTCAAAGCCAGTCTGGAGTAGCCATGCCATTTGCTTCCTTTGATCATAGCTCACCTGCACAACAGCTTGAGCAGCAGCTGTAAACTGGCCCACTGAAATTACCTGCACTGGGAATAAGACACCATTTTGACCCCTGCAATTTCACTCAGCTACATCTGTGAAGGGGCACAAACAGGGACAGGATGGGGAGCTCATAAATTGTCTTTCCTGAAAAACCAGGGTCATGAAATTACATCTTTAACCCACTGACTTTATCTTTTACTTATCTCCTTGCTAACCTGTCAGTCGACTCCAAATGCTAATTATGCTATTCTGTCAAACTGATCAGTTAACATAATGAACTGAATTTCATGTCAACTGTTCCCAGAGTTTATATAGTATCAAGTTTAGCTCTTCCTTTTCAGACCTGAAGAACATTTGAAAAATTATGCCTGTTTCATTTTTTCCCAAGTGTATCAGAGGGACTAGTAAAAGATACTGGCTCCTTTCCAATTTTGGCAGCATGTAATCGCAGTAGATAATCATATAAATGAATAATACTATGAAACTTAAGTGGACATGAAGAGGTAAGAGAAAGAAGAAGGTTTTACATCCATCATTAAGTTGAATAAAATTACTTATTTTAAGGATTTACATCGCTGTTCTCCAAAATTTCATTGTAGCTACAGCACAAGATTCTAACTGCTAATTTGTGGGACCATGTTTTATTTTAGAATTTCACACTTTTTCTCCATCATAGTGACATCTACAAACTTTAATTATGTTTTGAACTCATCGAATCATAGAATGGTTTGGGTTGGAAGGGACCTTAAACATCACCTAGATCCAACCCCCCTGCCATGGGCAAGGACAACTTCCACTTGACCAGGTTGCTTAAAACCTCATCCAGCCTGGCCTTGAACACTTCCAGGGATGGGGCATCCACAGCTTCTCTGGGCAACCTGTGTCAGTGTTTCACCAACCTATCCGTGAAGAATTTTTTCCTGATATCTAATCAAAATCTTCCTGCTTTCAGTTTAAACCCATTACCCCTTGTCCTGTCACTACAGGCCCTTGTAAAAAGCACCGCCCCATCTTCCTTGTAGGACCCCTTCAGGTACTGGAAGGCTGCAATAAGGTTTCCCTGAAGCCTTCTCTTCTCCAGGCTGAACAAAACCAATTCTCTCATCCTTTCTTCATAGGAGAGGTCATCCATCCCTCTGAGCATCTTCATGGCCCTCCTCTGGGCTCATTCCAACTGGTCTATACCCTTCTTATGCTGAGGGCTCCACAGCTGGACACAGTACTCCAGATGGGATCTCACAGGAACAGAGTAGAGGGGGAGAATCCCCTTCCTTGACCTGCTGGCCATGCTTCTCCTGATACAGACCAAGATACGGTTGGCTTTCTGGGCTGCCAGCGCACACTGATGGCTCATGTTCATCTTCTCATCCACCAGTACCCTCAAGTCCTTCTCCTCAGGGCTACTCTCAATCCATTCTCCACCCAACCTCTACTTGTGCTTGGGATTGCCCCGAACCATGTACAGGACCTTGTACTTGGCCTTGTTGAACTTCATGAGGTTGGCACAGGCCCACTTCTCCAGCCTGTCAAGGTCCCTCTGGATGGTATCCCTTCCTTCCAGTCTGTTGACCACACCACACAGCTTAATGTCACCGGCAAACTTGCTGAGCGTACACTCGATGCTATCGTCCATGTCACTGACAAAGATGTTAAACAGGACCGGTCCCAACGCTGACCCCTGTGGAACGCCGCCCGTCACTTGTCTCCACTCAGACATTGACCCATTGACCAGAACTCTTTGAGTGCAACCAGCCAGCCAGTTCTTTATCAATCAAGCGGTCCATCGTCAAATCCATGCCTCTCCAGTTTAGAGACAAGGATGTCGTGTGGGACAGTATCGAAGGCTTTGCAGAAGTCCAGGTAGATGACGTCAGTTGGCTGTCCTTTATCCACCAAGATCGTGACTCCATCATAGAAGGCTACCAGATTTGTCAGGCACGATCTGCCCTTGGTGAAGCCATGTTAGCTGTCACCAATCACCTCCTCATTCTCCATGTGCCTTAGCATGATTTCCAGGAGGATCTGCTCCATGATCTTGCCAGGCACAGAGGTGAGACCGACTGGCCTGTAGTTTCCCGGGTCCTCCTTTTATCCCTTTTTAAAGATGGGCGTTATGTTTCCTCTTTTCCAGTCAGCGGGAACTTCACCAGTCTGCCACGACTTTTCGAATATGATGGAGAGAGGTTTTGCAGCCTCCTCTGCCAGTTCTTTCAGGACCCCAGATGTATTCTATCAGGTCCCATGGACTTGTGAACCTTCAGGTTCCTCACGTGTTCCCAAACCTGATTCTCACTGACCATGGGTGCTTCTCCATTCTCCCAGTTCTTGCCCTTGCCTTCCATGACTCTGGGGCTACGGCTTGCGCCCTTGACAGTGAAGAGAGAGGCAAAAAAAACCATTGAGTTCCTTGGCCTTGTCCATGTCCTGGGAAACCAGCTTTCCTGTTTCTTTCCACAGAGGGCCCACATTTTCCCTGGTCTTCTTTTTATCCCCAGTGTACCTATAGAAGCCCTTCTTGTTGACCTTGATGTCCCTGGCCAGGTTTAATTCTGTCAGGACTTTGGCTTTCCTAACCTGATCTCTGACCTCTCGCACAACTTCCTTGTAATAGTCCCAGGCCACCTGTCCTTGCTTCCACCCACTGTAGGCTTGTTTTTGTTTTTGTTTTACTTTGTCCAGGAGCTGCTTGTTCATCCACGCAGGCCTCTGGGTACTTTTACCTGACTTCCTCTTCATTGGGATGCATTGCTCCTGAGCTTGGAGGAGGTAGGCAAAATTGCCTTTGAGATAAAGCAAATGAATTTTGTAGACTTCTGTACTCTAGGTGATCCTGCTTTGGCAGGGGGGTTGGACTAGATGATCTCTGGAGGTCCCTTCCAACCCCTAACACTCTGTGTGTGTCTCTTTGCAGTTGCAGGACTATGACATTCATGACCTCATGGAAAACTGGTGGGATGGTTCCCATCACTGGAGTGCTGCACTGGGGTGGGGAGAGTGGTACAGGCTCTTTAGTAAGGACAGGATTGGACTACAAGGAGGGGAATCTGCCCCCTTTAAGTAAGAGAGTATAAGTGATAGAGGAGCCAAGGAGAAGAGGTGCTCTGCTGGAACCCATACTCTTTAACAAGGAGGGTCTTCTTGGAGAAAAGAACTCATGGACAAAGTCAAACACAAAAAGGGTGGAAGCAAAGATGGATAACCTGGGAGAAATACTGAAACACTGTCTAAGAATCTTGGGATGAAGCTAGGAAAGCCAAAGCCCAAATGGCCAGGGATGTCAAAGACATCAAGAAAGACTTCAACAAGTACATAGGCAACAAAAGGAAGACTGGGGAAAATGTGGGCCCATTGCTCAATGAGACAGAGAACCTGGTCACATAAGACATGGAAAAGGCTTTCTTTGCCTCACTCTACTAGCAAAACAGATCTAGTGTCTCACCTCAATCTCTGGGAATGTGGTAGAGCAGCTAATCCTGGAAACTATTTCTAGGCCCATGAATGAAAAGATAATCATTAGGAGAAATCAGTATGGTTTCACCAAGTGGAAATCATGTTTGACCAACTTGATAAACTTCTATGATGAAATAACTGACCTGGTAGATGAGGGGATAACACTAGGTATTGTCTATCTTGACTTCAATAAGGACTTTGACACTGCCTCCCATAAGATCTTAATTGGGATGAACTTCTTTTGATCTTGGAGGAGGGAATCCTTAGGCAAGCTGCTGATGTATGAGATGAAGGAGCAGAAAGTGAGATGGGTTGAAAACTGGACCAGAGAGTGGTGACCAGCAGCTCAAAGTCTGGATGGAGTCTGGTAACTAGTGATGTAACTCAAGGGTGAATACTGGGTCCAGTGTTGTTTACTCTCTTCAATAATGGTCTGGATGATGTAGCCTCAGCAAGTTTGCAGACGACACCAAACTTGGATATATGGCTGATATCTTAGAGGGTTGTGCTGGGATTCAGGGAGACCTTGATGGACTGAAGAAATAGACTGACAGGTACTCATAAAGTTCAACAAGAAAAGACAAATAGCATCTTGCACCTTGGAAGAGACAGTCCAATGCAGCTATATATGCTGTGGCATGTCCAGCTGGAAATAAACTTGTCAGAAAAGAACCTGATGAACATCAGCAATGTGCCCTTGTTACAAAGAAGGCTAATCATATCCTGGGCTGCATTAGACAGAGTATTTCCAGTCCTGTGTCTAGTTTTGGGCTCCTCAGTACAAGAGAGAGATGGACATACTGGAGAGAGTCCAACAAACTGCCACCAAGATGATTAAGGGACTGAAGCACCCATCATATAAGGAGAGGCTGAGAGAGCTGAGACTGTTTAGCCTGAAGAAGAGGAGGTTCAGGGGGAATATCACCAATGTGTATAAATACCTGAAGGGAAGGTGTAAAGAAGGAGCCAGGTTTTTGTCAGTGGTGCCCTGTGGAAAGATGAGAGGCAATGGGCAAAAACTGTAACACAGAAGGTTCTGTCTGAGCATCAGGAAACACTTTCACTGTAAGGGTGACAGAACACTGGCACAGGTGGCCCAGCGGGGTTGTGGAGTCTCCATCCTTAAAGAAGTTAAAAGTCCATCTAGGCGCAGTTGTGGGCAGCTGTCTCTAGGTTGCCCTGCTTGAGCAAGGTGGTTGCACAAGATGACCTCCCAAGATCCTTTCCAACCTCAACCATCCTATGATTTTGAGATTCTGTGATTCTGAGATTCTGTGATTTAGCCTATCACATAGCTAAATTTACAGTTCAAGTCTCTGGTTTCTCTACTATCTCCCATTTAATAAGATGATTAGAGACATCTTCCAGCATGACTACATCTGAGATCAAAAAGTTATGTTGGTGCTAGGGGATATTCACCTTGTCAGTGCCTTGTCTTTAAAGAAGTCAAAGTAAGTTGTACATTGTTCAGTTTCCTCTCAGTGCTGTGGTCTGTTCCTCAGTGTAATCATATAAAATAGCAAGGTATTACACTGGGAACAAAAATAAACTTGAGCAGCCTGCTGAAGCACTGTCAAACTCAAAGTCTCTCTCCCTCCTGCTTCCCACCCTGCTCTCCCTCTATCTGTAAGAGCTCTTAAAACCTGTACTTCAAGAAATTAATGATCTACTTCCACCATGCAACCATTTGACAAAGTTTTCCTTTCTCATTAAGGTTGAAAATGATGCTGATAAGGGATTTGGCACCTTCATTCACATATATAAATAATTGTTCAGATTAAAGCAGAGATTCATCTCATGAGAGGATAAATGGTATACAGAGGTTCCATGTCATTATTAAATGGACTGATAACTAATAGTATTCTAGAATTATTTGTATTTATTCAGGTGTGTAAAAAAAAAAAAAAAAAAAAAAAGGAACTTAGATCCTTAAATTTGGCCTGTTATTTTTGTTTCTGGGGTTACATTATATTATGAAATGTTATTCTTAGCTATTTCCTGGCATATCTCTTCTAAAACAATGGAGTTTAATTTCTTTTTCAGAACAGAGTACTAGATTTTGGGTTTGATTTACAGATGTTCTGAAAAGCTGTAGCCAATAGGAGAAAGCACTGCAATGTAACTTCTAGTTTTACTTGGAAGTTTGTCATGAATCTTGTAGATGTTTACTCTTTTACCCTCCTTTTTTTCTTTTTCTCATATGATTAACATAAACAAAAAGTTACTTAAAGGCAAAAGCAGGTATATGAAAGTCATTACTATTCTTCATGGTGATATTCACTGACACAACGTTAGGAAAGAAATTGAAGACTTGACATTCTGTATAGAATGTCTATACATTCTATACCATCATTCTTAATTTGGGCTTCAGAAGGGAATTGAAAAAGCCAGTAATAAAAAACTTACTTTAGGAACTGAACTTTAAGATAATATATTTATGTGCTTTTTCCACACTTCTGAAGGCCCATAGCCAGAAGATGATTAATGTATTGAGATAGAATTATTTTTAATAGATATTTTTCATGGTGTTTTAAGCTTTGAACACTACCTGCATCTTGAACAACTTGAGCAATGCTGTCTGAGTATTGTTTGAAAAACAACAAAATCCTTTCATCAGTCTGACAGTTTGGAAAAAAATGACAAATAATTTCTCTACACAGACTTTTTGAAATACTGTGTTTTGATGGGTAAGACTAGATGTTTTAGATTGAGGACACTTCTTGCTTAGAGGGACAGTGTCAAACAACATCATTTTGTTTAAATAAAGGCTTTTCTTGGGTGTTGAAAACACCTTAGATACTCAGACTTGACTTCTCTTTGCAATACTACTTTTCTCACACCAATTTTGCAATCTGTTTCTTGCTTTAATATTTCTCTTGTTTTTAAAGTATAAGTAGAGGTGTTGACATCTTTTCTTCTTTCTAACTGCCCCAACAGAATAACATCATATTAATTGCCCAGAGAACATCATCTTTGAATTCCTAGAGGGATCAAATTTGATATTCTTATAGTGTCTTCCAGAATCATAAATGTTAATTGCATAAATTGTCTCTTGATTTTTTAAAAAAACCAGGTTTGAAATTCAGTGCACGAATCCTCATTAGTACAAATTTTAGGTGGTTACCTGCTCTAGGGTCTTGCCATCAGGTGGAAAAAGCAGTACTCTGGAAAACAGTGGCATTTTTATTTTTAAAAGGCCATAATTAGTTTTTAAGGTATGTTACAGGCTTACTCTTCAGTTGTAATGATAATACTTCTATGAGTTTTCAAATACACTAAGGAGAAGGAGGATGGTGCTGTTAATATAACAGGAGTTAGGAGAGCTAGTTTGAAGCACTTGTTTTTGCCACAGATGTTTTCTGTGACATTAAGCAAGTTGCTTTATCCTGATTCCACTCCATTCCATGCCAGCAATATAAGACAACAGGATGTTGCTCCTTTATTAGATGGTTGTGAGGATATTGAAAGACTAATCATGGCCCAATCGTGAAATTACTCACCCAGGAACAGAAGACTGAAAATCCTGTTTCCTCAGTTAAATTTGTTTTCATTAAATAGTTGTTACAGAGTTAATTAAGAAGAAGGATCACAGCCCTCCATCCGGCTGCAGGAACACACAGCTGAATCAGAATCAGCCCTATGATTTGGGGCAAGCAGCTCCTGTAAGTAATTTTCAACATTTCCTGTGCCATACATTAATAAACAGTAGATTTCTGTGCAAAAGTACCATCATTAATACATTTACGTTATTATTTAACCCAGCTAGTCCAAGTTCATTGATTGAGCTGAAAACATTCATTATTTCAAGCTTCCTTGGTAATTTCATAAATTAATGAGGTACTGGCTTGCTCTTAGCACATTCATACACTTAAACTACCTACACAGTTTGCTTAATTGTCAGAAAAGTTATTTTATCTAAACTACAGAATATTTCTTTGAATTCTGTACCTACTCATGTGCACAGAGAAAAGTTCATGAAGTTTTTTCACTGTTTCATTTGAAATATATACAGGAGAAACAAAACTAAACTTTGTGTACATAAAAACTTCATTTTCATAAACTCTTCAAATGTGTTTCTTAAATGAAAAGGGAAATAAGCTTAAGAGATTTAGGGAATTATCAAACTGAGTGTAGTCTTCAGGTCAACAGATACACCTCCTATGTTTATCACTATAAGCATATTGATTTATTTCTATTCACTAAGATACACTTGAGACAATAATATATATTGAACATTTTGCAAGAAATTTCAGTGTTGCGATTGTGTTTTCTAAGTCTGATTACCAAGGAGAGAGGCTTATTGCCTTTATACCAAGATTTTAAAATATTTTTTCTCACTAATTATCTTTGCAATAACATTACTCAATTTGAAGATGTATTGTATGAAAAATTATTTTGTTACAGTAAGTTTAATTTCCCTCAGCTTTTTTTTTTTTTTCTATCATAATTAATACCTCACTCCTTAAGAATTTCTAATTCAACATATGGAAGTAAATATAGACTAAGTCTTACTATCATTAAACATAGTCTTTTATTTTAACTTTAGCACATAGTGGGTGAAATTCGGGTCCCATTCAAATCAATGGAAGAGTTCTCATTAAGATTACTTATAGCATTTTTTCTCTTAGCAGCTGTGTAAGAAACAGGTCTATTACTTCTTCTCTGACAGTGGAAATATGAGCAAGGGCTATAGTACAGCTCAGTGTTTGAGCTCCTCTTTCACACACATAAGAGTCTGGGTCCAGACCCGTAGTTCTGTGATCTTGTCTGCTGCTTTCTTCATAGGTGTGACAGCAGATCAGGGGACAGGTTACTTCACCTGGCACTGCTGTAGGATTAAGACCTTGGTCCAAAATAGTTATGTTTCATATTTCTAAGGATGCATGTCTGGAACTATCCTTATCTGAAAATACCTTACAAAATAAACACCTTAAGCATGCACTTTTCATCTCTGTTAATGATTATGCCTAGACCAGAGTAGCCTGAAGCACTCTTCAGCTTAGCCTCGAGATTCACTATGGCTCAATGACTTTCAAGCAGAGTTACATATGCAGCAGTTTCTCTTGAGCTCTAATTTTTGGTGGAAAAAAAGATGTTCTATCTGGGCTGGCAGGAAGCCATCCACGGCTTCTGCATGTCTGAATGATTAGGGGAAGAAGGGCCCCAGGATGCAACAGGTGCATTTCAGCAGGAGTTACAGAGATTTAGCAAATGAGATGAATGCATATAACAAAATATGTTCACTTATGTCTTTGGAATACAAGAACATGCATTTGTCAGAAGTTCAATTAATATATAGTCAATAATTTAAAAATAAAATAAAATATAGTTATATTTTAAGCATGCAAACTGTGTTCAGCTTTATTTGGTTTTGGTTGGTTTCTTTTTCAAGGATGCTTATGTCTGCATTTTTAAAAAAGGGACATTTTAGGGAGAATTTTGGAAGATGAAACCTTTGGGTTTAGATATTAGCTCAGGAATTCTGAACAGTGAAGTGAATATTTTTTCTCACATTTATTAAACCATCAAATCCTTGGAAAAATCTTTCAGGGAAAAAGAACTAAGTCAACTGTAATCCTGTAGCTCAGGGCAATTACACTACATCTTGTCAAGCCTGGAAAAACAATATATTTTGTAAATTAAGGTAACAATGTTTCATATATGGTGCTATCATACTTTCAGGTTAGAAAACAGATTATTTATAGGGCAGAAACTCTATAATAAGAAGAATCTTCAGAGATTTTATTATAATATATATGTTATAATATAATATATTTTTCCTTTATTTTTGAGGAAGTTTTTATAGAAAATAGAAAAGACAGGATCAGTTACCACTATTTTAACAAAAGAGTATTGTCCCCTCCTTAATAATTCCAGGGACTGGAAAGTCTCTATGTTTATATCTTCCTGCCTGTTTGTGCTTTGCCTGGTACATTTGTGATATTTATTAGCAGATACAAACTTATTTGGAGTATAAATAAATAAATAAACAAACAAACAAATAACCAACATTAATATTTTGCTCCCTTTCAACAGATCCTCTAGAAATTCTACTGAGTTATTTTGGTAAGGAGTTTATACATTAACATATACTTGCCAGAATGATTCTACATTATAGTATTATCTTTGCTTATATAGGTCCCTTTAGAATAGAAATATTATTTAAGGATAGGTTAAAAAGTTTGAGAAAATCACAAGGGCTTTTCTTTTAATTTTATTTTAAATTTTACTTCAGGTGTGTACATTACATTGTTAGAACTATTAGAGGACTGTAAGATGCACAACCCTTTTATTCAATCATGTATATATTCTCAGCAGCCCTTAATCATAAACAAATATTAACAACAGTCTATTAATGGTATTTATTTCCAAATGTTTTAAATAAATCTAATCTCATTATCTCTCTCAAAAGGCTGTTGTTTTAGAAAACTAGATTTTTAGATTTTTTTTAATTTTTTGTCTCTCTCTCAAATTTGCAGCACAATGAAATGTGCCTATTTTTGAAGGAAGACAAACAAAAAACATATTTTTCTTTCTCCTACCAAAAAGTGAGTAATAAGATTTATTGCAATGTCTTTTCATTCTAAATTGCTTTTATTAAAGATTTAGGGGTTTTTTTTCAGACAAAATTCTACCACTCTTCCAGACACTTACAGCTAATGCGATTGCCACCAAAAAAACCAACCAACCAAATAAAAAAAACAACCAACTTTTCTTCTGTGTAGTTACATATAATCAAATAAAACAGGTCCCGTTCATAAATTTTGCATAGGCACTGCCATGGCACTGCACATCAGTAGAGGTGTAACATATTATTGGACTGTTAAAGCAGCACTCAGAATGGAAATGTAATGTCCCTTGGCAAGTAGCATGATATCACAACTTGTTTAAAAAAATTTGAAATGCCTAAAACCTCACACTGGATTAATGGAATGTGATTTGAGATTAATGTTTCTGATGGACGCTGATCCCATTTCCTGAGAAATACTGATAAAGAGACTCCCTTACACAGAACAACATAAAATGACACAAACTGTAGAAACACTATTTCTACCTTCAAAAGGAGCTTTTGCTCCTGAAGTGAAGAAATGCAGAGAAAGAAGAAATGACAGACACCTGAATTACTATTTTTCCTCTTTACAGAAAATAACAGGGGAATAATGCTTTTGTCAAATTAATTGTCAGATTAAAAATGACATCTTTAAGTACACATTTTAAGGGAAAGGGGCAGCTTTGAATAACAAATGAGAAGGATTTATTTTTTCTGTAGCTGTTTTCATACAAATAGATAAAAGGAGTTGAAGTATTAAACTTTTTGTGTTTTCAAAGGTTTGAACCTGCTTTTACCAGTTTGTGTACAACCAGAAATGAGGGCTTGCAACTGAAAGTTGAAACTGAAAGGTAACGCCGTTATTCCAAGACAGGGATGTTAAAGGAAATACACAGACTCACAATAAAATAGTAGGTGTTAGCAGTACTGACATAAACACAATGGTTGGACTTTATTATAGGATTTCTAACATCTCAGACTGCCAGGGAGCCTCCTTCCATCTTATCATTGTGGAGGACTGAGAGGGATTTGCAGTTTGGTTCTTGTCAGTCCCACACCCAATTTGTGTAGAGGTCATTGCTATATGGCAACCAAATGACAGGCAAGACTGAACAGCTACCTTGACAGCTTTTCCAGTATAGGGGGTAAGAGAAAGTGAGAACTGAAATCTAGGTCTCCTGGATGCTGTGCTACTGGATACCTCCTTCTCCTGCCATTCCCCTTTTCTTTTCTTTTCTTTTTTTTTTTTTCCCCCCAAGAACTTCACTGAAAGTTTGGAACGCTTCAGATGTGAGGTGAATATTGCTAGGTCACTTAGCTTCTTGTCAAACACTAACAGAGCATAACAAATTTGCAGACGTCCCACCATATGAATGGATTTTCTAGATGCAACCAACATGTTTTTATCACATGTAACATCTGAACGAGGAACTGCCTTCCACAAATGTTTTATGCTAATGAGAGCATGCACTCTCATGAGGAGTCCTGCTGATTTCAGTGAGACATCTTGCATGCATAATGATTTGCAGTGTTGAGACTGTTCTGTGGCCAGTAAAGCTCAGCTGGAAGCTTGTCAAAGTCAGTTCTAAATTTATGTAAGATAGAAATCAATCTATGCATATTTTCTCCATCTTTGCATTTGGCTTGAGCTAGTGTTTGTCGTTGTTTAGAATAGCAGCAATAACGCTCTTATTTTATTAATTTATTTAACTTTTAAACATCACACAGTATTGAAAATTTATTTTTGATGTCTTTTTTCTTTTTTTTTTTTTTTAAATATGTCTAAATATTCAACCTATTTGTGCTTTAAGGATCGTATGCAAAATCTAAATTGAAAATTACATCTTACATGTTTTCATATCATAAATTGAGATTTCCGCAGTTCATCTGTACTTTAGCAAACCCTCTCTGAACTGGAAAGGCACTGAGGCACCCTTACATATGGTGACACCAGTGCATGTCATATGCATTTTAGCACTTTTACAGCTCTGGTTCAGGCACCCACAGGATAACATGTTGAATCCATTTTTTTGTGAAAGCCATTCTTGGAAAGGAAGAAATTTTAATTCAATGTACATGTTGAGGAGGTTAAGAGTACCGGACGCCTGAAATATTAAGTTTGTGTGTAACCTTCAAGGCACTATGCAGACTAATGAGATGTAGATGAATTGCCATTACATCTGTTCCCGTTTGCTCATGTTTAAGATGAACAGTTTAAAAAATATTCATATTATAGAGCCCTATTTGTAGAAAATATTATAATTTGTGCATACACATTCATGTTAGGTATTTAGTGCTTGAGGAAAGCAACTAAGTGGAATACTTCTCTTCCCCTTTATATTAATATTTAATTAAAAGCTCAAGAAGATCACACTCTGACAGATACTCTTTTAGCCATAGGAAAAATACATCTGCATTAACACTTTTCTTGTTTGATCTCTTTTTTTGGGTCAACTTGCATCCCTACACAGACACACACTCATGCTGCATTCTATGATAGGGACACAATGCTGTTTGTTAGTAAGTTTTTATGCTTGAGGCCAGGCAAACTGTAGTACATTTGCTTTTGACTCCAGATCAAGATGTAGCTGCAACATAAAAAAATAAAAATAGAGAAAAGGCTTTGAAGGTTCAAAATACTGAACTTCATAACTCTGACTTGTGAAAGTGGTCTCTTGTTCACAGTAGCATTTGCTGTCTTGCTAATGATCTTTTAGTTGGGATGGATCCAGGTAGTATAATCTACTATTCATTTAAACTCATATGGAAGTTTGAAACTTCACCATAAACTGTTTAACTAAGACTTCTTGGGGGAAAAAAAAGGAATTCACACACACCACCAACAACAAAAAGAAAACAAACCAAAAATGTACAGTATGATGACACACAGAAATTCAAATTTTTTTATTTAAAGAGTAATTTCTAAGTGAAAGAATGTTATAAAATTTCTCACTGAATTCTGCAGTCATGGTACAGTCAAAATTCCCACTGAAATAAAACTCCATTGGGATGTAACAGTCACGGAGTTTCAAGTTTTACATGTACCTATCTTTCAAACACTGTAAAAGAAGAGTAAATTCTATGTACTCCTACCTTGTACCTGTTTAACATAGACAAAATAGTGCTTTGTTTGCTCATAATTCACACACACTTATTCACAGAGCCTCAAGGAGACAAAAGTGTCTATTTTCAAATAAATTAAAGACTACATAGTGAATCTCAAAAGTGCCTCAATTTACCCTTTAATTTGTGGATGAATTATCACCCTAGAGGCCAATTTTTCTGTCAATGATTTATGGACTTGCTGAATATCATCATTCCAGAAGAGGAAGGGTCTTTGCCACAGGAAAACATAGACACCTCTGGAAATGTCAATACTATTACTGATTCTTAACATTAAATATAAATATGAGTGTAAGCTTGCTATCTCTTAATATTAATACTAGCACAAATATTCCCTCTGTTAATGTAGTCTCATCTCAGCTGAGGCAATGAATAAAAGTTGTGCTCTTCAACATTTTTGTCCTGTTATCAATAGTAGTGATGGATAACTGAGGAGTTCATGTATTGCCTTGGTTCATCTGTCCAGTAGCATTAACGTTTAGGCAGTACACAATGTTGATTTTTAGTTAGATCCAGGTGCCATGAAGCTTACACTATACATTTCCAGGTGGACTAAGGTTAAAAAAAAAAAAAAAATCAGGATGGTTAACAAAACAAAAACTACTAATAAAAAGGTATTCATATGCCTTGTAAAACAGTTTTGAGATATTTTACTTATGACTAACTGGGGTGAAAATTATTAACTGCATATGACAGCAGCATCCAAACTTCTTTCTTAATGGCCTAGATAGCATCCTGTGCGTTTGCACAAAGACCATGCACCTCTAAGCCTACACCTGTCATGTGACCAGATATCCCTGTTCATATGCATTATGCATGAGCTCTACACATTTAAGAAAACTGATGTATCCCTAAAGAACTGTATCTACTGCCTAAGCACATCTCAGTGTATATCTCCTTTTATGAGACCTTTACACACTGAGCTCATGTTGGAAGACCTTTTTGAAAAGATGGTTTCATACCAGATTTATTCTGGCTGAACATTTTTAGTTTTAAAGACTAAGTTTTTCTGCATAACTGTAGGTGCAGTTCTAAGTAGCAGACTACTACTGGTACCTGGAGTTTAAGAAAAGGCAAGTCATTTAATTTGTAACAAAGTTTTTTTTATAGCTGACTTTGGCCAGTTTGAACAGTTAACCGAAAGATTGGTTCTGCAGCAGAAATTGACAAAATCAATTCATTATGCTGTTCCAGTCGAGGCTCATTTCTGATGTCTAGGTTACACTGCAACATGTTTACATGTCAGGACAAAAAAATCTAGCAGGTTTTTGTCAAAAACAAACATTGAATGCTCTGACTTGATCATCTGGGTTTCTGTCTGAACAATTCACCCTGTCCTGCTCCTTTCAGGGAGATGTCATAGACCCAGCTTCTGTGTAAGTTTAACCACATGTATGCATCGGATGCAGTCCACATCACCTTTTCCATGTAACTCACTTATTTCCACCACCCTGAGCTATACCCAAACTTCTTCTTTATAAAGTACAAAAAAACCCCGAACCAGAATATATTTTATTCAAAAGTTACAACTGTAATACTCAGAGAAAGGCAAAGATTTGTTAAAAAAAAAAAAAAAAGCCTTCATTTATGTCTCTTCTTTGTTTATTATCACAGTCGTGGGTTTTGCTATGTTGTTAAATATTCACCCAAACAATCTGTGAAAACAAAGTTAGGTTTCAAGTTACTTCAGGAAAGATTTTCTAAAATATCCGAACAGAGCACTCTAAACCCCACTGAAAATCCATAGAAATTGTACACATGCATTCCAATACGATTTAAAAAGAACCCAAATCAATCAACCAAAAAACCCAATACATGATTGTAGAGAGGAATCGTGCTTTTGTGATTGTAGAGAGGAATCGTGCTTTTGTGATAATCCAGTTTTTAACAAACTGGGATTTCTTTTATTAAATTTGATTCTGAGATGGGTTTAAGGAGAGTTATTGATGCATTATCTTAGAAATCCTAGTTATGGGCAGTTTAAACTGTGAATTCACAGGTTAAAATCTGTCTGAGCTATTTATTTAGTTTCTACAAGACCCACAAGCTTCACTGTTTGTAGAGAAAGTTCCTGTACCTGTCCCTGCTACTCTTCCACCACAGATACTAAGGACTCTATCTTCAGGTCCTTATAGCTTTTTGGGCAGGTAGATCTGCTAGACAGCAAAGAAAGAGGGAAGACAGGCTACAGCATTATTGTGAAATACATCACAAATCCTGTCCCTGGCATTTAGGCCAATGGATGCAGATTGCTGTGTGTCCATATTACTGACAGTGATCTTGAGGCAGATAAGCTAATTCCACTTTGCTGCACAGCGTTGGTATCCACACTGGGCCTTTTACCAATCTGAGATGATGCTTCCCTGACATCTAGCCTGCTAGAGTAATGTTTGTATAGAATAAAAGCAGAGTAATACATTGCTTGCTCTAGATGCTATGATAACAAATGGGGTCTCTGAGGGACAAATCCTGTTAAAAGACTGTAGAGAAGAAGGAGACAAGGTCAGTGAAGTCTTGTCTATATCATCTTTCTCAGTGATCTCCACATCCTTGAACTTCAAACAGCATTGGCTAGAGAAGTAACTAGATATTGCAGTCAAAAAGAGAGTCAGGTAGAGAACATATTTGTGCAACAGAGGCAGGGAAACAGAATTGAAGAGTGAAAAGGGAACCCAGTATCTGAGAGGGGACATATGCTCTTTAAAAATCTGTAGCTAACAAAAGAATAGTTTTCTACATTTTAGAAATACTAATGAGCTGTCTATGTTACTGTTTAAGATTTTATTCCATGCATAAGATACATCATGACAGAAAGCCCTAAGGGAGTCTTTGAAATGTTACCTACATGGGTTGTGATGAAGAAAGATGAGAAGTGGGGTTTTCACAGTCAATAAAATCTAAGAGATAACAATTAAGGTCAAAATAGACTATGACAGGCATCTGGGTGAATATCTTATTGAGGGTGCAATGGAAAAATGCTGATATAGGAATCATCACAGAAGCATAAAATTGTTTAGGTTGGAAGGAACCCTAAAGATCATCTAGTTCCAACCACTCTTGCCATGGGCAGAGACATCCTCCACTAGACCAGGTTGCTCAAAGCCCCATCCAGCCTGGTCTTGAAGACAGCCAGGTATGGGGCATCCACAACTTCCCTGGGCAACGTGTTATGGTGCCTGACAACACTCTGCATGAAGAATTTCTTCCTTATATCTGATGTAAATCTATTCTTTTTGACTTTAAAACCATTACCC
The DNA here is from genome assembly GCA_027574665.1 of Rhynochetos jubatus. Lineage (NCBI taxonomy): Eukaryota > Metazoa > Chordata > Aves > Eurypygiformes > Rhynochetidae > Rhynochetos > Rhynochetos jubatus. The sequence goes on along the minus strand of CM050649.1, from coordinate 85,912,887 downwards.
CTAGTCCTACCACTACAGGCCATTGTAAGAAGTCCCCCTCCAGCATTCTTGTAGCCCCCCTTCAGGTATTGGAAGGCTGCTATAAAGTCTACCTGCAACCTTCTTTTCTCCAGGCTGAACAAACCCAGTTCTCTCTGTCTGTCTTCATAGGAGATGTGCTCCAGCCCTTGGAGCATCTTCATAGCACTCCTCTGTACTCATTCCAATAGGAACATGTCCTTCTTATGTTGGAGGTCCCAGAACTGGACAAAGTACTCCAGTTGGCGCCTCATGATAGCTGAGTGGAGGAGGAGAATCACCTTCCTAGAACTGCTGACCATGTTTCTTTTGGTGCAGCCCAGGATACAGTTGGCAGTTTACAGTTGAGCTGCAAGTGTTCATTGCCGACTCATGTTGAGCTTCTCATCAACCAACATCCCCAAGTCCTTCTCAATAGGGCTGCTCAATCCATTCTCTGCCCAGCCTGCGTTTGAGTTTGTGATTACCCCAAACCATGTGCAGGACCTTGTACTTGTCCTTGTTGAACTCCATGAGGTTTGCACAGCCCCACCTCTCCAGCCTGTCAAGATCTCTTTGGATGGTAACCCTTTCCTCCAACATGTCAACCGTACAACACAGCTTGGTGTCATCGGCAAAGTTGCTGAGGGTGTGCTCAATCCCACTATCCATGCTGCTGACAAAGATGTTAAACAGTGCTGGTCCCAGTACTGACCCTTGAGGAATGCCGCTTGTCATTGGTCTCCAATCATTGGTCTCCAATTGGACATTGAGTCATTGACCAGAGCTCTTTGAATTTGACCATCTAACCAGTTCCTTAACCACCGAGTGGCCCATCCATCAAATCCATACCTGTCCAATTTAAAGACAAGGATGTCTTGTGGGACAGTGTCAAACTCCTTGCACAAGTCCAGGTAGATGATGTAGATAAATGATAAGCCTGGAAGATTAGGACAAAATGGAAAACCATAAAGGAATAGAATAGAATAGAATAGAATAGAATAGAATAGAATAGAATAGAATAGAATAGAATAGAATAGAATAGAATAGAATAGAATAGAATAGTCCAACTGCCTTCACCTAGTCCAACTGCTTAGATGAAGAAGTACATGAAAAGATGCATTCAACATTCTTTTGAACGGCTGAAGTTAGAACAGGATCACATTTGCTAGTGTCAGAAAATAAAATAAAATAATAAACAAAACACAGGAAAATGGATTAAAAATGTCTTACAAGTGTTATAAAAAAGTAATCTTACACATGTTATATAGAATCTAGGTGCTTAAAAATTATATTGATGCACATATTATTGTTTATTATTTAGATGTATTACTTCTGGTGTCCCACAGAAAATATTTTAACCTCATCACTTAATTCACTAGAATTTGAAAACTTATTGAAATCTTTAAGGTTTTTTTTTTTTTTTTTCAAAACAAAAATCTGAAGCAAAATAGTACAGCTGGCATGAGGATTTTCTTAAATAAGGAAAGGAACAGATAAGTACAAATATCAATTTTATTTATTTCTGTCTTTGGGTTGGTCCATAAGTGTCATATCAGCACATCCATAGCAAAAAAACAACTACTCAAGAACTTTGTTTACTCTACTTCTGTAATTCAAAACAGAACCAAAAAAAAATCAGTATGAATTTGTGTTTATTTAATCTAGGAGAAACATTATTGTTATTTTCCTGAATGTGTTCTTTTAGGATCATCCTGACCTAGCTTTAAATAAAGATCTGCAATTGGGTACAGGTGGCACAAGGTGGTGATAGCAACAACTGACTTATATAAGGAATTATAAAAACTTTTGTTCCCCTCTGAGATCTATCTAGTTGTTTACACACATTTTATTCTTTTAAGGGGAAAATGTGTATCATCCTCTGTCTGTGTATCAGAAAGATTTTTTGGTTAACAGAAATAATATAACTTAAGAAAAAAGTCTTTGAATTGTTATGAACATGCAAAATGATAAACACATGATATAGAGATCCTCAAATGACTTCTGAAAAGCAGAAACATAAAATTATATGGTTTGTCTCCTGAATTTTCACTCGTGTTTTCTTAATGGTTGTTTAAATGTCACAGGCTTGTCACCCAATAGCATGTTGTAAGCAATCAACACCCTAAAAATAAAATTTCTGTAAGGTTATGTTAGTTAATAGTCTTCTAATACATTCCTAACTGCAAGGTAAATTGTGTTTAAAGACACATTTTTTCCCTGTAATGACCTTTAGTAAGCTCTGTGTGTGTGTACATTCACACAGATATATTATTCACATTTTGGAGCACAGCTCAACGAAGAGTCCAGGGACGACATGAGTAGTTCTCACTACCTGCAGCATTTCTGTGACAGAAAGAACTAAAATTTTATGTAAGGCATACAAAGTCTTTAAGCTATAGCCTAATTCAACCTTTGACAGAGATGGAAGGATTCTTTTTTTCTTTAAGGTTCAAAGTCAGTACATGATAGCCTGATTACCTTTGCATCTCCATAAATCATAGCAGACTCCTGCTGTTAGATTTCCTTTGGCATTAGCTTTGTAGGACTATCTGTTTTTATTTGCCTGACACAACAGATAAGTCTGCCTGCACTCATGTTTTGATATTCATACCTAATTAACAATATCATCAACAGATTATGTGAGCAGAAAACCAGTGGGCATAATGTATGTTTCTCCATTCCCAACTTCTGCTTCAACTAAATTACTACTGAAGGAAATGATAGTAGTGACTTACCAGTCTCTGTTAAAGTAAATGGGCATGACCCTCCCGGTACAGAATAAGTCCTTAAATAGCCAAAGTTGAGCCTACAGCTTTTGATTGTAGTTGATCAATACAACTATTGATTCCTTCTCCTTTTTGCCTTTTTAATTCCCTTCTAGGTTTCTTCACACTAACCCTCTGGTCACTGATGCTTGTAAGGCTGCTATAAAACAAAGATGCTCTAGAATACGACAAATTCAGAGCATAAAAAAAAATGTTTTCTGCTAGATGCTCATTCCATAACTAGTTACATAATTATAAAGAAGTAACACCTTTCTCACATAGGGAGACAGAAGCAATCCAACAATGTGAAAGTGAGTATATTCTTTGTAAGTTAGTCAGCAAACAGATCCATACCTAGATTGTATATATGGGAAACCACAAGCTGCTCTGAAACCCCAATTCTTATATAATCTTTTAAAAATTATGTTGTAGGGCAGACTTCAAATTAAAACTACAGCATGTGTTTAAAAATAGAGGTAAACCAAAGAAACTCTTTGTGTATTCCCTTATTGCACCACATCTCTTCTCTTTGCTGTGAATAATTTCACATGACAGTGAAAAGGAGAATGAGCACAAAAAGCTTTCAAGTTATTATTCAGAAAAAAAAAAAAGCAAACACCACTGGCATAACTACACACTCTCATGAGTACTCACTGCATTTTGCAAACACCAGCTGAGTATAATTAGTGAATTGTACCTGTTCTTCAAGATTTTATTTTTTTAAAGTTCTACTTTGGAAACTTGTAGTTGCTCTAACGAACACGTGTTGTACCCTTTAATATATGGAGAGGAAAAGGAAAGGTTAATTTTGTCTTCATGTATTTATCATGACCGAAGTAACTTGTTTTGGGTGCTCAACTTGGAATTGTTTTTGCCTTTTTTAATTTTTCTTCTTTAACAAAATCCTTTAAGGTTTCTTAAACTGAGAATACAAATTCAATTTTTCTTTTCATTTTCCTATATCATATATGTTGTCAAGAAGCAGTAGTAGCTTGTATGTTAACAGAGTCCAGTTTGCTACTCAGAAAGTTATTATATTTTTCATATCGTGTAGATAATTTATTATACCTGTCCTAATATAAAGCAAGTATATGAACACACTGAGTAGCCAAGATGGTCTGTTTTGATTTATCTATTGAGAAATAGTAATGATGAAATAGTGTTGGATTATTAGCAGCTTGCATATATTAAGTTACTCTAAAGATAATTTTACAAATTATTATTTTGTAATAGTTTCAAATAGGCAAACTATTGAAGAGTACATTTTTTTTTTTACTTTTCACATGCACACTCACATATGCTCAAGTGAAGTTAGATGAAAGTTGAAGCTGAAATTAGCAGTTGCCTTAGGGCAATACTGTAATTACTAGGCCATTTAAAATATATCAGTATCATGTCTAGTATAATAAAAGTAGATTCATAGCTGTAGCAAAATTAAGAACAAGAAAGGTTGTCAGATTCTGTTAAGTGAAATCAGACTTAAAATAAATATATTAACTGTGTAATTATGGCCACTGCTTTTTACCAGAAAATCGCCTGCAAAAAGTTGTTCTTCATAATGTTCCCTTTTTTTTTTTTCATGTGTTTTGTTATGTCTCTCCTGAGGAGGTGGATTTACTGAAATACATGGTATAACCTCCTCTTTAAGACAACATAGTGAGTTACAGGGAAACATGGAAAATATCAAGATGTTAGGTTATGCAGAAATAAAAGTTTGTGTCTGTAAGACTGCATTGTAGAAATGGGCCTAATCATTCACATTAGAATTATTCAGAATTTGCAGTTTAAAGTAGGGGATTTTTTTATCTTTCCTGGCATTAATAAGAACTTCTGACAGCATAAGTTAGGCAAACTTTAAAATGGAATGAGTAATAAGTGAGTGCATCAAGGTTTTGCAATTTAAGGTCCCTCTGAGACTGTGAATTTATTTCCAAGCACTCATATCTTTTCAGGGATAGATAAATGGACACAGAAAGCCTGCCACTCTGGTTAGGGACAGGATGCAAACGCCTAAGACAACTCCAGGCTTCTTTCCACAAGGTGAGACCTATTCTGATGGAAAAAAAAATAAAATATTCTGGGACAGAAAAAATGCTGATATGAAGGATGCAGGGGAAAGGGATGGGATACACAAAAGCGGTTAAGCAGAGCATGATCCTGTAAAAACTCAGAAGCAACAAATAGATTTGCCTCTTAATTAAGTAACACTGCTATTCAGTCTTGCAGTCCATTCTTCTGTATCCTGAACAGCTGACTATAGCCAGGTGGCTGTTTCCAAGCTTTGCTTGCTTGACAGCATGTGTGGTAACATTGATGAGAAGTTATGTCTGGTTTGTTTTTTGAAGTGCCCCAAACCACAGAATATTTTAAATTCTGATCTTGATATTTTTATGGCTTGGAGGGTTCTGGTTTGTTTTGGGCTTTTTCTTTTTTTTCTTTGCTTTTGTTTTGTTTCAGTTTTTCTTTTTAATATGGAAAAACATTTTTGTACCTAAATAAAGATACCTTTGCAACAAGCAAGTAAAGAGCCCTGAAAGGTATCAACATAGAAGTAAAACATTTTCTTCCACTCAATTATTGCACAAGGGACACATTTAGTTCAAAATGTTCAACAACTCCAAAGAGAAAAGACATCTGGGTTCAATTCACAGAAGCCTAGGGCAATTAAAAAATGCTTCTAAAACCATGTAGAAGCAGGAGGAGGAGGTGACTGTTTCTCAGACTACAAAGCAATCTCATCCATTATGCAGAGACTTAACAAAAAGATACAGCTATTTTAAAAAATAAAATAAGTAGGGAATATTCAAGGCAGGGAAAAGGAATAGAGAGAAAGATTTCTTTCGTGAGAGTGGTGTGGATGTCTCCAATCCTGTTACTGTGTTTATAAAGAGATAAATATATTATAGTGAAGATCAGACTTATCAAAATACCTGGAAATTATGAAATGTTTTAACTATATTACATTGTTGCCTTTTACTTGTGAAAGTTTTTAATACCACACAATAATCTCTATGACAAAATTTAAAAGAGCACAAAACAGAACTTCTGTGTAGCAATGGTTACTATTCTCCTCTATTTATTTATTTAGTCATCTGTTGTCAAGCCACATAATACTGCTTTTTGTTGTTGTTGTTGTTGTTGTTGTTTTGTTGTATTTTCTCTTTCCAAACTATCTTGATTTAGGGGGAAAAAAAGTATTTTTAAAAAAATACAACCTTCTATTTCTCTGATCACACTTACATAAGTCTTTCTGTAATTTACTGATAGACGCTTTTTCCTGAGAAATAACATTTACTGAAATACAGAACTTGAAAAAAAAATTCTGGGGAGACTCTACTCCCTCATCTCGTGTCCAGGGAACACAGGACAGTAAGGTGAATTTCAGAGATACCTTACACATAAGACATAAATGTCTTGATGGAAAGCATGAAGGAAGGAGGAATAGAAAAATTCAGTGAAAAATACAGAGAAGGAATGAGTTAGGACTTACATCTAGTGTCCTTATTTTGCACTGGGGTGAAATACTTGAAGATCAAGAAGTTGTAATTTGCAGTTACTCTCTGTCTTTGATTTAATGTGTCCAAGCCAAGTGAAGAATGTGCCAATAAACCATTTCTAGGCTACACTGCTGAGGCTGTCAGGCACTAAAATTGAATTACCTAGTACAAAACAGATGTTTTACTTCCTTAAGTATTTACTATTTATTTTCATAGAGCAAAAAAACCTGACCAAAATATCTTAAACAAAAGTAAGAGGAAGAAAAAGACAAAAGCATACAGGAAAAAAAACCCTGTTACTGTAAAAAAAAACTGGGTAAAGAGAATGAGAAGCATTAAAAAGCCCAGCTAACAAAAATATTAAAAAGTATTGATTAATATTTAACAAATTAGAATACCTGTTAGCTATTTATTGTTCTATTCAAGAAAACATAACCCTACAAAATACATAGGAATACTTCTCTCAGTAAGAATTCAATATATAGAAGGTGTGTGAGATTATGGTCAAACTGAAAACATCTGAAGGACATAAAGACATAGTTCTAAACCCAGATTCCCTGAAGACCTCTAAACTGGAGTTCTTGGTTGATTACACAATTTATAAAGAAATCTAGGCTCTGCAAAATGACATTTTATAAAATCTTAAAATGAAGGGAACTTCACTTTGAAATATTTTTGATGCTGATTTAAGATACTGAGGATTAATGATGGCTGAATGTCTACTTGAAAAATGTAGCACAAGAGCTTGGTTTTGCTCATTTACCTAAGGAATGTCTAAATCTCACAGGAGACTTGACATGTGAAAGAGAGAGATCGTTAAGGACAACTGAATCTGGTAGACAGAAAGATCCAGTGATTCTTTCCTCCTGGTTCCTTAAAAGTAATGCTTCTGCTTTTCTATGTCCTTGGGTCCAGCCAGTAGCACAGCTGAGCATGGATTCCCAATAAACATATGGACACAAACACCCATATGCAAATACTTCACATATCTGTCCTTGATCCACCTTTATTCCCTTCTTTCTCTGCCTTTATCCCCTTCCAAATAAAAGATAAACTCATTTTTTTCCCAATTAGTCTTGGGGAAACTGTTATTGTTTCCCAGGATACCACAACTTCATCAGTGGTGTTACCAAGGTGTTGCTGTCCTGGTGACATTCACAGAATCACAGAACGGTTTGGGTTGGAAGGGGCCTTAAAGATCACCTAGTTCCAACCCCCCTGCCATGACAGGGACACTCTCCATTGGACTGGGTTGCTAAAAACCTCATCCAGCCTGGCCTTGAAGAAAGACAGGACTGGGACATCCACAGCTTCTCTGGACAACCTGTTCCAGTGCTTCACCAAGCTTTCTGTGAGGAATTTTTTCCTAATATCTAATCTAAATTTCCCCGCTTTCAAATTAAACCCATTACCCCTTGTCCTGTCACTACAGGCCCTTGTAAAAAGTCCCCCCACCAGCTTCCTTGTTGGCCCCCTTCAGGTACTGGAAGGGTGCGATAAGGTCTACCCAGAGCCTTGTCTTCTCCAGGCTGAACAAGCCCAATTCTCTCAGCCTTTCTCCAGAGGAGAGGTGCTCCAGCCCTCTGATCATCTTCGTAGCCTCCTCTGGAATCCCTCAAACTGGTTGATATCCTTCTTATGCTGAGGGCTCCACAGCTGGACACAGTATTCCAGGTGGGGTCTTACAAGAGCAGAGTAGAGGGGGAGAATCACTTCCCTTGACCTGCTGGCCACACTTCTCCTGATACAGACCGAGATATGGTTGGCTTTCTGGGCTGCCAGCACACACTGCCAGCTCATGTTCAGCTTCTCATTCACCAGTACCCCAGGTCCTTCTCCTCAGGGCTGCTCTCTATCCAATCCTCACCCAGCCTGTACTTACGTTTGAGTTTGCCCCGACCCATGTGCAGGACCTTGCACTTGACCTTGTTGAACTACATGAGGTTAGCACAGGCCTTTCCCCCAAAGTCCTCAATGTTCCCCTTGAAGACTAGCCATCTCTTTCTTACCTCCACCTGAATCATCCATGATCCAGCAATGTCTCAGTGTACTATTTATAACTTCTACCAGTTCTTGCTCTGTTATTTACCATGTTCAGTATTTTTTTAAGTCACATCCGGCAATTTCTAATCATCTCTTCTGTTAGGTACACCTCAAGGCAGGGTTTAAGCATCTGTGTGCAACCTTAGCAACAATAATGTTTAAATACTGTGGAAAAATCACTACTTACTTACCTTTGTACAGTAGGTCAACCCAGCAAATTAAAGACCCAAGTCAAACTCCCAATGGAAATATAAGGGGATAGAAAGTGAACTGACCTGTCTTTCAGGAGAGATCTTTAACTGAGACACTATTATGGCTGCAAGACAGAGAAAACATGAATTGTTGTTCCTCTTTTGGAGTTTTTATGCTCTCTAGTAAATTGTTTCAGGTCCACCAGTTCAGAAAGGGAACATTACTGTCTGATTTCTGGGGCTGAGAAACCTCAGTTTTTAATTTAGCAGTAATTTCATATTTTGGGGGGTAAAATACAGAAGTTGAAAGCAAAAACTGGACAACCTAATGCCTCCACTACCCTCTGGCCAGGTGTGTGTATACTTGAAAACTAAAGACTGTATTCCCCAGCTAGTTTAGTAGTCATTAGAACTGTGTTCCTCTTACATAGCTTTTATTACTCTAAAACCTCGAACCCTCTACTACACACTAAAGAAATTTTCACTATACCATGAACCAACTTCAGAAGAACAGACAGACACATTTTTTACACTGATTCTCAAGCTTAACTCTCATTCAGTTACCAAAGAATTTTTTAGAAATTAGAGCTTAGAAGATTTGAATCTGGTCAGTCATGAGAAGCAATGATTTGCCTAAGAAATATTTCATACATAAGTCAGTAATAAAAAGGGAGACTAAGACCAGCTGCACATAAAAGACACCAACCACACTTTATTTTGGTGCAGCTCAAATTTTTAGGCAAATACCAGGAATGCTTTTATGATTGTTACCACAATTGTTTCCTTGGAAAGGGCAAAAAGATTGCAGAGCCCACATAGGCTTATGCCCAGATGTCGATGACAACACACTTAGCTCCATTGAGTCTCAGAACATCACTTCTAAGTAACTCTAGTAATGCTTTAGAAGTGTTACATTAATAAAACTTGTGGGAATATGCAGGAGCTGAATCAGGGATTTGGGTCACAGTGTTAGACATAGTTATTTCTATTCCACCTAAGCCTTACTTCAGACCTCTATGTCCTTATCTGGAGCTTGTCATAAGCCTTATTGTAAATGCTTGACCCTTTCTAATGTGCAAAATGTGGGAATTTAAAATGAACCATTGAATTTATTTAGATAGAAATTTGAGATATAAATGAAAGATCTAAACTATTCTACAAAATATATTTTGCAGATTTGTTTCATTTTTTCTTTTATTTGTGGCAAAAGTAATAAAAAAGTTTAATAACTGCATTATATAAAATAAACTATTCTCTGCCTGGAGGAATAGAAACAATAATAAAGGACTTAAAAAGCCACTTTCAAGTAACTTCTGACAATTACCTTCTAATTTTAGATTTAAAACACCAGAACAGCAGCAATGAAACACAGTTTTTACCTACATTTTGGAGGGAACTAGAAGTAATAAGATCAGAAATTCTGGAATTAATATAAAAGGAAATTAAAAAAATGTGATATTAATAGTGAAGCCAGCTCCTTCAGTCTTATAGAAATATATATTCAAGATTGTACGGTATGTTCTAAAATGTTGTAATAAGTTTTTTTCTTATCACCCCAGAAAGAAAAGGGAAGAAAAACTGGAATATAAATCTTATCAACTGCCACTGGAAAGAGTTAATCTCAATAAATATTAACCTGTCACTTTTATGGTTCATTATTCATTTTTTTTTTTTAATTCGTTTTCACAACTGAAGGTTAAAATCTATTCATACAAATTCAGCTATCTAAGGGTTATCTTCTGTGACTGCTATTTGACACTGCAAGACGTAAATATCAACTTAAGTTTCTTCCTGTTTCCACTGTAACAGCAATCATTTTTTCAGTTGATTTTAACTACCTTTATCTGTGTTGTGAATTATAATGATGAAAAAAACAAAATTCTTTTTTGCTTCCAACTAGAATGATTTTTTGAACAAATGTATGAACTACTAAGGGAAACAATTGAGTGGAAGATTTGCAGAGGGACAGACAGGTGCTGCAAAATTGCACAGACACCAAATACTTCATAAAGTCAATACACATGGTAAGTTTTTAATTTAGACTTCCTTTATAGTGGATAGAGAGAACTAAATTTATTCTAAAGGTTTGATACTAGACTTTCAGAAACCGGGACTTTTCACAGTTGTTCAGTAGAGATATGTGATCATATTTCAGGTATTTTAACTAGACCTTTAAAGCACAGAGATTGCTGTTCCAAAAACACCTAACCCCTTAGAAAAAGAGACTGAAACAGAAAAGGAACATGTAGAGCTAAGAATGAAGAACTGTTCTGAAGCAGTGATCATTTTCCTATGTACTACTTTCCTAGGACCAGGTATTTTTTAACCATTGTTTTGTCCAATATCAGCAGGAAAATGTTGTAGCTTCATCTTCAGAAGTCTGAGGGAAGTCAGTGTTTATAGTCTTGCTTATCAAAAAACATTTATTGTGTCAAGAGTCATCCTTCTCCTGCTGTATTGCACTGTCTGAAATGATGGTCCATTAATATGAACAGTATAGTCATGTATACTAATGTTATTTAGAACACTAATTCTAGTATGCAAAATATTTGATCTATAATATGTGACACAACTTTTAATCTTAATTATAAAATGATAATTTAGGATTTCTTGGGTTTCAAATTTTTTCTTCTCTTGTAAATTTGAGCTTTATCTTTGCTTTCATATTTTAAAATGTTTTCTCTTGCACTGAATATTTTATTTTGACTGATATGAAGAACTCTATAACCTTTGTATTATGGACATCAGATGTTTAAGACAATGCTACAAGAGTAAATCCAGGGGAAAGATACTAGGACAGTCCAGGGATAGAGCACTTGTCCTTTAAGGAGAGACTGAGTCACCAGGACTTTTTCGGCCTGGAGAAGATGTTGCTGTGGGAGACCTAACAGCAGCCTCTATAGCTATGGGAAGGTCGACAAGGAAATATAGCAAGGCAAAAAACCAAAGAATGTCTTTTGTTTATATTGTTATTAATTTTTATTGATTCAAATATTAGTACTTATTTCAAAGTGACAGTATTTATAATCCTATTATCATATATAATATATTCTATATGTTTAAAAGATACATAAAATTAAGTGTATAAATATAAAAGGCATTAAAAAATAACTTTAATTAAAATCCTTGTACAGTATTTTTTCCCCTTGTTTTTTGTTCTAATACATCTTCAGTTCTGACTCACTTCTGGGTTTATAGTCTTACTTTTTTTGATGTTCAAAAATCCAATAAAATAAGCAACATTACATTTTAAATAATAATTATTCCTCTGAAGCTCTTCAGAAAATGTCCCACTGGGAAATGGGTGTACTTAGTACCCTGTGTTCCATGAAGTCAAAGCAAAGAGGTCACTCTTGCTCTGAAGGATTTCTTTCTAAATACATCAGGGCAGACAATAGTTGCATACAGTTAGAAAAATGGGAATTATAAGGAAATTACACTATTCACTTTCACTAGGAGTGACCTTTTAGGTAACCATCTTTGGGCCCACCTATTTTTAGTTTTTTAGGGAAATCTGAGGTTTATATCTCTGACTGGGATAGAGTTAATTACCTTCATAGTAACTAGTGTGGGACTATGTTTTGCATTTACGCTATAAATAATCTTGATTATATAGAGATGTTTTCATTGTTGTTGAGCAGTGCTTACACAGAGTCAAGGCCTTTTCTGCTCCTCACACTACCCCACCAGCAAGTAGGCTGGGAGCACACAAGAATTTGGGAGGGGCCACAGATGGGACAGCTGACCTTAACTGATAAAAGGCATATTCCATACCATATATGTAATGCTCAGCACATAAAGCTGGGTAAAGAAAAAGGAAGGGGAAGGGGACACATTCAGAGTTATGGTGTTTGTCTTCCCAAGTAACTATTACATGTGATGGAGCTCTGCTTTCCTGGAGATCACCTTAAACACTTGCCTGTCGTTGGAAAATAGTGAAAGAATTCCTTGTTTTGCTTTGCTTGTGTGCATGGCTTTTTCTTTACCTATTGTCTTTATCTCAACACAGGAGTTTTCTCACTTTTTCTCTTCTGATTCCCTCCCCCATTCTGCTGAGGGGAAAGTGAGAGAGCAGCTGTGTGGTACTTAGTTGCCAGCTACGGTGAAACCATGACAGTCTCTAAGGGAAGAGTTGGGTTAGTTTGGTTTCTCTGAGGGATTTTGTTTGTTTGTTTGTTCTCAGAGAACACATTTAAATGGAATTTCTTGTAATTTAATTTGTACTTATAGTCTTTTGTCCTGTTAGTGGATACCTCTGAGAACACCATGTCTTTGTCTTCTTTACACCTTCCTGTCAGGTATTTACAGGTATTTGCTGGTCTCCCTAAGCCTTCTTTCCTCCAGGCTGAACAGATAGATCCCTGCAGAGGGTTGGGCTTCTCATGCAGGGCTTCTGCATTCCATGTAAGTGGCAGTTCACAGCTCACTCAGACTCACCTATGAGTCATGAACAAGACACTGACATGAAGAAATCTGCAGTAGCAGACCTATGTAACTATAATTTCTAAGCAGAACTTGGCAGGGTTATAGCTTGAGTTACAGGCAAAATACTGCTCCTGAATTTATCAAGTGTGAAGGTTATTTTAAAATGAATTGGGTTTAAATGGGCAAGGGTTTGGTAGCAGGGGGGCTGCAGGGCTGGCTTCTGTGAATAGGCATCAGAAGCTACCACCATGTCAGACAGAGCTTGTTTCAGATGGCTCCAAGGTGTATCCACTGCTGGCCAAAACTGCATCAGAGACTGTGCCTCTGAAATAACATGATTAAGAAGGGGTAAAAAACACTGTGCAGCAGCTGTGAGAGAGAGGACTAACAAAAATGTGAGAGAAAGCCCTGCAGACACCAAGGTCATGGCCCTGTGGATGAGGCCATAGTAAAGAAGGTTGTCTTCCTGCAGCCCATGGAGGACACCACATTGGAGCAGGTGGACATGTCATGGGAACCTACAGCCTGTGGAGAGCTCATACCAGAGCACACTCCTGGCAGGAACATAAGTACATGGGTGAAAACTGCACTGGAGCAGTCTGTTCCTGAAGGACTATAATCCATTGAGAGGACCTACACTGGAACAGTCCCTGAAGGGAAGTCCTATGGGAAGGATCCACACTGGAGCAGTTCTTGAAGGACTGTATCCCATGGAAGGAGTCTTGTGCTGAAGCAGGGGAAGAGCATGAGGAGGAAGAAGTGGCAGAAACAAAGTGCTATAAATTGACTGCAACACCCATCTCCATCCCTCTGTGCTGCTTGGAGGGGAGGAGGTAGAAGAGTTAGGTGTGAAGTTGAGCCTAGGAAGAAGAGGGGGTGGGGCAAAAGTAGTTTTATTTTTGTTTATATTTCACACTATCCTAAACTGTTATTAGTTTACAATAAATTAAATTAATTTCCCCAAGTCAAGTCTGTTTTTTCTGTGATGGTAATTGGTGAGTGATCTCCCTGTCATTATCTCAACCTATGAGCTTTTTCATCTTATTTTCTCCCCCTGTCCTGTTAAGAAGGGGGAGAGCTGGAGTAGCTTGGTGGGCACCTGGTGGCCACCACAAAAAACTACTAGGATTTTAACCTACAAGAAAGGCTGGGATTTCATTTTAAAGAGAAATAAATTGATCTAAAGAAAGACATGTGCTTCTGAGAGAGTAATGAGTATAGCTCTGTTCATGTAATGAGGAATAAGAAAAGAAGAGCAAGAAGGGAAAATGTCCTGAGAAACCTTAGCAGAAAGATGAAAACAAGTAAATGTACATTCCAAAGGGAATGTAAAATTTGATGTGGCTGACAGTTGGAGTAGATTGTATCTTCAAAAGCAATTGATCCAAATAAAGCAAATGTTGCAGACAAACATCTGTGTGCCAGATTCCTGAGGGTCATTTCAGATTTTTATTGCCTACCAAAATTAACTTTAGAGCCTAATAGAATCAAGGCCCAGGACAAATAAGAAACCTTCTCCACCAGATTTTATTTTACATTTATAGGCAAGTAGAGAGACAGACTGTTACTCAAGGAAAACAAATATTTGCTCAAGATCTTCATAGAAAGTAATACTTTTAGTTGAATAAAAAGGTACTTGAAGATATGATCCAAAGATAGATTAACCATTAGCCTTCTCTTAAAATATATCTTAAAAAATATACCTTTTTATTTGACTTCAAATGTCCTCCTCCAAGGGAATAGAACTAGAAATTCCTTATGTATATATTTAATCTACCTAAAATTATCAGACTCAAAAGTTGTGCTTTGTGTATGAGACTTACAACACAGGGCTTTACTTAAGAATAATTCTTTACTATCAGTATCTTGTAAAAATAGTAATAGTTATTCTTACAATCTTCTACACTGACGTTTCAGTGCTTGTAATATCTCCATATTTAAATTTTTAGCATTCAATGTCTTCAGTAATGTTTGGAAAGTTAAATAAAATAGAGAAAATAATTAGAGAGAAATTTCTATAAATATTTGGTCTAAGTTTCAATTATCTTTTTCTGCTTTCATGAATATTTCAGTTTCTTTGTTTAGAGGAACAAGTATTCTCAATGAGCACATTTCTCAGTATTTGTACTATAAATGTTTGTGTACTTACTCAAAAAGACCTCACTCCATGTAGCTCATTGTAGCAGCAAACACTAAGCTATAATTACAGTTGACATGGAACTCCAATCAAAACTCTGTTTTAAAAGCTGTTTATATAATATATGTTTATTTAGAATTTTACACTAATTTTTAATTGTGAGAATATTATTCATTTTATTTATGAAGTTATTTAGTTTAATTTAAAATATATTAGTGGTTTGTTTGTTTGTTTGTTTGTTTGTTTGTTTGTTTGTTTGTTTGTTTTAACAACTGCACAACTTCAACTTAACCTTTTTTTCAAAAGAAAAGGGAATCTGGAGAGACAGCTTTTCATTTAGACAAGCAAGACATCTGAGCAGGCAGTAGAAATAGAGCCAGTGAAATCAGATGGGTTAATGATAAGCTTTCAGTACATAAATGGATGAAACTTTAAGGTTATCATCTGCATTGTATGTAACACCATTTGGATATGAAATAGCAAAGCTTCAACTGATTAGCTAGATACTAACATATACTCTGGTTAATTCTATCTCTTTTGTAGACCAACCTTTTGTTTCTATGTTGTATCTGGTGCTATTAGTCAGCTTGAGTCAAAATGAACAGAAAAGAATAATTTGATTCCAAAATAGTGTGTAGATGGCACACACGTATTTTCCATTATTATAAAGGCAGGAGGAAAAAAGTGCGTCCACCCTTGCAGCAGTATGGTTACCAAGATCTGTTGTAAGAAAGGCACATAAAGGTTCTATGGTAACCTTTCTCTACTTGTAGTTAATGGGGGGGAGAAGATCCTTTTGATTTTAGTATAGGAGTAGGGTTAAAAAATATGAATTACCTAAAAGATACTGCTACAAAATTCTTATGACATGTCCACATCTTGCACATGCCTTATAGGTGAGTCCAAGCAAGCTGTGAACTGCCATTTAGCAGCCTTCACTCGGGAGATTTTGTCCAACCTGCTTAGTGTATGACACGCCCCATCTATTTAAAATTACAGGCAAAAATGCTCTCTAAAGGCCAAAAGTCATATAACTGTGTCAAATATAACTTCTTTGCTGTTTTGACTTAAAACTAATTTAAGTAAGTGAATGTGGCCTGGTACATTTGTGCATATATATATATTTGTGTAAATTTTTAACCTATGTCCATCTTACAGAGGCTTTGTTACGTCTCTGAACAGGTTGAATCTTGTGCAGGAACCAGGTCTGTCCGTATGTTTGCATTGTTGAACTCATTGTTGATACTCAGTAATTATAATGAGCTGTCAGAAACTGTTTAAAGAGGAAGAATATGACTAGTTTTTCTCCTTTGCATCTTTTCTTTACAGGCTGTTGATAAGGAAAGGAAATCTGAGTGCTTGCTTGGCTGTCCAATAGATTTGCTCTGGGGTACACTGAGAAACAGCTCAAAGCTTCTTCTCAGTGCAGGCAAAATTTGGTTTTGAGGTGACAAAAAAAAATGAATTAAAGGAGAAACTGTGGTCTAGTAGTATTTTGGAAGGTTGATGACAGCAGGGAGAGATTTGCCAAGGTCTAGAGCTGATTTTTAGCAGGTCATGAATGAGAAAGAAAGTCTGAAAAAGTTAGAAAGGTTTCCAGGGAATGAAGGTGAAACTAGAGAGCTAGTAATAATTAACATGGCTTCCGGAGAGTTGTAGCTTGATGGCAGAAATTGCTCTTACACCCCTTCTTTGGTCTTCTTCACACCTTTTTATTCTCACACATTCTTTAGTTCTTCCTGGGGAGATGAGACTGTGAAGGTTTTAGTTGGGATAGAGTTAATTTTTTTCACAGTAGCTAGCATGAGACTACGTTTTGGTTGTGCTGAGAATAATATTGGTAACATACTCATGTTTTAAGTTGTTCCTAACGAATATTTATATCAAGTCAAAGACTTTTCACTTTTAGATGCTGCATCTCTGTTCTCATTCTCTATAAGAAGCTGGGAGGAGACACAACCAGGACAGCTGACCCAAACTCACCAAAGTGGTATTCCATTCCATAAAATATCATAATCAGTATATAAGTTGAGGGGAGTGGACTGTGGGTCTTGTGTTGTCTCAGTCTTGCTCCTTCTCATTCTGGATCTGGCTCTCTGAGTCTGACTCTTGGTCTCCGGCTTGTGCTCTCTCTGATTCTGTTTCTTGCTACTTGGGGACTGACTGAGCATTGGTCGGTGGGTGGTGAGCAGTTGTATAATTTGTTTTCTTTTTGTGCTCATTTTAGTCAGGAAAGAGTTAACTCTCTTTACAGTGGCTGGTTTGAAGTTGTGTTCCTGGATTCACATTGAGAAAAGTACTGATAAGGTCTCTTTTTAGCTGGTGCTGGGGAATGCCTGCAGCAAATTCAAAATCTTTCTCAGCTTTGGATGCTGCAGCTGCATTCCCAATGCTCTCGCTACACTCAGTGTCGGGGATAAACATGTCAGGCAGCTGACCCAAATTGACCAAAGGAGTAATTCCTTCCATAGTATGCCATGCTCGGTACATAGGCAGGGAGTGGGTCCAGTGGTCATTACTCTTTTACTTCCTTAGACTTGCTAACATTCTAACTCCTTTATTAGCTGCTTTGTTAACTCCTTTGCTGACTCGTTCATTCATGAGTTGGTGGATCTGTCAGTTTTCCTTGTCGTGCCATAGTAGCTCATCCTTATGAGCTACCTTCACTCACTACATCTGCTTTCTCTTCAGAAGCCCCAGCACACTCCTTTGTGGTCATGCAGTGAGGAAAGGGATGAACATCACATAACACTACAGTAAAGGTTGGGCTGGGAGCTATGGGGAGCAGAGTTTTCTCTGTTTCTCGCTAAGATGTAGAGAGTTGAGGAAGATGTAATAGCCATGCAACATGCCCTCAATTCACCCTTAAAGTGAAAAAGAATAAAAAACACTGAAGAAGTGTTCTACAGGACATGTTGGTCACATAGTTTATGTGACTCTAGCTCTCCTACTTTTAGAATTGACTTTTTTGTAAATGTTTTTATGACATGCAATATTGTTTTGTTTTTTTTTTTTTTCTGTTAGACATGCATGAAAAATAATGGTGTTGTGACACAAGAAAATGAATAAATCTTATTTGAATATATTAAAATTTGTTATGCTTGTTCTGTTTCGCTTGTATGATACTTTGGAGTACCTGTGAAGAAAGGTTACATTGTCAAGTAGTCAGTGCCATTTAAATAAGATTGCGTAGGAATAAGTGAAATTATAGACAATGTAGATATTAAGTTGCTTTATTAGTAGTCCAGCAGTTTTGACAGTTAAGTACCATCAAGGTAAAAAGCATCTGAGTCAGTGTCATTAGTAACGTGCAGATTACTCCTTTCTTCCTCCGTACATGTGTTTTTGTGCTGTGTCTGCACTGAGAAAGTATTATTTCACTGGTATTATATCTACTTTTTAATGGAGTTCAGACTAATAACAATTAGCTGTATATAGAAGCATAAAAGCAATTCTTATAATTAGGCTTTCCTAGTAGTTTTCACCATCAAAGATACTGATCACCAAATACTGGGGACAACAGAAGCTTAAGGGAGGAGTTTATCAGAAGGAAATCCATGAAAGAGTATTCAGTACAAAGTCATCACCTCTGTAAACTGGTGAATTGTTGAAAGGCAAGCAGGTACCATTGTATTTTTTACTCATTTTTAAATTCTTTCCTTGATATCTGTGTTGGCCACTGTAAGAGGTAGGATAATAGTTTAGATAGACCTTCCTCCTAACACATTAGGGTTGTTTATTTTTATGTTATGTCTTTATTTTAGGCTGATTTTTGCATGTATGGATGCTTGCTTTTGCAGGAGGCAGGGATAGAACAACCATCTGTTGTGTTTACAGCAAGTTTCTAAAGCTTTGTATCCCCTGGGGTAAAGAAGTACTTTTTCTTTGCCACCTGTGACTATAATGATGCTTAACTCTGTAAGGTACTATTTAAAATTGTTTTCTTTTCTTCTCTTTATTGCTTGCATCATTGTTTTGGTTTTATTCCCGTACAATAAAGTTATCTAATAGTAGTCTGAAACAATGAAAAGCTAGGGGATTCCAGATTTACGGTAACTTTTGTAACCTTAACTAAGCTGCATAGTACCCTTAATTATCTTTATTTATATGATAGCATATAATTCATTTCCCACATTCTTTCTGTCACATAATACAATCAATTCTTTTCCAGTCAGTTGCAGATGTGTCCTTTTTAGTGCCTCAGTAGCTAAATAGTTATGTACATAAATACATTGTGGATGATTTTCAGTGTTGTAGGCAGTAGGCTACCTGTCAGAACTTACCTCAGTGAACCGTAGAGAGACAGGATTCTCCAGGATGCCTTGTTAGTCCGAGTCTGTCACATTTGCTAAAGATGACCTTGGAAGACTTATTTGGCCCATTCCATTCAGACATGTGAGCAAGACTTTTAAGCTAATTGCCATGACTTCCTTGGTTCCTTTTGTAGTCAGTGACTACAAAGTTTTCACACTAAAGACCCTAGAATTAGGCAAGATGTGTCTGCAAATCCTTCTTCCCAGGCCTTACATGACTGTATACTAAAATGGCAGCATATAATCTCGTATTATTTTTCCCTCTATGGGATCTGTATGAAATTACAGGTTGAAATAATTAATGAGGTTCATTATAGTAAAAATAAAATGTGTGGTGCTATGTCTCAGAAATAAGTGAAGATAATACAATTGATCTAGATGAGCACTTTTGTATTCCTCTTTAGGTATTAGTTTTACTTCAGGAAAATATAACAGTATGGAACTACGTCATATGACTATATGAAAAAAAAAAAAAAGAAAATCACATATTTCAGGAGTGCAGTAGTATGAATGCTTTTGAGATCACTGGATTTTGGTTCACAGAATCACGGAAAGGTTGAGGTTGGAAGGGACATCTGGAAGTCACCTGGTCCAAAACTCTAAATCTAGAGCTGGTTGCCCAGGATCATGTCCAGACAGCTTTTGAATGTTTCCAAGTATGGACACTGTACAGCCTCCTTGAGTAATCTCTTGCAGTTCTCAGTGGTCCTCACTTTAAAAAAAGGTTTCTCAATGTTCAGAGGGAGCAACCCAGGATGAGACATAGGGCTCAGTGTGCCCTTACCAGTGCTGAGCATAGAGGAAGGATCACTTTCCTTCACTTGCTGGTGACATTCCTCCTAATGCATCACAGATACCTTTAGCCTCCATTGTCACAAGGGCACATTGCTGGCTCATGGTCAGCTTGCCCATCAGCCCTCACCATATACTGATGCAATTATTGTTAAATTTTTGTTCCTAAAAATGAACTCATATCTTCCAAAACATTCTCCAATGGTTTACAGAAATTTCTTCAGTGTTATTATATATTAATTTTTAAAATACTTTTGAAACACATGCGATTGCAAGATGAAATTGATTTAGTAAAGCCACTAGCATGATAAATATCATACAGAAATTAAATACCCTCCCTGACCTCACAAGTTAACATTTATATAAATTTCCAGTGGTTTATATTTTCGTATTTGAGGTATTATGCAGACAAACACAAATGAATTTCAATACTTAATATCTGTAGCTCTTATTATGTGGAATCTTTCTTGCATCATTTTAAGATAACAATGTTACAGGCATTTGAAGCATTTAGAGAGCCTATTGAAGGTGTGTTCCTTGCTGGAGGCAGATCCTTTATACACTTTTAAAAGAACTAGTTTATATCTTAAATATTGTCAGGATTTTTTGGGCTGTGATCCTTCCGCTGAAAATACTTTTTCTTTTCTTTTATTATTATTAGTCTATACAGTATGCATATGCTAAATTTGTTAACTAGTCCTATCTAGCAAACATAGCTTTTACTGATCCTGGCTTCTGCACTTTGCTCAGCACAAGAATTTTTTCTTCTGTGTATCTGGAGAATGGAATTCTAATCTAATTATCTAGGCTCTTTTTACAGTAGAGAAATTAAAAAGATTTCTGTGGTGTGATTTAATCATTTAAATGTAGAAGCCAAAAAGATTCCCAAGCTAACCAAATTCCTGACAAAATTTCTGAGCTGACAATTCCTGGTTACTGACCTGAGTTGATAATTACTGACAATATACCTGAGCTAGTCAAATTCCTAACCAAAATTCCTAATAGAACCTGATCCTGAAGTAACTACTGCACTTCTAAGTGTTTAGATTGCAGACAGTAAAATGTTAGGCAGTGTGAATTGCACTCTGTACACCAGATCAAGTATTTATCTCAATTCCTTCTACTGGAGACTATGAGACTCAGTCTTTAATAGCACAATCATACCATTAAACTTAAATTTATATTTGTGGGACTTCACAAACATATATCTGGACCTTCAGTGTTAAATTGTGTTTACCTTTGTGAAAATTTGTCAAGAACTGAAACTTGGTCAGTCTGCAGCTGACAGATAGTTAAAGAAGAGATTCTATGAAATGCAGTAGCAAGAATTTGCTAAAATCATTCAAAATAACATATTGGAAAAAGAAAAATGTAATTATTTGTTTCATTAAAAGAGTCTGCTGATGTGAACTAGCAATCTACCGACTCAACCAGGATCAGCCTTTCTTCATCTTCTCTCACTCACATATTGCATTTTCAAATATTATCATTAGACTGCTGACACAGCACTTGAAAGCCTCCTTCTGCCCCTCGGTTCTAGGCCTGTTGCTGCTCCCAACAGCTGTGCAGCAAAGAACATAGATTAAAACGTAGAAAATGATCATAATAGCAGAGAACAGGCTGTTCTTCCCTCAAGGAGCAGCTTGGCTAGAGAGATGAATATATTTTCCTAGAAGAAAAAGAATGGTATTCTGTCAGTCTGTCCTTTCCCTTGAACAGAAGCCAGTAACTATAGTCTTAAAAGCTTTGTGCAAGGATCATAACCATGTATCACAAACTCCATATAGTAGTCAGTGAATGTTCACTTTAGCTTAAGTGGGAGCCAGTGTGTCTGGACTAGGATGAGCATGACTGCTTCATCATTATTTACATGACTGTCCACATAGCCAATAAATAACACTGTCTATGAATAAAACATGAATAAAATAGGCAGAATTCAGGCCTCCCACTCTCAATACCTTTTCTGCTTTGTGAAGCAAAACAAGATCTCACAGAGCAGATGGAGTTTTACACAATAAATAGGGATGGTAGAACGATATTGAATTAGCAGAGACATATAGCTACCTGGTCCAGAGAGAGCCATAGTACATTCTGTGCATCTCTGAGTAAAGGCATATGTATGTGGAACACATTTTCTCCCCAATTCACTCAGTTCAATTTCGTATCAATTCACATTGTCTGAAAACCTGGAACCCTGTAGGGTGTCTCTCCTTAATGATAGTGGTGCCATTATCTGCTTCAGGCCAATTATTTTTCTATGTTTAAACTGCAACACTGCAATCTATTACAAGAATAAAAGTTAGTAGTTGTGGTTTTTTGGTTGCTTGTTTTTTTTTTTTTTATTATTTGTGTGTGTGTGTGTGTGTGTGGTTTTGGTTTGTTTGTTCCTTTGGATTTTGTTTGTTGTTAAAGTTGTAGTTTTGTTGTGGTTGTCTTTGTTTGAATGAAGGACTAAAACCAGTACAAACCCAGAGGGATTTCCACATTACATGTTTTTTCTTCAAGTAAATCACCTGGAGTTTTCTTCTGAAAAATATGTTCCGCAAAATTACATTTTTGTATGCTTGGTACTAGACTTTGACACATACTGTTCTTGTAAATCATGCTTGGTCCCTGAAAAATTTTCATGTGCCAGCATAACTCTAGATATATGCCCCCAGTATTTTTCAGTTCAGGGCCTCAGACTTTTAGTTAGGAGCTTACATTTTGCTTCTTTTTTCCATTCCCCCCCCCCCCCCCCCCTTCATTCAGAGAGTTCATAACATAAAGGAGTGGCACTTCCAAGTGTCATGTATTTCCCTCAGTTTCCTTCCATGAAACTCAGAATTGTTTAGGTTAGAAGGGACCTTAAAAGTCACCTAATTCCAACTCCCCTGCCATGGGCAGGGACACCTTCCACTAGACCAGGTTGCTCAAAGCCTCATCCAGTCTGGACTTGAAGACAGCCAGGGATGGGGCATCCACAACTTCTTTGGGCAACCTGTTCCAGTGCCTCACCGTTCCATGAAGAATTTCTTCCTGATATCTAATCTAAACCTCCCTTCTTTCAATTTAAACCCATTACCCCTTGTTCTGTCACTACAGGCCCTTGTAAAATGCCCCCCTTCAGCATTCTTGTAGACTCCTTCAGGTACTGGAAGGTGCTATAATGTCTACCTGGAGCCTTCTCTTCTCCAGGGTGAACAAACTCAATTCTCTCAGCCTTTCTTCACAGAAAAGGTGCTCCAGCCCTCTGATCATTTTCGTGACCCTCCTCTGGACTCATTCCAACCGGTTGATATCCTTCTTATGTTGATGGCCCCAGTGCTGGATGAAGTACTCCAGGTGAGATATCACAAGAGCAGAGGGGAAGAATCACCTCCCTCGACCTGCTAGCCATGCTTCTCCCGATACAGACCAGGATATGGTTGGCTTTCTGGGATGCCAGTGCACACTGCTCATGTTCAGCTTCTTATCCACCAGTACCCCCAGGTCCTTCTCCTCAGGGCTGCTCTCAATCCATTCTCCACCCAGTCTGTACTTGTGCTTGGGATTGCCCCAACCCTGGTGCAGACCTTGCAGTTGGCCTTGTTGAACTTCATGCAGTTGGCACTGACTCATCTCTCCAGCCTGTCAAGGTCCCTCTGGATTGCACCATTCCCTCCAACGTGTCAACTGTACCACAGAACTTGGTGTCATCAGCAAACTTGCTGAGGATACACTCGATTCCACTGTCCATGTCACCAGCAAAGGTGTTGAATGATACTGGTCTGAATACTAACCCCTGAAGAACGCCACTTGTCACTGGTCTCAGGTTGGACTTTGAGCAATTTACTCCAACTCTTTCTGTGCCACCATCCAACTAATTCCTTATCCACCAAGTGGTCCATCTGCCAAATCTGTGCCTCTCCAATTTAGAGTCAAGGATGTTGTGTGGGATAGTGTCAAATGCTTTGCACAAGGCTAGGTAGATTATGTGAGTTGTGGTTCTCTTATCCACTGGTGCTGTAACCCAGTTACAGAAGGCCACAAACTCTCAGGTATGAGTTGCCCTTAGTGATCTCATGTTGGCTGCATCAATTATCTCCTCATTTTCCTTGTGCCTTAGTATTGCTTCCAGGAGGTTCTGCTCCATGATCTTACCAGTCATAGAGGTGAGACTGACTGGACTGTAGTTCCCCGGATCCTCCTTTCTTCCCCTTTTAAAGATGGGGGTTATGTTTAGTTATGAAAGGTTTATTTTAGAATTATTTAAAAAAATGCAAACTTTCCAACATCACAAATGTTTTAATATTTGGTT